>JAPCWY010000001.1:11215000-11815000 GCA_028455895.1 Rhodomyrtus tomentosa
TTGATAGTCCTTACTGGTTGTGATTCTAGTGAATGATTTAGTAAATGAAAAGAGCATTTACAGAATATTTGCAAAGTGATTTGAGGTAATCGAATTGACCATTTGACAAGTGAACTGGTGAAGACCCAAGGACGAACAGATATTGTCACTTGAGGTGACTGAGCAATGGGAAAGAGAATGTGAAAGCAGGGTGGCATTTGGAATCCTAGAGTAAAGGTATCGCCGTCGGCGCAAACTCAAAAGTTGCCGTCCTATGGAATGGGAAGGACAAGGTGAATTTGAAGTGAAAAAATACCACGGAGTTATGTAGTTTCTTCCGTAGGATAAGAGACCCTATTGTGATAGGAAGAAAAATTCTAAATTGTCTTAGTATTATTGAGCATCTGTACCGAGAAAGAGGACGTACGACTTGAATGACTCCTAGAAGTGAAATCTGAGAGACAATCTTGTAGACAGTGTTGAATTCCAAGATGATATGATATTCAGTGGAACGAACGGAATTGGGATAAGGTCGCCTTGGTGAGTATGGAACTCAGAGGCTAAAGCACTAATGCTTCTCGAGAGAAGAGTGACAAGAATAAATAAAATGTCGTGCGGTCCTAAAGGAGACCTGTGACGACAGAGAGCCAAGGTCTGAGCTCTCAAGTGAAAAGTGTGAGGAATAGTTGGGAAGATTCGACACCTGGTGGGAGAAAGTTGATAATCGCCGAACTAAGTGCCCAAAGAATGATTGAGTTGGTCATTACCATCTCGAGAGACGATGGTTGAACCCATGTACAGAGCCATGAGAAACATGAACAGTTTTAGAGAATGTCATATGGGCTCTGAGGAAAAGTCTATTGCATGTTAAATGTGAAGAACACAAGTTGTGGACCTGATGAAGTAAGATTCACGCATTGGAATAAGTGATAAATCCTTTGAGGATTGGAATAAGGGATGAATCGACTATGGTAAATGTGAGTTGTGAGAAGTTGAGATTTATTGAGATCGAAGAATTGCAATAGACAGATCGTGAAAAGATTCCCTACAAGAGCTGCTCCATTGATGAAATGGACTAAGGATGAGTCGTGACACGAATGGGTGAATGAACGTGAAAAGAGTTTTCGAGGACTCGAGTTAAGCTAATGACTACGCTATTTATGACGATTCCGGTTGGAAATTGAATCGCATATGAGGGTCGCAATGACGCGAGATAGAATGAAACTTGAGGCATGACAAGGCGATTGAAATGGATATTGCTTGTACGTCGTGACAATAATGCCATATGAATTGGCATGCTTAGAGCATGATTGGGATGGTGTGCGAGTGTCCTCGTGATAAAGTTAGGAAATGTTGTTGAGTGAAAGAACATTGCAAAGCTACACCTACCACAAGAGTATAAGGTAGCAATTTTTCGAGAGGAATTGAATAAGAGGCAACACAGACGTATAGAATTGCTTGTGGATATGAGGGTGTTGCTTAGATGAAGAAAGGACCTCGAGAATTATGCGACCTATAAGAGATTGAGAGTATAGGTTGCCTAAAGACAATTGAAGGCAAGGCACGTGGAACGAATAGATCACCCAAGTATTGTTATAGCGATGTCCATATCGTTAAGGAATGGTGAATTTTCTAGCAAATGCTTACAGTTAAGAATTGAGCATTGTTTAATTGGCAATGGAGAGACAGATCCTCCTTCGAGCAATAAGGGATTCAACCTCTAAATTGGAAGCTTGTCAAATGACTAGTTGACGACCACCAGAAACACCTAGCCTGAAGGCCAGAGGGGAATTGAGGTGTTGCCATGATCGAACATCAATACTTGAAGGGTATTAGGAATAGATGGAACACTTGAGACCAAGGGACGGAAGTACGAGTCCAGTATTGAGGGGAAGCTTAAGGAGATGACCTCATCAACAATTCAAGGAGAGAATTATGGTGTTCTTGGGGGTGGCATGAGGATGTACCAAGGTACATACGTATACTATCGGTGATAAGAGTTGAAAGTTGAAATTTATCTATCATATAGTCGGGCACTAGACGTGTCGATAAAAGGGGAGGGCTTGACCACGAAAGTTGAAGGACTACTTTGATCCAAGGGAATTCGGATGGAATCGAGAATGGATTACTACGGAAGTAATCATGTAATTATTTGAGGAATCGATGGGACCATAACTCGATTTGGTTAATGGAGGGCAAGTTGATAAAACCCTTGAATCTCTATTGGTGTGAAAGAAAGCTTGAAAGGAGTGATATGCTGAATGGTATGGACATTAAAGAATGCATTCTAACAAGGGCTAGTATTAATGGTGATGGACAAATGAAAGATATAATGTGAACGCTTAAAGATGAACTACTAATAGATGTTAGGAGTATCGGAGGATAAAAGAGAGAAGCAAATCAAATTGAGGACTGAAGGAGACAAGTCCTAGAGAAATATGGCTTTAGGTCGGAAAGGACAAGTAAGATCGTCAAGTCATAAAAAGAAATTATTTGGAAGAACGAGGATGTAATGAGACGACAATACCCAGAGGACTGGATGGTTAGAAGGTTGTAAATTTCGAGAACGAAATGTTTGTAAGGGGGGAAGAGTTGTGACATTCTGATTTCCAATCAATTTCAGACTCACTAATGAGAAATGAATCTAGAGAAATATTTCAGTCATATCTCGCTCAAATTTGATCAATTCGAGTAGACTGACCAAAAGGGAAAGGCTGACGCGAGACATGGTACGTGGACCTAGGGAATTTGGATAAGAAATGACACTTTGACCATAAGGATTGTCGAGGGGATATTTAGAGCCACAAAAATGCCGATACAAGAACGATTAGGAAATGCCTTGCGCATGTCATACAATTGGAGCGCGGGTGATGCCGATTAACCAACGTATGATTTGCCAAATTCTCCTTAATCGAACAGTGACGATCGAGACCAAAGAGACTAGTGATAGACCCTCTCAATTACATGATAATCAAAGCCGCCACGAATTGGCGAGCCTTAAAAGTGATGAGAATCACAGGGTCGATACACGTAAAATCTGCAAAAGCCACCCGTCGATTCGGGATAGGTTGGAACCATGTCTGATAGAGAAAACCATCAGAAACAAGTCTTGAAAATTAAAAATGAAAAATCAAGAATTCCAACATCACATTCGAATTGATCGTCGCCCTATCGAAGAGTTCTGGAGCGAGAAAAATAACGTTCTGAACGTCGAGTAAAATTACCTTTTTGCCCCTTGAGTTTAGAACTTTACCAATGCAATTGAAGAAGGGAATTTTGGACATTAAACCCCCCTCAAGACTACCGAAATTCAAGATGAAAGGAGGGCCATTGGATCAAAGCATGATTGACAAAGGGACAAGTGTCAATGGATGGTGTAAAGAGAAGTCATGTTCACTATTAAAAACCTACCATTCAAACTATTGACCAAGCCTTGGATATATAGCAATCTCACTCTCTCTCCTCACTCATTTGGCCGGCCACCACCCCAAGAACTCACGCCAATCACTCTTTCTTCTTCCTCCAATTTTGATCGCTGGCGACAGCTTTTGGTCTCCCTGTTCGGCGCCGTCGACTCCACTTTCCGGCCACCGACCGACCACTGACCGACCACACCTACGAAGCCCTACGTCTTGTCGACATCCTCAAATAAGAATCTAGCCATTTGGAGCACTGAGGAGTCCCGACCAAGAATTTTCCATAGAGCCGACAGAATCGAGCTCGACCTGACGTAGGTCCGGTTTCTAACCTTTTTGAAGGCCGAGTTGTTGGAATTTTTAGGCCAAATTTGGTGGAGATCAAGTAGACATGTGTATGAATCTGTGATAAAAATTGGGGTCCAATTTGATGAAGTTTTGACTAAGAACCGGTCTTGTGAACTTGGAACAGAAAACTGCCAATACTGATTTAAGGAGATCTAGCGACACTTGACGAGTTTCCGGCAACCAATCGACCTCAAACTCATGGTTAGCCTCACAAACCCTTAGATAGACATGTTAAAAGGTAGAATAAGGATTAAATGATGGATTTGGGGTTGAATTAGGACTGGTAGCTCACGACATGCACAAAACTAAGAGGAACCAGTTTGGTTCTGTGCATGGCCGAACCTGGGAGGGCTATTGGCATTGGATTTTGAGTCTCAAATTGATTATTAAGACATGTTAAAAGGATAATGATTATGCTATGGTAGTTTATGGTTCATGGATTGAGAATTTGGACAAGAAAATTGATGAAATTGATTGAAATTCTAGGTTGCGCGGTGAATTGACCCTTGGATTAGCTTGGCCGAGACCTTGAGGCAATCGTAAGGAGAAATTTGTGTTATCAAGTGAAAGGTAAGGGAATTCTAAGCTTAGGATAGGGAGATTGGACTCAATTGGGTGAGTCGGAAGTTGAATTGATTGGTTTATGATGATTTACCAAAGGGATAGTTCTTGTTATATCCTAAGTGGTAATAGGAAGTATTGTGTGTGCTATTATGTGTATTTAAATCATTCACCATGTGTGTGTGTCACTTGATTGCCTTGCATGCCATGAGTTCTTTGAATTGTGCCTGAATTGCACATGTCGTCTCGTATGGAAAACAAATTTGAAAATCATGGCATGAGCATGACATGGCGAGGCCCTGAGGCATATGAGAGGCGGGGCTGGAGGTGGATACCCTGATGCGACGAGATGGCGGGTGGAGTTGATGTTGTGTGGCGCCCTGATGCGATGAAATCGCGGGGTTGAGATGGCCACGGTCCTGATGCGAATTATTCGCGGGATGGAGGTATAAGGCGATGATATTAGCTTGGAGATTCATTGGAACCTGATGCGTTTACGCGGGTTGCCAATGACGGTCTAATGCGTTTACGCGAACCGAGCCTGATGCGATCTATTCGCGGGCTGGAGATTGAGGTAGGTAGGAAGAGGTGGTTGTGGTGAAGTGGCAGGACTGGTGTGCATGATCATCTGAGTGTGACATGAGGTCATCATTGCATGCCTGTCATCAGTATGTTGTTGTTTTATTGATTTGTGCCTAATATGCCTGTGTGTTTATGAGAATGGAATTATTGGGGTGTACGACTACTTGAGTGGACGGTCAACCTAACCTAGGGTTAGGATTATTTTACTGAGATGAGTATCTCACCCCTTTTGGGGACAACATTTTTCAGGTCCCTAATGAAGGAAACCGAGTTCTCCATGGATTGGCATTCAATGGATGAAGTCATTAGAGGAAAAATGAAGACTTTTCTTTTGTGACCTTAGAATTGAATAGAAGATATCTTGAGGATTTAGATTTGTAATAAAGAAAAGTATATTTGACCTTTATTAAAGGTGTACCCTTGTGTCCTAAGTCATCGGGTGTTGCTTTATTTGTAAATTGGAGTTGGCATCGCTTCCGCATGCATGTTCTCCGAAGCGTATAAGACTTTGGCCGTTGGATCTTGGAGCTTTCATGAAGGAACGGCTTGGTGGGATGCTCGCGTGCTCGCCGGGTTCAGGGCTTAACAGAACTAGTAATAGACCCTCGCAATTACATGACAATCAGAGTCGTCATGAACTGACGAGCCCTAAGTGTGATATGAATCACAGAGTCGATACGCGTACCGTCTGCAAAAATCGTCCGTCAGTTCAGGATAGGCTGAAATCACATCTGACAGAGAAATAATTCAAAGACGAGTCTCGAAATTAGAAAATGGAGAATCAATGATTCCAAAATATAATTGGATTAGACGTCGCCTCATCGAAGAAGATTTGAATCAGAAAATCAACGTTTCGGACGATGAGGGTGAAATTATCGTTTTGCCCCTCAAGCCTTGGCCTTGCCTCAATAAATGGATAAGGGCATTTTGGCCATTGACACCCCCCTCTATAGCTATTGAAAATAAGGAATTTTATGGGCCATTGGATGAAGACTTGATGGACATATGGACAAGTGTCAAAGGATGAAGCTTGGTCATTAATTATCGACTTTTAACCTACCATTCCACTTGAGTTGACTCTCAATTTGGTGTATACACCCCTATTCTTCCCCATTCAGCTAAAACCTTCATCACCATAATTATCTGCAGCTTTTCTTCTTCTTCTCCTTCAAGCTGTGAGCTGATCCTGCTTTGCGCCACTCGAGCGCCACCGCCGGCGACCTCCAGCCACTAAGCCAACCACCCTCACCTTCTTCATCCTCTTGCTGACCATCTCCAAGTAGTAGTTCGGCGTTTGACCCACTGAGGAGCTCTGGCCAACCGTTCTCCCGAGAGTTGACGGAATCCATCGCGGCTGGAGGTAAGTTATCGTTTGAGCTCCGTAGGACTTCGATTTGTCGCAAATTTCTGGTCAAATTTTTTTAGACATCTAGGGCACCCATATAATGAGTTGTGGTACAAATTTTGGATGCATTTGATGGAGTTTTGACATTAAAATAGTGTCATGATTGAAGGACAGAAACTGACCGGTAGAGGGCTTGGAGAACTCGGCGTTGTTCGTGGACCATTCGGCGTCGCCTTGACTTTAAATTTTCGGTGAGGCTTTTCAACATGTAGAAATATATGTTAGCAAGTAGATTAATGGATAAATTAAGGATTTAAGGTAGTTTATGGGCTGATTGAGTGAGATATGCACATAACCGAAAATGCCATGTTTCGGTTATGCGCATACCGAAACTTTGGGGGCTGTTCGTGATGGAATTGAGCTCAAATTTTATCGTAGATGCATATTAGAATATCAATTAATACTTCATTGAGATTTATGCTCCATGGATTGGTGAATTGAGCGAGAAAAGTTAATAAATTAATTGAATTCCTTAGGGTTGTGCGCTGCCCTATTTGGGAGTCCTTGGGGCCAAATCTTGGAAGTGCTTGCAAGAGGAATATTGTTGATTTTAACACAAGGTAAGAAGTTCCTAAACCTTGGCTAGGAAGATTGGACTCGACTGGATGAGCTAATGGTGAATTTGGTTGAATCTTGGAAGACTTTCTCGAACTATGAGCCTACTAAGGACTTGGAGGAGACTGACGATTCCAGCGTTTCGACCTAGGGGTTTCCTGCTTTTACTAGTTTATTTTTGTTGACCTCGTCGGTCTGTTTCTTTTTGGGACTTGTTTTAGCTATCTTTCGATTTAGTCCCGTTGGCTAGGCCATTTGCAAGATTAGATCACCTGCACCCTTGTGTGGACTCATGGGATGTTTATATGTATATATTTATGTGAAGTTCTCGTTATCCAAGTTCCCATTGTTATTGTACGGAGAAGTTTTATTATATCGCTTATGCATGCTCTTTTCATTATGCATCTCTCGCTATGTGATTCCTAGGACTCAAGAGTTCGCTTGCAAGGAGTAACGCGATCGTGCCTGAGGTGCTGGGCGTGACAAACATACCCGAGAAGACCCCTACTATGGAGGACATGGTTGAGATGATTGAGATCAACACCTCAAAGGGCGAATGGGAAGACAACACGATGGAGGATACTGTGGATGCACGTTCCAAGTCCTTTTATGACTACGAGCCAACCGAGGATGCCGAGAAGACCGACGATTCCAGCAGCTCGACTTAGTGGTTTCTAACTTGGTGTAGCTTTTTTTTTTATGATGGTCTCGTAGGCCAGTTTCTCTTGAGGACTTATTATGGTTGTCTTTTGACATAGTACCGTTACCTCGACCCATCTGTAGGACTAGTTCTCCTATGCATTTGTACGAACTCATGGAATGTTATGTATATATCTTATGTTCTCATTATCCAAGTTCCCATGGATATTTGTACGAATGAGTATATGATATCACTTCCGCATGCTTCTTTCATTATGCACCTCTCGCTATGCGATTCCTAGGATCGAGAGTACGCTTGTAGGAGTCGCACACCCGTGCCCGGGATGCAGGGCGTGACATCCCGCCTTGCTTGGTATCAGAGTAGGGTCAGCTCGATCCAAAGTTAATTGAGGATTAGAGTAATAAGGAGGAGTAAGTTAGGACATGATGGGTAGCGAGACTTTAGGACACTCGTTAGAGTTAAGCACTAAATGCATGGCATATGACTTGGTGCATGTGATTGACATTTGGTCTTAACAAGATCGTGGTGATTTATGAGGATTAAGTTCCATGTTTGGCACTAAAAGTCATTTATGAATTTTGGTTTGTTGGGTAAATGAGCATAGCTAATTTTGGTGAACCGTTGAAGTGAACGGAATTGAGGAATGGCCATGAACTGTTTATTGAAGTGCCTATGGAAATAGTTGTGTGGGAGGTTGCTATGTTATGACTGCTTCTTTCAAACCTAGTTTAGTATCGCTGGACTTGATTAGATGAATAAGTCGCTCATTTCGTGGTGGAATTATGGTGGTCTAGGCGTAGTAAAAGTATACCAGAATGAGTAATCCGCTCAGAAAACTTGGAAGACTCAGGAGTGGAACTCGAGGCCACCTGTGGCGGAAGATCCGAGAATGGACGGAGTGCTGAGAGTACTAGAAAGGATTGGCGACCTCATCGACAGGCAGATCTAGGATAGGGATGCTGCCATAGCTCATGCGGTGGGGGCCGCGATAGCTGCCGTCAACGCCAAAACGACAATAATAGAGGCAATGGAAACAATGAAGATCATGACCAGGGCAATGAAGTAGGAAATGCCCACGAAGAAGTTGTTGTGGCTAAGCATATGGGCTAACTAGTCGAACAATTTATCAAGCTGAAGCAAACCCAATTCGATGGGACTGGAGACCCTGAATTGGCGCCAAGGTGGATAGAGAAACTGGAGAAAGCTTTCTGAATACTAAGATGTACATATGAAGAAAAAGTACTATTGGAGGTGTACCAGCTGGAAGGTATCGTTAATGACTAGTGGACTGCCACCAAGAATGGAGTCTTTCCAGAAGGAACGGCTTTGACTTGAAATGCCTTTACTACGACATTCAATGACAAGTACTTCTCTAAGACCGCTTGAGAAAGGAAGCAAGTGGAGTTCTTACAATTACGTTAGAATCACTTGATAGCGGACCAGTATGAAGTTGAGTTCTTCAGATTGTCAAGGTATGCACCTCAATCGGTAGAGGATCCCCTGGAGAAGGCGTGGAGATTTCAAGATGGACTGAGGCCTGAACTTCGCAACTAGATGATAGCTTTGAACCTAAAGACCTATAAAGAAATCTATGAACAGGGACAGATGATCGAGAGGGACCTAAAGGAGAGGAATGCTGCATCTGGATCGCGGTTCAGCTCATTCAGAGATAATCGCTAGGCCGGCAAAAGACGTTTCGTCCCTCCAATAAGAAAGAACATAGTAAAGCCGCCGAACCCAATGAATTGGAGTTGTCGCCTCTGTAGCAGAAGACATGGTAACGGACCTTGTCCGGCAAGGACTGGAGCGTGCTTCAAATGTGGTCAGATTGGCCATCAGATGAGGACTTGCTCAAACCAAGCCTCAGCGAATATACTTTAAGGGCAACGACCACAGGAAGGATCGTCAACTACCATTCCCCAGATTGACTAGAACTGACTCTCAGCTCAGGGAAGAGTCTATTCAGTGGCACTCAAGGAAGCGAAAGAAGCGCCTGGTGTGGTCACAGATACGATTTTTTTTTTGTTTGATCCTGGCTCATCACACTCGTTTGTGTCTGCTCGCTTTGCTGAATTGGTTGATATGGAGTTAAAACCGTTGAGTGTGATTCTGCATGTTGCTACCCCGTTGAAGGATAACGTATTGCTTTTGTTGGGCTGTGTTGATTGTAAAATCGTAATTGGCAGTAGTAAAGAAAGTATAAACTTGGTTGTATTGCCCATGTATGACTTTGGTGTGATCATAGGAGTGGATTGGTTGGATAAGCACATGACAGTAGTTGATTGTGGTAGTAGGATAATCCATTTCTATCCGGAGGGTCGCCCTAGTTTGAATTTGTGGGAAGTCGAGGAGAAACTTCGATTCCTTTAGTCTCGTCTTTTGAAGCGACAAGGCTGATGACTAGAGGATGTCAGGCATATTTAGTCGCAGTTATGGACACGACTACGAAGGAACCTAAACTAGAAAGTATTCCGGTAGTGCGTGAGTTTCCTAACATATTTCCTCAAGAATTACCAAGGTTGCCACCAGAATGAGAAATAGAATTCGTGAATGAGTTAGCTCTCGGAACGGAGCCGATCTTGAAGGCACCCTATAAGATGTCCCTATCAGAACTGAAAGAGTTATAGGTACAAATGCAAGAATTACTGGATAAATGATTTATTTGACCAAGTGCTTCATCGTGGGGAGCGCCGGTGCTGTTTGTGAGGAAAAAGGATGGGTTCTTACGTTTATGCATTGGCTACAAACAGTTGAATCAAGTGACCGAAAAGAAAAAGTACCCACTACCGAGGATTGATGCTTATTTGATCAATTGTAAGGAGCTGCGGTATTCTAAAAAATTGACCTGAGGACCAGGTATCATCAGTTGAGAATTAAGAAGGAAGACATACCTAAGACCGCTTTTAGGACAAGGTATGGTCACTACGAATTCATTGTGATGTCTTTTGGACTGACCAATGCTCCAGCTGCATTTATAAACTTGATGCATCGGGTGTACAAGGAATTCTTGAATAGATTTGTTATAGTCTTTATTGACGATATCCTGATTTACTCAAAGAGCAACAAAGAATATGAAGAGTATATGAGGATTGTCTTGCATACCCTGAGTGAGCACTCGCTTTACGCTAAGTTTAGCAAATGCGAGTTTTGACTAAATAAAGTGACATTTCTTGGCCATGTGGTACCTGGAGAAGGAATTGGGGTGGATCCTGCGAAAATCGAAGCCGTTATGAATTGGCCTAGGCTTACTATAGTCACAGAACTCCGAAGTTTCTTAGGATTGGCGGGGTTTTACAAACGTTTCGTGGAGAAGTTTCATCTATAGCCATTCCACTGACGAGATTGACTAAGAAAGAAACGAAGTTCGAATGGACGAATAAGTGTGAAAGGAGTTTTCAAGAGCTCAAGCATAGGTTAACTACCGCTCCGGTATTGACGATTTCATCAGGACTTGGAGGCTATGAAATATATAGCGATGCTTCGCTAAAGGGACTAGGTTGTGTGCTAATGCAACATGGAAGAGTGGTTGCCTACGGGTCCCGACAATTGAGACAGCACGAGACGAACTATCCGACTCATGATTTGGAATTGGAAGCAATCATCTTTGCTCTGAAGATCTGGAGACATTATTTGTGTGGTGAGAAGTTTCAAATTTATACGGACCACCAGAGCCTAAAGTATCTATTTTCCCAGAAAGAACTGAACATAAGGCAACGTCGATGGATGGAGCTACTTAATGATTATGATTGTGACATATTATATCACCCTAGGAAAATGAATAGAGTCACGGATACGCTCAGTCAGAAATCAAGTATTGCCTGCTTACTAGTAAAAGGGTTGTTGTTATTTGAAAATTTGAGGGATTCTGAATTCAAATTGAATGTCTATCAGCCATCCAGTTTGGTAGCCACACTGAGAATAGAACCCGAGATCCAATAAAGGGTAAAAGTCTTACCGCATACGGACTCGGAAATTCAGAAAATCCTAGAGATGGACACGACAAAAAGAAAACAAGAGTTTCAAGTGTTAGAGGATGGAATTTTGAAATTTCGAGAGCATTTATGCATACCAAAGGACGAAGAGCTCAGAGAAAAGATATCGGAGGCTCACAGAAGCAATTTTAGTATCCACCCAAGTAGCACGAAAATGTACCAGAACTTACGTTAGCATTATTGATGGAACGGAATGAAGGTGGATGTAGCGAAATATGTGGCGAAGTGCTTGACCTGCCAGTAGGTGAAGTCACAACACTGTAAGTCTGGTGGATTGCTACAACCCTTGGAGATTCCTGAATGAAAATGAGAGCATGTAATGATGGATTTTGTAATGAGATTACCTAGGAGCCAGAGAGATCATGATTCTATTTGGGTAGTCGTGGACAGATTGACCAAGTCTGTATACTTCATTCCTGTGCGAAAGGATTTCGCGATGGACAGGTATGCCGAATTGTATATGCGAAAGATAGTGAGACTACATGGGGTACTCGTAACGATTACGTCAGACAGAGATCCCAAATTTACGGCAAACTTCTGGAAGAGTCTTCAAGATGCCATGAGAGCTCGACTACAATTTAGTACGGCATACCATCCATAGACTAACGGACAATCGCAGAGGACGATTCAGACACTTAAGGATATGTTTCGAGCGTGTGTAATAGACTTTAAAGGTGGATGGGAGGATCAACTGCATTTGGTGGAGTTCGCATATAATAATAGTTATTAGCAGAGTATTCGAATGGTACCTTTTAAAGCGCTTTATGGAAAAGCTTGCAGGACCCCGATTTGCTGGGACGAAGTTGGAGAAAAAAGTATTACAGGCTCAGAGTTGGTAGAGCAATCGATGGAAGTAGTGAAGATAATCCGGGATAGGCTAAAAACAACACAGAGTCGTCATAAAAGTTATCCGGATAAATGACATAAGCCTCTGGAGTTTCAAGTAGGTGATCAAGTTTTCCTTAAGGTGTCACCGATGAGAGGATTATCTCAATTTGGAAAGAAAGGAAAACTAAGTCCAAGATACGTAGGTCCATTTGAAATTTTGAAACGGATTGGGACCTTAGCCTACAGGCTTGTCTTACCGCCTAACTTGTCCCAAGTACACAACGTCTTCCATGTGTTAATGCTACAGAAGTATGAGCCGAACCCGACGCATGTACTAGAATACAAGGTTATTGAAGTGGATGACATGGTATCCTACGTAGAAAAGCCGGTCAAGATCGAAGACCGGAAGGAGCAGATTCTAAGGAATAAGATGATTCCATTGGTCAAAGTCGTTTGGGAGCACCATGGAACCGAAGGCGCTATGTGGGAAAGCGAGGAAACGATGAGGCGTCGATACCCCATTTGTTTGAGTAGCTGAGTTTACTGTAAATTTCGCGGACGAAATTTTTGTAAAGGGGGAAGAGTTGTGACATTTTGATTTTCCTGTCATTTCGAGACTTATTAATGAGAATATATCTAATGATGTGTTTCAATCGTATTTCCCTCGGATTTGATCAATCTCGAGTTAACTAACTAAAAGGGAACGGCTAACGCGAAACAAGATACGTGGACCTAGAGAACTCAAATAGGAAATGACACTTTGACCATAAGAATTGTCGAGGGACATTTAGAGCCATAAAAGGCCGGTCTAAGGACGATTAAGGAATTCATTGCTAGCGTTATATGATTGGAGTGCGGGTGATGTCGCTTAACCAATGTATAATTTACAAAATTTCCCTAAATCGAATGATGACGATCGAGACCGTCGGAACTAGTATTAGACCCTCACAATTATATGACAACCAGAGTCGCCACGAACTGACAAGCCCTAAGTGTGATATGAATCACAGAGTCGATACGCGTAACATCTGCAAAAGTTGCCTGTCAGTTCAGGATAGGCTGAAATCACATTTGACAGAGAAATGATTAAAAGACGAGTCTCGAAATTAGAAATTGGAGAATCAAGGATTCCCAAATTATAATTGGATTAGACGTCGCCTTATCGAAGAAGATTTGAATTAGAAAATCGAAGCTCCGGACATCGAGGATGAAATTACCGTTTTGCCCCTCAAGCCTTGTCCTTGCCTCAATAAATAGATAAGGGCATTTTGGTCATTGACACCCCCTCGATAGCTGCCGAAAATAAGGAATTTTATGGGCCATTGGATGAAGACTTGATGGACATATAGACAAATGTCAAAGGATGAAACTTGGGCATTAATTATGAACTACCATTCCACTTGGGTTGACTCTCAATTTGGTGTATACACCCCTCTTCTTCCCCATTAAGCCGAAACCTCCATTACCATAATCATCTTCAGCTTTTATTCTTTTTCTCCTTCAAGCCATGAGCTGTCCCTACCTGATCGAGCCGCCACCGCCACTCGAGCGCCACCAGCCACTGAGCCAACCATCCATCCTCACCTTCTTTGTAACATTCTAATTTCCAATCAGTTTCAGGCTCATCAATGAGAAGTGAATATCTAGAGATGTAATTCAGTCGTATTTCGCTCGAATCTTATCAATTCGAGTAGACTGACCAAAAGGGAAAGGCTAACGCGAGACAAGATATGTGGACCTAGGGAACTCGGATAGGAAACGACGCTTTGGCTATAAGGATTGTCGAGAGAACTAGCGATAGACCCTCTCAATTACATGATAACCAAAGCCGCCATGAATTGACGAGCCCTAAACGTGATATGAATCACGGGGTCGATAGGCGTAATGTCTGCAAAAGCCACTCATCGGTTCAGGATAGGCTGTAACCACGTCTGGCAGAGAAAGCCATCATAAATGAGTCTTGAAAATTGAAAATGGAGAATTAAGAATTCCAACCTTGTAATTGGATTGGTCGTCACCTTATCGGAGATTATTGGATTGAGAAAAATGACGTTCTGAATGTCGGGGGTAAAATGACCGTTTTGCCCCTCAAGCTTAGAACTTTGCCCATGCAATTGAAGAAGGGAATTTTAGACTTTATATACCCCTCAAGGATGCCAAAAATTGGGGCAAATATTGGCCATTGGATCAAAGCTTGAAGGACAAGGTGGACAAGTGTCAATGGATGGCTTAAAGAGAAGTCTTGTCTACTTTATGCCACCTACAATTCTTTCCTTTGACCATGAGAGTGAATATAAGCTTTTCTCTCTCTCCTCAAACCCATTTGGCCTGCCATAGCACACCACCATCACCGAAAATCCTCTCCTTCCTTCCTTTTCATTCTGCTAATCGTCGACCGGTTCTGGGGTTGCTGTTCGGTGCCACCGGTGACCTCCTCTGGCCATCATATGGACGTTGGCCAGTCATACCAACCTAGATCTATGTTTTTTCGACCTCCTCGAAGTGGAATCAAGTCATTTGGAGCACCAAGGAACTCCGGCCAAGAGTTTTCCCGGGAGTCGACGGAAACTGACTCAAACTGAGGTAGGTCTGATTTTTGACTCTTTTGATGGCCGAATTCTTGGAGTTTTAGGCTCAAATTTCGTGGAGACTCGGTAGAAATATGTAGGGTTTTGTGGTAAAAATTGAGGATTTATTTGATCATTTTTTTTATCACGAACGGACCTTGTACATTTTGCCCAGAAACTGCTAGATTCTGACTCGGGAAGAACCAGCGACGTTCAACGAGTTTCCGATGACCAATTGACTTCAAATCTTCGGTGAGCCTCAAGAACCGTTAAATAGACATGTTAAGTGGTAGGATAAGGGTTAAATAATGGAATTGAAGTTGATTAGGATGGATAGTGCACGGTATGCATAGAACCGAATTGAACAGGGTAGGTTCTGTGCAAGACCTGTTCTGGTGGATTGAAGAGCGGGTGATTTTGAACCTCAAATTGACGTTTAAGACATGATTAGATGATGAAGGTTAGGATATGGATGATTGGGGTTCGTGGATTGAGAAATTGAGTGTGAAAATTAACAGAATTGGTTGAATTTTGTTAGGTTGCGCGACAAGTCCGATTGTGGACATTGAGGGCCGAAACTTTGGGGCTCAAAAGGAGTAAATTGTATTGACAAATTAAAGGTAAGGGAATTCCTAACCCTATGCTAGGAAGATTGGACTCGATTGGGTGAGTTGAGAGATAAATTGAGTAATCCTTGAGAATATTCCAAAAAGGATAAGTATTATTATGCCCCAAGTGGCTATAGGAAGTTTATGTGTGCCCTCGCTTGTGTTTAAATCGCGTGCCATGTCAAGAGTCATTAATAGTCTAGCATGCCATGAATTTTCAAATTGTGCATGAGATGCACTTGCGGTTTTATCTGTGCATTGAACTAAGAAGTATAGCATGAGCATGACCTGGCGAGGCCTTGAGGCGTATGAGACGCGGGACGGGAGATGAATACCCTGATGCGACAAGATTGCGGGGTGGAGTTGACATTGAATGGCACCCTGATACGATGAAATCGCGAGGTTGAGTTGGCCATGGTCCTGATGCGAATTATTCGCGGGACGGAGAGGCTCTGAGGTGTATGAGATGCGGGGCAAGAGATGTATACCCTGATGTGAGGAGATCGCGGGGTGGAGTCGATGATGTGTGGCGCCCTGATGTGACGAGATCGCGGGATTGAGATAGTCATGGTCTTGATGCGAACTATTCACGGGACGAATGTATGAAAATACCCTGATGCGACAAGATCGCGGGGTGGAGTTGATGTTGCGTAGCTCCCTGATACGACGAGATCGCGGGGTTGAGGTAGTCACGGTCCTGATGCGATGTATTCGCGGAATGAAATTTATGAGATGATAATGTTGCTTGGAGATTCATCGAAACCTGATGCATTTACGCGAGTTGCCGATGGCGGTCCGATGTGTTTACGCGGACCGAGCCTAATGCGATTATCGCGGGCTGAAAAGTGAGGCAAGCAGGAGGAGATGGTTGTGGTGAGATGGCATGTTGTTGTTTTATTGATTTGTAATGGATATGTCTATGAGTTTATGAGTTTGAACCATTGGATATATGACTGCTTGAGTGGACGGTCGGCCTAACCTAGGGTTAGAATATACCTTACTGAGATTTATATCTCACCCCAATGGGGGCTTAAATTTTTCAGGTTCCAAGCGAATGAAGCACCAGCTTGCCAAGGATCGACATTTGAAGAGATAGTTGGCCAATTGTGTTTAGAATGGATTTGCATTTTGTGATATTTGGATTGTCTTTCTGATTGGTAGATTATTGAATTGAACCTTAGTGAGTGAATTAATGAAATTTTGATGTATCTGTCCTAAGTCATCGGGTGTTAATTTATTGGTATGAATGGAGTTGGCATCGCTTCCGCATGTGCGTTGCTTTTAGCACAATGGACATTGGCCGTTGGATCCTGGAGTTTTCAGAAAAGTGCGGTTGGGTGGGATGTTCGTGCCCTCGCCGGGTTCGGGGCGTGACATTCTTCATCCTCTTGTCGACCATCTTCAAGCGGTAGCTCAGCGTTTGACCCACTGAGGAGCTCCGACCAGTCGTTCTCCCGAGAGTCGACGGAATCCGTGGTAGATGGAGGTAAGTCACCGTTTGAGCTCCGTAGGACTTCGATTTGTCTCAAATTTCCGGCCAAATTTTGTACACATATAGGGTACCCATATACTGAGTTGTGATAAAATGTTTGGGTAAATTTGATGGAGTTTTGATATCAAAATGGTGCTGTGATTGAAGGATAGAAACTGACCAGTAGAGGACTTGGAGAACTCGACGCCATTCGTGGACCATTCGGCGTCGCCTTGACTTCAAATTTTCGGTGAGACTTCCCAACATGTAGAACTATATGTTAGCAAGTAGATTAGTAGATATATTAAGGATTTAGGATAATCTGTGGGCTGATTGAGTGAGATATGCACATAACCGAAAATGCTATGTTTCGATTCTATGCATATCAAAACTTTGGGGGTTGTTCGTGATAGAATTGAGCTCAAATTTCATCGTAGAGACATATTAGCATGTCAATTAATACATCGTCGAGGTTTATGCTCCGTGGATTGGTGAATTGAGTGCGAAAAGTTGACAAATTGATTGGATTCCTTAGGGTTATGCGCTGCCCTGTTTGGAAGGCCGACTTAATAAGTTGGAGTGGACCAGCAAATGAAAGAAACCTTTGGGACCAAGATTAAGCTCAAGCAGTAATAGGCATAATTAGTGTATTACAATCAACCTTACTAAGTCTACCATCCATGACAAGCACACCAAGACAGTGGAAGGAGAGTGTATCTTCCTGGAATGCTAAGGAGAGCCGAATCTGTTCCCAAAATGTAGATGTGCCACCCAAAATGAAGAACTCACTTTTGTTGACATTCGGCTTCAAGCCGAACCACCCAGAGAATAGGTCGAGGCCTTCCTTAAGAAAGGCAATGGAAACCACATTTGCTCAGCAAAAAAGAGGATATCATCGGCAAAGAACAAGTGCGTCAACCATGAAGGTTTGCATCTCCAAAAGAACTTAAACCTCGACATAGAAGTCTTGGCATTTAGAATCCCAGAGAAAACTTTCATGACAAAAGTAAAGAGATAGGAAGAGATGAGGTCACCTTGTCAGATACCTCTAGCACTCGGAAATAAACCATAGAGCTCTCCATTTATGGCAACCAAGAATCTGGGTGAAGACACACACGCCATAATCAAATTGATAAATACATTTGGGGAGCCAAAGGCTTACAGAGTCACCTCAAGAAAGCCCCAATCCACCGTATCGTAAGCTTTTTGGAAATTGACCTTTACGACACACTTAGGCAAGTAAGGTTCATGGTGGAAACCAGCAAATAATTCTTGAGCTATCAATATGTTATCGCTAATCCTCCGGCCCCTAACAAAAGCACTTTGGGGAGAACTTATAATCGAAGGCAAAACATTAACAATTCAATTTGCAAGAATCTTTGTGATACACTTATAAATCAAGTTGCAACAAGCAAAAGGTCGAAAATCATTCATGACCGAAGCATTAAGGACTTTCAGCACTAGAGTAAGAATGTCGGCATTTGTCTCCTTAAAAAGTAAGTACGTTTCAAAGAAATTCTAATAGCCAAAGTAACAGAGGGAACAATAATATCCCAAGTAGATATAAAGAAATCTACATTGAAACCATCAGGGCCCGGGGCTTTACCTTTAGCAAGAGAGAATAAGGTGCTACGAATCTCCAAATCCAATACTCATCGAGAAAGGGATTCGATTTGCTCCCCTTCCAAACCACGGCCAACGTACTCACGAATCTCGGTGGTCCCTGGCTGACTAAGGAGAGAGCTCCCATTGAGAAAGGATTCAAAATGATTCACAATATGTTGTCGAACCAAGGTCAGGTCGGTGATGACAGCCCTCACCGAGTCAAGCTTCCTTTTTGGCTCCTGGTGTGTCTGACCATACCTCGATGATCATTAAGATTGTGCCTCCCTCTTCTTCCAGGAAGCCCTTCAAGTTCTTTAATTACTGGATAATGCATCCGGAGTTTAAAAACATTGTATCCTAAGTTTGGGACTCTTAGGTTGAGGGGACTTTGATGTTTGTGCTTTGCCACAAGCTTAAAATGCTCGAGGGAAGACTCAAGCAACTAAATCAGGATTCTTTCTCTGACATCGCAAACCGTATGGCCCAGGCCAGGACTCTTTAGGGAAGACGAACCACAGTTAATAACGACTTTGGAAATCTAAATTTCATTCAACTATTCTTGAAAACATAAGAAATTATTAATGGCCTTCGACAAATGTGAACAATAAGTTACCGAGGAATGAACTTTGAGATCGGAAGACTCGTCGATCAGTAAGAAGCCAATTGGTAACCTCGCTATCAATGAGAAACATTCATTGACTCGGCAATTCTTTGACTCGGCAATTCTTCGACTTCTTCAAGGAATGCTCCTTTATCACGATATTTTGTAAGATGAAGTCATGTATAATGGGAATGATCATCAACAGAAATTACAAAATTACAATATCCTCCCATAGAGAGTTAGAGGTAGTGCCGAAAAATCTGAGCGAATTAGATTAATTGGAGCATGAGAGACAAAGTCCTAAGATCAAATGATAAGGTATGATGTTTTCCTAACTTATAAGGCATGCAATTAGAATGTTTATTGTCAACATAATCTGAATGACGTCTGGAAATCAAGAACTCAATCTAGGGGAAGAAGGACAATATAAATGAGAATGTCAAATTAGGTGATACTCTGGTAGTACAACCATCAAAGGAGTTGGAACACTGAAGGTATCAAGCTCAAAAAGGTGTGCCAATCTACGGTCTCTCTCAAATGTCTGTCCGGTCCATGGATTGCGCACATGACGACCATGAGAAGAGAACTGAATATCAAAACTAACACAAAATGAGAACCAAAAAGGTGTTAGGTAAGGACAAAGTGGAGGTGGAAACTTTCCTGTTGAGCTCCCTCGGCTGTTTACTATCGGTTGTATGAATAGCAGGCGCACGTGAGATGGAGGATTTAGATGGAAATAAGGTTAGACTTTGAGGTGAAGTGATTACAGCACGTAGCATAAAAAAAAAGACAGAAATTAGAAAAACTTGGAATGATAGACATAGCGGAAGTACTGGGGACACAGGAACTAGAAGTACGAGATTCTCGAAGAATAAATCAAAGATCTTCTAATGATAGAGTGGCGGATCCACTACAAGAAGCCTCTACGACAGAAGCAGTGGTAGATGGTCGTGCAAGTGGACCTTGGTTTTGTGGTCGATTGCCTGTTCCTATAGGTTGTTTGGGTCGTAATTGATAACAGTTGAACGCTAGATGACCATGTTTATGACAATGCTTACAAAACTTGTTGCAAGGACGAGGAAGTTTGAGTGGCAAGTTTTGCCTTCAAAGTAGCCAGCCGAGCACCCTCAGTCAATAACTCTTAGACGACGGTCTCAGCACGTGGGAAGGGATCTCTATGCAGAAGTGAGGCTCTCGTGGATTTAAATTCATCATTTAAGGCCATCAAGAATGAATAACATGCATGCGATCACGATATCAACAAATTCGCGAGCACCGACATGCACATCCAATCGTGGTTTTTACATTGTAGTGGGCTGAAAATTTTCTTTAATATATTCATGTCGTATAGTTAAACACTTTACATATGCCATCTGTTGAGTTCTGTTCGACACTATAATCTCACTCAAAAAACTTGGTATGTATAACTAACTATACCTATTTCTCCTAGGTTTTTCATGTTTCAGTGATCATCTAATAGCTAATCTGAACGAGGAAGATAAAAACTATATAAGGTCATACAGAGAGCTTTAAGGAAAAACAAAGACAGCAAATAAAATTATGAAAGGAAAAAGAGACGAAGCATCTAACTCAAAATATATTATCTTCATGAGCACGCTACATATGATGTAGATATTTGTCGAAAATTCACGGTTGCACAACACTATTTCAAAGCTAAGTTGATTGCCTTCAGTTGAGCTTATCTAGTCGAACTGATTATCGTAATTCAGCGAGCCAAAGTTAGAAAATATCATATGTTGGTAAGTTAATGCACAACAAACTTAGAAACAAACTAAGAACAGGGCTGGATAAGCGCATCACAGGAACTTGCCGATATAGAGTATGTTCGTGGGGATCGCGAAAAGAAAAACCATAGGCCACATGATTGCATGCTCATATGGTGCCGATCACATTATCCCATATCATGTTCGATTACAGATCACATTATTCCACGTCATACGCGATTACTAATGACGATCTAGATATTATTCCTTATTAGGATTTCACTCCTCTAAATTGGATTCCTTATCTTTCGTCTCTTCCTTCACAGAGGGAATATAACCATTGATTATTTTGTGGCTGCGAGATAAACACCTAGCTAGCTTTCTGGCTTTTGTAAGTAAGGGAAAAAAAAAAAAGAGTGACCTTAAAAGGACGAACTTGCATTCTTTTCTCAAGAGAGACCTCTATATATACAGCCTCATTCGCATGTTCCTGGTATATCTTTCAAACCACTTGAAGAAGGAGATTAATTACTTCTTAAGCAAACTCTAGTCTCTGCAATTTCAACATTATCACATGGCTCAGCTCATGAAGTCGGTGTTTCCCAAGATGAGATCTTCATTTCTAACCACCAGTACGTCGTTTCTCTCGTTTCAATTTCTCTCTCTACTAGTTCTTATTTTGTCTAACTAGTGATTGGAACAAGTGAAATCAACTTGGTGCTCTTACAAATCTTTTTGAGCAAATTGATGTTTTGAACCTTATAAGTTCCGATCTGGTGAGTTTGAATCCTCTCGTTTCTCTTGTGTTTCGTCGCATATCCTATGTGCAAAGCAGTTTTATTGGTTGATAAGAACTTCCTGCTGGTCGCATATGTATTCCTGCCAAGAAAATGTTTTCATTCTAATGGAGATCGGTGGTTTATCATTCATGGCCGTACAAAACTTCATGAGAAAAAAATGGGCCCAATGAATTATGTAGTGGCTATGAGAACACATTATTTAGCCTTTTCCGTTTGACAGACGAGTCCCAAAATGAACGTCTAAACAGCATGTCTAGCAAGTCGAGCAGCGTCAATCGAGAGTACACACAAGCTTTCAGGACCAAATCCTACGTGGAAATGTGTACTAAAGTCCAGTCCCAGATTAGAAGAACAAGCATTGGTGGATCGCTCCCGTCGCATCCTCCGTCCGCAAATGCCAGAGGAACGCCCCTGTCAGAAGCACTCCTCGAGCCTGGGCAGGAAACCCTTGAGACTATGATCAAGACCTTGAATTTCCATCATCTTCTTGTCGACTACTTTGAGGTGAGCTCGGACTCTTGTGACGTGTGCGAGTTGCTCCTCCGGGGGATCCACCAGATTCGTACCAATTACCAAAGGATCAGAAGGGCAATCAAGTTGGCAAAACTGGTGTTTGAAGATGCAACTCATGCGGACGAGCAGAGCCGTCTGATATGTCGAGAGCTGTCCGCATTTGCCTCGCTGAAAAGCCCTTTATTTGCGTTCGCACGGGTCCAGTTCCCAGGCATGCACGATACTTGCGTGGCATTGTTTCGTGAGTTGACATCCAAGCGCAAGCAGATGCGAAGGAGAAAGAAGCTGGCTAGGGCATGCAAGAGGGTCGGAAGGCTCGGGCTGATCGTCTCCTCCAGCGTGATCTCAGCCGCTGCGCTGGTTCTGGCAAGCTGCAGCGCGGGGTTGTGCAATAGGAAGGGGAACCCCAGTAGGTCATCATCATATCCAGAGAAGAGCTTATCGGCCCAAGGAGTTTGCGCACAGCTCGACGCAACGGTGAAGGGGGTGTACATACTGACTAATGACATGGACACGGTAAGCAGGTTTGCGGGGAGGTTGCAGGACGAGGTTGAGCATGGCAGATCGAGGGCCAGGCTGGCGGTGAAGAATTATGCGAAGAAGGGCGACGTCATGAGGGAGGTTGTGTACGAGTTTTTCGATGCGAACAATGACCGTTTCTTGGAGCAGCTGGAGGAGCTTGAGGAGCATATTTACTTGTGCCTTGTCACCATGAACAGGTCAAGAATGTTGGTTGTGGAAGAGATCCTGACCCCTCAGTCCATGAGCTGAATCAAAGTGGTCAAGAATCAATTTGTCTGATAAATAATTGATTGTTAATTCAGACGTTTTTGTGATGAGTGCCAATGGCCTGTGCCATTGGAGAAGGTTCTGACGGGGGGCTTCATCAGATGCTTTTACTGTGTGCATATTTCTCTAAATAAATCTCCTATAGACAGCTTGGTGTTTGGACATCTTTTGACGTGATCATGTTCAGTTGAATTTGCTTTCTTCATCCGCTTTAGTTTACTTCTTTTCCCTTCATTATGATTCGTAGGTTATTAGGCTAATGGCGCATTGCTCCAAATTTTCATTATCGACCGTAAGGAAAATCAATAGTGCTTTGAGGACAATTATATATATCGACCTCCTTATGCTAGACTTTTTGTCATAATAGGAGAAATTACGTTGAGAAATGCTCAAAGTAACGAACGGTAAATTCCACTAAACAAGTTGATTTATATTTAGCAAGAGAAACTTGCGACTTCTTAGCGATCAATCTGAGAATAATTCCGTTGTTAGATGATTTGATATTCTTTCATTCCGTTGCCAGAAGTCTGAACATTGTCACTAGCAGGGTGAGCCTTCCAGCGCTTGATAGGACGAAGTTCATCGCTAGAAGGTACACACGATAACAAACCATCCTCCGATAAATTTTTCCAATTTTCTCTAAATGTACCATGACAATTCAGCTTTCACAACCCAAATTTTCAATTAGTTTCCCATTCATCATCTCATAAGCAGTTGACATCCATTGTGGTCATGATCCCTATCCAGTCCGTGCATCAAGAGAACTTCGAGGAAATGATGCCGAAGTTTGTAGTAATTTGCATGTGCCATACAAGTGTCATACGAATCTTCTGGAAGCGCTTTTGTGAAAAGATTAAATGGACTTGTATTAGGAATAAGATTTCCAAACTTCATCACTTAAAGTTTATTGGAAGGCCATGCCTTGGTCGACCAGACTGAAGAGACATGCAAGACAGTTGACCAAGACAACATCATACTCGGCCAATAAGAACGCATTCCCGCACGCACATACACACTCGACCAAGGAGAAATCACGTTCGCTCATAATCATACTCGGTCAAGGAGGGGACGAGCGGCCATAAAAGATCACACTTGGTTTCACTCCGTCACTCATAGCAGTGACTCTCTTGAAACGGAAAAACAAACACAGAACACAAGAAATTACGTGATTCGATCAAGGTGATCTACGTTCACGGGTGAGGCAAAATAAAAAATTCCATTATAATAAAAAAGAGTATAGTTTACAGAGGTCGGTTTTCGCGACTCAACAAAGCACACGTCTCACAAAACTCTCATATGACGAAAATACTCCGTACAACCAAATAAACCCTAACCGCAACATAAAAATAGGACCCAAAAATAGTGCCTATTGGCCCAACTCTCCGCATCACGAACTAAATCTCAATTTATTCTCTACTTTTGGGCCGCACAAAAAAAATGTCGAGTCGGGTGATGAACCAAACCGAGTGCATAAAATTCAAGACATATTTAATAGTCACTCATGGCTAAACCCAACCACTCACGATTAGAATTCATCCAAACACGATCAAAAGATCAATCACTCACGGTCACTCAACCGTAAGTTAATTTTTGTTGAAGTTCCTATGTTGTTTGAAGATGGCAAAAATGGAATGATACTAATGTGCACATTGGCTGAGTAGACCCAAGAAATAGATACAAAGAGCCAATATGTATATGATGCCTTAATAGGATTCGTCTAAAGCTAGGAGTGCTCTGCCTCTACTAAGGGTGAACGAAGTACTGGTTGTAGAAATTGTTTAAAACTAGAAGGACATGAGTAAGAGTTGAACCAGCCGTAGAACGAGGAGTTCGAGAAGGTGTGGAGTTGGAGAGACCAGAGCCGAAGGAGAACAAGCCGTAAAATGAGGAGTTCCAGAAGGCTAGGATGGATTCGAGCAGAAGGTGAACAACTGAGTAGAACCAACGACATCAATAGGCTTAAAAGGACCTAGGAGTAGAAGGTGACCGGTCAGTTTTAGTGTGAAACGTGATAAACTAGAAGGACTGTAAGTAGAAGCAGCTCTTGCTATCAGGCGGGGTGAAAGACGTGTTTCGTGCTCCTACGTTCCTAGATAAGAGGGCCCATACTCCTTTTGAATTTGATTTGAATTTGCATTGGTGTTTAATGACTGGTTTCAAGCACTAGAATTCGCAAAAAGTGTACTGGAGAATCTCATAGAGGTTTTGCTATATTTGAATAGCCAATAGAGATGTGAGCAAAAGCAGAATAGATTATTAGGGAAAATTGTATCTGTTAAGAGTAGCAAAGAAACTCTGTCTATGTAGTCTACATAGCCTATCACAAGCCTAGAAAAGGAGGAGAGTTACGTCAGGCGTAGCGAGCCGGTTATAAAAAAAGAACCACCTTTATGAGATGAACCCTATTGAAATTTTGTTGGAACGTACCCTTCTTAGCGACGCGTTGCATCGGCGTCCGGTGTAGCGAAAAATGAGCAAGGGTATTTGCACCAAGATAGGTGGGTGCAAGGGGTAAGAAAGCTAGCCTTGGGCTATCATTCCCAGAGTGATGCGCCGCATCGGTGCCCAGGCGTGGTGATAAATGAACAAGGGTCTTCACACTTCCGTGGACGAGTGTGGGGGGCAAGAAAAGCCTAGGGGTAGAGATTAGATTGGGGAGTTGGAATGTAGGAATCTTAATGGATAAATTGAGGGAATTGACAGGTAATTTTGCTAGAAGGAGAGTGAACATTGATTGCCTGCAAGAGACTAAATGAAAAGAAGAGAAGGATAAGGAAGTGGATGGCACCGGATTCAAGCTATTGTATACAGGCACAACAAAGAGTATAAATGGAGTTGGCATTCTGATCTATAAAAATTTCAAGGATAGAGTTATTGATATTAAAAGAACAAGAGATAGGATTATTTTAGTTAATCTAGTAGTGGTGGATTTGATTATGAATATCCTTAGTGTGTATGCTCTTCAAGTTGGACTGTAAGTGTTCGAAAAGAGCAGATTTTGAGAAGATTTGGAAGAGATTTTAAGGCGGATACCACACGAGGAGAAGGTATTCATAAGAGGAGATCTAAATGGACATGTCGATCAGAGTAATTAAGGTTTTGACAGAGTTCATGAAGGTTTTGGATATAGGACTAGAAATGAGGCTGATGAAGACATCTTGAGTGTGGCATTAGCTTATAATTTGATGTTGGCAAACACATTTTTTAGGAAAAGAGAGTCACATCTGATCACTTTTCGCAGCGGTCAAAATTGTAGCCAGATTGATTTCTTTCTTGCCAAAAGAGATGATAGAGTATCGTATGTAGATTATAAGGTATACCCTAGTGAATGTATAACTGCACAACATAAGTTGTTGATTTTAGAAGTTCGGTATAACAAAGTACAGAATATGAAGAGAAGTGCGCAGCACCCTAGAGTAAGATGATGGAAGTTACATGAGGAGAAACAAACAGAATTCAATAAAAGAATAATACAGAAAGGACTGTGGCGATTGAAGTGCAAAGTAAATATGATGTGGAAGGAGATGTCCGACTGCATCCAGACAGTGGCAAAATGGGTGCTAGGGAAAAGTAGTGGGAATGAACATCAAACAAAGGAAACTTGGTGGTGGAATGAAGAGGTGCAGGACGCAATTAAGAAGAATGAGTGTTTCAGATGCCCACATAAATGTCATAATTAAGAGAATTTATAAAAATTTAGATTAACGTGGAAAAGTGCCAAGAAAGCTGTGTGAGAGGCCAGATGTGAGGTTTTCACCGATATGTACAACAAACTTGGGAGCAAAAAAGGGAAAAAAGGTATCTATAGACTTGCAAAATCAAAGGACAAGAAAAGTAAAAACTTGACACAGTTTAGATGTATCAAGGATAAAAATCAAACACTCTTAATAAGATATGAATACGTTAAGGGTAGGTGAATGAGTTATTTTAACCAACTTTTTAATGGGAAGAGCGATAGAAGTGAGGTGGATTTGGAAGTGGAGTGGGAAATAGTAAAACAATACGGTTTATCTTAAGACGGAGTGGAGGAAGGTTATTAGTGTTGTGGAGGGGTAGTGTATAGATAGATATACATATATATTACATATTTTTCTCTTTTCTCTCGTTTGATTCTGCTTTTATTTTTTATGATTTTTTTGTGTTCATAGACCGCTGACCCCAACTAATTTGGGATAAAGGTGTTGTTGATGTTAATGTTAAGAGTAGCAAAGAGACGGTCTACAGGCGGAATCAGTGGCTACTCGTGAGATTTGAATTTCAAACAATCATTTGAAGCTTTGAGTGTTCCTTTTCCTTATTTTCTTGTGTATAGAAGTTGCGGATTCTTTATTGTATTCTCTATAAGGGTTGCTTCTGTTTGTAATCCGGGAAAAATGGTATTATAATTTGATTAGAAGTGCTTGTGTTTGTTTATTTATCTACCTCAACACATTACATTACTATAACACCTTGAGATTATTAGTTATACCAGTTTTATTTTGGTCTGGGAGAGTGGATATGGATCTTAACAAATTACTATATAGCTATATATTATATCTTCTATCCCTTTAACTTTTTTATTATCAAATTCATAGAAGCTGCCGCATCTACACAAACGTTTCTTATTCAACTTAAGAATGTTTGCAAGCATTTCACGAAAAAGCTTGAGTACTCTTTAGAACACTCTAGATTGTTGTGTTGGCCCTAACAATTTTTTGATCCATGAGGCAAACAATCCCTCTTTCAAAGCTGGTCCTCACTCATGAATTTTGAAAGTAAAAGTATGAACTTTTTCTTTTCAATCTTTTGATTAGTTAATGCAAGAGCCAACTAATTGTATTTCACTTAGCCAGTAGCCACCCCATCTAAATAAACGCACCAGCATTTACCCAACTGTTTCTCATTCAACTTGAATGTATTTGCAACCATTCAACAAAAAAAAAGTTTATGTATCTTTATAAACCTATTTTTTTTTATTCCAGTTTGCATTCATACTTGTAGTTATTTTGCTGACAATTAATGTAGGTTTTCCTAATTTAAATAGGCTTCCTACCTTAAGTTGATTTGCCAATTCGAGTAGGTTTTCTAGTGTAAGCTGGTTTCCTAAGTTGCATAGGTTACTTTTTTCGGGTAGGTTTCCTAATTTGAGTATGTTTTATTGTTTAAGTAGGTTTTCTTATTTGAATGGGCTAATTCAAGTGGATTTCCTTATTTGAGTATATTTCCCAAATTAAGTAGGTTTCCTAATTTTAGTAGAATTTCCAAATTTAAGAGGATTTACTTATTAGTGTAGGTTGTCAATCTTAAGTAGGAAAGTGGGTTTCTTAACTTGAGTAGACTTCTCAATTTGAGCATGCTTCCTAATTTGAAAAACTTATTTAGTTTAAGAGATTTCCTCATATGTGTAGATTTTCGAGTTTGAGGAGGTTTTTCAACTTAAATAGCCTTCTTAATTTAAAAAAATTTCCTCACTTGAGTAGGTTTCCTAATTTAAATGCTTGTTTCCTAGTTTATATATGGTTCCTAATTTGAATAGGCTTGCTAGTTTATGTAGATTTCCTAATTTGATTTGATTTCTTATTTTAAGATGGTTTCCTGATTCTTAATCCTTCAATAAAATACTCTTTGTAAAATATCAATAGATATTTCAACCCCTTCTTTTTTATTACGAAAAAAAAATTATGCATTAGTTCGAATAATGCCACATTGTTACCACATGGCATTCATCTTTACTTGGTAATAAATAAAGCATCCGTACTTTTTTTTTTGGGGTAAACTTAAACATCATACTAGAGATTTCACTAAACGATTTAGATGAACCTAAATCGATTGGATACCTATAGGGCTTAGATAGTGAGGGCAAAGTCTGTTGGAATTATGAATTTTTCAATAACCCTTATTTCTCACACCGAGTACGCCCACATGAATTTAGGGAAATTGAAGTATTATCCAACGACATGTGACCCCTGCATGTGGGATGCAATCAGGGTTGAAAAAACAATGAATTTTAGCTTTTATTTAAGTTGGCCCTTATGTTGTGATATTAAATAGGTTTCGGACAGGTTTAGGTTTTGGACCTATTTAAGGCACAAGCGCGTGCACACACACATACACAAATATATATATTGCTTGTATTTTGCTAATCATTGTAACGAGCTGAGTGGCATAAAATGAAAATCATAGTGAAATATCTTTGCATGACGTAACACTATTCTAAGGTGAACCTGGGTAAACTTATGCCTCGTCTATTTTTATGATTTCTATGTGATTGTCTTGATTCGGTGTGCGATATAACCCAACAAAGTCAACTAACTATGCGCGTGTAGGGACCCTTCCTTACCCCTTAATAAGAGCTCTGACGTTTTAAGGCATTATCTGACATTAACGAGCTCTATTTTAATATGATATTATTGTATCTAGCAATATCACCTAAAGGGGGTGAATAGGTGATTTAGAACAATTTTGAAACTTAATATGGAATTAGAAAAGTTTCAAAACATAACCGAATGGAATCAGTATGAACACGTACAAATGATCTAAGCAAAAATAGCAAGAGTTCAGGGAAGAGAAGATTGCATGCAATCTTGTCGGTTCTACGTCCACTCTCTCACGATGATAGCCGATTGGCGGAATTCTGCTAGAATGAATTTAATGGAGGTTATAAGAGATAATACCCTCAATCGCTCTTACAAAACCTCATAATGGTAGAACTTCTAACACTCTGAAACAAGTATGTGAATATGAATAACTTATGCACTTTGGAATTGTATGTTCTCGACACCTTCTGCAGATCACTATGGATCTTCTTTTATAATCCTTTGCTCCCAAACTAGCCATTGGATAACCTTCAAAGGATCACTCTTTAATCATTGATTGGACGTCATCAATCATAATTGAACGAGGTTGTATCTGAGAAGATATAGTAGCTGTTGGAGTAGAGTCTGAACTTTTTAGATTTAGTCAACCATACAACCGAACGCTCAGTTTTCAAAAGTAGAGTTGATTCAAATTAACGACAATTCTTATTCCTGGAATGTAATTTCCAATCCAAGATATTTTCCTAACCTGATTGAAAAATGATTTTGTCAATCAAAGAATACAAACTTCCATAAAAGGTACCATTATTATCGAAAACCTGCCAAACGTGAGTCTTCAGAATCTTCCTAAAAGGTATTGCGAAATCTGAACATTATTCATAAGCAGTCTTCAAAAGTAAAGACTTTCCTAATCTAACTAGACTTTGAATAGTGATACTGAGCTTCAATAAATTTTTTGTTGACATGTCGCATAAATCTTCAAAAGAATAAGTCTTTAGAGGCAGCAACCTTCTTCATTTGAATGACTTTAAGAAGCAGATATATGATGACTACACTTTGAGTCGGAATATCAGATTTGGATCAATATGAGCTTTTGATTTTTGTTTTTTTAGGAAAGAATTGAACTTTTCAAAACGCAAAGTACAGAGAAGTAGTCGAATACAAAAACCTCGTACCCATTAGGACTCTAGGACATGTCCTAAAGGGTATAAATGACAAAGCAAGATACTTCAAGAGCCAATGCTCAACAAGAAAAAAGGCCAAAACAACGGCCAAAGTAAACCCAAGACAAAGAAAAACCTAGGAAGAAGAGGGAGAATGCTAAAAAATATAAGGTGAAATGCCCCAATTGGCTTGCACTCTCCGATTGCGAGGGATGTCAACAACCTTATTAAAGATGAGCTTTTTTTTTTTGTTAAGGATGAGAAAGATGAGTTCTTTATCTCTCACCACTTTGACAAGATGCTTAAGGATAGCAGACATAAAGAAGGTTCTATTACGGAAGATGATGTGATTATGCTCTATCCAAATGATATGGCAAAGCACCCCAAATGAAAATCAAGTAATTTGTGATGAGAATTCTGACCTTCCATAACACGAATAGCTCATCAGATGTTGTATTGTCAGGATCTATTCCGCCAAGCAAGGTTGCACTTGGAGGCCCAGAAGAGTGCTAGAGAACTAATGGTAGCACAACCAAAAAATAAGTGATTAATGGAATCCGGTCTACGTTGGCAAAAAGCACATGTACCTTCCAAAATTATGTGGTAGTTGATAAGCACTACTTGGGTTGGTAGTTTGTTAAGCGTGATGAGCCAAAGGAGGAAGCCATCCCTTGAGGCAATGGTGCGGTCCTAGATGAAAGGATGTCAAGGGATGACCTGCCTTCTAGATCTGATGAGATCCAAAGCCGATGCCATTAAGAACTTACCAGAGGGTCCTTGCCAAACCAGTCGATCCTCACTCACCTCCAGGCAATTAGGGGTAGCATTTGACCAAGCTGTGATAGTATCCTGCATAGTAGACGGCTCCCAAGCCGAAGAGAAGAAGGCTCGGACCAAACCGCTACACCGAATGTTAGAGGAATAAATCTGCCTATCCGTGAATAGCTTATATAGAGGACCTCTAATGTGCCATAAATCAAACTAAAATGACATAGAAAAATCATTCCCGACCCCCCATATAAAGTGCAAATAGAAATCCGTGCGAAGGTCCATAATTTTCTTCCAACCCCAAGAATAAAAAGTGGATTTCGGAGCTACCCAAAAGTTTTTGTTCTTCAAGAAAGTCAAGTGTATCCGTTTACATCACAAGAACTCTTTATCAGTGAGGAGAATCCAGGTATGCTCGAGCATGGCTGCTTTATTTCAATCAATAAGCTTGCAGATCCCCAAACTACCCTCCTCCTTAGGGAGGCAAACTTCAGCCTAGGGAACCTTAGTGCCCTCAACACCCAAATTCGGTCTTTTCTAGAGAAACTGTCGGAGAGTAAGCTCAATCCGGGATAAAATCAACATGGGGGATGAAGACAGTAGCCCAATATACATGAATGACATGCAAGATAGACTTGATGAGTTGCACTTGCCAGCAAAAGAGAAAAAGCGTTGGGACCATGAACGAGCTAGTGATGGAATTAACCAAGACATTGCAATCAACCATGCTAATCTTAGATGTAATGACAGTTACACCATGGTAGCTAAAAGGGAGAGTACCTTTCTAAAAGCCCAGAGTTTTGAATCTGAGCACGCAAGCCAGCCAAGCCACCCGAGAGGAACACTTCGCTTTTGTTAACATTCGGCTTCAAACCGAACCACCTAGAGAAGAGTTCAAGGCCCTCCTTCGGCAAAGTGGTAGAGGCCATGTTTGCCTTAGCAAATAAGAGGACATCATCGACGAAGAATAAATGGGACAATTGGGTAGGCTCACACCGCCGAAAGAACTTGAAACTGTTGAGTTTGTCTTGGCATTGAGAATATCGGTGAGTAGTTCCATAATAATAGTGAAGAGGTAAGGAGAGATGGGATCTTCATGCCGAATACCTCTACTACTTGCAAAGAAACCATGAAACTCACTATTAATAGCAACCAAGAACTTCAGTGATGAAATACACACCATAACCAACTTGACGAACATATCCAGAAACCTAAAAGCTTGCAAGACCAATTCAAGAAAACCCTAATCAATGGTGTCACGAGCCTTTTGAAAATCCACCTTAATGGCATACTTCGGAAGATATGGCTCACTATGGAAACCAACAATTTTTTTTTTAGCAAATAGGATATTATCACTAATCCTACAGCCATTAATGAAAGCGTTCTGAGGAGGGCTAATAATGGAGGGCCATATACTTGTAATCCGATTAGCTAAAATCTCGATAATACATTTATAAATTGTGCAACATGCTATAACCTGAAAATCATTCACGGCCGAGACGTTAGGGACCTTCGGCACTAAAGTGAGAATGGTGGTGTCGGCCTCTTTGAGCAATAATCCGATTTAAAAAAATAATCCTTTATAGCCAATATGGCCGACGAGCCAACTATATCCCAAAAGGCCTTAAAGAAATCAACATTGAAATCATCAGGGCCCAAGGCCTTACCTTTGGCAAGAAAAAATGGTATTACGAATCACCATGGTCAGCCTCAGCCATGCTACTGGTTTCTAATAACATATCCTTTGGAGGTGGCACAAAATGGCAGTTTGTTGATCATTTGACACATTGCTAACTGCTTATTTTGATGAGCTAACTTAACTTTTAGCTTATTTTTCGATAAAGCAATTTGTTGTTGCTGTCACACCCTGCGCCCTTGGCATGAGCGCGCAACCCCTTGCAAGCGTAAACTCTCGAGCATCCCAGGATTCACATATATCGAGAGCTGCGAAAGATCAATAGCATGCGAAAGTGATAACATACAAACTTCTCCATACAATAATAAAGGGGACCTGGGTAACAAGAGCATCCATATATACATCACCAAGAGTTCATACAAAAGAGCAGGTAAACCGACCCTGCTAACAGGTCAAGGGATATTGGGACTCCACCAAAAGATGACAAAGATCTAAATTCCTCAAAAGATAACAGACCAACGAGGATCATCACCAAAAGACTACTAAGTAAAATCAGGAAACCCTTAGGTCAAGCTGCTGGAGTCGTCAGTCTGCTCGGCATCTTCGGTAGGTTCGTACTCTGAGAAAATCTCCGAGCGTACCTCTACTGTATCCTCCATCGTCTCGTCTACTGACTGCTCCACCAGGTCGTCCTCGGAGGCTTCGATTCAATAACCTCATTGGTGTCCTCCAAGGTCAGGGTCTTCTTAGGAATGTTCCTCGAATCGGCTGCTGACCGCTCGAACTCCACAGAATCCCAAGCGGGATGACACCAACTAGGGATTACCCCACGGGGGTACCTTGGTGGGCTTTAGTGGCCTAGTAGTAACTTCCCCTACCTTCCGAAATCAAGCCACGAATCGATGAGTCTTCTAGCTCTCTCCACCCTCATCGACCTAAACTACCGTACACTTCCTAATGTACACAGTCCCCCGTCCGTCAAAATATGCATACATCTACTTTGGGTCACCTAGTCTGATTGGCAGCATGCTCACGGTCTGGGATCTGGAAATGTGATCCCGTGACGAGATGAGATTTACATCTCAGTAAGACAGGTCATAACTCTAGGTTAGCCAATTGTACACACAGGTGAATACAATCACGAACAAAAATGCACGAGCAATCACATGAGTCATTCAACAGTCATTAAAATACATAAGGCACAGACGAGCGTTAAGCACACAACCATGGCATCATATCTCATCATTCCAATTATGCACACACAACCAAATCAAGTCACACCTTCCACCCTTCCATGCCTCCATTTGATTCATGCCCGCGTTTAGAACACCTCAGGCTCGGTCCGCGTAAGTACGCCTTAGACCATCTCATTGACAAACCCGCGTAAATGCATTAGGTTTTCAATTTCATTTCAGGCTTGTGTCGACACATCTCAAATTTCATCCCGCGCTTCAACGCATCAGGACCTTAGCTATTTCAACCCCGCGTCTCAACGCGTTAGGATACAACTCAACACAACTCCACGTAAACACCTCAGGGTATTAATCCATACAACCCTGCATCTCAACGCCTCATGGTATGACAAGTTTCTTAGACATGCCAAAAACTTAATTCAATTCAGAACCTCATGGTCAAGTGCAAACTCATACGACGAGCAACACATCTATGGCATGCGAGACAATTAAATTCAATACTCAAATGTGGTAATCAATCCATGGCACAAGCATTCAACAAGCATTTACGCCATCTATACATCTCAAGGACACACAATGAACAATCACACCATAACTCCCAAGAACCAACCTAATTCACACCCAATTCACCCAATTGAGTCCAATCCTCCTAGTCAAGGTTTACAAACCTCTCACCTCAAGCTTAATTCAACAAAAGTCTTCTTTCAAGTACTTCAAGTAATCGGCTCCAAGGGTTCCAAAACAGGGCAACCGTGTAACCCTAGGAAAATCCAATCAATTTGTCAATTCTCTTGCTCAAATCACCAACCCACAGAGCATAAACCTTAACGACATATTCATCAACATCCTGGTACATCTTAACGATGAAATTTGAACTCAACTCCATCACCGACAGACCCCACAAGATCTGGTATGCACGAACCGAAACATGGCATTTTTGGTTCTGTGCATATCTCAATTAATCAGTCCATAAACTAACTTAATCCTCAATTTATCCACTAGTCTACTTGCTAACATGTATTTCTAGGAGTTGGGAAACCTCACCGAAAATTTGAGCTCAGGCCAACGTCGAAAAGTCCATGAACAGCACCGGTTCCTCCAAGTCCTCAACCGGTCAATTTTTTTTCCTTCAAACATAAGACCCATTTGGGGTCAAAACTCCATCAAATTCATCCAAAATTTTTACCACAACTCAGTCTACATGTCCCCTTGATGTCCACAAAATTTGACCGAAAGATTCACACGTTTTGAAGTCCTACGAAGTCTAAACAGCAGCTTACCTCCAACTACGACGGTTTCCATCGACTCTTGGGAAAATGGCCGGCCAAAACTCCTCGGTGGGTCAAATACCGTGATTCAAGTTGGAGGTTGTCAGCAAGAGGATGAGGAAAGTGCTGGTGGTCTGCTCGAGCTCAGGTGGTGGCCGAAAGGGGCGTTGGGTCTGGTAAGGCAAGGAGCAGCTCTCGGCTGGAGAAGAAAAAGAAGAAGAAGAAGAAGACTATGGAGAGAGGGGGTTTCGATAGAATGAAGGGGTGAGGGTGTGTATGCACAAATGACTTGGTCAACTTGGTTGAATAGTAGGTTAAAAGTGCTCATTCACCATCCATTGACACATGTCCATATGTCAATCAATATTTCATCCAATGGCTGCCAATTTCTCAAATTTTCGGCAGCTATGGTGGGGTATCAATGACCAAAATGCCCTTGTTCATTCATTAAGGCAAGGCTAAGGCTTGAGGGGGAAAATGGTAACGTCATTTTTCTGATTTCAATTTTCTTTGATGAGGCAACGGCCAATCCAATTATAATGTTGGAATTCTTGATTTTTTATTTTTTAATTTCGAGACTCGTCTCTGAATCATTCCTCTATCAAATGTGATTCTAACCTATCCCGAACTGGTGGGTGGCTTTTGTAGACGTTACGCGTATCGACTTTGTGATTCATATCACACTTAGGACTCATCAATTCATGGCGACTTTGGTTGTCATGTAATTACGAGGGTCTATTGCTAGTTCCGACAGTCTTGATAGTCATCATTCGACTTAGGAAAATTTTGCAAATTATACATTGGTTAAGCAGCATTATTTGGGCTCCAATTGTATAATGCTAGCAATGCATTCCTTAATTATTCTTAGATCGGCCTTTTATGGCTCTAAATGTCCCATTGACAATCCTTATGGTCAAAGTGTCATTTCCTATTTGAGTTCCCTAGATCCATGTACCTTGTCTCGCGTTAGCCTTTCCCTTTTGGTCAGTTAACTCGAGATTGATCAGATCCGAGCGAGATATGACTAAAAGACATCGTTCGATATGTTCTCATTAATAAGTTTCGAAATGACAGGAAAAATCAAAATGCCAAAACTGCAAACCTTAAAGTTCAAGATTTATGTACTCTTTGTGTTTCTTCGATGTATAACCGATCCTTCATTAGGTAACAAGTATAACCTGTTACTGACACTAAATAAGTAATATAAAGGTTATTGATACTTAAAAGTAGTCTCACTAACAATCACATGCAAAGCTTCTGAGACTCTAAAATCTTAGCGCACCTTATCACTTTGTTTTGTTGAGAAAAATCTTAGATGATTTTGAAATTGACAAAACAATCCAAGTACTCTTAAGTGCGGTGATGCACAGGATTGAATCTGGCAAAAGGATTGGTTCAGATGTGATTTTTGAGAGACTTAGATATTGTGTCAAGCTCAGACATTGAGAAGGGATAGCTCAGACGTTGAAATAATGTTTAAGCTCTAAGAGGAGTATTCACGTGCAGTAATCAAAATTTCAAGAGGAATTCAAAATGTACTTAATTGATACATTACAATGGATACAATCGAGCTGGATCATTCTTGAAGATTCTCAAGGATAGAGATCAATCAAGGATGTGAATTCAAGAAGACGTGCGCGACTTTCCAAATGAAAGAAACCATATATGGAAACCCATGATCTTAATTGTATGAGAAATTTGATCCAAACGGGGAAGACTTTCCTTTGGCGATTCCTAACAGCTATGAGATTTTCTTTTGGTATGTCTTGTCCAAACGAGTAGTTTGGGAGAGACCTCTTTTGGATACCTTGCAAAAATTAGATTAGAGGTAGATGAGTGTAAAAGACATCTCAAGCCCGAAAGGAAAATATGTTGGCGTTAAAAGAGAAATATGTTCATAATTCTTAGATCGAGAGTACTTCATTTCATACACACTTCTTGATCCATCTATTGTAATTGTGAGAAGGTGTATATGAGAGCGTTGAGTATTAGGTGTGGAGTTTTACGTTTCAAGGAGATCACTAAGCTATAACCTTTCAAGCAGTTTATTAGTGGAATCTAGTCGATTGGCTGATAACCAAAGAAGTAGACGTAGGGTTAACCAAAGCCAAATCACTATAAACCCTATGTGTAGTCTTCTTTATCTCTTACTTTAATCATATTATATATTTTGTGATAGTTGAACTGTACACCAAGCACGCATATTGGTACATCCTGTTTTAATCATCTGAGATACCCGATTAACGCCTGTGCAATTTGAATTATGCATTAAATCACGAAAATTGCACTATGATCACTCATTCACTCCCTTTAGGTGATAACGCTAGCTACAACACGTTTAACCTAAGCTCCGATACCACTAAAGTATAGTGACCTGACCTTCTATCCTCCTGCTTCGACACCAACCAAAGCAGAGCTGCCATATCTTCAAATCTGAAAAAAAAAAAAAATGTTCCCACAACATGGGTTACCATAAAACTAGCAAGAAAATCGCCCAATTGAATCGTGCCTAGCTTATATCATGGCTACTACATGTCTTGAGATATAAACCAGGCATTAAATAATGTCAAAATCTAATGACTTAGCACATAATCTGATTTTGGTTCTTAATCGTCTAGTAATAATCGATTTACTTAATCAAGAAGGCCTTATGCACAATTCCACATGGACATGAATAAATGCATGACATATGGTGCAAACCATGCATGAATGAATGAAACATTCTTAACATATGCACAATCTCCATCAACCTGCGGTTGATCTATCATTTACGGACACTCTGATTTCTCATCCTCAACTCCGTAGCTCCAATTTCAAGCTACCCTCTCCTCTGAGGCTCCCTAGATATTCGTGTAGCATTTTCCTGAACACCTTTTAAGGTGTTTCAAATTCATTTCCAGCATATCAGTGATGCTCAAACGACATGTCATGTTTTGTCATATTGGGAATTGCATCAATGAGATCATTCTTCATATCCACGAACATGCAATCCATTTGACGTATGACAATGTCCCACCAAGGCACTATATTAACAGATTATGTAGCATGAAAGTCATTACCGTGTTCTATCCAGATATGACATTCAAGTTAGATCACAAAGCATGCTACTTCATTTAAAAGCATCATGAGTACTAAAAATGGCTCTGCGATTACTCGGCCTACTCACCATTAAACCTATTCTTGAACATGACCGAATATAATCATAGCCTAGATTAAGCACTCCCCACGACAATCTGATTTACAAAGAGGTCAACCAAACATCATGATTATGCGGACACTAAGAATTCACCAGACAAGCTAAAGCAATACATTTTCTTTCCCTGTATGTCCCTTTTCTAACTACAAGACTCCCACTTCCAAAGATAACTAATCCTACTAGGGCTTCTTCTTGGTTACGTGAGTGCTTGCATCACCTGAAGGTATCTTAAACAGAGTAGAACTTTATAGGCTTGCCATTCTATCCTCATTTCGTATTCGTGTCCGAACCTAGCATGTCATTATCTCCATTATTTGATCAAACAGTTTCGCGGTTCCCTATCAAACCCCGCCATTTCCTTGTCCACGTTTTCACCAACGAGGTTACCCCTTCCCCACTTGCTTTGCTCACGCCAATATTAAGTTAATCTTTTCTTTACATCACTAGAAATCAGTTTACTAACAATATGCATTCCAATCATTTCTTTCCTCGACTGTCCCTTTATGTTTGCTGGCAAACGGACCAAAATTACCGCTCAAACTCAACCAGTATATTTCCATTAAAACTACATGAAGGGATTGGATGATTTTCTTGCATTATTTGATGTCAATCTCTCCATTACATCTCTTATAATCGGGTTTCACTCTGCTGTCCTATTTTGTTCGCGCGTTGGACAGACCTAAAGCGTAATCAAACTCTACTCATTCATGATGGTTAATACTACATGAAACAATTGGATGAGTTACTTGCCTCGATTGGGATCGCGCGTGGATGAATTTGGCCTACCTCGTTTCTTGCTCTCATTCTTCGGTCCTATTCCGGCCAATTTGCATCGGCTTCTCCCACGTCGCTTCCGCTGCCCTGGATAGAGGCCAGTCGTTCTGTCCTCTTTCCCCACTTAGCGTGAAAACTCCTATGGATCATTCTCTTCGACCATAACCCGAACAGAATTCCTCTTCTGTTGCTTCATCCGAAAAAATTGTGTTTGGTCTCCTCTCCCTCTCCTGCTTGCTTCTTTGTACAAAAATGGAGAGTCCCCAAAGACCTTCTTCCTTTACCGAATGCCTTCATTTCCATGTTATCTTCTTAACCGGACAAGCACAAACGCCAAGGGATCAATCACCGAGCTGCTTCGCTTTCCTTCTTCGCTGACTAAAGCAAGCTCGACTTCCTCCGGTTTCCTTTTCTTTCCGATGTAAAATGCTCACACCATTGAGAAGGAAAAATGACCAATTTTCCACTCTCTTAGCTGTTTCATGCCCTCTTGGAATTGATGCACTCCTACATTACACTTGGCGTTGTGCATGGGAACTTTAGCATTACGTTTAAACAGATTTCAACACCTCATCTGATTTTGATGGGTTTCCTCTAATCAGCCGCCGCCAAATGGGTGCTTATGGAGGGGTGTATGTGGGTAATATGCACCCATTTTGCATGAGGACACACTAAAGTGAAGTTAGTCCTTAGGCTCACTCAAAACAACACGCGCTCCCTGCCCTATAATCCTTATTAATCATTGATTCCTGATCGCCAATCTTACATATTCGTTCATACACCAATACCACATTTATATATTCTAATGAGGTTATATGAAGCTGTCCTCCTCTCTCTCTTCTTTTTTTTAACGTTAATTTTGAACCTACCATGTCCGTCATTGTGAATTTGAAGACATTGGGTCCGAATCACTTGTCGTCATTCGGCTAAGTTCTCCCTTAGATATAATCGAATCATTGTACATGTCCACCACATCCTTGGTCACGCGCAAAGTAGCACTATGTTTCAACTCATCTTCACCAACGTGCGAATTTCCCTTTCTATAAATCAGCTTTCTAATTCTTTTCGATTTCCTTGACTGTTTAGAAACTTCATAAAAATGGGATGTTACATTGGTTCCCTTGCCCAAGAAAGCATTCGCGGAGTTTGATTTCAATGAATTGAAGTTCAAAATACGAGACAAGATGGTGGGTTATCCATGCGCAGATTTGTTTGAGCTGTCTACAATGACTGTCAAACATGAAAGCATGCTCAGAGAAAAGGACAAAATGCATACTCAAAGGGGAGACATGAATTTTGTCGAACCATCTGATTTAGACGAAGAACAGATGGATTCTATCGAAGTAGCTGTTGCCCAATTAATTACAGATAAACCATACACTTGCCAAGCATTAAGACCTACGAAGATGGAAGAGTAATCACAACCATCATGGCCAAGGCTAAGGAGGTGGTGTATTACTCTTTCGACGCAAATCAAAAGGAGGAAATTTTTTATATGTTGTTGGTTGATGGACAAATCGGGTTGATAGAGGGTCAGAAAATACCGACTAAAGAGGAATTAGTTGGGAAAAAATATTGTAAATGGCATCATTCATAGAGCCATAACACATCGGATTGCTTGGTTCTTAAAAAGAACATCTAAGAAGCAATTCGACGAAGGAAAATCAAATTTGCTGATGATAAAGGAAAATCCCCAATGGAAATAGCTGCCGATCCTTTTCCTGTTATGATATGAATTGTATCCTTGAAATATTCAGGCAAGGGATACAAACAACCCAATCTATGTACACGTTGTGGACGAAAGTTACAAAACGAAGATCGACAGGGGAGTGGCTATTGGTGGATTGGTCAAGTTGAAAAGAAACCTCTTATTCCCAGGAAGCTCAAACAGAAACAAGAATGGTCCCAGGTGGCGAACACCACACCAAGAAAACCGCTTGTTCGCCAAATACCTCACAAATCAATCAAGTAAAAGTACGAAGAAGGAGATCCTAGTTTTGGCGCATTAGGAAAGCCTAGTGGTTAATTCGATTATTATGTGAATTATACTCCTCCACCTGTTCATCCTCGTGTTGAGATTCCTACTGGATGGGAAGAGGAGTTCTATGATGATGTCGATCGTTACTATGCTCCAATAAGGTCACGACACCGACGGACCCTTAAGATACCGAATGATCCTCCCAAGGATCGTGGTATGAGGCGATAGAGCTCCCAAAGGAAAAGGGAGATTTTGACTCGTACCAAGAAAAGAAGAATGCAAAGGAAGAGAAGAATCTGTCAATTACAATAGCAGGTCAATTAATCCAGCTTTGCGCAAGCTAGGACAACACTAACAACCACAAGGGAGGCACAGTCCAGAAGATGAAAATGCTCCACGTGCTCAAGAGGAAAACCACCTACAGTTAACCCCTCGAAAGACATCGGAACCGAAGTGACGGTTTACATCTACCATAAGCGGGTCAATATCACCCCTGAGCTCGTGCATGGTTCGAGTCAAGTTGCCTAATGAATTTCAACAAAATTCGTCTGTATTTGGTGATTGTATTGAAGCCTTACTTTAAGAAAAGAGGGTGCTCAGTTCTACTTCGACAATAGAGAGACAATGAAATTTGAGAAGCCTCCAGAGGATGTTTCCAACCATTTGAGGTCACTCAATATTAATGCCAAGATAAATGTGTGACCAATCATGAAGGTGCTTGTCGATGGTGGATCAATGTTCAATCTTATTCCATATAGATTTTTTAAGAAACTGAGAAGAAGAGATGAAGAGATAACCCAATTGAATATCCCATTGTCAGATTTTATTGGCGAAATTATTGAGGTAAAAAGTATTTATATTGCGAACTTAACCGTGGAATCAAAGACTTTGAGGACATCTTTTTGCGTTGTCGATGCTGATGGAGAGAATCAATATGTTCCATCTGCACTTCACTAAATGTTGGCTTTTAGAATGGAGATAAGGTAGAATATGTGAAGGCCAATACTCAATCCTATGTCACTTGTGCTCAAATATTTCGACGAGGAAAGGCCAATCAGGGTATGAAAGATGACTACTTACATATCAGCAAACCCCTGAGATTGATCCAAGAGACATTGCATTCTGCCGTTTCGATAAGGAAAGTACCGAGTCGGTCCCAAGAGAGGAGCTAGCGGAACAGTCGGATAAGATCATTAATGGAAAATCATATAGTATCACAAGACCTCATTGGGAGGTATTTGGCCTATAAGGCCGAAATGACTAACCAAGTCGGTCGGGCTTTCAACAATATCTTAGATTTTGAGGAGTGTCCAATCAACGAAGACGATAAGGTGATGCAAGCTCAAGACTCGTTGGAGAAGGTAAACCTTGAAAATGAAGTTTACCATCAATTGACGTACACAAGTAAGCTGTTTGGTCAAGAATACAAGGTAAATCACTTGAACCATTTGGAACAAGCATTCATTAGAATGCGCAAGTTCAAGTTAAAAATGAATTCGTTGAAATGTGCTTTCGGTATAAGGGCTGGTAACTTCCTATGCTTTCTGGTTCATCAAAGAGAGATAGAGATATATAAAAGCAAAGCTAGGGCTATTTAAGAGCTATCGCCCCTTTGAGTAAAAAGTAACTTCATATGGTACTCGGGAAGTTAATTTTTTTGCGTCAATTTATAGCTAACTTGTCAAGGAAAATCGAAGTGTTCTCTTCCCTACTCAAATTAAAGAACGATGAAGAATTTTATGAGAAGATAAGCATCAGGGCCTTTGATTGACTAAACGAGTATCTAATGAAGTTGCTAGTTTTAATGCCACTTAAAGCAGGTCCGCCATTGAAGTTGTACTTATTCGCAGCCGATACTACGATTCGAAGTATGATAACACAAAAGAATGACGAATGCAAGGAGCAAGCAGTATACTACTTGAGTAGGATGCTGAATGACGTAGAGAGAAGATACACTCCCATAGAGAAGTTATGTCTTTCATTGTACTATGCATGTACAAAATTACGATATTATATGTTGTCGACTACGGTTCAAGTGATTTGTAAGATAGATGTGATTAAGTACATGTTGTCCTGGCCAATCATAAGAGACCAAATCGCAAAATAGGCTTCTACTTTTGTAGAGTTAAATTTGATATATGTGCCGCTTAAAGCAATAAAAGGGTAGGCGGTATCTGATTTTATTACCAAATACCCATTAGGCTTAAAAATGGAAGATGGTGAAAACTATCTTTATATCTCACCAAGGGCTTTATATTTTGATGGATCGGTAACGTCTCGATCATTGGGTGCTAGGATTATGATCATATCTCCCCATCAGCAAAAGACTAAGCTAGTTTGATTTTGCATGTTCAAACAATCAAGCGGAATACGAAGCTTTAATTGTGGGGTTAAATATTTTGATCGATACAAGAGTTAGATCGGTCAAGATTAAATGAGACTCCCAGTTGGTGATAAAGCAGCTCAATAGAGAATATCGATGTCTCCATGAGATTATCGTGTCACATTGTAATTTGGCAAAAGATCCACTATCAAACTTCATCGAATACTAGCAGACCACATAATTACCTAGATAAGAGTTTTACTGTCGATAAACGCTCGCGTAATGGTGGCTCAAATTGAGTCAGATGAAAATCAAGGTGTTCAACTTAACCAATTAGATCGGAGGACTCCGCCGTTGAGTTATTTAAGGTGCCCCGGTGTCTGTGGCAAGGATTTCAAAAGGCAAGCCATAAAGTGCCTCCTAGTCGATGATGAACTATATCAAAAAACATTTGATGGCTTACTCTTGAAATGTTTGGGACCAGATGAAGCCATGCTTGTAATAACAGAGGTCTATGAAAGGATTTTTAGCGCCATCAAGCTGGTTTGAAGATGAAATGGTTGTTATGACGGCATGGGTATTATTGGCCTATGATCACCCATGATTGCATAAGTTATGCTAAAGGATGCCAACCTTGTCATAAGCATGCAGTGGTCCAACATGCCCATGCCTCATCGATGAACCTAATAGTCATGCTGTGGCCTTTTCGAGGATGAGAGATGGACATTATGGGAAAAATTTATCCTCCATTGTCGAGGAAGCATAGTTTTATCCTTGTGGCCACAAACTATTTCACTAAATGGGTCGAAGCAGATTCATACAAGAATGTAACATAGCATGTTGTGAGAGAATTTATTGAAGAACGAATTATTCATCGATTTGGTATCCCATAAACCATAACGGCTGATCAACGGACAATTTTTACAGGGCGAGAGGTATTGGATTTTACCAAGTCTAGGGGCATTAAGATGGTTCATTCGACAGCTTATTATGTCCAAGCTAATGGTTAGGTTGAAACCTCCAACAAAGTGGTTATTGGTTTGATAAAGAAGCACTAAGAAGACAGCCCAAGGGAATGAGATTCGTTATTGTCGATAGTGTTATGGGCCTATCGAATATCCAAAAGATCAAGTATTAGGGTTAGCCCTTACATGTTGACATACAAACAGGAAGCTATACTCCCATTTGAAATCACAGTGTAGTCTTTAAAGGTAAAACTACAAGGTAGTACGACAAAAGAAGAGTATGATGAGATAATGTATGCAAACATCGATGAATTGGGAGAAAATAGAGTTTCGGCACTAGAAAGTTAATTCCCTAGAAACGAAGAGTTTTTAAGGCTTACGATAAACATGTGAGGATTAAGTGATTCAACATTGGTGACTTAGTGTGGAAGACTATTTTACCCACAAGTCTCGATAATGAGAAGTTTGGCAAATGGTCGTCGAAATGGACAAGGCCATGCTAAATCTCCGATGTTCTTCCTGTGAATGCTTATCAAACGAGAGAAATTGATGGGGAAGAGCTACATTGATCAATCAATGGAAAATATTTGAAAAAGTTCTATCCATCGATGTGGGAGATGCGAGAAGTCACAAAAAAACTAGGGGGCATGGAGTAAGGAAAAGACCGTTTATTCATAAAACAACACAAGTACATTTTCCTTCTCTTTATCTCTCTCTCCTGCTTCTTTGCTTGACCCTAAGGTCATGGCAGTTGTATTGACTTGAGGTGCCCCCGAAACGTCGCAACGAAGTGGCGCAAACGATCCTCTAGGATGGTTTTTTCATGTTGAACTCTGTGTTTAGCCTGACCCAGATCGTCTAGGGAGATCTGCAAGTTGTTTCGTTCCTTCTCTAGTTGTTGAAGGTATGCCAAATGGGTCTGAACGAAGCCATCAATGTTGTCGAGTGTGCCTTTTGGGGCTTTAGTGTTGGCCTCGACAGAAACCAAGGATTGGGCTTCAGAACCCTCAGCCAATTCGTGCTCTTGTCTCTCCACATCCTTTAGCGGTCTTGCTAGGTGCCGCCTGCTACCCTCCAACCGCACAGAGACGTCGTCTCAAAGTTTGAGGACATTGGAGTGTGAAGCATAGAGGGCCTCTTAGGCATTGCACAGTTCCTTGTATGCCACCTCCGCGTTCCAGACTTCTTCGATCTTGCACCACAGTTCGTGTTCGACAAGGCTGTGCTTGGAAATTGTTGCTAGGTTTTGGCAGAATTTGACAACCACATATCCAAAGGTTACTACAAATTTATCGTAGTTTGCTTGGAATTGGTGGCCATCAGGAAGACCTTGTGGTACAGCCCACATGACCAAGGAGTTAAGTTTCTCAAGGGCATTAGGCCTTAGCACCAACACGATATAGGTGTAACCCGGGTAGGAGATGATCTCCTTCTAAAGGGCCATAAATTCACGATTGAAAAGGGAGGAGGAAAAGGAAGTCTTCATGATGGTTACACGAAAGATTGTCGCTGTTTGGTGGGTTTCAAACTGAAAATTTCGGTAAGGACCCATCCAATACGAACTGTGTTATTTATAGGCAAGTTTCAAGATCAGTTCACCTATGATGCAAAGTATCTAGCCACGACACTCTGGGAACCAAGGCAACAAAGTTAAAGTGTGAACACCGAGTTACAAGGCGACGGATACATCATGAAAAGTGGTGATGTGCATTTAACCATGGTGACGCGGTTTCCTGATTGTCTATCACTTACGTCGAAGTGTCGTGACTGCTCGGGAGAAAAGATAAGTCTGAAACAGCATCCCTCATTAAATGCCATGGCATAAAAGGAAATATTTTGAGATTATATCTATTGGGAAAAAACAAGAAGCACATCGACACAAATTTAGTCGATTCAGGATCAAACACTAACTCTCAAAACTACTCTGATTCAATTCAACATCAACCAGCAAATAATTCCAGAAAAAAAAACCCCGCAATATACAAATATAATAGCATAATGATAAAGAGATAGAAAGCCAAGATTTACGTGGAAAACCTAAATCAGGAAAAACCACGGACGACCCAAAAAATCTTCACTAATCACCAAAAATAGCAAACTACATAAAATATTTCTCTCTAGTCACACACTAGAGGCTCAACATCAATATTCCAAGAGCTTTCCTCATCACAAAAGTGGAATAATACAAAAGGAGCAAGAAAACCCTAACCGCAATAGGAGAGTCGGAGACAAATCTCAACGAACGAAATCGATCGACTTCGTTCGTTGAGATTTCGTTCAAAAGCCAAACATTATCAGTTTTGAGCCAAAACTGATAATGTTTGGCTTTTGAACCGGGACTACGAAGTTGCACTTCTCTTCTTTCTCCTCTTGCAACGTTTGCTCTTTATGACATTCTGATTTTAAGTCAATTTCAGACTCATTAATGAGAAGTAAATTTAAAGATGTATTTCAGTCGTATTCCGCTTGAATCTGATCAATTCGAGTAGGCTAACCAAAAGGGAAAGGCTAATCCGAGATGAGGTACGTGGACCTTGGTAACTCGGATAGGAAATGACGCTTTGACCATACGAATTGTCGAGGGGATATTTAGAGCCACAAAGAGGCCGATCTAAGGGCGATTAGGGAACGCCTTGCGAGTGTCATACGATTGGAGCGCGGGTGATGCCGCTTAACCAACGTGTGATTTTCAAAATCTTCCTAAATCGGACAATGACGATCGAGACCTTAAGGACTAGTGATAGACCCTCACAATTACATGACAGCCAAAGTCGCCATGAATTGACGAGCTCTAAACGTGATATGAATCACAGGGTTGATACGCGTAATGTCTGCAAAAGCCGCCCATTGGTTCGGGATAAGCTGAAACCACATCTAATAGAGAAAACCATCAGAAACGAGTCTTAAAAATTGAAAATAGAGGATCAAGAATTCCAATGTTACATTCGGATAGGCCGTCACCCTGTCGAAGATTATTAGAACGAGAAAAACGACGTTCTGAACATCGAGGGTGAAATTACCATTTTGCCCCTCAAGCTTAAGTCTTGTTCATGCAATGAAGGAAGGGCATTTTGGTCTTTTAAACCACCCCAAGGCCATTGAAAATTTGAAGGAATATGGGCCATTGGATCAAGCATGATTGACATTGAGAACAAGTGTCACAAGGTCAAGCATTGAGTGGTCAAGTCCACTATTCTATACCTACCATTCAACCATTGACCATGAGCCTTATATATAAGCTTTTTCTCTCTCTCCCCACCTCATTTGGCCGGCCATAACTCCCTTTACTCACCGTAACTCCATCTTCTTCTTCCTTCTTCTTTCAACTGTCGCTGACCAGATTCTAGGGTGCCGTTCGGCCGTTCCGACGCCACTCTTCGGCCACCGCCTGGACACCGGCTGACCACCTGAGCTTAGCCCCACGTCTTGTTGACCTCCTCGAAGTGGAAGCACGGTGATTGGATCACCGAGGAGCTTTGGCCAACTCGGAAGCTGACGGAATCTTACCCAATCTGAAGTAGATTTTGTTTCTGACCCTTTAGGAGGCCGAAATGTTGGAATCTTAAGGTCAAATTTCATGGAGATCAAGGAGACATGTATAAAAATCCGTGGTAAAAATTTGAGAATGATTTGATGAAGATTTGATCTCGAATCGATCTTGTAAACCTTGCGCAGAAAACTACCGGTACTGACCTTGGAGGATCCGGCAACTCTCAATAGGTTTCTGGCGACGATTCAGCTTCAAACTCACGGTGAGACCCTTAGACTCTTAGATAGACATTTTAAGAGGTAGGATAGTGCTTAGATGATGGATTGAGAGTTGATTTAGGGCTGGACAAGCTCGGTTTGCACATAACCGGGAAGAACCGATTCGGTTCTGTGCAAGGCCGAACACTTGGAGGCTGATGGCCATCTGTTTAGAGCCTCAAATTGATGATTAGAACATGTTAAGATGATGAGGATTATGTTATGCAGGTTATGGTTCATGGATTGAGGAATTGGACAAAAGAAATTGACAGATTGGTTGGATTTTATTAGGTTGCGCGGATAGTTCGATCTTGGATCATTGGGGGCCGAAACTTTGAGGGCTTAAGAAGAGAATTTGTGATATCAATTCAAGGTAAGGGAATCCTAAAATTAGGATAGGAAGATTAAGCTCGATTGGGTGAGTCGAGCGGTGAATTGGTTGATTGATGAGAGATTCCATGGTGAATGTTATTGGTGTACCCTAAGTGGTTATAGGGGATTAAGATGTGTAAATGCTTGTGCTTGAATTATCCGCCATGTGTATGTCTCACTTGATTGCCTTGCATGCCATGAGTCTTTGAATTGTGCCTGAATTGCACATATCGTCATGTATGGAAAACGAATTGAAAATCATGGCATGAGTATGACATGACGAGACCCTGATGCGTATGAGACGCGGGGCGAGGTGGATGATACCCTGAGGCGCTGAGACGTAGGGTCGGAATGGTGTGGCGCCCTGATGCGATCTAATCGTGGGGTTGAGATGACCACGATCTTGATGCGATCTAATCGCGGGACGGAGATATGAGGTACTGATAATGGCCTGGAGAATCATTAAAACCTGATGTGTTTACGCATGTTGTTAATGACAGTCTAATGCGTTTACGCGGATCGAGTCTGATACGATCTAATCGCAGGCTTGAGAATGGGGCCGAAGGAAATGGTGGATGTGGTGATGTGGCAAAGCGAGTGTGCATATCATCTGAGTGTGTTGTGATGCCATATTTGCGTGTATGCCACCTATGTGTTGCTGTCTGTACTTGCATTTGCTTGATATGTCTGTGAGTTTGAATGATTGGGGTTGCGACTGCCTGAGTAGACCATCGGCCTGACCTAGGGTTAGGACTCTTTTACTGAGATGTGTATCTCACCCTTTTTGGGGACGCTTCTTTTACAGATTCTAGGCCTTGACTATGTGGCCCATTTGCTTTGGAGGCCCTAAGGAGATGACCGCGTATTTTGATGAGTTCCTTGACGGTCAAGGGACTATATATGTGAGAAAGTATATAGTGGTGTGGGTTGACGAGGGTAATATGGACTGGAAGCCTCATAGGTATGAGGCGTGGTTTAAGAAAGTTGGGGACAAATCCACTAGGCCGCTGAAACCCCATGAGGTGCCCCAAAGAGTGATCCCTGATTGGTGCCACCTCGGTAGGGACTAGGAGTAGGCCGAGGGCTCGGTAGTAGATTCTAGGAACGGGTCAGAGAGGACCCCGACGCTGGATTTTACTATGGAAGAGGATGAGGTCATTGTCCTAGAGGCGAGCGAGAAGGATCTCGCGGAGCCGTCCCATGAAAAGACCATGGACGATACTATTGAGGTTCACTCTGAGACGTCCTCAGAGTACGAGCCGACGGAGGATGCCAAGGACACTGATGATTCCAGTAGCTCATCTTAGGATTCCAGTTCGTTGGCTTGAGCTTTTGGAGGCGACTCGACCTTGTTTCTTTTGGATGTTGTGAGGGACTCTTTTGTGTACTATCTCGTTGCCTAGTTTGTTAGCGGATTTTAGTAACTCCCTATCTGTATGAATAGATGGTTATTATGTATGACAATACTGATGCTATTCAGGTCCCACTTAACTTATATATTTGTATGGAGGAGTTGTTTACCTATCGCTTCTGCGTTCTTGTACATTATATCTCTCTCGTCTCATTTGTGAATCTTGGGACCACGAGAGATACTTGATTTACTTGCAGGGAGTTACGTGCTCGTGCCTGCAGCGCGAAGCATGACACTCTTGGTGGCCTAGTCTCCTTTTCTTTTCCTTTTTTCAGTCTCTGCACTATATCTCACAAAACACACACACAAATCGTAAAAGGCAACACCTTTTTGTTTTCTTTTTCTTTTGTCTTTTTCTATCTTTTAAACAAATAAAAAAATCAACTAGGCCCACAAGGAGGCGTACAAGCTAACAATATCTCATGATAAGATACGCATATTTGATGTCAAAATCGAGGAATGTTCATTGAAAATGAACAGACGTAGGCACAATGGATGAAAATCAGAAGTGATATCCACATGAGCTAAACAATTGTGGATTACATTATATGCCGCTTAAGACAAAACTATAAAGCTACATTTCACTATTACAATTAGAATTAATAATTGCCTCCCTTTGATGCTCGACACCTAGTAGTTCGAGATGCAAAGTGAAATGCCCCGACTCTCGAGCTCGCGACATCCCTTGCCAAATCGCCACGAGGTCATAGAGATAGCGTCCCAGGCACACTATCGACCTATCACTTACTTACGCATGAGGAAACGTTTTAACTCCCTGACAACAAATTGTACATGGAATAGACAAGTAGACAACTACGATAGTCATTCAATAAAAGACAATTACAAATCATTCAATATAATTAGACGATTCTTAATCCTACTGCGCTACTAACGTACGAGCACGACCCCATACTTTGGGGCAACCAGACAAGACCTCAATCAGTTACTCTGCAGGTAGGGTCAACTACTCATGTACTTCAAAAGGATACTCCCACATCTATTCCTTAGTATCCACGAAGCTCTATCATAAGTGACCTGAAAATGTTATCCTAGGATAGGGTGAGAACAAATCTCAGTGAATCAAGCCTAAGCTCAGTTAGGAAACTGATTCGTCCGGGCATCCTAGTAATAATCTCACCATAACACATCACCACATATAGCACCAAAGTACAGTCACGATATAATAACCATCCACATGCAAACTTGCTAGCTTCAGCTACACGCAATGCAATGCTTGACTTGACTCAGCAGTCGGATCAAACAATCACTCAATACAGCATCACATCCACAAGTACGCACAGCACACCACACAAGTTTATTTATAAAAGATTATCATGCCAATGACACTTGAGAGGATCTACGCAAAAGAGAGCGTGATTCAACTCTCACAAATAATGCGATCCAGCACCTTCGTGCCATCCAGCATTCTACCGGCAAGATCGGGCTACATCCCTTTTATCTCGACAACGGCTACTACGAGGGGTGTCTCCAGTGCGCCTAGTATGGCATCAACAAGTAGGCATCCCTAAACGAGACGTGAGTCCTTCACAAGTTGCGATCAGTATTCGACTAACCCTACATCCATGCTAGTTAACACCGGACTAGAATTGTCGTGCTTCTAGCAAGTCGTATGGTTCTATACGATTGGTACAATACGAGCTTACCAGGAAAAGCATCATTATTCCCTCATATGACCACATAATACACATCCAACAATCAACCCATTTCATTATCTTTAGTTAAGGCCGGATGCTCACACATGCATGTAAAAGTCTCGGTTGAAGGCCATTTTCACGCAAAAATATGTCTTTTAACTTTGCACTCGACCATATGCATATGCAGTCTAACATTAGACACTGCAATCACAAAAGGCGGCTAACCCCCAAATAGACCATCAAACACTCAGTGAACAATTAAGACAGTTAAGCAAACATTTCAGCGAAGCGATCAAATCAATAAAGCCATAACTCAATCACGAACAGCCAAAGTGATTAAACAATATAAGGCTTGATTCGTACAATAATCCTTTATTAACCAAACCAATCAATTTAAAACGTCAATCGCTCGCTCGTCTCTAGCCTATCGCTCGCTTGCGATCGATTAATCAATTTCAACTAATCACAATTAGCCACAGGCAATATAATCAATTCGGCTAACCTAATCGACGCGACCATTTAACATAATCCCAATTTCTATCTAAATCGGTCTCGATTGCGTACTTAATTCCCTAATCGACTAAACGAGTAATCCTAGACGCAATTAGTGCCCTAACCAAAGATTAGGGTCAACTCACATCCAATTAGCTCGGGCGATCTCCAAGGTGACAATACGAACAACAATGACACGAATGGCGACGACGACAGCGACGACGACAGCGACGGCGGATCACGGACCAACTTCCTCGAACAAATGGCCAAAATTCTTAGTCACGGACCAAGCAACTCGGTCAGGCTCTCGGCCAGTCGGCCTAGGCCCTCGGCCACTCAGCCTAGGCCAAAATGGGCCACAACCCCTGTGCAATCTGGCTTGAACAGGGCACTCGGACCAAAACAGGGCAGGGGCGGCGTCGAGGCTAAGGTGGTCGAAACTAAGGACGACGAGCAGCGACCGGCTTTGAGGTTGACGGTGAGATTACCAGATGGTCGTGGGGAGTCCGTCGGGACCTGTGACAATGGCAGAGGACAGCTGAACCACGATCGAACAGTACCGGGCGAATAGGGAGGGCTCAGCGACAGAAACATTAAAGCGGTCCAAGGTCGATTCTGGGCCCCACGTGTCGCAGCAAGCCCCCAGAGCTTAGGGACACTAGAGAGAGGTTCAAGGAGGTTGTTGGAGGAGGCAGTGAGAGGCGACGACGACCGGTTTGGCCAGATCGAAGAAAATTCGAACAGGCCTCCAAAAATAGGATACCGGGGCTTCGGGCTGATTGCGACGGCTCTAGTGGGTGACGACCAGTGAGGTGACGTCGGGGGAGTCAAGGGGAGGCTAAGGGATGGCATTGAGGTGGTGGGTGACGGCGGTGGCGCCGGAAACAACCGGAGAAGGGCCGGAGGCTTTCGGGTCCGTGAGGGCCGAAATAGAGCAGGGGGTCGGGGTCTTCCAAGGGCAATTTGGCGGCTCCGACTCGACCGACGGTGACGGGGATGCAACGACGGAGAAGGCCGTAGGTCGGAGGTAGGGGTGGTCTCACAAAATCAATCGAAGGCGAGGAGGAATGGAGGGGAAATGGGTTCGATCGGGTGTGTCCACAAAAATAGAAGAAGAAGAAGACATAGAGAGAAGAGAGTCATGTGAGAGAGCAGGAAGGGGGGCTAGCTGACTTGAGTTTTGGCGGGGCCCAATGAAGACTTTGGCCATTTTGTCCTATGCACAAATAATTGAGGAGTATTTTGGTAATTTGACATTTTAGGACTGACGAAAATTTGGTACACTTGATGAAGGATAATTTTGGCAATTTCATAGGCTAGGCTTGAGCGGGAGGATTGAAATCCTAATTCGTGGCGACTAAGAATTCAAACCTAATCTAAACCGACTAAAGCTTTAGAATTCGTCTAATTATCGCCTATTCCGTCCTTACGATCCAAAATAATTTATAGACTGAATTTCAATATTAATCCATTTTATTGAATTCAGGGACTTTATCAGAGGTGAATTTCTAGAGCGACACAACTCTCCCTAATTAGGAAATTTCGTCCTCAAAATTGAAGTACTGCTATAACCCTGTAAACAGATAAGGATATCCAGACCTCACAATTTCCTCAATCTCCTAAATAGTTCTTGTCAGTTCTGTGGGTTTACTAAATCACCTTGACCAAAGGGAAAATTCTTGTTCCGGAATACTTGTTGTTTCCTAGCTACGATCCTGATGGACTTCCCACATGCGATACTCGCTCATCCAGTTGAATTTACTCTTTAACACAACACATGAGCGGGGTTCGGTTCGTACTTCCTCAATATCGACACATGGGAGACATTATAAAAACTTGAGTGAGTCTCGGCGGCAACGCAAGGTGGTACGTCAAATTTTCAATTTTTTCCAAAATCTTGAAAGGTTTGACATACCTTGGGCTTAAATTTCCTTTATTGTCAAAACGAGATGTCCCTCTTCATAGGTGACACATTCAAAACGACATAATTGCCCATTTGAAATTCCAAAGGTTTTTGTCTCTTATCGGTGCAACTTTTCTAACGACTCTGAACTGTCCTCAGTTGGCCTTTGATAACCTTGATAGCGTCCATCGACTGTTCTACTAACTCAGGTCCTTTATATATATATAAACTGGTGTCTTGCACGCTCTGCCATACATCGCCTCGAAAAGCATCATCTTAGTGTTATACTGATAATTGCTATTTAGGAAAACTCCATCAAGTGTAACCATTTCTTCTAATTACCTTGAAATAATAAACACATGCCTCCAACATGTCCTCACTCTGAATTATCCTTTTAGACTGACCATTTGCCTTCGGATGATAGGCCATACTGAACTGTAGTTTCATTTTCCTAAAATCCATACCATGGTCGCTTCAAGGTTAATCTTAATCTCTACTCCGTGCACCGAAACCACAAAGTGATATCGAGTCCAAGTCAGATTCAAACCTATGACCCTTGAATACTAATTTGACACAATTCAATACCCACAATTCATTTCAACAGGTTGCGTCATGCCCTGAACCTGTCAGGCACGCAAAATACCACTAGGGCAGTCTTGTCTCTATGGTACCCAAGATACGTCGGCCAACAATTTATAACTTCTAAATGATACAAATATACGAAAGCGATGAAACTTCTCCATACAATTCAGACTTAAGATGACTCAGGACATAGGGTACGTCTTCTTATAAATAACGATTACAGGTTCATAGGATACAACTCTAACTTTGAGGTAACATGAAATCTCTAAAGTCACAAAAGTATAAATCCATTTCCTATAATTACTTATTCAAATACCGATCAATGGCAAGCTCAGATTTCCATCTCTTGGGACTAGAAAAATTTTATTCCACGACGGGATGATATATAAATCTCAGCCAGTTCACCCTAAACCTAAACCAGACCATTATTTCTCGCAGATTATGTAAAAAAAAATAATAGATAAGGATTCATTGATAAAATAACACATGACAATAAAACATCAAGGCACCTCGATACGTCTGGCATAATGCAGTCACGATTCAAGGACAATCATTTCATCACAACCAAGCTTTATACTAGCACAACATTAAATTCATAAGCAAGGTGTGTCCTCAATTTCATCACAACTTTCAATTCTAATAGCCAAGTTTGCGTCAATACGCATCAGGCTAATCAAGGTCTCGATTGGCAACCCGCGTTCTGACGTATCAGGTTCCAAAGGCTATTTCGATACTTGTGTCGACACGTATTAAGACTATCCCGCGTTCTTCCGCATCGGGATATCAATTCTCTTTTCAATAGCTATGCCCACACCAATACGTCTCAGGCTCGATCCGCGTCATTACGCCTCGGACCATCAAATTGATAAACCCGCGTTAAACGCATCAGGTTTTCAGTGCTATTCCCGGTCTGTGCCGACACATAATCAATCTCGTCTCGCATCTCAACGCATCAGGACATTAGCCATCACAAACCCACGTCTAAACACATCAGGGTGCCACAAGCTCTTAGACTCACAAATCAAACTCCCCTATTAAGGAACTTCATAATCGAGTACAATTTTTATCAGCCAAGTAATGAATCATTGTCATGCGAGACGTCAAGGCCAAACGCCCACAAGGTGATATCAAGTACACAGCAAGACAGTCAATCTAATGGTTTGTTCTCTTGACAACTCATTCATATTTCTCAACAGTCGCCATTCAAGGCCAAATATCACATAGCCATACCAGCATTCATGTCAATCAAATGCACACAACAACAATTTAGCCATGAGAGTTATAATTTCTCATCATCAGGAGTACACACGACTCACACCTCCATTATCTCAGTTGATCATGAACAATCAATGCAATAGACTCCCAAATTCATCAATCTATCATCCAAACGCATTCAGTAGTTTCCTAACTTCCTAGCAAAGGTTTAAGAGTCACTTACTTTTCAATTTAATCCGTAAAATTCCCTCCAAGACTTCTCCAAATATTCGATTCCCTTGATCCCAAAACTAGATAGCCGTGTGACCTAGTCCAAAGTTCGCCAAACGATCAATTTTTCTATTCCAATCACCAATTCACGGAGCATACACCTCATTAACATCTCAATTAACATTCTTGTATGTCTTAACGATGAATTTAAAGCATGGAGACACCTCCCACAACCCTCAAAGGGCTCGGTTCATCCAAACCAAAATAGGGGAGAATTCGGTTCTGTCCTCTACCTCCTTAATCGGTCCATATTTCAACTCTAAACCTTGATTTACGACAAAATCAACTTGCTAACATGTCCTACTATATCTATATGAGTCTTACCAAAATTTTTGGAGCAAGTCGAAGCCTCGAAGTTCTACAAACGGCCTGGGTCTACTCGGTCCATCATTTGCAGATTCTTCTCCACAGAACCCTAACAAATCAACCATGGAAACCCATCTAAACCCAATCAAACTCACAATTTCATCTCATCCAACACAAGTACCATGAGTTAATAAGTCCTCACCAAAAATTTGAAGCAATTTGAAGTCTTGAAGTGGCCAAACGAAGACCTTCCCCTAACTCGGTCATAATTTGCCTCGTTTGGACCTTTGTCCACTCAAATCGATCTAGAGGAAGATCTACCTGGTCAAATTGAGTTTATAATATGTCTATGAAAATATAAGACAATAAGCTTTCATTTGATGATAGTTTTACCTCGATTTGGTATCGGACGAATGAGATATGGACGAAATAGTGGAGCGGGTCGAGACTGGTCGGTTGGGAGCTCTCGACCATGATGAAGAAATTGAAGAAGAAGAGTGGAGAGAGAGAGAGTGAGAGTGTGTGCCGTATTGAGTGAAGGGGAGAGAGAGAAAATGATATAACTTAATCCACTTGGTCAACATCCTTTGAATGGTAGGTTAAAAGATTGCATTAAATGCTAACCAATCACATAATACCACTTGTCTCCATCTCCATTAGGTCACTTATCTTCATCTAAACCATGTCTTCATATTTTCGGCAGCCACCAGGATCTTAGAATTGACTAAATTGCCCTTCTTCAATTGCTAAGACAATGCCAATTCTTAAGGAGCAAAATAATAATTTTGCTCTCGCTGTCCGAAACGTCGTTTTTCCAATTCAATTTACCTTCGATGAGGCGACGTCTAATTCGATTTGAACGTTGGAATCTTCATTTTCCATTTTTTTTAATTTTGAGATTCCATTTCACATCTCAAGCCTCAAGGGGTCGGAAATTCGAAATGTGTTAACTCTTCCCCCCTTAAAGAAATTTCGTCCTCGAAATTTGCAACTTTCTAACCGTATAGGTCTTTGGGGTATTGGCGTCTCATCACATCATCATTCTTCCGAATAATTCCTTTCATGACTTGGCGATCTTACTTGTCCTTTCGAACCAAAGCCATCTTTCCTTAGGACTTGTCTCCTTTAGTCCTCAATTGGTATTTGCGTCTCTCCATTCTCTTTCGATATTCATAACATCTGTCAGTAATTCATCCTTGAGCGTTCACCTCATCCCTTCCATTTGTCCATCACCATTATTACTAGACTTTCGCCAAAATGCACTCTTTAATGTCCATACCATTCAGCGTATCTATCCTTTCAAGGGCATGTTTTTTTCTTGTGGGCACGTTTAATACTTGACCTCATGTTTGACTAATCAAATTTTCAGTCCATTACATCGATAATATCGATGCAAGTTTGGCACACCTTTGTGCCATCCCAAGGGACACCATAATTCTCCCTTTGAACTTCTGATGAGATCATTTCTTTAAGTTCCTCTTTAATATTGGACTCATACTCTCATCCATGGGACTTTAAGATTTCTACCCTCAACTTTGAGTTTTCTTTCCCAAGTATTCGAAAATCTAGATTTCCTCCATGTTCTATTCATTTCCATAACCCCTTAAATGTCAGGGTCTACTCATCGCAGCATCTCAATTCCTTTTTGATTTCAAGCTTGATGTTTCAGGTAGTTATCAAACTAGTCAATTGGCAACCTTTCAATTTAGAAGTTGAATCTCTTATCCTTGGGCAAAGCCTATCCTTTATCCGCCAAATGCACGATGCTCAATTTTCACTTATATGCATCCACTACTTAAATCACCCTTTTCTAGGTGATATAGGATATTTCATCCTTAGTTCTTAAGCAATCTCATTCACACATGTTGTTCCTCATTCAATTTTTCTAGGCAACCACATATCTCAAATTCTTATGGTTTGTGTAAACTTGAAACCTCTCCATGTGAGTCGTGTTTTCCAACTTCGTCGCAATAACATTTGCAAGCCAACTCCAACCATGCATTAGATGTTCCAACTCATATAGCTTTACTATCATGACGTATTCGCATAGCCCACTTCAGTTTGCCTTACTATGTCTCAAATTTTCTTTCTGCGTCACGTCATTATGATTCACTCGACCCTTTTTTAATTCCAAATAGGAACACTATTGTTGGCGTAGTTATCGACTTGACTTAATTCCTCGAAAACTCTTTTCGTATTCATTCATCCATGGAATTGCTTTTGTGGGAAATCTTTCCCCGATCCATCCATAACAATCCCCAATTCTAGGAACTTCCAATTTCCGCAACTCACATCGATCTTAGTCGATTCATCACTTATTCCATTCCTCAAGGCTCCACAAGGATTTCATTTCCCAGAAATTTCACTACTGAGGAATCTTACCTCATCAGGCCCACAACTCGTGCTCTTCACAATTAGCAGCACACAACGAGCATTTCCTTAGAGTCCGTAGGATACTCTCGAAAGTTATTCATGTTTCTAATGACTCCTTAAATGAGTCTATTCATCGTCTCTAAAGACGGTAACAATCAATCCAATTATTCATTGGATACTCAATCTGACTTTTATTAGTTTCTTTCTATTAGGGTCGAATCTTCAATCCGTTCTTCATACTTTTCGCTTGAGAGCTCAAACCTTGGCCCTCTACTCTCATGAGTCCCCACTTGAACTACACAACATTCTGTTCATTTTTGTCCATCTTTTCTCAGGAAGCATTAGTGTCTTGATTTCTTGATTTCACAACCAGCTAATGCGACCTTATCTCAATTTCGTCCATTCAACTGAACCTCGACATCATCCTGGAATTCAACGTTGTTCACAGGACAGCTTCTCGGACTTGACTTTCAAAAACCATTCAAGCTTGCATCCTTCTCATTAGCCTAGACGTTTCATTTTAGCACCAAGACAATTGGCATTTTTTTTTCTTCCTTCCACACAAGGATCTCTTACCCTATGAAGGAAACCATATATTTTAGTGGCATTCTTTTACTTTGAATCACCTTGTCTTTCTTATCCTATGGGACATCCATCTTGGAGTCTCGCCAACAGTAGTTCCCTTACTTCCGGATTCTAATGCCACCACATTTTAGCATTCTCCTTCCAATAGTTCAGCCACCTCAAGTGACAAGTTTCATTCTTCCTCGGTCTCCACAAATTTAAATTTCAAATATTCAATTCAACTTCCTCAAGTTGCCTTGCGATTACAATCTTAGCATCATTTTTGTTTATTCATCCATTCATTAAAATTGCAAGTAACTAGGACCATTAAGTCCATTCACCTTTATTTCTATCACTAATCATGTTATAATCTAATCGTCCTTAAGGACAACGCCCTATTCTCTAGAGGTGACAACTCGCAATGCCACTTTTAGTGGTTTCTATTCAACCTCAATCAATCTCATAAAATCCACAGGGTCTGACAGACTGACACATCAGTCTCCTTATTATTCCTCACGACAACAAAAGGTTAATCGCCATAAGCCTTATGTCATAGTAACGACATTTCCTTACAGGCACATTCTATGTTCCATAAGTGAAGTTCTCTTTTCTCACAATCCATGAACAGAAATTATCTTACTTATTCCTCTTCCGATCATCCACTTCTTTCCTTGATGTCCATTACGTTCATTAGATTCAGGAATAGCAATCAGCCATAAGGCTTGCAATTCTAATCCACTCAGAGACTTCACGTCTCATTTAAAGGGTCCTCGACCACCCTTAATACGTTTAGACGATCTTGAGAACTCTGTCTCATAATGATCAACCTTCCTCAGGTCCTTTCAAAACTATTAAAGTTCAAGCAATCATTACTCTCAAGTAACCTTAGAAAGGTACTTTCCATGGAACAATTTAACGCAGACAATCCAGGCAAATATCATGCCTTCAAGGGAAATTCTTCCTTTGGTGACCTTTCATTAATCATCGACAGCCTCTTCAGGCTAATAGCTATTAGAGTTACTTCCCTTCCTCAATGAATTCAATACCTCTAAGGTTCTTTTCCAAATTCTTAATCTAGAGAAAGACAGTTTAGGCATCATTTTCTTCATCGAACCTTAGTCAATCTTAGCCTTATAGATTGTTCTACAAGCTTTCCATCGAGCAATTTTCATTTTCTATCGTCTTTCCTGTGATCTCTACCATTCACTTTGCTAGCAAAAGCAACTGCAGTCTCAGTGACTGGAATAACAATGGTAGCTCATTCTCGAGTTTACCTACCCATATACTTTCTCATTTCCTTTCAAAGTTCTCATGACCCTTTCAACTCTTAGGTTTTGTACAACCCACAAGCTCGAGCCAAACACTTTTCTAGCACTCGTATTCTGGTTACTCATCTTTACTCAATTTTCACGACTCCCTTTAGTTCCAGAGTCGTCTCATATCTTGCATAGTCGAGCCAATGCTCCTCTAGTGACCATTCTCTTGTCATTCACCCTCATTAGGTTCTTATGGCATTCAAATCACTACAATTCCCTCTAGGAATTAAAGATTTAAGTCATCTACTCGAGTCTAGCAGTCTCAGGCTGCTCATCTCATCATCTATCACCATCAAACAACCATCTAATGGTCCCTATGCAACTCTCAACTAATTGACAATTATCTAAGGATTCCAAATTATCCTTAAGCAGCTGCCACATATCAAACCAGCCTCAACTATGCAATTTCTCAATTAACAGTCAACTACTAAGCAAGCCTTAGCTCGGCAACTATCAAACAAGCACTCAAGGCATCAATTCAATAAGTTAATCACTCATACATTAAGTCTAGAGGCATCTACCACTCTATCGTAAATGCGACAGGCTATCTCATTTTCAACAGACATCAATTTAATGGTATAAACCCCACTGGTCGTCTAACCTCTCAATTATACCTTGGCCAAGCCAATCACATGATGCCAATCATAAAACATGCCTAACGGGCCCATCACAAACATCACTTTTCTTTTTCAAAGGGCATCCACTGCCAAGCACGAAGCTTTTAACCATGCCACTCATATGCGCCATTACACATGCCATGTCACGTTCGATCATTCTTTTCAAGGATCAATCACGTGCCACACATCTCTTGACCTCAATTGGACTCAACCCGATACCTAGACTTTCCCTTTCAAGTTATGACTTGGGTCATTCCTGCTTCTTGCCATCCTAGAAGTCTGCCAAAAGCCGCTCCTTGTCCAGACCTCTCTGTCTCGGTGATCACTCTCCGCTCTCATCAGTTCTGGCCGTTGCAGGTTGTCCTAAGTCATACATTTACGGAGAAAGCCCCGTTTCACATGTCCCACTCCATGTTTCATTACAGTTTATAGGTATCCCATCAACTTGTTCCATACCAAGCAACAGTTTATTAAGTCCAACAATGATAAGTTCATGCGTTCACCCTCATCAACTTTCGTTTCAAAGCCACAAATACATGCATAGCATGTTCGTTCTCACCACTTGTCATACCATAATTGTTTCTACATCAAGCTTTATTCATAGAAAACCTCTAGTTCCACAAAGACCATCGCCTCTTATAGATCAATTGCCTATATTCAACCATATACCTCAAATCTAGTTGCTATTTAAGTCAAATCCATATGCATTCGATCACAACTGATCTTTAATCCAAATATTCCTTCCTTACTTTCTGTATACACATCATTTCATACCATCCAGGGTAATCAATAGCAATCGATAACTAAACCATCAAGATACAATGCAATTCAAGCTCGAATCAACTAATGCCAATCGTCTCTTTATTGCTCCTACTCTCCAAGTTGGGTCATTGACAAACCACAATCACAATCATATAACCCAATCGACCCTTCATTCATAAGCTATTCTCTAGCAACCTCAAATCCAGGCTTATGACTCATCAATTTCTATTCGCTTCCTTGTAAGCCTTACTCATAAAATCACTTAAGATCATCCATTAAATCGGCACTAGGACCATTAGAATACTACACAAGTTCAAGCCTATAGTCCTCAAGATTCAGCAATCCATGCTTATCTCTCAAGGTCTCACTACCTAAATGTCTTCAAGTCATCGCTCCTTATGACTCCAAGTCTCAATCACATTAGATCGAGCTGACATTGCTCTAATACCACTTAAACGAGGATGTCACACCCCGAACCTATCAGGCATGCAAAATCCTACCAGGGTCGCCTTGTCTCTGTGGTATTCAGGATCTGTTGGCTAATAATTTATAACTTCTAAATGATACAAGCATACGGAAGCGATGAAACTTCTCCATACAATTCAGACTTAAGATGACTTAGGATATGGGGTGCGCCTTCTTATAAATACTGACTACAGGTTCAGAGGATACAACTCTAACTTCGAGGTAACATGAAATCTCTAAAGTTACAAAAGTGTAAATCCATTTCCTATAATTACTTCTTCAAATACCGATCAATGGCAAGCTCAGATTTCCATTGCTTGGAACTTGAAAAAGTTAATTCCATGATGGAGTGAGATATAAATCTCAGCAAGTTCACCCTAAACCTAGACCAGGTCATTAGTCCTCCCAGATTATGCAAAAAATTAATAGACAAGGATTCATTGATAAAACAACACATGACAATAGAATATTAAGGCACCTTGATACGTCTGGCATAATGTAGTCACAATTCAAGGACAATCATATCATCACAACAAGCTTTATATTAGCACAACATTAAATTCATAAGCAAGGTGTGTCCTCAATTTCATCACAATTTTCAATTCCAATGGCCAAGCCCACGTCAATACGCATCAGGCTAATCAAGGTCTCAATTGGCAACCCGCGTTCTGACGCTTCAGGTTCCAAAGGCCATTTCGATACTTGTATCGGCACGTATCAAGACTATCCCACATTTTGACGCATCAGGATATCAATTTTCTTTTTAATAGCTATGCCCTCGCCAATATGCCTCAGGCTCGGTCCACGTCATTACGCCTCAGACTATCAAATTGACAAACCCATGTTAAATGCATTAGGTTTTCAGTGCCATTCCCGGCCTGTGTCGACACATAATCAATCTCATCTCGCGTCTCAACGAATCAGGACATTAGCCACCATAACCCCACGTCTCAACGCATCGAGGTACTAGCCATCACAACTCCGCGTCTCAATGCATTAGAGTGCCACAAGCTCTTAGGCTCACAAATCAAACTCCCCTCTTAAGGAACTTCTTAATCAAGTATAATTTTTATCAGCCAACTAATGAATCATTATCATGAGAGACGTCAAGGCCAAACGCCCACAAGGTGATATCAAGTACACAGCAAGACAGTCAATCTAACGGTTTGTGCTCTTGCCAACTCATTATTTCTCAACAGTCACCATTTAAGGCCAAATATCACATAGCCATACCAACATCCATGTGAATCGAATGCTCACAACAACAATTTAGCCTTGAGAGTTATAATTTCTCATCATCAAGAGTACACACGACTCACACCTCCATTATCTCAGTCGATCATGAATAATCAATGCAATAGACTCCCAAATTCTTCAATATATCATTCAAATGCATCCAGTAGTGTCTTAACTTCCTAGCAAATGTTTAGGAGCCAACTTTTCAATTTAATCCATAAAATTCTCTCCAAGACTCCTCCAAAGATTCGATTCTCTTGATCCCAAAATAGGATAGTCATGCGACCTAATCTAAAGTTCGTTAAACGATCAATTTTTCTATTCCAATCACCAATTCACGGAGCATACACCTCATTAACATATCAATTAACATTCTTGTATGTCTTAACAACGAATTTAAAGCATAGAGACAGCTCCCACAGCCCTCAAAGGGCTTGGTTCATCCAAACCGAAATATGGTCGAACTATGGCAGAATTCGGTTCTTCCCTTTACCTCCTTAATCAGTCCATAATTCAACCATAAATCTTGATTTACCACAAAATCAACTTTCTAACATGTCCTACTACATCTATAGGAGTCTTACCAAAATTTTTGGAGCAAGTCGAAGCCTCGAAGTGCCGCAAATGGCCTTAGTTCTACTCGGTCCATCGGCGGCAGATTCTGCTCCATAGAAATCCTCACAAATCAACCATGCAAACCCATCTAAACACAATCAAACTCACAATTTCATCTCAGCCAATACAAGTACTATGAGTTAATAAGTTCTCACCGAAAAGTTGAAGTAATTTGAAGTCTTGAAGTGGCCAAACGAAGACCTTCCCCTAACTCGGTCAGAATCTACCTCGTCTGGACCTTTGCCCACTCAAATCGATCTACGAGAAGATCTACCAAGTCAAATTGAGCTTATAATATGTCTATGGAAAGATAAGACAATAAGCTTTCATTTGACAGTAGTTTTACCTCGATCCGATATCGAATGAAGGAGATATGATCGGAATTGTGGAGCGGGTCGGGACTGGTCGGTTGGGAGCTCTCGGCCAAGATGAAGAAATGAAGAAGAAGTGTGGAGAGAGAGAAAGTGATATAACTTAATCCACTGAGTCAATATCCTTTGAATGGTAGGTTAAAAGCTTGCATTAAATGATAACCAATTACATAATACCACTTGTCTCCATCTCCATTAGGCCACTTGTCTTTATCTAAACCATGTCTTCATATTTTCAGTAGCCACTAGGATCTTAAAATTGACTAAATTTCCCTTCTTCATTTGCTAAGACAAGGTCAATTTGTTGAGGGACGAAATGGTAATTTTGCTATGGCCGTCCAAAATGTCGTTTTTCCAATTCAATTTTCCATCGATGAGGCGACGTTTAATTCGATTAGAATGTTGAAATCTTCTTTTTTCATTTGTTTCAATTTAGAGATTCTATTTCATATCTCAAGCCTCGAGTAGTCGGAAATTCGGAATGTCACAGGTTGGACCATCCCACTTTAATGATTCAACTCAACTATAGCCATTTAACCTTACTGTCCCAATCAACTGTTGGTTATCCTAGTAATTGCGATAATTATCCATTCTCACGAATCAACTGGCTATTTCTTAATTTCCAATAGGCAGAGTTTAGTGCTGCTTTTTCTCCTATTTTCTAGATGTCAATCACAACTAACACTAATGGCAATTTGGGCATTCTACCTATATGGAGAAAGTCGACTAATAATTCGCTTCTTCTTCAAAGCTTTGCGATTTAGAATCACCACTTGTCAACTCTTGAAATATCTGAAGAATCCTTGAATTGAGGTGCCAAATCCAACTGAGAGTCGGACTGCCCATTCTGTCGAACCAAGTCAACTCACAAGCAAATGACAAGTCGAGGACCACCTTAAATATTCCGGTTTAGGGTTGAAATCACCCATTCCTAGACTGATGGTAAAATTGATCATTGTCAAGATCACCACTCATGACCAACTCAAGTTGATGCAGGATTGGTTCAACTCGATCCGTAGTCCTCCAACAGCACATCACATAATTCACGGTAGCTAATCCTTAACTAGTGTGTGGCTGGTATGGGGTTCTCGTGCAGATCGTCCCTAACTGGGTCCATAGCCATCCTAAATATCGATTAATGCCAGCTCGCAAATCATACCACGAATCAATCCTTGGTCGACTTTAGGGTGATCCTATGGTTGACTTATAGCTGAGCGGGACCTACCCAATTCGATCCATGCTTGATTTAAGATCGCCACACAGTCGACCCTTAATCAATATCACAACCGACCGGCAAATCAGGCTATCATCCCCATCGATGACGACCTCAAAATTCTCGATGGCTTCCTCAACCCTTGGTCGTTGTTCGCGAATAATTCAAGTCTTAAGCTTGGATCGACCTTAAGTCTTGGAGCCTCACACACATACCAAGTTGAATCTCTTCACATTGTTATAGCCCGAACATGCATCATCAATCTGCTTACTGTACTCCAAACTAAGTCATTTATCCCTTGACCACTTAGAAGTCTCATCATAAATCCATTGTGATCTTCTACCTTTACTCTAGAATCTCCAATGACAGCAGCAACCCACTAGGCTTGTAATGATGCTATTTGACTTATTAATACACCAAAATCTTCATCATTTCCTCGACCTTACCTATGAATCTTCTAGCAGCCTTACCTCAAATCTTGATGTCTCCACGAGCTATCTAGACTAACACTAAAACTATTATGGTGAGTTCTAAACGGTTTTCTGTTTTATCTAAAACAAGACCCTTATGGTCATTATTCCAAGAAATCATGTGGCTCTAATATGCTTTCGATTCGCCACTCTATTAACTAGCCTTCCTTAATTGTCACATCTCGCAATCTTAATATTATTCAGGGGTATCGTCAAACTTGATAGTCTTTGCATCCAACTGGCGACCTTACCATGTCGTCCACCCTTAGACTGCCATTGCGAACTTCCTTGTTTGTCTTTACTATCCTCATTCCATGCACTTGTCTAAGGCTTCATTAATTACAGTCTTCAGACAATGTACACTTCACCATGGCCTTATTAGGTTACTAGTTGACCGGACCATATAAACCTCAAATCCTTTCAAGGATGCCTTTGACATACTGCAAGTCCTTCTTCAATTAGGATTCAGAGATAAAATCAACTTTCACCCATTTTGCAAAACACATAAGTCTTACTTACCCATGACATCTCGGTTCATCCACAATCTTATGTCCATCACCCGAAATACAACACAATGCACTCACAAATGTGTTTGCACTTTTAAATCCAAATTTAAACATGTGTAGAGAGAGATCTTCGTCGCCATACAGCACACGTTACCTGCCTTTATATCGATTCTTATTAATTCATACTTTTTGACTCTTTGGGGGTTCATTACATCACAGAGATTACTTTCATAATTCACGCTCGCTCTTCTGCGGATATTCATCTAATCATTGATTAGGATCCGGGAAAACAACGACTAAGACAATCCGAGTAAAACAACACTTCAAACTTATGCAAATCATAAAATACTAATTGTCTTAATACAACTTTACATCCATAAGTCTTATCCATAGAGGGTTTTTTCTAGCTCGACTAGCTATTGCTAATCTATGCTAAAGCATCTTAACTCCAAGTCACCCCACTCCCAGTAGATTCAATCATAGGTGTTCTGCTGAACATCTCCTCGAGTTTGTCCATCTTGTGGTAGCGATGCTTGATCTGTCTTATTTTTCATCGGACAATCCTTCACTTGGTGTCCCGGCTAGTAACATTTAAAGCATTCTCCTCCTCTAAACGGATAGGGACCGGACCCATACCTTAGGTGACATAGACGACACTTCTCATTTTGGAGGAACATCGATTTCCTGATTACACTCCTCCGCTTAGATAGGATGTGACACTTGTTGGCATACATCGGCCTCTTCTCTATCCAACAGTTATCCCTAGAAGAAGACGCAAATCGCGACCTAGATGTGATTGCCCTTTTAGTTATGCTCTTCTCCACAAATTGGCTCCTTTCATACAATTCGCTAAAACTCCTAAGGTCAGTGACACTAGTTAATCCTTAATCTTAGGCTTCAATCCCTCACGAAATCTTTTCATCCTTATCATTGGGTCTCCAGTCATCCATGGTGCAAACTCTGATAGCTCAGCGAATTTCGCCTCATATTGCTCTATTGTCATTTAGTCCTATCGAAATTACAAGAACTCAACCATCTTTTTCTGTAACCTACACTCCATAAAGTACTTGTCATAAAAGGCTTCAACAAAGGCATCCCACATCGGGATCATACCATCGGAAAAGATCTTTCTTCGTGTGGCTTTCCACTGCGCATTAGCACTACCTTATAGTTAGTAAACAGCTAGCATTACCTTGTCCTTTTTGGAGCATTTTAGCAAGGCGAATGCCTTCTCTATTTCCATAATCCACAAGATTGCAGCCTCTGTGTGTCCTAACTCTTTAAACTTCGATGGCTCGAGGTTCAAAAATCTCTCCATCAACTCAAGCATCAGCTGCACACCTTTCTCGTTTTCAGTCAACAAGTCTTCACTCGAAGCGGCGGCATCATTAACCTGACTACTCACTTGCTGTCCAACTACAACTTCCAAAATTTCTAATGCCTACAGGATCCCTTCCACTCTAGGATTTTCTTGAGCTATCCTTCTACTAGACACCTCCTTATTACAATTGCTCATTATATAGGTAACTTACGGAGTCCTGTCCACCCCTAGCAATGCGTAATGAGATCACTATCAATTAGTCATAAGAAATATAGGTAACAAGCACATGCAAAAGATTATGATCCTACTAACTATCCCAAATCTCAACGCTCCTTATCACTCCAGGCCAATGACTAGATTGATCAGACTGACGTTGCTCTGATATCACATCTTTCATGCCAATAACCTTGTACTCCAGTGGCAATATAAGGCAAAGAATTACTCCAAGCATTCAGAGTTAATTTTGTACTACTTGTAACTGAAAAGCACAACTAGTTGTTGATGCAAAACCATGAATCTCATCCTACTGGATCTGAACCTGTGCTTGAACGACATGTTGCACATACTAAAAATAAGGGCCACGGGCATTGGAAGGGCAAAAGGCGTAACTTGAAAAATTAGCCTTATAAGAGTCGAGATAGAGGATCACTGTCACGCCCTAAACCCGACGAGCACGCGAACATCCCACCTGGCCATTGATCTTCAATAATCTCCTAGGATCCCTCGGCCAATTAATCACAGCTCCAAAATAATACAAGGCCACGGAAGTAATTAAACAACTCCATACAATTCCACAATCAGATGACTCAAGGCAATAGGGTATACACACATCCTTAATAGCACAATCGGTTACAAAACTAACTCCAAAAAATACACAGTTCCTATGGTCTCATTCAGATTCTTTATAACTTCTGCCATCAACTTCCTGAAATGACAACCCATGGCAAGTTCGGGTGTCCTTTGTCTGGGACTTGAAAAAGTTAAACCCCTACTAGGGTGAGATATAAATATTAATAAGTGAAACCTAAACCTAGGTGTGAACACTAGCCCCCCTAGATCACACACATATGCTGCCAAAATGCGGATAATCAATAATGCAATGGCATAAGGCATCGATAAATCAAGTAAGGTATATCAAATCATTAATGAACACACCACGTGCTATAGAACCCATGCTTCACACATTAGCCCAAAGCAAACATATTGTCTTCAATGAGACAAACCATTTAATCATCGCCAGGGCCCACGGCCGCGATGTATCGCCTAGTCTCCAAGTCGCGATATAATTTCATAAGGCTCAAGCCAAATCATCACCAGGGCCTACGGCCGCAATGCCATCACCAGGCTCCAAGCCGCGATATAATTTCGTAGAGCTCCAAGCCAAATCATCGCCAAGGCCCACGGCCTCGATGTCATCACCGGGGCCCACAGCCAATTCACTACCAAGGCATCTTAGCCAATTTCTTAATAGTAACAAGGCTCACAACCAATTCAATAACACGAACAGGGCTCACAGGTAATTCAATAACACACTATCAATCATCATGCTTTTGTCGCACAATTACGCTACACAAGATAACTATCTAGTAGTGTCCTAGGATTCAAGTAAGGGTTTAGGAACTAATTACCTTGATCAATTAGCACAATGTCACACAAAGTGACTCTTCTCAATGCCACAAGCATATAATCCCCAAGAATTCCTCGTCAACCTAGAAAAGTTCACCAATCTTGAATCAAAAGTCATTGAATTCTCATTAACTATACAATAGGCAATTCAAGACACCTTATTGATCAATTGAACACATAACAACACTCCCACGAGCCCTCAAGTGTTTGGTTCATATGGCCGCACACTAGGCAAGGTACAATTTAGGGGTTCATGCATCAATTTTGCCCATAATTCACTTCTAACGCCCAATCCACTTCATATACTCCTCATTAATACCCCACATCACATCCTATAGGACATTATGAGTCAATTTGAAGTCACAACACTCTTTAATTAGCCCCTAACAAAATCGGCCAGCGAAGGGTTCACCCACAAAGCTGAACTGGTTTTGGTTCAATAAGCCTAATCAAGCTATATCACAACCTTAAGCCTCAATTCTTCATAAAATAAACTTGATACAACCTTAATCCACATGTTAAGGGAGCTCATCGATAGTTTGAAAGCAAAATAACACCTCAAAGACCTTTGAACAGTTCGATCTCTCCTTGGTGTTTGGCGATCAGTTTTCTGTCCTGTTTTAATCAACCATAATCAGCCATGAAAACCTATTTTGAACACCTCCAAACTTATAACCACAGACCATCCAACTTAATTACTAGATTTCATGAAGATCTCATCAAAAATTTAAGGCCATTTAGAGTCCGGAAGCTCACAAAAACGCAGCCTCTCCAAAAACTGGTCAGAATCTGACCTTTGTCCACTCAAACAGACCTACAGGACAAACCGCTGGGCCCAATTAAGCTTATAATACCTTCCTAAAATGGCAAGACCATAATCCTTAATATGGCAATGGGTTTACCTCAATCCGAAGTCGGACGACAAAGTTATGGCCAAAACAGTGAGCCGATTTTTCCATGTTCGCGGGAAACCTATTCGGCCGAGAGGAGAAATGAAGAAGAAATGGTGAGATGGCTATACACGGCTGGGGATTCTTCCAATGGTTGTCTCACACACATAATTGAGATTAATTTGATTAGACTTGGGTTGGTAAGGGCAATTAATGCTTAAGGGCTCCACTGCTTGACATGTGGCATTTGTCAAATAATGCAATTCCAACTTTAACTCATTTTTGACCCCATATTCATCAATTTTTGGCAGCCAATAATTGAGAGGGAATGACCATTTTGTCCTTTTTGATTTCTTAAGGCAAAGTAAATAGTCGAGGGGCAAAATGAAAATTTTGTACTTTCAGTCCAAACTTCACTTTTCCAATTCGAAATTGCCATTTGGGGAGACGACGTCAAATCCCTATCTAGAATTGGAATTCTCTATTTTCAATTGCCAATTCGAGCTTCCATTTCATATCTCAAGCCTTGAGGGGCGGAAATTCAGAATGTCACAATTCTTCCCCCTTAAAGAAATTTCATCATCGAAATTTGCAACCTTCTAACTCCTCAGTCGTTTGGGGTATTATTGTCTCACCGTATTCTTATTCTTCAGGATAATTCCTTCCATGACTTGACGCTCTTACTTGTCTTTTTCGACAGAAGTCATCCTTCCCCAGGACTAGTTTCCTTCAGTCCTCAATTTGTATCTACTTCTTTCTATTCTCCTTCGACATTCATGCATTTGTTAGCAGTTTATCCTTAAACATTCCCATCATCTCTTCCATTTGCCTATCATCATTATTACTAAACCCTTGCCGGAATGTACTTTTTAGTGCCCTTACCATCTAGCGTCCCAAACATTCATAGGTTCTTTCGTACCATTAGCGATTGATAGGCTTTATCAAATTGCCCCTTTTTTTTATATCCAAATCGAGTTATAGCCTTCGACTCCATAAGCAAATTTAGGGCTACTTCCATAGTAATCCGTTCTCGACTCCCTTCGAAAATCCCATTGGATCAAGTGATCCATCAACTTTCGTGGTCTTGTTTCTTTCTTATCGGCATGTCTAAAGTTCAACCACATGATAGATTAATCCAATTCTCAATCCATATCACCGATAGTATTATAGAAAAGATCTTGGCACATCATTGTGTCATCCCATGGGACACCATAATTCTCCCTTCGAATTTTCGATGAGGCCATCTTTTTAAATTCCCCTTTTCAATACTGGACTCTTACCCTCGTCCATGGAACGTCAAGGTTTCTATTCTCAACTTCCATAATTTCTTCGCCAAGCATTTGGAAGTCTGGGTTTCTTTCCTGCTATATTCACTCTCATAATCCTTTGGATCTTAGAGTCCATTCCTTGCAACCCCTTAATTTATTTCTGACTTTCGGACGTGATTCTTCCAGTAACCATCAACCTAGTCAATCGGCGAACTTCCAGTTTAGAAGTTGAATCTCTCATTTCTCGAGGGAAGATCTGTCCCTCCATCACCAATTACACAATGTTCAACTCTCAACCTCTTATAGTTCACATAACTTCGAGGTCTTTCTTTATACAAGCGACGCTCTCATATTCATCGGCAGTTTCATACATCTACGTTGCCTCTTGTTCAATTCCCCTCAAGAAACTACTGCCTTAATTTCTTGTGGTAGTTTAAGGACTCAAAATCTTCTTCCATCCAAACAAGATTTTCCAAACTTTGTTGCGAGGACATTCGCAAACCAAGTCCAATCGTGCTCTAAGCATCCCAACTCATATGGCATTATTGTCATGGCGCATTCGCACAATTCGTATCAGTTTGCCATGCAACGCCTCAAATTCCCTTCTTACGCCACGTCATTATGATTCTTTTAACTCTTTTGATTCCAAACAAGAATTGCCATTACCAGCATAGTAGTCATCTTGACTCAAGTTCTTGAAAATTCTTTTCACGTTCATTCCCCCATTTGTTTTACATCTCATCCTTAGTCCATTTCACCCATGGAACAACTCTTGTGGGGAATCCTCCAACGATCCGGTTGTAACAATTTACCAATCTCAGAAAATTTCAACTTCTAGCAACTTATATCGACTCTGTCGATTCGTCACTTATTCCAATCCTCCAAGGCTCCACGAAAATTTCATTTCTTAGAGATTTCATGACTGAAGAATCTTATCTCATCAGATCCATAGTCCATGCTCTTTACATTCAACAAACAACGAGCATCTTCTTAGAGTCCATAGGATACTCTCAAACGTGTTCGTATTTCGCCTAACTCCTTTAACGAGTCCAATCATCGTCTCTCAAGATGGTAACAATCAACTCAACCGTTATTGGAACAAACAATTCGACTATTATCAAATTCTTTCCACCAGGTGTTGAATCTTCCCAACTGTTCATTACACTTTTCACTTGAGAGCTCAGAACTTAGCTCTCTGTTGTCACAGGTCTCCTCCAGGACCACACAACATTTTGTTTATATTTGTCACTCTTTCCTTATGAAGCATTAGTGCCTTAGCCTCTGAGTTCCACAACCAGTTAATGCGATTATACCTTAATTTCATCCATTTAACCAAACATCGACATTATCTCGGAATTCAACGCTGTCTACAGGATAGTTTCTCGAACTTCACTTCTAGGGATCCTTCAAGTTTTGCGTCTTTTTTCTCAGCCCAGACGCTCAATCTTAATATCCAAACGATTCGGATTTTCTCTTCACTTCACACTAGGGTTTCTTACTCCATGAAGGAAACTATAAACTCCAGCGGCATTCTTTTACTTTGAATCCACTTTGTCCTTCCTATTCTACAGAGTGTCAATCTTGGAGTCTGCGCCAACGACGGTACCTCCATTTTAGGATTCAACTTTCACCATATCTGACACTCTTCTTCCAGTGACTCAGTTACCTCAAGTGACAAAATTTCAAAGAGTCAAGGTTCTTCCTTGGTCTCCACAAATTTCCATATCGAATACTCATTCGACTAACTCGAGTCACTTTGTAATTACACTCTAAGCGCTCTTTTCTCTTACTCAACAATTCATTAGAATTACGAACAACCAAGACTATCAAGTCCATTCACTTTCTTTTCCCTCAACGACCATCTCATGGTCCAATCGTTCTTTAAGAACGACACCCTACTCTTTAGGGATGACAACACACAATACCACTTCTAGCGGTCCTGATTCAACCTTAATCGATCTCATAGAATCATCAATGTCAGACAACTGACATAAGTTTTTTCTCAACTTTCCTCACGACGGAAGGGACAACATGCAAGTCTCTCATTACGAGATTCACGCCAAGGTAAAAGCCGTTTCTCACAGGCACATTCCATGTTATGTTTCATAATGAACATCTCTTTACTCGTAATCCATGAGCAGGAGTTCTCTTATTCACATGTCTTCCGATCATTCACTTCTCTTACTAAGTCCCATTATCATTCCTCAAAGTTAGAAATAATCACTAGCCATAAGGCTTTCAAATTCCATTCCACTCGGAGACCTCGTGTCTCACTCAAAGGGTCCTTGACGACCTTTGACTCCCTTAGACAACCTTGAGAACTTTGTTTCATACTGGTCGATCGTTCTCAGATCCTTGCAAGATTATTAGGATCCACACAACTATTGCTCTCAAGCTATCCCGAGAAGGTACTTCCATTGAACAATTCAATGAAGGCAATTCAGACAAATACCATGCCTTCTAGGAAAACTCTTTCCTTGGTAACACTTCACCAATCATTAACAGTCTCTTAAAGCTAATTGCTAGAGTCACTTTCTTTCTTTAATACACCCAAAACCTCTAAAGTTTTCTCATGTAACCCTTAATTCGGAGGGAGGCAGTTTTAAATCCACTTTCACTAAACTCAATCAGTCTCAACCTTATACATAGTTTCACAAGCTTTTCAAAATTCTTGTGATTCTTCCCATACATTCACTTTAGAATGAAGTAACTCAAAGTCACCTTTCTCGTGATTTCCATCGTTTAACTCATCAGCACTAGTCGTCTCAGCGACTTGGGTAACAATGGCAGCTTCTTCTCGAGTTTGCTTACCTTTCTATTTTCTCATTTCCACTTAAGTTCTCATGACCCCTTCAACTCTTGGGTCTCGTACAATTAACAAATCGAGACATAGTCTCTTTTGGTACTCATTCGCCAGTTGCTTATCTTAACTCAATTTCATGATCCATCTTAGTTTTTTTGGATCTTCCACACCATGCATACTCGAGCCCAATGCTCTTCTACGATCATACTGTGGTCATTCAACGTCATTAGGTTCTCCTATCTCTTGAACCACGATGATTCCCTCTAGGAATCAAAGACTTAAGTTATCTAAGTCTAGCAGTCTCAGGCTACTCATCTCATTATTCATCATTATCAATCATCCAATGGTTACCAAACAACTCTCAACTAGTTGTCCATTACGCAAGGATTTCAGATTCTCATCAGTCAATGACTATTAAACAGGCCAGCCTCAACAAGGCAATTTCTCAATTAACAACCATTACTAGACAAGTCTCAACTAGGCAACCATCAAACAAGCACTCAAAGTGTCATTTTAATCATTCATGCCATAGATCTAGAGGCATCTGCCATTCTAGCACAATCACAACAAACTATCTCAATATCAACAAACATAAGTTCAATGGGTATAAACGTCACACGCCGTTTAATCTCTCAGTTAGACCTTGGCGTAACAATCACACGATGCCAATCATAGAACACGCCTCACAAGTCAATCACAACATCGCTTTTCTTTTTCAAATGGCATCCACTACCAAGCACAAAGCTTTTAACCATGCCACTCATAAGCGTCATTTCACATTGCATGCCACTTTCAATCATTCTCTTCGAGAATCAATCTCGCGCCATACATCTCTTAACCGTAATTAGACTCAACTCTGATGCCTAGGCTTTCCCTTTCAATTTATAGCTTGAGTCATCCCTGCCTCCTCACTATCTTATAAGTCTGTCAGGAGCCTCTCCTTGTCCAGACCTCTCTGTCTCGGCAATCACTCCTCGCCCTCATCAAACCTAGTTGTTACAAGTTGTCCCAAGTCATACATCTACGGAGGAAGCCCCATTCCACACGCCCTATAACATGCTTCATTATGGTTTATAGGTATCCCATCAACTCGTCCCATACCAAGCGACAGTTTATTAAGTCTGACAGCGATATGCTCATGCATGCACCTCATCAACTTTCATTTCATAACCACAAACACATGCACAACATGTTCGTTCTCACTACTTGTCTTATCACAAACGTTTCCACATTAAGCCTTATCCATAGAAAACCTCTAGCTCCACAAGGACCATCGCATCTCACAAATTAATTACCTATATTCAACTATATACCTCAAGTATAGTCGTTATTCAAGTCAACATGCAATCGATCACAACTGGCCTTTAAGCCAAATATTCCCTATCCGCTTCCTTGTATACACCATGTCTCACATCACCCAATGTTGTCGATAGCAATCGATAACTAAACCATCAAGATACAATACAATTCAAGCCTGAATCTGTTAATGTCAGTCGTCTCTTTATAACTCATATTCTCCAAGTTAGGTCATCGACAAGCCACGATCACAATCATGTACTCCAATCGACCCCTTATTCGTAAACAATACTCTATAAACCTCAAGCATAATTACTATCTCAAAATCCATGCTTATGTCTCTTCAATTTCTACTAACTTCCTAGTGGGCCTTATTCATAAAATAACTCAAGATCATCAATCAAAATCAACTCTAGAACCATTAGGGTGCACATAAGTTCAAGCCTATAATCCTCAAGATTCAACAATCCATGATTAACCCTAAAGGTCTCACTATCTAATTGTCCTCAAGTCATCACTCCTTATCACTCTAAACCTCAATTACAATGGATCGAGCAAACCTTGCTCTAATACCACTTAAACGGGGATGTCACGCCCAGAACCCGATGAGTACGCGAACATCCCACCTAGCCATTGATCTTCAATAATCTCTCAGGATCCCTCTTCCAATTAATCACAACTCCAAAATAATACAAGGTCACAGAAGTAATTAAACAACTCCATATAATTTCACAATCGGATGACTCAAGGCAATAGGGTATACATTTATCCTCAATATCACAGTTGATTACAAAACTAACACCAAACAATACACAGTTCCTACGGTCTCATTCAGATTCTTTATGACTTCCGCCATCAACTTCCTAAAACGACAACTCATGGCAAGTTCGGGTGTCCTTCGTTTGGGACCTGAAAAAGTTAAGCCTTCACTAGGGTGAGACATAAATCTCAATAAGTGAAACCTAAACCAAGGCCAGAAAACCAGTCTCTCCAAATAACACACATATGCCGCCAAAATGTAGATAATCAATAATGCAATGGCATAAGGCATCAATAAATCAAGTATGGCATATCAAATCATTAACGAACACACCACATGCTATAGAACCCACGCTTCACACTTTAGCCCAAAGAAAACATATTGTCTTCAATGAGACAAACCATTTAATCATCACCAGGGCCCACGGCCGCGATGTATCGCTAGGGCTCCAAGTCGCGATATAATTTCATGGGGCTCCAGGCCAAATCATCGCCATGGCTCACGGTTGCGATGTCTTCACTAAGGCTCCAACCCGCAATATAATTTCATAGGGCTCCAAGCCAAATCTTCCCTAGGGCCTACGATCGCGATGTCATCACCAGGGCCCACGGCTAATTCACTACCAAGGTATCTCAGCCAATTCCTTAACAGTAACAAGGCTTACGGCCAATTCAATAACAAGAATAGGGCTCACAGTCAATTCAATAACACACTATCAATCATCATGCTTTTATCGCACAATCACGCTACACAAGACAACTATCCAGTAGCATCCTAGGATTCAAGTAAGGGTTTAGGAACCACTTATCTTGATCAATTAGCACAATGTCACATAAAGTGACTCTCCTCAATGCCACAAGTGTATAATCCCCAAGAATTCCTCGTCAACCTAGAAAAGTTCACCAATCTTGAATCTAGAGTCATTGAATTCTCACTTCCTTTAACCCAATTTCTCATTAGACATACAATAACCAATTCAAGACACCTTATTGATCAATTGAAGACATAACAACACTCCCACAAGTCCTCAATGTGCTTGGTTCATATGGTCACACACTAGGCAAGGCACAACTTAGGGGTTCATGCATCAATTTTGCCCACAATTCACTTCTAACACCCAATCCACTTCATATACTCCTCATTAACATCTCACATCACATCCTATAGGATATTATGAGTCAATTTGAAGTCACCACACTCTTTAATTAGCCCCCAATGGAATCGGCCAATAAAGTATTCACCCACAAAACAGAACCGATTTTGGTTCAATTAGCCTAATCAAGCCATATCTCAACCTTAAGCCTCAATTCTTCATAAAATAAACTCGCTAGAACCTTAATCCACATGTTAAGGGAGCTCATCGAGAGTTTGAAAACAAAATAACACATCAAAGACCTTCGAATAGCCCGGTCTCTCCTTGGTGTTATGAAGATCTCACCAAAAATTTGAGGCCATTTGGAGTTCGAAAGCTCCCAAAAATCCAACCTCTCCAAAAACGGGTTAGAATCTGACCTTTGTCCACTCAAACAGACCTACGAGACAAACGGCTAGGCCAAATTAAGCTCATAATACCTTTCTAGAACGGCAAGACAATAAACTTTAAGGTGGCGATGGTTTTATCTCAATTCGAAGTTGGACGACGAAGTAATGACCAAAATAGTGAACCAATTTTTCTCTATCCGCGGAAAACCTATTCGGCTGAGAGGAGAAATGAAGAAGAAGATGGTGGAATACGGTGGGATGGCTATACATGGCCGGGGGGGGGGGTCTTACAAAGGTTGTCTCACATAAATAATTGAGATTAATTTGATTAGGCTTGGGTTGGTGATGACAATTAATGCTTGAGGGCTCCATTGCTTGACATGTGGCATTTGTCCAATAATGCAATTCCAACTTTGACTCATCTTTGACCCCATATTCATCAATTTTCGGTAGCCGATAATGGAGAGGGAATGACCATTTTGTCTTTCTTGATTTCTTAAGGCAAGATAAATAATCGAGGGGTAAAATGGTAATTTTGCACTTTCAGTCCAAACTTTACTTTTTCAATTCGAACTTACCACTTGGCGAGACGACGTCAAACCCCTATCTAGAATTGAAATTCTCTATTTTCAATTGCCAATTCGAGCTTCCATTTCATATATCAAGTCTTGAGGAGCAGAAATTCAGAATGTCACATTCACAAGGACCTAAACGTGGACCACAAACAAAAAAAGGTCCAGAAGTAACTATCTAGGTTGGTGCCTATGCTTGTCATAGATGTGGTTCTACAAGCCATTCATCTCGCACTTGTCGCACCCTAAAGCACCTGGTTGACCTATATCAAAGAGAACATGATGCGAGAAAAAAGGCAGCCAACGTTGCAACCAAGCCCTCAATAGAGAATAAAGAATCATCTCTTGACAATACATCTCTTGATATTGATGTTTTTTTGTGATTTAGATTAAGTGTGTGTCTGTATATAAAAATAAGTTTATGTTAATGTTTATTCACATATGTTGACACCTAAATTTTGACTAATTTATTTTCAGTCATTTGCATAAAAATTGGAGCTAATGTTTTAGTTCTAAACAAAAATAATTAAACCATTTTTCATGTTTATTTTTATCATATATTATATCATGCATTTATTTGGATTACTGGCGAGAGATTAGAGCCCGGTTTGAGTCTAAATTCGTGCGGTTAAGCCCACAAGCAATCAATTTGCAGGTAGGCCCCTATATCCATCCTTCATGGACGAAATTCTTAAAGTATTTTTAAGATAATGGAACTCTTAATTTGATTATTTTTTATCCTACAGTTATCATTAAATCCTACTTTGGTTTGGACTTCTAATCCGACGACATAGATTAAATCTTGTGGTTGTTAGTAAACCCTTGCTCTATAAATATGTCATTATATTCTAGGGTTAAGAGGTGGGAAATTTAAAGGTCCACACACTCAGAAAATTCGAGAGAAAGAGGGAGAGACTTGGTCGAGAATTCCATCCCGTCGGCAACCTAAAGTAGTTTTGCGCCAGTTGACCGTGCGTCGCCATCTATTCTTCAATTGACTCGTGCTGGGTGTCAAAATGTTCAGTACTCAATGATTTGTCACTACCCGCAAACAACGCATCGATCCAACATCGGAACCTTCTCATCCAAGCCTTTGAAGACACTATTCCTATCGACCGGTCCAGCCTGCTGATTTGCTAGTTTGGAGCTCCTGGCCACCTACTGTTCATCCCTAGATTGAAGCCAATTTACCTTCATTTTAATATTATTTTAAGCCTTAACCCCTCTACTTCATGTGCCAGATCATTTGAGACTAGTTTCAAGTGAATCGGACTTAAGAAGGTTCGATTTTGGGCGTGATTACGTCAAGTGAGTGTATTCTGGAAATTTTGCTTGGAAAAAGTGCAGATTGTTTCGAGCAATTTTATGACATTCTGATTTTTCCTATCATTTCAAGACTCATTAATGAGAAAGTATCTAACGATATATTTCAGTCGTATCGCGCTCGGATTTGATCAATTTCGAGTTGAATGATCAAAAGAGAAAGGCTAACGCAAGATAAGGTACGTGGACCTAGAGAATTCGAATAGGAAATGGCACTTTGACCATAAGGATTGTCAAGGGGACATTTCGAGCCATAAAAAGTCCGATCTAAGAACGATTAAGGAATGCATTGCTAGCGTTATATGATTGGAGCGCGGGTGTAACCAATATATAATTTGCAAAATTTTCCTAAATCGAACAGTGACGATCGAAACCATCGGAACTAGTGATATACCCTCATAATTACATGACAACCAGAGTTGCCATGAATTGACGAGCCCTAATTGTGATATGAATCACAGGGTCGATATGCGTAATGTCTGCAAAAGCCGCCCGTTAGTTCGAGATAGGTGGAATCGCATTGGATAGAGAAATGATTCAGAAACGAGTCTCGAAATTAGAAAATCAAAAATAAAAAATTCCAAGATTACAATTGGACGCCTTATCGAAGAAAATTGGAGTTAGAAAAACGAAGTTCCGGACGTCGAGGGTAAAATTACCATTTTGCCCCTCAAGCCCTAACCTTGCCTATATAATTGGATAAGGGCATTTTGATCATTGAAGCCCATTATAGCTGCCAAAAATTTGAAGGATTGAGATCCATTGGATGAAATAATGATTGACACATAGACAAGTGTCAAGAGATTAAGCCTTGATATTGATGGAGTCACTTTTAATCTACCATTCAACTAGTTGACTCATGAACTCGAAGTATAAACCTCGCCCTCTCTCTCCTTGGCCGAACACTCCCCTCCAAGCTGCCGATCACCATCTTCTTCTTCTTCCTTCCTTTTGCCGAAAGCTCCACCACCGGACAGGATTCTTTCACCGCCGTCGCCACTCCCGACCACCATCTTTGATGACTTCTAGCCGCTGAGCCGACCACATGCTATTTCCTCATCCTCATGCCAACGTTCTCCAAGTGGAAGCAAGCCGTTTGACCACTTGAGGAGCTCCAACCAACCAATCTCCCGAAAGTCGATGGAAATCGTTGCAACTAGAGGTAAGCCACGGTTTAAGCCTCATAGGATCTCAAAATCTTTAAATTTTTTGACCAAATTTTGTGGCCATCTAGGGGACACATAGAATGAGCTGTGGTAAAAGGTTTGGGTGAATTTGATGGAGTTTAGATCCAAAATGGGCCTTGTGTTTGAAGGGCCAGAATTGATCGATGGCAGACCTAGAGGAATCGACGTCGTTCAAGGACTTTTCGGCGTCGCCTTGGCTCCAAATTTTCGGTGAGGCTCCTGAACCCTTAGAACTACATGTTAGCAAGTAGATTAGTGATTAAATTGAGGATTTAAGTTGGTTTAAGGGCTGAATAGGTGGGGTATACACAGAACCAAAAATACCCTGTTTCGATTTTGTGTACATCGATTCTGTGGGAGGCTGTTGGTGATGAAATTGAGCTCCAAATTCATCATTGAAAAGTATGTGGATGCTAATTGATAAGTCCATGAGGTGTATGTTTAGTGGGGTGATAATTTAAGCAAGAAAAGTTGATGATTGGATGAATTTCCTTAGGTTGCGCGGCGGACTTGATCTTGGATCATTAGAACCGAACCTTTGAGGTGCTTGGAAGAAGACTTGTGTTGAATTAAGCTTGAGGTAAGGGAATTCTAAACCTTTGATAGGAGGATTGGACTCGATTGGGTGATTTGTGTGCGAATTGATTGGTTCTTGGAAGTTATGATATGGTTGTCCAATGTACGTCCTAGAAAGATATAGAGAACTTGAATGTTTGACAATGCTTGTGCTATGATTTGATTGTCACATTTGTGTGTCAAATTTAATTGTCTCGCATGCTATGGTGTGTCGTTCATCGCATGAGTTACAATCGAATGTGTGCCATGAAATGAAATGAACTTATGGCATGTCTGATAAGTGGTGACACCTTGATGCGTTGAGACGTGAGGTCGTGCAGATGAATTTCCTAAGGCGTCGAGGCACAGGGTTTGAATTGAATGACACCCTAAGGCGTACGAGAAGCGGGGTTGAGAATGCCATAGTCCTGATGCGTTAAAACGCAGGACGGAGTTGAGATGTGTCGACACGGGCTTGGAATGATATTAAAAACCTAATGCGTTTACACGGGTCTGTTAGTGAGACGGTCTGATGCGTTTATGAGGGCCGAGCCTGAGGCGTTCTAAACGCGGGCATGAAAGCGAGGAGGTAGGAAAAGGGCGGAAGGTGTAATCTGGCTTGATAATGTGTGTTTGAGCTTAATGATGTAATGAGATGCTTGGATTACATGCTTGACATCCGTGTGTTATTTCGTGGTAGTTGGATGCCTCCTGTGATTTTGTATAAATTATTTGTGATTATATTTACCTAAGTGGACGGTCAGCCTAACCTAGGATTAGGACCTACCTCACTGAGATGTATGTTTCACCCCGTTATGGGACCCAATTTTCAGATTCTAGGCCTTGAGGATGTGGCCAGTCAGGTTTGGTGACCCAAAGGAGATGTCAATATATTTTGAGGAGTTCCCTGATGGGCAGGGGACCATTTATGTTAGGAAATATATAATCATCTGGGTAGATAAGGGTGGTAGCAGCTAGAAGTCTCACAGGTATGAGGCATGGTTCAAGAAGATAGGAGACATTTCTACAGGGCCGCTGAAAACCACTGAGGTACCCTGTGGAGTGATACTCAGTTGGTGCCATCCTGCTCGGGATTTAGTGGAGGCCAAGGGATCAGTCGCTAGCTCAAGGAATGGCCCTAAGAAGGCCCCGACTCTAGAGGACACCGACGCGGTCATAGTGATGAGGCTACCGAGGACGATCTAGTGGAGCCATCGGCTGACGAGACAATAGAGAACACCGTGGAGGTTTGCTTGGAGACCTTCTTAGAGTACGAGCCCACTAAGGAGGCTGAGGAGGAGACTGACGACTCTAGTAGCTCGACCTAGGAGTCTCTACTTTTCTGATCTGATATTTTGATGGTGTTCTCAATACCTGCTCCTTTTGAAAGACTGATGCCTATCTTTTGTGTTACCCTTGCCAACCTACCTACCAGTATGTTTAGTTGTCGTGCCTTGTACGGATAATCGGAAGTTTATGTATCATTGGTACCCTCGTTACCCAAGTCCCATTTTGTATTTGTACGGAGGAGTTTTCATAGCGTCACTTTTGCGTGCTTTCTATATGATATATCTCTCGACCTATATGTAAATCTTGGGACCTCGAGAGATAGTTTGTGCTTGTAGGGAGTTGCGTGCTCGTGCCCAGGGCACGGGGCATGACATCCTCGTCTACTTGGTATCAGAGCAAAGTCAGCTCGATCCAAAGTTGGTTGAGGATTGGAGTAATAATGAGGATTAAGTCGGGATAAGGACGAGTAGCGAGACCTTAAGAAACTGGTTAGGATAAGACAGGGGCTGCATGACATATGACTTGGCACATGTGATTGACATTTGGCCTTTGTAGGGTGGTGGTAATGTGTGAGGATTAAGTTTCATATTTAGCGTTGGAAGTCATTTCTGGATTTTGACCTGTCAATTGTATGAGCATGGCTTGTTTTAGTGAATCGTTAGAGTGAACGAAATTGAGGAGCAGCCATGAACTACTTATTGAGGCGTCCGTGGAATTTGTTGTGTGGAAGGCTATTATATTGTAACTGTTTCTATTAAGGCATAGTTTGGTAGCTCTGGATTTAGTTAAATGAATGAGTTACTAACTCCCTGATGAAATTGTGGTGGACCAAGTTCAGTAGAAGCGCATAAGAATGAGTAATATGTCTAGGAGACCTTGAAGGCCCAGGACCGGAACCTCTAGCTCGAGGCCGCCTATAGCAAAGGAACAAAGGGTGGATGGAGTATTGAGACCGCTCGAGAGGATTGGCGACCTCATCGACAAGTAGATCCAAGACAGGGATGATGCCATAGCCTAAGTGGTAGGAGCCGCAATAGTCGCCGTCAATGGCAACAACTGCAACAACGAGGGCAATGAAAACAATGGCGACCACGACCAGGGCAATGAGACAGTGAATGCCTAGGAAGAAATTATGGTGGCTAGACAGATGGGCCAACTGGTCGAGCAGTTTATCAAGTTGAAGCCGACCCAATTTGATGGGACTGGAGACCTTGAACTAGCACCAAGATGGATTGAGAAACTGGAGAAGACCTTTGGAGTCTTGAGATGTACGGACGAGGAGAACGTACTATTGGCCGTATACCAGCTAGAAGGTACCGCAAATGATTGGTGGGCTGCCACCAAGAATAGAGTCTTTCCAAAAGGAACAGCCATGACCTGGACTACCTTTACTACGGCATTCAATGATAAGTATTTCTCGGAGACAACCCGGGAAAGAAAGCAAGTTGAATTATTACAGTTGCATCAGAATCAGCTGACCATGGATCAATATGAAGTGGAATTCTCCAGACTGTCAAGGTACGTACCTCGATCAGTAGAGGATCCCCTAGGGAAGGCGTAGAGATTTTGGGATGGACTGAGACTTGAGTTTTGCAGCCAAATGATAGCCTTGAATTTGAGGACCTACAAGGAAATCTACGAATGGGGGCAAATGATTGAGAGGGATCTGAAGGAGAGAAATGTCGCATTTGGATCGCGATTTAATTCATTCGGAGACAATCGTCAGATGAGTAAGAGACCAGTGACTAGTAATAGGCGTTTTGTCCCTCCGGTAAGGAAGAACATTGTGAAACCGCTGAACCCCATGAACTGGAGTTGTCGCCTCTGTAGCAGAAGGCATGGTAATGAACCATGTCCAGCAAGAACTGGAGCATGCTTTAAGTGTGGTCAGATGGGCCACTAGATGAAGACTTGCCCGAATCAAGCTCAAACGAATTGACCTCAAGGGCAGCGACCACAGGCTGGACTGTCGGCTGCCGCTCCTTAGATTGATTAGAATCGACCCTAGTGCAAGAGAGAGTTTATGCAGTAACCCGCAGGGAGGTAGAAGAAACGCCAGGCGTGGTCACAGGTACGGTTTATTTGTGTGACCAAGCTGCATATGCTTTGTTTTATCCTAGCGCAACACACTCGTTTGTATCTGCTCGATTACTGATTTGGTTGATATTAAGTTAGAACCGTTGAGTGTGATTCTGCATGTTGCCACCCCGCTGAAAGATAATACACTAGTTTCGTTGGGATGTGTTGACTTTAGGATTGTCATTGGGGATAGTAAGCAAAGTATTGATTTAGATGTATTGCCTATGTATGACTTCAATGTGATCATAGGAATGGACTAGTTGGGTAAACATGAGGCAGTAGTGGATTGTGGTAGTAGGATAATCCGGTTCTATCCGAAAGGTCGCCCTAGCTTTGAATTTGTGGGAAGTCGAGGAGGAACCTCGATTCCTTTGGTCTCATCTCTTGAAGTGACGAAGTTGATGTCTGAAGGGTATCGGACGTACTTAGTCATAGTTATAGATATGACTGCTGAGAAGCCCAAACTAGAAAGTATTCTGGTAGTGCATAAATTTCCTGACGTTTTTTCCCAGGAGTTACTGGGGTTGCCACCAGAGCGAGAAATAGTGTTCGTGATTGAGTTAGCTCCTGGAACGGAGCCGATTTCGAAGGCACCCTATAGAATGTCCTTGTCAGAACTGAAGGAGTTAAAGGTGCAGATGCAAGAGTTACAGGATAAGGGATTTATCCAACCGAGTGCTTCACAGTGGGGAGCGCCGGTGTTGTTTGTAAGGAAAAAGGATGGGTCCTTGCATCTATGCATTGACTATAGACAGTTGAACCAAGTGACCGTGAAGAATAAGTACCCTCTGCCGAGCATTGATGATTTTTTTGATCAATTGCAAGGAGTTGCTGTATTCTCTAAGATTGACCTGAGAATCGGATATCACCAGCTGAGAATTAAGAAAGAAGACATACCTAAGACTGTTTTTAGAATAAGGTATGGTCATTACGAATTCACTGTGATGCCTTTTGGACTGACCAATGCTCCAGCTGCATTTATAGACTTGATGCATTGGGTGTTCAAGGAATTGTTGGATAGATTCGTCATAGTCTTTATCGACGATATCCTGATTTACTCAAGGAGTAACAAAGAACATGAGGAACATCTGAGGATTGTTTTATAGACCTTGAGAGAACACTTGCTTTACGCTAAGTTTAGCAAATACGAGTTCTGGCTTAATAAAGTGGCATTTCTTGGCCATGTGGTGTTTGGAGAAGGAATTGTTGTAGATCCTGCGAAGATTGAAGCTGTAACGAATTGGCTTAGACCTACAAAGGTCACGGAGGTTTGAAGTTTCTTGGGATTGGCAAGATATTACAGACGTTTCGTGGAGAATTTTTCATCTATAGCCATTCCACTGACGAGATTGACTAAGAAAGAGACTAAGTTCGAATGAATGGATAGATGTGAAAGGAGTTTTTAAGAGCTCAAGCATCGGTTGACAACCGCATCGGTATTGACGATTCCATCAAGACCTGGAGGTTACGAGATATATAGCGACACTTCGCTAAAGGAACTAGGCTGTGTGCTAATGCAATATGGAAGAGTGGTTGCTTATGCGTCCCGACAGCTGAGACCGCACGAAATGAACTATCCGACCCATGATCTGGAATTAGCAGCAATCATCTTTGCTCTGAAAATTTAGAGGCAATATTTATGTGGCGAGAAGTTCCAGATTTACACAAACCACCAAAGCTTGAAGTATCTATTTTCCTATAAGGAACTGAATATGAGGCAGCATCGATGGATGTAGCTGCTTAAGGATTATGATTGCGACATATTGTATCACCTTGGGAAAGCAAATCGAGTCGCGGATGCGCTCAGCCGAAAATCGAGCATCGCCTGTCTACTAGTGAAATGGTGGTCGTTATTCGAGAACTTGAGAGATTCTGAGTTTAGATTAGAAGTCTGTCAACTGTCCAGTTTAATGGCCACACTGAGAGTAGAACTTGAGGTCTAGGAAAGGATAAAAGCCTTGCAGTCTACAGACTTAGAAATTCAGAAAATCCTGGAGATGGACACGACAGAAAGGAAACAAGATTTCCAAGTGTTAGAGGATGGAATCTTGAAATTCCGAGGACGTCTATGCGTGCCAAAGGACGAAGAACTCAGGGAAAGGATTTTATCAAAGGCTCATAGGAGCAATTATAGTATCCACTTAGGAAGCACGAAAATGTATTAGAACTTACACTAACATTATTGGTGGAACGGGATGAAAGTGGATGTGGCGAAGTACGTGGCAAAGTGCTTGACATGCTAGCAGGTGAAGGCCCGACACTGTAAGCCTAGAGGATTATTACAGCCATTGGAGATTCCTGAATGAAAGTGGGAGCATATAACGATGTACTTTGTAATGGGACTCCCAAGGAGCCAAAGAGGCCACAATTCCATTTGGGTAGTCGTGGACAGGTTGACCAAGTCCACACACTTCATCTCTGTGTGAAAGGATTTCGCAATGGATAGATATGCCAAATTGTACATGAGATAGATAGTGAGAATACATGGAGTATCCATGATGATTACATCAGATAGAGATCCCAAGTTCACGGCGAACTTCTAGAAGAGATTTCAAGATGTCATGGGGACTCGACTGCAATTTAGTACAGCATACCACCCATAAACGGACGAACAATCGGAAAGAACGATTCAGACGCTTGAGGACATGTTACGAGCGTGCGTAATAGACTTCAAAGGTGGGTGGGAGGATCAGCTGCATTTAGTAGAGTTCGCTTATAATAATAGCTATCAGCAGAACGTCTAGATGGCACCTTTTGAAGCGCTCTATGGAAGAGCTTACAGAACCCCAATTTGTTGGGACAAAGTTGGAGAAAGAAGTATCACAAGTCCAGAGTTGGTAGAGCAATCGGTGGAAGCGGTAAAGATAATTAGGGATAGATTGAAGACGGCACAGAGTTGTCAGAAGAGTTATGCGGATAGGCGACGTAAGCCTTTGGAGTTTCAAGTAGACGATTATGTTTTCCTTAAGGTGTCACCGATGAGGGGATTATCGCGGTTTGGAAAGAAAGGAAAACTAAGTCTAAGGTATGTAGGACCTTTTGAGATTTTGGAATGAATTGGGACCCTAGCCTACAGGCTTGCCTTACCGCCTAATCTATCTTAAGTGCACAACGTCTTCCATGTGTACTTGCTACGGAAGTACGAACCGGACCCAACGCATGTACTGGACCACGAGGTTATAGAAGTGGATGACAGAGTATCCTACGTGAAGAAGCCAATTACGATCGAAGACCGAAAGGAGCAAATTCTGAAGAATAAAAAGATTCCATTGGTCAAAGTTATTTGGGAGCACCATGGAACCGAAGGCGCTACGTGGGAAAGCGAGGAAACGACGAGGCGTCAATACCCCCATTTGTTTGAGTAACCAAATTTGACGTAAATTTCGGGGACGAAATTTTTATAAGTGGGGAAGAGTTGTGACACTCTGATTTTTTCTGTCATTTCAAGACTTATTAATGAGAAAGTACCTAACGATGTATTTCAGTCGTATCTCGCTCGGATCTGATCAATCTCGAATTGACTGACCAAAAAGGGAAAGGCTAACGCGAGACAAGGTACATGAACCTAGTGAATTCGAATAAGAAATGGCACTTTGACCATAAAGATCGGCCTTTTTTTTAGCCATAAAAAAAGGCCGATCTAAGAACGATTAAGGAATGCATTGCTAGCGTTATATGATTGGAACGCGGGTGATGCCGCTTAACCAATATATAATTTGCAAAATTTTTCTAAATCGAACAGTGATGATCGAGACCATTGAAACTAGTGATAGACCCTCACAATTACATGACAACCAAAATCGCCATGAATTGACAAGCCCTAATTGTGATATGAATCATAGGGTCAATACGCGTAACGTCTGCAAAAGTTGCCCGTTAGTTCGAGATAGGCTGGAATCGCATTGGATAGAGAAATAAATCAGAAACGAATCTGGAAATTAGAAAATAGAAAATCAAGAATTTCAACATTACAATTGGAATGGTCGTTGCCTTATCAAAGAAAATTGGAGTTACAAAAACGACGTTCCGGACGTCGGGGGTAAAATTACCATTTTGCCCCTCAAGCCCTAACCTTGCCTATATAATTGGATGAGGGCATTTTGGTCATTGAAACCCTTTATAGCTGTCAAAAATTTGAAGAATTGAGAGCCATTGGATGAGCATTGATTGACACAATAGACAAGTGTCAAGAAATCAAGCCTTGATGTTGATTGAGTCACTTTTAACCAACCATTTAACTCAAGTTGACTCTTGAAAATTAAATAAACCTCACTCTCTCTCTCTCTCACTTGGCCGAACGCCCCCCTCCATTATCGATTTCTTCTTCTTCTTCTTCTTCCCTTCTTCCTTGCCGGAAGCCTGCCGCCCGATTAAATTCTGCTCGCCAGTTCGCCGCCATCGACCACCACCTCCGGCGACTTTCAGTTGCCGAGCTGACCACCTGCTACTTTCTCATTCTCTTGCCGACGTTCTCCAAGTGGAATCAGTGCATTTGACTCAGTGAGGAGCTTCGGCCAACCAATTTCCCGAAAGTCGACGAAAATCGTCGCAACCAGAGGTAAGCCACCGTTTAGGCCTCATAGGACCTCGAAATCTTTGATTTTTTCCACTAAATTTTGTGGACATCTAGGGGACACATAAATTGAGCTGTGGTAAAAATTTTGGAGGAATTCAATGGAATTTTGACCCAAAATGTGTCTTGTGTTTGAAGGGCCAGAATTGAACGGTAGCAGACCCGGAGGAACCAGCGCCGTTCAAGGACTTTCCGGCGTCGCCTTGGCTCCAAATTTTCGGTGAGGCTCCCCAACCCTTAGAACTACATGTTAGCAAGTAGATTAGTGGATAACTTGAGGGTTTAAGCTAGTTTAAGGGCTGTTAAGTTGGGATATGCACAAAACCGACTATGCCCTGTTTCGATTCTGTGCATACCGATTTTGTGGGAGGCTATTGGTATTGAAATTGAGCTTCAAATTCATCGCTGAGAAGTGTGGGGATGTTAATTGATAGGTCTATGAGGTGTATGTTTAGTGAGGTGATGATTTGTGCAAGAAAAATTGATGATTGGATTAATTTCCTTAGGAGGTTACGCGGGTGAATTGTTCTTGGATCATTAGAACCGAACTTTTGAGGTGCTTGGAAGAAGACTTGTATTGAATTAAGCTTGAGATAAGGGGATTCTAAGCCTTTGATAGGAGGATTGGACTCGATTGGGTGATTTGTATGCGAATTGATCTATTCTTGGAGGTTCATAATAAGATTGTTCAATGCATGTCCTAGAAAGATATAAAGGACTTGAATGTTTGACAATGCATGTGCTATGATTTGATTGTCACATTTATATGTCAAATGTAATTGTCTCGCATGCTATGGATGTGTCGTTCGTCGCATGAGTTGCATTTGAACGTGTGCTATGAAATGAAATGAATTTTGGCATGTCTGAGAAGTGGTGACACCCTGATGCGTTGAGATGTGGAGTTGTGTGATTGGATACCCTGAGGCGCTGAGGCGCGGGGTTTGAATTGAATGGCACCCTGAGGCGTACGAGACACGGGGTTGAGAAGGTCATAGTCCTGATACGTTGACACGCGGAACGGAGTTGAGATGTGTCGACACGGGCCTGGAATGATACTGAAAACCTGATGCATTTACGCGGGTTTGTCAGTGAGACGGTCTATTGCGTTTACGTGGACCGAGCTTGAGGCGTTCTAAATGCGAGCATGAAAGCGAGGAGGCAAGAGAAGGGTGGAAGGTGTAATCTGGCTTGATAATGTGTGCTTGAGCTTAATGACGTAATGAGATGCCTAGATTGCATGCTTGACATCCGTGTGTTATTTGTGATAGTTGAATGCTTCATGTGATTTTGTATAAGTTATTTGTGATTGTATTTGTCTAAGTGAACGGTCAGTCTAACCTAGGGTTAGGACCCACCTTACTGAGATGTATGTCTCACCCCGTTGTGGACCCATTTTTCAGATCCTATGCGTTGAAGATGTAGGTAGTCAGGTTTGGTGATCCGAAGGAGATGTCAGTATATTTTGAGGAGTTCCCTGATGGACAAGGGACCGTTTATGTTAGAAAGTATACAGTCGTCTGGGTAGATGAGGGTGGCAGTAGTTGGAAGCCTCATAGATATGAGGCCTGGTTCAGGAAGATAGGGGATGTTTCTACAGGGTCACTAAAGCCCACTGAGGTATCCCATGGGGTGTACCCAGTTGGTGCCATCCTGCTTGGGATTCAGTGGAGGCCGGGGGATCAATCGCTGGCTCGAGGAATGGCCCTAAGAAGACCCCGACTTTGGAGGGCACCGACAAGGTCATAGTGATCGAGGCTACCGAGGACAATCTGGTGGAGCCATCAGCTGACGAGACAATGGAGGATACCGTGGAGGTTTGCTCGGAGACTTTCTCGGCGTACGAGCCCACTGAGGAGGCTGAGGAGGAGACTGACGACTCTAGTAGCTCCCCCTAGGAGTCTCTACTTTTCTGGTCTGATATTTTGATGGTGTTCTCGATACCTACTCCTTTTGGAAGACTGATGCCTGTCTTTGTGTTAGCCTTGCCACCCTACCGACCAGTATATTTAGTTTTTGTGCCTTGTACGGATAATCGGAAGTTTATATATCATTGGTACCCTCGTTACCTAAGTCCCATTTTGTATTTGTACGGAGGAGTTTTTATATCGTCGCTTCCGCGTGCTTTCTATATGATATATCTCTCGACCTATATGTGAATCTTGAGACCTCGAGAGATAGTTTGTACTTACAGAGAGTCGCGCGCTCGTGCTCGGGGGGCGAGGCGTGACAGTCTTTGTGCTAGCCTTGCCACCCTACTGATCAGCATGTTTAGTTTGTCGTGCCATGTATGGATATTCGAAAGTTTATGCATTATTGGTACCCTCGTTACCCAGGTCCCATTTCATAATTGTACAGAGGAGTTTTTATATCGCCGCTTCTGCGTGCTTTCTATATGATACATCTCTCAACTTATATGTGAATTCTAGGACCTCGAGAGATAGTTTCTACTTACAGGGAGTCGCGTGCTCGTGCTCGGAGTGCATGGTGTGACAGATTAGCTCTAATTTTTCATGCAAAATGACTAAAAAAAGTTAGTCAAAATTCAGGTGTTAACAAAATGCATGATTTTCTAAAAATCAAAATTTAGATGTCAACAATATGGGCAAAATTTCGACCAAAGCCGGAATTTTGGAAATTAGACCTGACCAAACCCCATTGGTACGGTCGATTTTTGAAATTTCATTTTGTAGACACCATTAGTTAATCAAAACTTGCATCCATGCACGTGTTTGTGATTGTGTCCCCTCATGGTAAGATCTTAACTCTTGTCTTGTAATTTACTCATTTTTCATTTTGGATCGATCCATGTCAAGTTTGGTTTGTTCTTTTGATCATGTCAAGTCATGTCATTTATGTATGTCTTTACATTCATAGGTCTTTTGTTTAAGAATTTTTCTGATTCCATGATCATAATACTTTAGTTGCATTTTGGGTTAATGAATCAGTTCTGTTTTTACCTTGACATTGCCTCATTGTCCGAATTTTTACACTTCATTGAAGTTGGATTCAGTTTCTACTCATCAAATGACAAATGTTCGCGGGGTCCAAAATTTAATGTTAATTTTTCTTGGGCTGACCCTACACATTTTCTATTTTCAGTTGAATTAACGTCCAAGATGGATCAATCTGGAATTTCACATGTTTTCTTACTTCAGAATCACTTCACGATTTATCATTAGTAAATGGACTCATTCATAAAATCGCGAAGTATAAAATTTGAAGAATGGGTTTTAAACTAACAGGCTGCGAATTTTTGAATTCAATTTGCGGAACCGATCTGGTGATTCGGTTCTCGAGTGGATCTATGAGACGAAATATGGTTCATAGTTCGCACTTTGCGGAACCGGTCCTCAGCGGACGATTCTTGATTCTAGGGTTGGAATTACCCATCTTGGGACCGATCACCCCTAACTACGGCCATCCTCCACCCTTGCCAGCCTTTCCTGGCGATGGTGTGGCAACCACGGCGCTTGGTTCTCATCCCTCTTTCTGATTTTCATACTTTGTTTCTTTACTTTCTTGTTCATTTTTTTTTTCCTAGATTCATCCCATTTTTCTTTAAGAAATAACTTTTTTTTTATCTCGAGAGTTTTTTGTGGAATTTTCCTAACGTGTTTATTAATTTCTACTTCATTTCGTCCATGTTGCGCATTCACTTTTCAGTGCCTATTTCTCAAATTCAAGGCGTGCAAGGGTTTCATCCTTCTATTATCATTACTTTTTCTTTTTGAGAGGCAGGTTTTTTTATTTTTTTTGGAGGGAAACTTTTCTGAGGATCTTTTGCCCAAAAAAGTCAATACCTGGATAAAAACAGAAAGATAAATTGACAAAGCGAAAAAACAGCATCCTTAAACTCTATCTATTCTTGTCCTTTGATAGACATGATTGCAAACCAAAAATTAAAAAAGACTGAGATAAACATAGAATTTTTTTCTTACCCAAAAAAAAAACATAGAATTTACAGGGAAAACAAAGGAGACATGGTCAAAGTACATGATCATGACTAAGTACGTGGATGAATATTACCCATCAGTAATTAGTATAGATGCCAACCAACTTCCAGAGCAGTTTCCATGGAAATGTGCGAAAAACTTCTGTAATAACAGATCATTCTTGAAAAAAAAAAAATCTTAGATCATTCTCATAACCTATATAATTCTGAGCTCATCAACATTCTTATACGCCTAAAACCCCCAAAAACTATCTCTCTCTATCTCTATCTCTCTGGAGGACTCCTTCTGGATAAAAATCGGAGGCGAACCCATTGATCGATGGCGAAGGAGATGAGAGACATGCGGAACTGGGGTGAAGTTGCCCCGACACTTTTTTTAACACGAACGAGATCCTCAAGCTCTCCAAAGTTAGAGACCATTTTCGAAGAGGGGCCCGAACGTTTGCTGGTGATTAGCAACAAGCAGATGGTGTGTCTTTTTCCAGTGCTCTTGTCTTTTGCGTCTTACTTTTTGTTGTATAGAGTTCCTCTCCATTGATTGAGGAGACGTCGAAAGGAAAAAGAAAAAGGAAAGAAGCTTGAGAGGAAAGCTCTGACCAATAGAGAAGGAGCAATTGTAGGATTCACAATGAAAAAATGCCATCAAGGTTGCGCGCGCTCTCTCTCTCTCTCTCTCAATGTGCGTGAATAGCAACGGACATTACCATCACAAAGGATTTACTAGGTTGAACAAAACTCACAATGTGAAAATCGAATTCATGCAACAGTAGAAAAGTTTCCCATGGCAATAACGGTCAATCCTTTACAAATTAAAAGTCCAAAACGGGCATTCATCAGGAATACTAATGCATTAGTTTGTACTGAGATAATTTATAGATTAGGTTCGTGAGCACCAGAAATGACCCTGATTACCCTATGGTAGGTTGTAAATACAACTTTAGTTCAGAAATATCAAATTGAATTCGAAATAATGGAAAATATGAGACAATAGTTAAAGCTTTGCAACATTACCGTCAGAATGAATTAATTGATTGCACTCGAAAATAAACAATGATGATGAAATCCAAATTGTCATATACATATATATATCAAGTTAAATTTCAGACGCATAAGAAACAAAATGCAAATTTGCAATAAATAAATGGATAGTTTGGATCGCAAATGTATAAGCATTAAGGTTGCATTGTACGTCGATACCTTATTTATTTTAGCTTCATTTTTCTTAGATTTTTTCTGGTGTATTCCTGCATCATTTGATTCACTTTGCTCATCCATTTTCTAGTACCTATGTTGCATATTTATGGTGTGCAAATGCACGATTGCCTGATTATTATCTCTTTCATTTCTATTTGTGCGCTACTTCTAGTCTTTCTCGACATCTTTTGAATAACGAAACGCATATCTTTGTATAAAACGGAAAGCCCAATAGGGCAGATATTTAGGAATTGGTTGATCTTCCAAACGGACGCAAAAGCCATTAGGAGCAAGTGGGTTATGAAAACAAAGTTTAAAGCCGATGGCTCGATTGAGTGATATAAGGCTCGCCTTGTGGTAAAATGCTAGAAGAATTATCATGAGGAGGATTTTCTTATGTGGCGAAATTTGCCTCAATTCACCTTATTTTGATAATAGTAATTAGTATGGATCTTATAATACATCAAATGGATGTAAAGACCGTGATTCTTAATGGAGAATTAAAAGAAGAGATTCATGTGACACAACTTATTGAGTTTGTTACAAAGGGTCAAGAACAAAAGATATATTGACGTTTGAGATCGATATATGGCCTAAAGTAGTTTTCGAGATAATGGTATATACCTATTAGTAATGCCACGTGACATATGATTTTGTAATGATTGATGAAGAACATTGCGTATTTATCAAAATATCAAAATATCAATATGTGATCTTGTCACACCTCGCATTCCAAGGCGAGCGCGCCACACTCGCCAACGACGTTCATAAACCCAGGATACGGCAGCCACGGCACACACGAAATGAAATACACGTGCGGAAGGAAAATAAACAAACACTTATGTATGTAAAATAAAAAAGAATCTGGGATAACGAGAATATTTACATAACATAAACACAAGTTCATACAAAAGACCAAGGTCAAACCACCACAATAGACTAGGGTTGGAAAGGATCAGGGACTAACCAAAAGACAACAACTATCTGGGTACCCAAAAAGCCGCAACCTCAAAAGACAACCAAAAAGACATCCCAGACTCCTAAGGTCTCTAAGCCGAACTACTGGCTTCGTCTTCATCTTCATCTTCGTCCTCATCGGGAACATAGCTGGAAAAGATCTTGGAGCGCACCTCAATAGTATCATCCTCCATGTCTTCCATAGAAACGGATATCTCTATCACCTCGACATCCTCTTCTACGGTGGGGGTCTTCTCTGGTACATTCCTCGATCCGACCATCGAGACCTCCACCTCTATTTCATCGTGAACCGGATGACAACAACTCGTTACTACTCCTCTAGGAACCTCCGTGACTTTCAAGGGATTAGTGATTAGTCCTTCAACTCGATGGTACCATGCCTCAAAGCGATGCGGCTTCAAATATTCCCCTCCCTCATCGACCCACACAGCTGTACACTTCCTTATATATACTATACCCCGACCATCGGGAAACTCATCAAAAGTGGTGGTCATCTCCTTTGAATCACCTAGGCGAATCGGCAACATTCTTCAAGGCCTAGGGTATGAAAAACATGTCCCACTATAGAATGAGATTTACATTTCAGTAGGCTAGCCCTAAACCTAGACTAGGCCATTAGTCCTCCCAGATAATACATCAAGATCAAAATGCAAAGACTCATCAAGAATAGCACAAGGCATGCTAGCTTCAATGCATTTAGTCATGAATAGCATAGGACCATCACAATAACACCAAATATAAAGCAATGTGACAAACTTAACGTACTAGCACAAAATAAATCAATAATTCTAGAATTTATCTCGACAGTATCATAATCTAACATCGCCAAGAGCTTCCTAGCCGCAATGTATTTCTTAAGGGCTCGATAGCCAATTTCAATACATAAGGGCTCACTAGCCAATTTCAATGCTCAAGGGCTGACTAGCCAATTTCAATGTACAATGGCTCACTAGCCAAATTCATCAGGTGACTCATGATCGAGTATAATTACATCGAACAAATAGCAAGCTTTTGACATGAGAGCACCAAAGCCGACACTTCATGACATGGCACAAATTTATACGTCACGGCAATCCATTGCACAATTCATTCACTTGTCAATCCAAGTACCCTTGTCGATCAAAATCATTTGCCGCACGGTCATGCAAGCATTTATAACAATCAAGATCACACAATGCCATTTCAATCATGGAAAACACCAATTTAACCCAAGACAAGTGGATATGGATCGGCTACCACATATCACATACGGCCTTCATCGAATTGAACATAATAAATTCACCAATTCCCCAATTCATCAATCAAACTCATCCAGCAGCGTCCTAGCGTCCTAATAAAAATTTAAGAGTCACTTACTCTTCAATTGAATTTGCAAAAACCACCAAAAACTTCTCTCCAAGTTCGGTTCTTCTCTTTCCGAAACAGGGCAACAAGGCGTCCTAGAGGAAATCCACTAATTCATCTATTTAACACTTCCAACCTCAATTTCACCAAGCATACACCTCACTAACACATCAATTAACATTCCAAGATGCCTTACCGAGGATTTTAAGGCAAGGTGACACCTCCTCAAGCCCTTAAAGGGTTCGGTTTGGTCAGTACTCAAGCAGGGCAGAACTGGTTCTAAGCCATTCACACCAAACAGCCCTTAAATCATCCCTAGGCTTCAATTTATTATGCAATGAACTTGTCAATACATCAATCTACATGTCTAGGAGTCTCACCGTGAGTTTCGAAGCAAAATAACACCTCAAGAACTTCCAATCAGCCTGGTTCCACTCGATCTACAAGCGCTCAGATTCTGCTCCACAAAAATCACTTCATTGCAAACATAAAAACTTATCCAAACTCAACTAAACTTGCAACCCTAGCTCAGCCAGCTCTAGTACTATGAGTTTAGAGAAACTCACCGAAAGTTTGAAGCCAACTGAAGCCTTGAAGTGGCTGAATGAAGTCCTCTTAAATCGGGAAAGATTCTGACCGGTTCTATGTTTGGGACTGGACGGAGCTCCTTTGGCGCCCAATGGTTGAACGACCACTAAGGACTTGTAGAGGAGAGGCTGAAGGTGATCGGGGTGGTCGGCGCGAGGCAAGGTAGTGGCTAGATGTAGCGATCAAAGGCGGCGAAACCAGCGGCAGTGGCTAGTCGGCTGGGAGCTCTTGGCAAGAGGAAGAAAAAGAAGAATAAGAGTGGAGAGAGAGAGTATGTCCGCCAAGTGAGGAATGGAGGGAGAGTAATTAGCCTATATTTCCCTTTGGTCAATTTGCTTGAGTGGTAGGTAAAAAGTGAGTTAATTAATGCCAAATTTCCAAGATTAACACTTGTCCATATGTAAATAAAATCTTGGTATTAATTGACCATTCCACCCTTAAATTTTCAGCAGCCAATGGAATTTGAAATTACCTAATTTGTCATTCTTCTAATCTTAAGGCAAAGCTAATTCTTGAGGGGCAAAATGGTTATTTCGCACTTTCCATCCAAAACTTCGCTTTTCCAAATCAAATTACCTTTGATGAGACGACGTCTAATTCATTTCAAATGTTGAAATTCCTCATTGTCCATTTCTCATTTCGAGATCCCATTTCATGGTCGATTCTCTATCAAACATAACTTCAATTTATCTCAAACTAACAGGCGGCTTTTGCAAACATTACGCGTATCGACTATGTGATTCTCATCACACTTAGGATGATTCAAGTCACGGCTACTTTGGTTATCATGTAATTGTGAGAATCTATTACTAGCACGACGGTCTCGATCATCATAGTTTGACTTAGGAAAAGTTTGCAAATCATACATTGGTTAAGCGGTATCACCCGTGCTCCAATTGTATATCACAAGCAATGAATTCCTCAATCGTTATTAGATCGGCCTTTAATGGCTCTAAATATTCCCTCACAATCCTTATGGTCAAAGCGTCATTTCTTATTTGGATTTCCTAGGTTCACATACCTTGTCTTGCGTTAGACTTTCCCTTTTGGTCAGTTAACTCGAGATTGATCAGATCCGAGCGAGATAAGACTGAAGTACATCGATAGATATATTCTCATTGATAAGTCTCGAAATGGTAGGAAAACTAGAATGTCACGGATCTTATCGTTATATGTTGATGATACACTAATTGCTTAGAATTGGTTATGTTCCAATTCTAAAATAAAAAGGGCGAATTTACATACATTCTTGAAATTAATATTTCAAGATATCATTCAAAGAGATTGTGATCTCTTTCATGAAAGATTTATATATATATATATATATATATGTAAAGTCCTTGAATGATTTCATATGCAAGACTGTAAAGCCAAAAATACTCTTATTGCAAGAGGTGAAGGTCTGAGCCGCAAAATACGTTTTGAGACTCCACAAACAAATGTAGAAATAAAAAGTGTTATGTATGCTAGTGTTTGGAAGCTTAATGTATGCAATGATGTGTAAGACCTGATACTTGTTATGTGGTTGGAATGGAAAGTGTACCAATTCAATCTAGGTCAAGTACATTGGATAGCCGTCAAGAGAATCCTCAGGTATCTGAAAAGTACTGCTAATTTTTCACTGAGTTATCAAGGTAGGCATCTACGTCTTGAAAGCTATATTAATGTTGAATGAGAAAGAGGTTTAGATGAGAGGAAATCTACTTCTGGATTTGTATTCTTCCTGTTCAGTGGCACGATATATTTGGAGAAGCAAGAAGCAAACGTGTATAGCCTTATCCACGATGAAAATTGATCTTTTGGTGTTATCAGCAGTAGCACAAAAAGGTGTTTGGTTTAAGAGATGTTTGGGTTAGTGAGGTGTTGCTAAGGATGCTGCGGGTTCAATTATTAATTAATTATGATATCAAGCAGCAATAATTGCTTACACTGAGAATCCATTATAAGATCAAACTAAAGTCACAAAATATAATTTTGTGAAAAACATGATTGTACGAAAATATGGGAACACATAGTACATATATACGTATAGAATAGCAGATCTTTGGAAGTAGCACGTGTTGACAAAGGGATTAATTCTCTAGATTGAAATCTCTAGAAGTGCATAAAAGTAAAAGTACTAGATTTTTGGAGAAGTAAGAAGCAAACGTGTATAGCCTTATCCACGATGGAAATTGATCTCTTGGTGTTATCAACAGTAGCACAAAAAGGTGTTTGGTTTAAGAGATGTTTGAGTTAGTAAGGTGTTGCTAAGGATGCTGCGGGTTTAATTATTAATTAATTATGATATCAACCAGCAATAATTGCTTACACTGAAGATCCATTATAAGACCAAACTAAAGTCACAAAATATAATTTTGTGAAAAACATGATTGTACGAAAATATGGGAACACATAGTACATATATACGCATAGAATAGTAGATCTTTTGAGGAAGTGAATTCCTGGAGATATTTTCCTTAGTCACGTGTTGACAAAGGGATTAATTCCCTACATTGAAATCTCTAGAAGTGCGTAAAAGTGAAAGTACTGGATTTTTGGAGAAGTAAGAAGCAAACATGTATAGCCTTATCCATGATGGAAATTGATCTCTTGGTATTATCAGCAATAGCACAAAGGTGTTTGGTTTAAGAGATGTTTGGGTTAGTAAAGTGTTGCTAAGGATGCTGCGGGTTTAATTATTAATTAATTATTATATCAAGCAGCAATAATTGCTTACACTGAAGATCCATTATAAGACCAAACTAAAGTCACAAAATTATATTTTGTGAAAAACATGATTGTACGAAAATATGGGAACACATAGTACATATATAAGCATAGAATAGCAGATCTTTTGAGGAAGTAAATTCCTGGAGATATTTTCCTTAGCCACGTGCTGACAAAGGGATTAATGCCCTACATTGAAATCTCTAGAAGTGTGTAAAAGTTAAAGTACTGGATTTTTTTCCAAAGTTCACAGTTAATGATATTTATTGCCATTATTGATGCAAATGAGTTTGTATAACATTTATGCATAATAATGCTTAGTGCATTATACTGAGAAAGCATGTCGAATTGATTAGAGATTAGCTTACTCACACGAGTAATCGCCTCTATTTATTGTGTGACAAATAGGGATGAATTGATTTCAAGCTTATTATGTAGGTGATAATCGAGAGCTTAAGCTTGAAATTTTGATATCACATTAACAAGAGTGTTGAGATGAGGTCATAATAAGTTATGTCTGAAAGTGAAGTAATTACGTATTTCACATTCTCTATCTTTGATGCCAGATGTGAGTTCTGTTGGATTCTTTTAAAGAGAGTAGATTTGTGAACTCTGACTAGACGATGAGTTTGTCCGAGCTATCATATGTACGGTATTAAGTAAAAAGACGTATACTCAATGGGAAAGGAGAGAATACCGTAATATGTACTTCATATTACGTATGCATGAAACGACTAAGAAGAATTGGCAAGAGTTCTTATCTAAATTCTATAGCCATGTGAGACTTTTGAGGATACGAGTTCCTCAATTTAGTCCCCTCATGACTCTTTTTTTCAAGATTTCTTTTCGGTATTCGCTATCTTAGAGTGTTGCGAATGGTTATGAGATTGATTCGATCTAATGAAATATTTCTAGAAAAGCGAGTTGAATTGAGATAGAAAGATTCAAGGGAAAATGAAGATCAATTCTGTTTTAGACATCACATTCAATCTTTGTATTCACAAGTCGATTAATTATGATTATTTGAGTTTAATCATGATTGTGAATACAATATATTGCATTTGAGTGCTCAAGAGATCAAGAGAGATATGAAGTAAATGTGATTGATTGACCTAGAGTGTTGCATACTGGAACTACTCTAAGGTTGTATGCCCATTTTGAGCTGCTATATACTTCTAACAAATGTATGGCAACAAGCTCTCATAGTTTGATAGTCGCACGGATTATTTGCCCATATGAACTTTGCAGTGAGAAGAGAAAGAGAGGCATTTAGCCCTTTGTGGACGAGTGGAAGATAATCGAATATTGCGCCCATAAAGAGCAAATATTAAATTGCTTTTAATATGGTATCAGTTACCGTATAAAGGGAGACCAAAAAGATAGGCCTTGATTAATCACAATAATATGGGATTTAATTGTCAATCCCAAATAGAGTATATTGAATCTTCTCTCACAAAAAAACGAACGACGTTTTCACTATCACAAACATACAGACTCTCTCAAGATATCTCTCTCAGTGGTTTTCTCTCAAAGAACAGCCGATCGGGGGATTGGATCGCTCTCAACTTCCGCGAAGGGGTTTTTAATCCGTGACTATCGAGGTATGTTCATCTTACGAGATACACATTTACGATCACTGATTCAAATTTGATCTTAGGGCTTGATGATTTAGTGCTATCGATACGTAAACATACGTATACAACGGTTTGATTGATGTATGGTTGTAATATGCGCTTTGTGTTTATGGGTATATGGATCTATATTATTCCGCTTCGTTTATAGATCATGATTAGCAATATAGTAGGAAATACCTGTAAGTATCCTTAGACAATGCCTTCTTGTGTCCTATCTATGACAAACATGTTTTTGAAGGCAAAAAAAACAAGCAAAAAAGATTAATATTCAATTTTGCTAAAAAGAAAAGTACATGGTCAAAACAGAAGCTCATGACTAATTACGTGGATGACAACCCATCAATAATTAGTAGACATGCCGACCTTCTTCCGGAACAGCTTCCATGGAATCTGTGGAACAACAAACTGTTCCATAACTTATATAACTCTGAGCCCGTCATCTCTCTCTCTCTCTCTCTCTCTCATAACTTATATAACTCTGAGCCCGTCATCTCTCTCTCTCTCTCTCTCTCTCTCTCTCTCTCTCTCTGTGTGTGACAAAAGCCAGATGAGAAATATTGAAATATGCTCTGACAGCGTGTCAGAAAACCTATCACGCTGATAGATGGAGCGGCTGCCACATATGAACCACATAATCAAGAGATGTGAAATATTTCAATGCCTTTTTACCACATCCAAGCCGGATTAGAAATGACACGTGTACACATGCAAAATAACCTGAGACAAAACCTTACACTTATACCATGTTCGAAAGTCAGCCCAATTGATTGGTAAAAAAAGAGATCATATCAATAGAAAGAACACATGAACCCCATCGTCAGAAGATGCAGGATATTTCAACAAAAAACATAAGCAACTAGGGTGTCTTTCTTTTTCCATGCTTGTCTTTTGGGCATCGTACCTTTTGCTGTATAGGGTCGCTACGTAATAGTTGGGGAGATGCCACAAGGAAGAAAAAGGGAGAAAGCTTGAGAAGCAACGGAAATGTAGAGAAGAATAGCTCTAGGGTTCGTAATGTACCAAATCTAGGTATTTTCTTTCTATATGCAAAGAACTTAATTTCTTTCTTTCTTTTCTATATGCGCGTAAATAATCTGGACATTACCGTTGACAATTTTAATGGTTGGTCTTTAGGGTTACCTTATGCTTTTATAGTGTAAAAGTGCCAAACTACTACAAAAGCACGCGTAGGATTTTATGTGGATATGCATTCGAAAAGTGAAAATCGTTCGCTCTCACTTAAGTTAGGTTCACGAAACACCAGTGTAAAAATTACATCGACCATGTAAAGAAATAGAGTGAGTTTTGCACCGCATTTCATCAGCTTTAAATGGTTGCGTAGATAACTCAAGGTTAGTACGAACGCAAGAATGCCTCATTTAATAGCTCACATCCCCTCCATCATCTACTAATTCCCCTTTTGTTATTGAAGGGAACGGATCCCGATCACAAGCACATCGAAATTACTTTGAATCGACAAGCCCTGGATTATCTTGAGTCACTGATCGGATAAGCATATCACAGAACAGACATACCTCGTATTTTCACAGATTAAATGTCCACAATGCAGCAAGAGATTCCGTCGATTTGACGTTCTGGAGAGCAGAGGGAGTTTGCCATCATTCGTCATTCCACTGTTCTCCATTCTTCATTGGAAGAATGTCTATTAAACAACGTCTTCCAAAAAACGTAATTATTTCACGTTACAAATTGCTTATTGGCAATTATTCGTTTGACCAAGGGATGAGATACTCTACATGGGCGAACCATGCTACTTCTCATGCACCCTCGAAATCCAATAGTTATACCCAACGGAAGTTAAAAATTCTTTCACCCTCTCATATCGGGCAGGCACACCGAATGTTATCTCATCAGATTAGCCTGAACCCAAGTACTCAACCAACTTAGCTTTTCACTATTGGGAATCTGCCTGACTGAATGTTAGTCCAAGCAAACTAGAGCCTGACTTGGGCATTGACTCCCTAAGAGCACATGAAGACTTTCGGAACAAAAAGATGCGAATTACATTCGACATTACATTCTAATAGCTTAAATTTTTGAATTACATAGTTGAACATGAACTTTGAGTGACTAAAATAGCAAAACGGGGATAGATGGTGATCCGACCAAACACTTAGTACAACAAAATCCTAAAAGTTCTCCTTATGTTGATAGCATTACATATTATGTTAGATAAAGATGAAACATGTGCGTACGAAACTTCATTTTGTAGACAATTTATTCATCTTGATCCTTTTTTTCCTTCTTCAATACCAACTATTATTTGGCGTTCTCAATCACAACGAAATGACATAAGTAGAGTTGTTCGTTAGAAAAAATGTCAAATCACAATGGAAACTGATCTTAGATAGCCCCTAAAATCTCTCACCACTTTGCAGATCAGAGAACTCACTTGCCTGGTTCGCCTCTCTTGTGTTTCTACCAAGGAAATTGATTCACGAGCTCCACATTCATCTGTCAATGCCATTTGCAGCAAGAATTTGATCTTTTCATCACCAACTTCATCCAATTTCAAAACTAAAACCAGCAAGGCAGCGACCATCTCCATCCACGACCCAGGCCACCGATTCAAGGCCACCAAAGAGCAAGGCCCTCGCTGCCCACCACCGCAATGTGCCATCATTTTCTGGTCCTTTGCCTATTCTCGCTAGCCTCGTCAAGTCAGTCCAACTCCGAGAGTGTCTCTTCACACCATCACCGCATTACCTAGGAGCTAGCGCACCAACTATTTCACGTCGAATCATGAACTTTAAGATCTGGCAAGGTTCATCCATTACCAATTGTCTGTCGAACCAGAGCCAAGCTGTCTTGAGCCATCTCCTGGTCGACGACGCTGCGATCCCCTAGTGACGTTGCTGGTCTCGCATCTATTTCTCCGAGTCTTCTTCATGACCACGAAAGTGTTAGTCAACACTGCTATGTTGGATATTGATACGCAATAGTTATATATCTTGTTAGCTCATAACTCATTGGCTTAAACACTTCCATTAAATGTCATTCCAACCACACACACACGCTCTTCTTCATCGAGAAGATCTGTAGATTTGCACCCAGATTTACCTTCTGTCATCACTTTACCAACAAGTACCCAAAGTAGTGCTAGAAACTCAGATGAGAGTTCAACCAAGTGCTCCTCCTCATCCGACCTTAAGCGGTCCTGATAATAGATCAGGAATCTCTAGACCTGTCTACCAAATAGAAAGACAGCTATATGGGCTCATAATTAGACTCCCTCTTAAAATCTGCCTAAATAAATGTATCGAGGTTTTGTTGGTTGTGCGCAACGTTTTGTTCTTTAGCTTAAACTAATTAAATGGTGTCCAATTCCACCAAATTCAGGGATAATAGGGGCCCCAAGGTGGGTGTCCATTTGTTCCTGCAAATGAATGAAAAGGACCATGCATGAAGGGCAGCGCCCTTTGGGCATCAGCCGTATTAGGCAAGGCATCCGAACATTATATTTCTCATACGTGCTTTTAGGGATGTCCATATATCATATACTTTAACTACAGGAAGTACCCAGACTGTTCTAGTCGAATGATCTGTACAAATATACCAACAACCGTCCACTCTCGGATGCTTCGGATAAGGCTCCATAACGTGCATGGGTGGTGATATGAGCCTAGCTCAAAGATTATTCCGAAAGAAAGCCATTGCGATTCGAACACGGAAGCTATTGCGTCTCTTAACGAAATTTTTGTACATTTGGCCAATGTTGTGGAAGTAATGAATTGCTATCAAAAGATATAAGACACGTTAGTTGTCCACTCTTTTCAGGTCATTAAGGTGCGTTCAAAGCTTGGGTTGGATGATTGTAATCAAATTCCCAGCTGAAACCCAGGATACTCTGAAGTTGATAAAGAAATGTGTGAGATTTGATAATTTTGATTCATGAGCTATTTGAACAAAATGGGTGTGAACTTTCGGTGATGACCTCCCTCCTTTTCCGAGTCATCCCGTTTGTTGGTTGTTAGATAGATGTATGCATTATTTAGACCGTAAGAGTCCAATTGTACCGAAATGCAGCGAATATCAATCCCTTATAGAAAGGCTCCATATTATATAAGATTCTCACAAGAGATTTCCAAGGGAACTATTGAGGAAACTAAACAACATGGCCAACCCAATCTTTGTGTGGTAAAGCACACAATATTCAATCGACGGACCTAAATCTAAAGGACTCGTCAATCCATGATTCGCTAACACACAGAACGTTCATGGATCAGAAAAAACGTAGGCACTACGACGTTTCTGTCATAAACGAATTGATGGTTGCGTGCACAGAATGTCCAAGACTTGCGCATTTCCAAGAAACACAGTAATGTCTTCATTGGCAAGAAGGAAGCCGACGACGACTGTGCCACTTTATTGTCTTCTTCTTCTTCATAGATAGTCAGTAAAGAAATGTGAAGACGGAGCCTCAAGGCAGCGACCGTACGGGCAGGGGGCGACGGCAGAAAAAGGGGTCAGCGGCGATCTCTCTCTTGGCAACATTCCGTTGGTATCGGCTGCAGCGGGGGTTGGGAAGGTCGTTGGAGGTACTTTTTTAGGCGTTTTAGGATCAGCCATTTCGCTGTTCTTGAGGGGAGGATTTGCATGTGATTTTGCATGCGCATTGCGCAACTAAAGCTGGACTTACATTTATATGGTGGATGATGGAGGGTTGGCGACAAGGAAAAAAAGATATTCCTTGGAATAGTCCCATGTGCCATGTTAGAATACCACAGAGAAAAATGGGAAATTTCTATCACTTTATTTGATTAATTGAAAAAGATCCTCTAAAATTACAAATATAATTCATAGTGTCTCTTGAAAAAATTTGACATCTCACTTTACATCATTTAGAGTTGATACGTAAGGCATGCACTAATTGAATGGCTAAACAAGATTACGAAATGATTACACAGACAATGCTAAAGTATCCGAAATCATAGAGAACGGCACGATTTCAAATCACGAGCCAAGATAGGAATCAAATTTAATCATAGTAATAGTTAAAGACCATAAGTATACAAAATCTTACAGCTTGTATCGACCAAAGATCTCAAATTTATAAGTAATTTTGGTAGCTTAGGAATCTAAATAGTTAAATTGATGGTAATTGGGATTTCTTTTTGTCATAGCTCAGGCTATTTTAGACCCGTGAGGACCAAATTTAGCCAGTACATATTACCGTGGAGTCCAAGTCCAAAAAATAGTGGGGCACTTAAGATGATAAGCACAGCCACGGCTTGCTTTATGAATTAAATGCAAATTTGGGATCTTTGTGCACTTTTTAGCGGTCTTTTCCAACTAGGCCTAATCAGTGCAGTAAAGGCGGCTTGGCCTACTCATTCAGACCCGGAGGGTAAGGGGCGCATGACACCAGAAATTGTCCGGGTACTATTCCTTGAACAGAAATAATATATTTTTTTATTTTTTCCAGAATATGCTTTTCGGCCAAAACAATTACCGTTGGTAATGATATAAAATTTATGATTTTAAAATATAAATTTATTTGATTGACGGCTGCTAAAAGAGCCGCATGCGATCGGCTATGGCCGATCGACCAGCGATCGATCGACGACCGACGATCGACCGATAACTGACCAGCGACTGATCGATGATTGACCGGCAACGGCTGACTGGGGTCTAGTGGCCGAACAGCAACCGGCGGCTGATCGACAATAGGCGACCGACTAACGACCGGCGGCGATCGGCTGTGGCTAGGGACAGGCGGCCGACGACTTAGGGACGGCTGGTGATCAGGGAGTGGCGACCCACAGCGGAGGCGGGTGCAACACGCGGGGTTGGTCGTCGTCGAATATTTCTATTTTTATTTTTCGGAGAAATAACTTTTTTTTATTTATCATTTCTGTTTCAAATATATTTTTGAAATAATTTTTTGTTCCAAAAATAATTTCTTAAAATTGCGTTACCAAACGAGTTTCTATTATCAATCTATTTCAGAAATAGATTTTTATTGCAGAAACAGTTTCTGGCTATGTATCATGCATCCCTAAGTCGCCACCCTGATTTTTGACCTTTCGAATGGGCCATCAAGTTGATAGAGATGCGTATTTAAAGACAAGGGCAGAGGGAGTTCATCACTGATCTGGCTCGACCATGAAGCCAGAATTGTATAGACCAAGCTATTGGATACATCCAATCTTTTTACTTTTTTTCTTCTTGCTCCTCCAGTTGCCGAACCTTCGCAATGTCCAGCGACCAATCATGCTCGAGGCTTGACATCGTGCGGTCGGTCACCGCCCGTCGTCGATGCCCGCCGGCTGTCAAAGCAAACAGGAAAAAAAATGAACATAAAAATGCAATACTTAATAAATTAAATTAAATATTAAAAATTTCGAAATAAGCAATTTCGAAAAGTATTTTTACCTCTTTAGATTTAGAAATCCATTTTCCTAATTTTATAAATAAATTTTTCGTTGACTAAATTACTTTTGGCTAATCAAATAAGTGAAAGTTCGAAAAATTTAACTCCCCTAATAATTTTTTTCACAAATGGATGATAAAAAAAATGGATGATAAAAAAAATGGACGTGGACACACGAGGGTAATATATGTCAAATCTGTGCGTTGTAACTTGTATGGGTACATAGACGTACTATGTCCCTTCTCCAGAAAACATGTCGCAGGAGGTAATATTTATGCCGTCCCTATCTATAGTGATGTACTATTTCTCTTACCTATTATAATTTTACCCAAAAAAAAATCATCAACAAACCTAGTTCCCTTACTTGTCAAAGGAGGTACCATCTTTTTCATGTTTTAATAAAATAAAATATTATTAAAAATTACTTGCATCAACGTCGATCGCGCCATGTAAGACGATCGACGTCCATCTCAGTAATTTCCGATAAAAAATGACAAGATAAACTGAATTGGGACAAACACAAATGATTTAATACTCAACTGAAAAAATAATTTAATAATAAATTAACTCAATTACAATAAATTTATAATATTTTTTTTTGGTAATTTTCCTCGTCTCAGCCTTGTCATGGTTGTTAGGTGACAATTTGGTTTACCCTTTTACTTTTTCGATGAGCTAATCGATTCGCAGACGAATTACAAGCTAGCCAATTGCAGGAAAACCAACCTACGAGAACTACCATGTTTAATTATTTATGGCGGGTATGCTCATGGGATTAATGAGTGGCATATTTCATGGGCTCGAAATTCACCTATTTAAAGTTTTTCTTTTTGAGGGGCAAGGTAAGTGTGTATTAATCTTTCCAAAGCGCAAGATACAAGAATGAACCGGCCACAAAAATCATGTATCAATAATGGCACCGTATGTGCCACGAAGGGTTGAACCGGTTGTAAAATACAAAGCCACGCTTGTGCGCGCTGAAATACAAAGCCAAAGTCAGCCGAACAACTAGAGTGAAGGCCAAACAAAACGGCCCCAAGCAAGAAAAATAGACTAGAAGAGAACTACCAACAACGACTAAACCACTGACCAAGAAAACAATTAAACTAAACCTGTGGAGCCAGCTATGAAACAGCAAAAGCAGCAACAACAGGCCAACCGAGAGGTTAATAAAGAAAACATGGAACACACCTAGACGTATGCTGTAGATGGCGTCAAAATCTGGGCAACAAAATTGCGAGCAAGAGGTCAGCAAGTGGCCTAACCGCCTGTGAACCTGTGAAGCTAGTAGCTGACACAATGTTCAGTGAAATAAACAAGCAAATCTTGTTTGAGAGAAAAATCACAAATTTAATATCAAAAAATATATTCTATCTGCTCAAACATCATAAAACACTTTTTATATGAAGTGTTAGACCTAACCCTACTAAGATTCCGGATACAAAATTCAAAATTACAATATTGCCACTAATAATAAAATTTAATCCGAAAAATACTAAAAAATTGAAAATTCCATCTAAACTATCTCAGATCGCCGAAATCCATCACAGTTCATTACCGAGAGGCGATGAGTACTGATTAGAACGCCATTTCGCTTCAAGTGATAGAATTTAAACTCCATCTGATGTTGTCGCCCGAGTTCGCCGGTTCTAGTCGCACCATCTCTTCACCTTCCGATTGAATTTTTGCCGGTCCAATCGGTCCAAAAATGCATTACTAATAGCTTCTGCATTAGTACCGAACCAGGTTGATCAGCCTCAGCAAGACCGTCGAGTGACCGGTCAAAAAACAAAATCGAACACCGAGCATACAGGCCATAAAAGGCAGCCAAAATTGAACCGTCTGGGTGAAGAGGAGAGACCAGCAGTCGGCCAAAAAAGAGATAAAAAGGCCCAACAGGCGGCGAAAACAAAAAATAACACCCCTCAGTTGGACATGTTCTAGTAGGTAAGATATCCAGTAACGTTGCAGCAAACCAGTAGCGAAAATAATCCACCAGTTGACTCCAAAACAGAATGAAAATGCAGCCAAAAGCAGTAGACGAAGGTCTCTCCATCCTCTCGATTAAACAGCTTCCAGTAGGCAAAATATCCTGCAGCACAATAATATACTAGTAGCGTAAAAAGGCCAACCTTCGACTCCAAAAGAGAATGGCAAAGCAGCCAAAAGCAGTGAAAGAATGTCTCGACAGCATGCATCTGACCCTGAAGCATATATAATCAGCAAATAAAGTCAGAAGTAAAATCTCCATAAAATAAAAACAGTGGCTATGAAGTATCTCGCCGCTCCTCAAAGATGGAGGAAGAAAGGCCCCAGTTTCTATGGAGACGCCTATTGCGGGGGTGATCACAAATGTGCCTCACAAATATAGTTTTGTCTTTGACCATCTTGGTGAAATGCAAGATAAGTGCCGGTACAAAAAGAGATTTGTTGCGAAATAGGATGTCGTTTCTCTCGATCCAAATAATATGGCATAGGACACCGAGCGAAAACCTAGCAATCCGGTGGGAAAAGGATGGACCACCTATATGTTGCTTTGCCCACCGAATGTGATCATCCCATGAACAATTCCGCCAAGTCAAATTACACTAAGATGCCCAGGTAGCAGCAAGTGTGCCAGTGATCGCAAAACCAAAGAATAGATGGTCAACTGAGTCCGGTCTAATTCGACAAAATGCACAAGAACGATCATCAATTCGTCAATGTTGAAGTAGTAAGACCTGAGTTGGTAGTCGGTTGTGTGTGGCTATCCACATAAGGAATGCATGTCGCGAAGCAAATACCTTGTCCCATACAAATGTATGCCAATGTACATGACGCCCTTTATGTCTGATATGGTCCCAGGCCGCTGCAATCGAGAAGTCCCCTGAGTTGTGACCATTCCCAAAGAATTTGTCATCTCTAGTTTCCACAAAAGATGGTGTCAGTTCCACCCAGGGTCTCATAGCCTCCAAGGTGGTGGATGGCGGCTAGCCAAAAAAGAAGAAGTCTCGAACGGTGACCTGTTGAGGGATTCTAGATCAGTAGATGTCTCTGGCCATGAAAAACTTAAAAAGGGGACCTCTTTCATGCCAGTGGTCAAACTAGAATGATGTTGAGTGGTCATTACCAATCCTCCATCTAAACTGTGAGCAGAGGTGCTAGTGAAGATCCAAGATTTTCTTCTATGTCTAGGAACATAAGGTCGGTCTCGTGGCTATCCAGAAGTTCGTGTTCTTCAGGAAAGTCGAATAAATCCACTTACATCATAAGGATTCTTTATCGATAAAGAGAATCCAAATATACTTAAGAGTCATTGGCTTATTACAATCCAAAAGCCTACGAATTCTCAAGCCACCTCCTCTTTAGGGAGACAAATATCTTTTCAAGAAACATTAGCCCCTCAAACCCCTAAGTCAGGGACTTTCTAGAGGAACTGCCCAAAGATAAGCTAAATCCTGTTCAAGATAGGCTTCGGAAGGGTGAAGACACTTGCCTAGTAAACATGGATAGAGTGTAAAACATATTTTAAGAGCTGCAGCCGTCCAGCATATGATAGGTATCTCTGAGCCCATGAGCGAGCTTTAGCAGTCATGACATTTACCAGAGCATTACAATAAGACTTGCTAATTCTAGAAGAAATGACAGGGATCCTTAGGTATCGAAAAGGGAGGGTAGCTTGTTGGAAATCCAAGCAAAGCTGAATTTGCTCCTGTAGGATGGTTGTGCCGCCAAAAAGGAAGACTTAACTCTTCATGTGATTCGGCTTGAGTCCCGACCAACTGGAGAAAAGGTCTAGTCCATCCTTTAGCAAGTTTATGGTGGCTAGGTTCCTTCGGCAAATAGGAGCACATCATCAGTGAAAAATAAGTGAGAAACCTGAGAATGCTTGCAATGCTAGTAGAACTTGAATCTCGGTTAGTAAGTCTTCGCTTGCAAAATGCCGGATAGTACTTCCATGACCAAGGTGAAGAGGTATGGAGATAATGGATCACCTTGTCGAATCCCTCAAGTACTCGAAAAGAACCCATGGAGTTCCCCATTAATAGCAATTGAGAACTTGGGCGTCGATACACATTCCGTAATTAATTTAACAATGAAGTCCGGGAATCGAAAAGCTTGAAGTACATATTTAAGGAATGCCCAATCTACCGTATCATATGCCTTACGTAAATCAACCTTGATAGCACATTTGGGGAGATAAGACTCATGGTGGAAGCCCGCAAACAATTCTTGGGCAAGCATGATATTGTCACTAATCCTTCTCCCTCTAACGAAGGCCGTTTGAGATGGGGAAATAACAGATGGCAATAACAATGCAATCCAGTTGGCTAAGACCTTAGTGATGTATTTGTAAATTGTATTACAACATGCAATAGGATGGAAATCGTGCATAGCAAAGGCATTCGGGGTCTTCAGTATAAGAGATAGGATGGTCATGTTAGTTTCTTTTAGCAGCCGACCAATCCTAAAAAACTCTTTAATAGCCTGTATAACCGATGGACCAACCACATCCTAAGAGGAGATAAAGAACTCAACATTGAATCCATCAGGGCTAAGAGCTTTACCTTTAGCCAATGAGAAGAAGGTGGTCCGGATTTCCCCTTCCGTTACAGGCCTAGATAGAGAGTCCACTTGGTCGTCATCAAGTGTATGCCCAATAAAAGCACGAATATCAAGCATCTCCGGTCGGGTGGAAGTAGAATCTCCACTCAATAGTTCCCGAAAATGGTGAACGATGTGTTGCCAAACCTGTGTTGGTTCGGTCAGTAGTTCACAAGCTGAATTAGAGACCAAAAGTATGCGGTTCTGCAGTCTTCTCGTGTTGACGAAGTGATGGAAATATTTAATGTTCGAATCGCCTTCTTTAAGCCACTAAATCCCCGTAAACATGATCCCTGTTCGACTCAAACACTAAATATTGCTCTCCGAGTAATATGGCTTCTTCCTGAAAATGGTGAACAATGTGTTGCCAAACCTGTGTTGGTTCAGTCAATAGTTCACCAGCCGAATCAGAGACCGAAAGGATGCGGCTCAGTAGTCTTCTCGTGTTGACGAAGTGATGGAAATATTTAGTGTTCGAGTCGTCTTCAGAGCAATATGGCTCTCCAAGCAGTATGATCCCCATAAACAGTCGATAGAAAGCAAGACTTGTTCAAGGCAATCTTAGTAAGTCGAACATGGATCATCTGAGTTGAAGATGGGAGAATTAATATATCAACTGTCTGAGGATCCCAACCAATCCATATTCTACCACGAGGGGAATACTCATAATTGGCTACCCACCGCCATCCAAGTAATAAGCCATTAGAAATACTCTACAACATAGACACTTTAACCTTTGTCTCCAAGATTCCAATACAAGATAGACGGTTATTCCTAACGAGAGTCCGTATTTCAGCTTGCTTAAGGGGATTAACAAGGCTCCTACTATTCCATACTCCAAAAACATATTTACAAGAAAGAATGAGGTGATTACTAGTATTTCTTTTTAGGCTTCTTCTTCTTTGACTTAGACTGGCTAGTCTTGAAAGAAGAAGGGCTACTTTCCTCCCTAGTAGGTGGTTCCCCAGGATGCAGCGGCCAAATCAGATTTGGGTCTTCCGTGAATGCAAATACCGCTGGACGAGATCTGGTAATCGGTGGAGAAGGGGATGATATGTCTTCCTCCCCATCACCGTCAATATTACTTGCTGTTTCCTCTACATTTTCAGACCCCGAAGAGTGGATAGGTTCTGCTTTTGGGGAATGAGCCGAAAGAATAGGCTGTTTATCTTGACGAATAAAGAAGAGCCTGCATTTTAACTCTATGAACTACGGATGTCTCGCACCCCATGGCCTGCGTGAGTGCTAAACAGTCCAATTTTTTTTTTAACCACCAAGATGGTTGACCTAGTTGGTAAAAGTGTTGCATGTCTTTGCGAGGCCACGAGTTCAATTCACGTCATGGCCGAATCTCTGGACTCTTGTGCTGTGATGTCTAGCTAGAGAGGTCCATCTTCTAGCTTTTTTGTGGGGCTACAGAGACAAGCCTCCAATCAGACCTTCTAGTTGTAAGATTTTGTAAGATCACAACCAACAGCTCTAAAAACTAAAGCTATTAGAAAAAGTCGTGATTTAATATTTATATATTTCAACACTTCCCCTCACGCTTAATCTAGTCTTTTGCCTAGATTTAAGCGTGGACAAATTTATTAAGGATGCAAATAGGGGCCTGGAAATATTTGAACTCAGGACCTCCTGCTCTGATACCATGTAAGATTTTGTAAGACCACAACCAACTGCTCTAAAAGGTTAAGCTATTAGAAGAAGTTATAGTTTAATATTTATATATTCCAACACTAGTCATGGGTGGTGCAGAGTAATTATACCTTGTCAATCAAATGTTTCGTATTGAATGCGGGATCCTTCTATGTAATATCCAAAGGGGGGTCGCTAGAAGTCGTCGCCCCTCCTGCCCGAAAAAGGCTTACTTTTTTCAAGCTTGTGGGGACCGTATGCAAAACGTACACTCTGTTTCAACTGTTAAGGAAGAGTACTCATAGACCTTGCAAAGCATTATGATACTTAGGTGCTTCTTCCCATTGTTTAATATACAGAATACAGCACTCCCTTTGTTCACGGGATGAAGCGCAGTCTTTATTGTCTTGGGCCTGAGTGAAATGTGGTCCCCGAAATTAACCAAGTAAGGAGACGAACATGCAAGCGAGTACTATTCTCACCGGATGCTTCACGTTGAAAGCCTGGAAAAGAGCAAATTTGGCTTCTTCTCCGATCTGAACAAAAGCCATATCTTCTTTGAGATTTCCCAGCGCTGACTCGTGAATTGGCATTACCTGTAGCCACATCTAGTCCCACAACAAGACTTCCGTCCTCAATACGGAACGCGGCCCTTATCCTCCAATTAATGTCGAAAGCAACAATGGGCGGCACTAACAGACGACACTGAGTCAAAAAGATAAGCAGATAAACAAAAGGAAACAGAAATTCAATGTAAGGTTCATATCACGCTTTATATCCACATTGTATGTCGTCTTATGTCACTACATAGAGGTAAACCACTCACTTTTAAGACCCACATCGATTAAGAAAGGTGGACAGCCCAACAAGACGAATAGATTTAAAAAGCGCTGTCTTAACACTTCCAAACGGGACCTTTTTTAACATCTGGACTTTAATCGTTCAATTTGGGATGGTTACCTCCCATCTTAGAATCGGCACAAGGTCTAGTAATGTCAATTTCAGGACCAACATCCTCTTAAGCAGAGAAAAAAAAATCCCATTTTCCGAGTGTGTTCATGTATCTTTCTTTTGCAGACATTAATGATTGTTGAGAAAATTACAAATAAGGGTCTGAAATCCTCTCGATTTTTCAAATAAGGGCATCAAATAGAGCCAGAAGTGGCATAGTATGTTTCAAATAAGGGCATAAAATAGCCATAGTATTTTTTTAAAAAAAAAGAGGGTCTGCCCTAAAGGGCATTTTCATCATTTCTCATTTTGATTTTTTTGTTCATTTTTCTCTATTTTTCCCTTTTTATATTTTTAAAAGTAAAAGAAAAAACAAAAAAAAAATAAAGAAGAAGCCCTCCCACCTGTGGCCGTCGACGCACAACTAGTAGGGGGGGCAGCAAGGGTTGCGAAGGTCTGCGTGGTCGCCGGTGCCTCGAGGCCAGTGATCCCACCGACCAGATGCGATGGTCTCTAGGCCTCACGAAAATCGGGAGAGGGTCGGGTCCTCTCTCGGATCTGGGTGAGGGTAGGTGACTTCCACCCATCGCCCAAGATCAGGTAGGAGTTGCGTGATCCACCAGGTTAGAGCTGGAGTCGACGACCCATCTAGATCTTGGAGAGGACTGGGCCATGTCCTTGTTTTGGCGAGGGCCAGCAAATCTGCGGGGTCATCGGCTGCCAAATGCGAGAGGGGCAGCCCTCCTGCCTGTGTATGTTGCCTTGTCCTTTAAAAAAAAAGTTTTTTTGTTAATTTTTAAGGAAATAGAATAAAAAGTCTAATAAAAAAGAAAAAAAATAATTAAAAAGATGAAAATGCCCTTGAAATTAAGTCATTTTTTGAGATTTTATGGCCACTTCAAATCCTTAATTGAAATAATTTTTACTTCGGACCATCGTTTGGGAAAATGATAGCACTTTAAATCCTTATTTGAAACAAGATTCGCTTGGAGCTCTTATTTGAGAAAATAAGAGGATTTTGAGCTCTTTTTTTTGAAATTTTCCCATGATTGTTTAATGGTGCAAAAAAAAAGATATGATATTAATCGAACAAATACCACGTCAACATATCACGTGAAATAAATATGGTGTGATTTGCATTTTTCGAGATGGAGAACACATTTATTATCATTACCATTATCATATTTAGAAACATAACAAAAAAGGAATATTTGCGGAGGGACAAGCTAAAAAAAAAAAAAAACCCCAAAGCACACTATAAATTTCCTCTCTTCATGTTCGTAACCATCCCTCCCCCAAACCCTCTTGCCTCCACTCCTTTCAAAACATCCATCAGAAGGGAAAGAACATGGCCAGTTCACGCCTTGCAAGATTCATAACTGAAGTTGTGCCATCGCAACTTGTGACTGCCACGAGGAGGCGGCACAAACCATGCCTTGTGATGGATACGATCCGTGAAGACAGAGAAGAAGAAGGGGAAAGGCATGCACATGAAGGCTTCAGTCATGCTTCTCTCTCCTCTTCTCCAGAATGCTCTTCCGTTTCTCGGGCAGTGGCTGCTTCAACTGGTTTGAACTCAAAGGTCTACTTCAACCAAGTCCGAACATCTTTGTTTGTTCGGAAATAAGTGTGTTTGTTGTTAGCTGATGGTGACGGGGTGCATCTTCGAGGCACAAGACCATCATCTGATAGATCAGGGGCATCTTGCTTGAGACCGTAGAGAGAGAGAGAGAGAGAAAGAGAGAGAGAGAGAGAGATTGGTTATTCGTCACTTGGCTGTAACGAGTTGGATTTTATTCGTAGTCGAGTTGATCTCTTGTTTCTTTTTCTTTATCTTTTTTAAACCTGAAGGGGAATTCTCGTACTGTGTCTTCAAGCAAATGTGCTGTATACCATGTGTAGCGAAACCGTTTCATTTGTTTCTTTCTTCCATCGTTCGTCTTCTTATTTCCCGTCTTGGGTCTCAAAAAAGAAATCAATTGTAAGGATTATGCTCAGTTCAATCAAACAATTTCGAACACGTATTGCCGAATCAATCACTTTATACAAAACAAATGGAAATGGGGTTGAGAACCGATCGAGTAAAAAATTGCCTTGGGAGGATCTCTTCATAAAGTTTCTGTGGTAAGAATCTTACCCAAAAAAAAAAGGTTTCTGTCGTAAGACAATTAGGGCATGTTAGGATAAACCAATTAACAATTCCTGAGATTAGTTTGCCCGATGACATAATTTAAAATGTACTTAAATTATTTCAATTAAGTAAAAATTCAATTATCTGTTAAGTAAGACGAGGTTACTTAAGTCGTTCCATAGAAACGAAATTGATGGTAATTAGGATTTTGCTAAATTTTATTGATAAAAGTCATAAAACCTACCAATAAGTGTTACGATGCACACTTAGGAGTTAATTCTTTCTTTATATCTTCATTTTTCCGAGTACTCAACCCCTGTGCCTAAGTCATCAACGCCTACGCCGATGTCGAACGAGTTCGTCCCACGTTCTAGGCTGCACATGGATCGTAGCCAGGGAAAGTGTTTTTGTTCCGGAAACACTCTTGGAACAAAAACGCGTATGGTGCAAAAATGTTCCAAAATTGTTCCACGGAACCCATGGAACACTTTTGAAAAAAAAAACTTGTTTCTGAGTTTTGGAACACTTTTTGGAACACTTTTGAAACCACTATCTATCGCCGCCGACACGGCCACCACACTTGGTCGTTGCCGCTGGCCGCCGGTCTTTGCTATCGCCGCCGCCGCTGGCCGCAAGTCATCGTCGCTTCCGCCACCCCCCGATTGCCGGTTGCCGCTATCGGTCGCCACCACCGGTCGCCTGCCGCAGCCACCAGCTTCGTCCAATTACCAATCGACGCCGCAGGAAAAAAGTTTTTTTTTTTAAGTTACCAAACGCATTTTTTCAACAAAAATTGTAGACGAGAACAAAAACAAAAAAAAAAATATTCTTGTTCAAAAAATGCTGCCAAGAACATAAATGTTACCATAAGCAGCCCTAGACACCAAGCCTGAGATCTTAATGCACGAGTACCCAAAAACCATGCTTGGTTACTAACTCCACCACCCAATCATTCGTGCCTGCACCCGAGCCCATCGTGAAGGAGCTAGGTCTGCAAAGGTCAAGTCTGATCCCCTGAGGCTAGGCCTAGGACCCTAATGCCATTGCCTAAATCCCGGGCAGCCATGTCCAAGTACTTGGCTCTCGCGCCTATATCACTAGCACCCAAACCTGAGTTTATTAAGGCCAACCCCAATTCCTTGATGACCGAGCTTGGGTTCACAAAGGTTGGGCCCATGTCCCTTGTTGCCAGCCTAAGACTTTAGTGTCCTTTCTTAGGCTTTCAACATCCGTGCTCGGGAACTCGGCTTCTGTACCTAAGTTACCAACATCTAGCCCAAGATCATTGGTGGGTATGATCGAGATCACAATGCATGGGCTTAGGTTCTCGGCAACCAAGCCCAAGCACGCAGCTCTGCATCTAGGCCCGGTTCCATTGAGGCCAAGCCCAAGTCTCCTGTAGTAAATAACGATAAAGCGAAAGAGAGCAATTCTTATATAAGTCAATGTATTATAATAAAGATTACGTCAGTCTAATTATAGGCTTTATGATATTACTACCTAAGGTAGTATATATTAATTAAGATATGCAAAAACAAAGGAAGATATATGCGGAATATCGAGAGATATATAGAATCAATAAAATTGTCAAATCTCTCTTACATAGAAAATTTATGCTAGATAAATCCTAATTATGTCTAAAACTGATGATGAATAAGAATCTTTCATAATCTTCTTCACAAATCATTTCTAAAGAAATGCGAAAAAGGAGGCTTGATTAGTGATCAGAGATTGGACATTGTAGGGTTTGTGGCCACTGTACAAACAGGAGCAATGGCATAAATTCATCTCTCTCATCATGCTCATTTCGAATTTGCTTATCATGGCTTTGGCAAGTTCCTTGCATAGATTCTCATTAGTGGAGCCAAAGATTATGTCATCAACATAAATCTGTACTAATAAGATGCTTTTACCTTTCTTCTTGATAAACAAGGTGGTATCAATTTTACTTTTTTGAAAGTTATGTTCAAGAAGGAAAGAGCTCAATCTTTCATACCATGCTCTGGGGGCTTGCTTGAGACCATGCAGGGCCTTCTTCAATTGTTAGACATCGTCTAATCGTGACGGATCTTCAAAACCTGATGGTTGATCAACAAACACCCTTTCTTTGATAAAGCCATTAAGGAAGGTGCTTTTGACATCTATTTGGTAAAGGATAAAATTATAATGACTTACATAAACAAGTAAGAGTCGAATGGCTTCAAGTCTAGCAACAGGAGCATAGGTTTATAACAATCTATACCTTCATCCTGTGAGTATCCTTTGGCGACTAACCTGGCCTTGTTTCTTACCACATTGCCTTTGTCGTCCATTTTGTTGCGGAACATCCATTTGGTGCCAATAATTTGCTGATCTTTGGGCTGAGGGACTAACTCCCTGTTAATACCTAAATTTTGATGTTTATCTATTTCATAAAATGAGGATTAATCATAATTCTCGCAAAAATAATAATAAATAATTCTCATGCATTGCATTTTTATTTTTTGTCAGTCATGTCTTTTACATTTTTAGATGAGTCAATTTGACAGGCGGCCGGACCAACTCAATTTGGATTTTCGGCTAGGGCAATAGGGTGTACGGAGTTTTATATGGGCCAATTGGATTAGGGCTTTCAATTAAATATTCTTAAATTTAAAAGAAACTTTAATTAGAGTCCAATCTAAACCCCTGACTAGATCTTGAGCCCGCAAGAAAGGCCAAATTTGGGTATTATCACCAATTACACTCTCTTGGCTGAATTTCAATTTTCCTTGAGAAGGAAGAAAAGATCAGCCATAATCTTCAATGAATATTAACGTGCATGACTGATTAAGAAAAAATAAAAATAGGGAAGATGTGCAAGGGAAAGCAAGATAAAAAAAAGGAAATGTGGTTAGCAACAGAAGCAAATACTTTGGGTAAAATATTCTATGATATCTTCACTTGTGGGTAGAAAATAAAGGGGATTTGAATGCTTTATTAAGAATTAGGGTTTGCTCACCTATAAAAGAACGTCTTCTTCATGTCAAAGAAATAAAATTTTGGAGGGAGAATTACACTACATAGAGACAAAGCATGAGAAGTGGGTGAATTCATTATATTCAACAACTCTAGAGTTTTCGGGACTTTCTTCAAGAGCATATTGAGAGCGCGTCTCCAACAACTAAAGGGTTCGATTGTCTTCCTCGTGGTCGAGACAATCCCCATTCAATATAGCTTCAATCGGGAATGTATCGCCAAAACTTCGTACACCTCAGCCCGACGTCCTCATACAACTAGCCCAATTGCGTCACTGTGTAGCAACCAATTAAGGTCGATCACCTCTGTTGATCTTATTTTGGGTTCTAATTCTTCTATCATATGTGCTAGATATATTGGAGAATCTCGGCAACAAGTTGTCGCTTAAAAAAAAAATGCTTGCGTTGGATGTTAATCTCAAGCTTTACAGCTGCTGGAATTTGTTCAAAAGAGGTATTTTTCTCAACTTTTGATCCACAATCTATGCCTGTTATATTACAAAACTGTAAACTAAGTTGTCATGGTACAAAAATCTGGAGGTGAACGTATCAAGTCGCTTAGTTGATGAAATCAATTACAAGAAGCTTTTCTCCAAGACCCATTTGGCATTCTTCAACGTTGAAATTGAAACAATTAAAAAAAGAGAAGAATTTTGGTGAATAAAACAGATTGTTGGCATAGATTCTTTGGGACCAAATCTGTTATGTAATGGGGAATAGTTCTTGCCGAAAGTTATCATGTGCGCTTAGATTTTCTTGTCTCGTAGTGGTTTGACGTTATCTTATGTGTTGTGGACGTGCTCTGTGATCTTAAAGTTTATCACTAATGAATGTTCTAACGAGAATGCATGACCATTGCTTGATTCGACTTATTTTGTGATGGTATTGATGATACTTGGCTTTAGAGATAAGATTTGGACTCGAGAGGGTAGAATCCGAAATTTTCAGAATTATCGAAAAGTTTTTTTCAAAAAATATAATTTTCTCAAATTAAAATTGAATCAATTTTGGATAAGGAAAGATGGACCCCAATCTCATATTTCGGCCATCCCTTTAACTTTTGAAAGTTCAAATCAAATTGACTCATTTTCATTTTATTTTGTCATGTTTGTTTGCTTTTGATTGTTATAACATTTGCACAACTTTAAACAAACATGCCCATAATATATGCTCCCCTCGTGCCTTGTCCCTTCGGAAAATTAAATCATATGCTTTACCCATGATCTTATGGGGTGGGATGATGATCAAGTATAAGACTTCATATTCTTTCCCTCTGGCAAGAGGGACGTTATTGTCTCATACACGTTCTCGTATACTGACTCGAATCTTCGAGAGTGTAGCGTTAAAAATTCTACTCTAATCTGAATCTTTAGAAATGAGTGAATTATAGGTAATTCGAATATCAAGGTATACTATAGGAATTCTTGTTTAATTTTGTTCAATTTTTTTTTAAGAAATTCGAAAAGAACAAAAAAAAAAGAGAGAAGAAAACTGAAAACTCCAGAAAGAAAAGAGAAAAAACAAAAAAGATAAAAAAAACATTCAAGTCACATAAACCAATAAAAAAAATACATTTCCATGAAATTGGTACTAAAAGGGCATTAATTAAATTTTAATTAATGTAACCAAGTCCTCGAACTCATTATCTCTGGTTCGTGGAAATAAAATAGTTTCTCCTGCTATTTTATTTAGGTTTATAATCGACATACCGAGAAACGATTAGTGGCAACTCCTAAATTAAGAATCATTTGAGGAAAACCTAAGTTGTGAATTGGTAAGGCTTGGGAGAGTCTGTATTAGGTTAGTTAATTCATCTAATTAACCTAATTTAAATAATTTTTAGGTCACGATAGCTTGGCGACTCCGCTGGGGAATTTAAATTTAAATTTTCAAAAAATAAAAGGTGAATCGAACTTTTGAAAATTAGCATTAATTTTCGAAATTTTTTAAGTCACCTATAATTTTTGGAAAATTAAAATTTTGTGGACTTCAGCCGTTGATTTTCATGATCTATGCCTTGATTGATTGATTGATTGTGACTTGTCTTGAATGTGCTTGATTTTTTTGGGACATACTGATTTGGGGTTTGATTGATTTTCATTTGATTATATTTTCCATAATCATACTCCATGGTGCTTTGTTTTCCTGACGATTTTTTGCAGGTTCACTTACTTTTGGCATTTAATTTAATTACTTTATTTTATTGTAAAATGCCATCATTGAGTGATTTAAACCTGTCACGCATGAATCAAGACATTACATTGAACCTAAAATGCTAGATGAACCTAGGATGGTGTCTGGGTAAGAATATGCCTAGCCTCAAGATGGAGGAATGGATGTTCTTGCCCTCGACCCCGATTACGTTAAGATTCCCCGCTCAGGCTTGAATCCAAGGGCACGAGGGGTCTCACAACATTCCCCAAAGCTTTAAAAGGGCTAGGTACGGCTTTAATTGTTCAGTTAGATTTGCCCTTAAGAGCTCTAAAAATACTTGGCTAATAAAACATGCATCCGTCATTTCGCTTGTCTTGTGTTTGCCTTCGTCATTGTCTATTTTCTTTTATATATTCCCCTAAGTCAATTCATGGCTATTAGGTGTGTCATTGAGTCAACCTATCACTTCATGGGGCACAATAACATTCGAACCGTCGAGGTCACGAAGGAAAATCTGATTGATTGGCTCCCTCAGCTGGATGGGGTTGTGCGTCACTACGTTGAAAACCGATTAGGAAAGCTCATTCATCTGCTAGATATCAAAGTTCGTATTGGGATGATCCAAGCTCTTGCTCATTGTTGGATGCCTCAGACAGCCAACTTTCTGCTTGGCAAGCATGAACTCACGCCAACCTTAGAGGAATATAGCGTGCTCATTGGTAAGTCTCTTGACGCTGAGCTCACTAGTCCGTACTTGAAAGGTGATGCCCCGCGAGTTTTAGCCAATTTTCTCATGGTCGAGTTACCTATTGTGCAAAGGGTTTTAAAAGCAAACTATGGACATTGTCCTTTCTTTTTACTGTCAAACTGTTTTGATAGAGCTCTGTCTCTGCAAAGGGGCAAAGTATTCTTGCTAGCGTTTTTCGGATTAATCATTTTTCCTCATAATAAAAATGCAATCATGCCCTGTCTGGCGCACTTTGTTTAGCAAGTTTGTGAAGAAAGAAATTTTATCAATGCTATCCTTACTGAAACTGTCATCTCGCTAAATAACTTTAGGCAGGGCAAATCCAAGTTCTTAAGGGCCCCCGCCGAGCTTTTGCAAGTTTGATTTTTGTCGCATATTAAAGAATGTCAAGACTTTGTGTCAACTGAAGCCATCAGGAACTTTGCCCCTCCATTGGTTATTTTCGAACAAAAGAAGAATAATAACCCCCGATTATCATTTTTTTGAAAGACTAAAACTTGTGGGGGGTCCATATGCCAAGTCCCTCCAATGGCGTGCCGGCTGGTTTTATCTTAGCGAGGCTCGTTTGACTTCTGGTCATGCCAGACTTGTCCCTCTCTTGTGCGTTACTAGATTAGTAGAATATTATCCTCATCGAGTCGTTCGTTAGTATGGATGCGTCCAGAAGTTGCCCCCATTACTTCCGACCGTTCAGGCGCAGCTGAGCTTCGAAATCCCCACAACAAATCACGAGGAGACAATCATCGCCACCCTCTATTTATGGGCGGCTTCTCAACCGGTCAAGCTCAGTTTCCCAAGGAAGCCATTGGAGCTAGCTGAGGAGGCTTATCGATCCACCAGGGAGTATTGACTGAAGCATTCTATCCTTGAAGAGTGGCGACCGAAGCTTCCAGATATCACCCCGGCCCGATATACAAATAATGAACTTAGGCGATCACTCGCTGAAGCCCACAAGGAGATCGACATGGCGAAGGAAACCATCAAGCGTTTGAAGGACTAAGCTAGCTCACGACCCAAGAAGTTGAAGAACGGAACTGGGGTGTCAAAGTGATAGGCTCTTAGTCGTCTATGTCTTGTCGTCAATTTATTTTTCTTATATTAGGTCTCTGTTAGGGAATTTTCGTCGAATTTACGACCTTGTTATCCTTTCTTACATTTTTAGTCAGATATTCAATTTTGTTTTCAGTCTGACGCTTTGGTGTTAGTCGATTTTTTGTACCCTTTTTGGACAAGAGTTGATTTTCGAACTGCAAATGAGAAATGTCTGCTAGATCCTCATCTATTGCATGGAAAATTTTGTTAACAATCCAACATGTTTTCTATTTTATACAGAATTAATGGCCGTAGTGGAGCAGGCTGGAATTTCTCACTTTTTCAGACTCCAGATCATTTTGCAGAACATCACTGATAAACGACCTATTTTGCCAAATCTCAAAACATGAAAGTTATAGGTTGATGTTTCAATTAGTAGCCTGCAAAATTCCAGAATTTAATTCACAATTTAAGGGGACTTTTGTTAATTTAACCACCAGCGGACAAAACAGTTTTCTAGACATTATTTTTTAGGAAAACACATTAAACTGGGATAAGTGGTTCATTTTTTGCTCAATCACTAAACATGAAAATTGTTCATTGGCCTCTTGGCTATAAGCTCATAAATATTTACGCCATTTTGGTGTTCCGGTGATTTTCTATGAATTGTTTACCAAAATCCGGTGAAACTGGAATTTCTTGGTCATTAGCACAAGTCAAGTTCAATCAGCATCCGTGAGTCTAGACTAGCCATGGGCTGACCCAACGTGCAATACATGTCTTGCTCACTACATGATCATTCCTTATAGGTAATTTACTATGGACCCTCCACACCCGTACAATACTCACTCCAGAACGAGACAAATGGCCGAGCAAGCTGAACTGCTGGCCTAGATAGAGCAAAGAATGAAGCAATAGATAGAGGGGCAATGAAGGCGATCAATGACCAGATGGCCCAAATGAGATTAATGATGGCTGAACTCATATCAAGTCAGATCGTCCCAAAATTACCTACGACCTTTAATCATCAGATACCTACTCAAGGCGATGGGACCTATGATGACATGCCTTCCCTTGAAGATGTTGTTTTGCCTGGAGTTACAATCGTTGTCTCACCATCCGTGAATATCATCCCACTTGGTGTTAGAGGCACCGCTCAACCTCTTGGATATACCAGCTTACCAACAGCTCAGATTGTCACACCATCCCTGATGACCATCCCGCAACCCAATGCTACTGTCAAGATGATGAATGACGAAAGTGCCAAGCTTTTTGCTAAGATGGACCAGAGGCTACGAGAAGTTGAAGGGACTCATAACATCGCCCCAATCGACTTATCAGTATTTATGAGGGTCCAGGTGCCAGACAAGTTTAAAATGCCTACCTTTGAGAAGTATGAGGATACCTCTAATCCGATCCAGCACGTTGAGATGTACCAGAATTTGATGAATAAGTGTGTCACCAACGGACCGTTTATGGTTCAAACATTCCAGGCTAGCTTGAAGGGTGCCGCCATGTAATGGTATACCAATCACAAAATCAATAGAATTGATTCCTGGGAGGATGCGACAAATGCTTTCGTCAAGCATTTTAAATTCAATTTAGATGTCATGATCTCTTGTGAAGACCTTGAGCAGACTGAGCTGAAGAAGGGGGAAACCTTGAAGGAGTACACTACTCGATGGAGAAATATGGTAGGACAGATCATGCTTGAGTCGCCAGAGCGAGATTTGATGAAGTTATTTGTATCTACTCTCCCGCAGGCAATCCGTTCGGCGTGCAGTCCGAACATTTAGTGAGCTTGTTGCCATGGGAGAGGAAATTCAGTCTGGATTGAAGAAGGGGTACGACGAAACCACTTCTTCTGAAAAGTGATTTACCAATAAAAAGGATAAGGAACACATTCCCAAAGTCAATATGGCTTATGTCCAGAAGGTACCGGCTGAGGTCTAGAAGATGCAGTTTGCTCCTCAACAGATGCCGGGCCATGGATAGCAGAATCAGAGGACGAATCAATGCAAGAACCGAACGTTCACTCCACTTTCTGGGACACTTTCTCAAGTTTTGGCTTTCCTGCGTAAGAAGGGTTTGTTGTCCTCTGAGCCCCAACGCCCCAATCCAGCGAGGTATCCTAGATATGACTCTGCACAGAAGTGTGACTATCATTTCGGCAAATAGGGCCATTCGATCGATGATTGTCCCGTGCTCAAGCACCACATCCAGGATCTACTTGAAACTGGAGCATTTGCATTTCAGCCAGCTGATAAGCCCAATGTGCATAGTAACCCGCTACCATATCATTCCAGCAATACTTGAAGAATCATCGATGGGGTGGAGACAGACTTTCAAGCATAACCATTTATTTTTATCCAATCCCCTGCGTGGGATATTTCTTGTTTTCTTTAGGAGTTTAGGTTGCACTAGGATTGCATTTCCATTCAATATCGCATTTCCTTTTCAATAAAATGTAATTCATTGATTTCATTCAATAAAATTACACCTGTTTTTTCACTAATTTTGGAACTTGTTGAAGTATCCCAAACTGGCCCAATTACGATAACCAACAATCGAACAATCTGTCATCCATGATAAGCACTGAGGGCTGGGCTTCTTAAGAATTCTCATCCTGTGATTTTTTTTTTAAATCCACATTTTCGAAAGTGACACATTAGATTTCGAGAATTGTAAGACATGCATGGTTAAAACTTGTTTGTTTCTTTAATTCCGTGACTTTATGTTTCCGGGGCAACCAGAGCATCTCAAGTCTTCGTTCGACTCGTTAATGCATGTTTTCTTGCTCTGGGGTAAATATAGGAAGGAGCCGATTCTTAACCCAGGGACTAGACTTTCTGACTTGATTGATCTACTCACATATACTGCGGCAATCCATATTTTTTCATTCCTTGAGATTTCTGAATGGATTTACATAGTTTATGCATGTCCATATTTGATCTGCACTCATTTTTCTTATATGCCGGATGATTAAGTCAAATTGAATTTCATGAATTTCATCTCATCATTCTTTTGTCTGCATTATTAATTTCCACTGTGAGACAATTTCTTTGACATTCCGAATTCCGACCCTCTCGAGGCTATTGAATGAAAGGATGTCAATCGATGTGTTTAAGTAGTAACTTGCTCAGAGTTGGCCACTCCCGAGTTAACTGACCAAAAGGGAAAGACTGACGTAGAGTCAAGTACGTGGGCCTAGGCAATTTGAATGAGAAATGACATTTTAACTAAAAGGATTATCGAGAGAATATCTTGAGCCGACAGAGATCGATCTAAGGATGATTATGGAATGTCTTGCTAGCGTTATACGTTAGGACGCGGGTGATTCCGCTTAACCAAGGTGTAATTTGCGAGAATTTCCTAAATCGGATTTCGATGATCAAGATCGAAGGAATGAATGATAAACCCTCACAATTACATGACAAACAAAGTCGCCATGACTTGAGAAAAATCTCAAGGTTGATACGCGTAGCTCCTGCAAGAGTCACCCATCAGTTTGAGATAAACTAGAATTACAGTCGGCCAGAGTTCGATATGAAATTGGGCCTCGAGATTTGGGTATTGGATATTGAGGAATTTCAATATTTGAATTGAAATGGATGTTGCCTCATTGAGGGTGGTTTATGTTGAAAAATGAAATTTCAGACGAAAAGTGCCAAATGACCATTTTGTCCTTCAACCTTTGGCCTTGCCTTAAGAAGTTTAGAAGGTTATGTTGATCAATTTCCATCCCTAAGGGCTGCCGAAAATTGATTGAGAAGGAGTCAAAGGAAGTCAAGTTCTTCTAGAAGTAAGACAAGCGTCACTCTTTGAGGAAGACAAGTGTCACCTTTTGATAGGTTAAACATTAATTAAACTCACCTAACCGTCTTATCTTTGACCAAGCTCAATAGTTTGGGGAATACCTCTCTGTCACGCCCTGCACCCCGGGCACGAGCGTGACTCCCTACAAGCGAATTCTCGAGTCCCGAGATTTAGTTATCGAGAGATGCACAATAAAAGAAGCATGCGGAAGCGATATCATATACTCCTTTGTACAAATACCCATTGGAACCTGGATAGCGAGAACAAAACATGTATAGATAACATTCAAAGAGTTCTTACAAAAGCGTAGGAGAACTAGTCCTTCAGATGGGTCGGGATAACGGTACTGCGTCAAAAGACATCTATAACAAGTCTTTAAGAGAAACTGACTCACGAGACCTTCATCAAAAGAAAACTATAGCAAGTTAGAAACCACTAAGTCGAACTGCTGGAGTCGTCAGTCTCCTCGGCGTCCTTGGTAGGCTCATACTCCGAGAAAGTCTCAGAGCGTACCTCTACGGTATCCTCTATCGTCTCGTCATCTGGCTGCTCTACCAGATTACCCTCTGAGGCTTCGATCTCAATCACTTCAATAGTGTCTTCTAGGGTTGGGGTCCTCTCGAGAATGTTCTTCGAACTAGCTACAGATCTCTCGACCTCCACAGAATCTCGAGTGGGATGACACCAACTAGGAATAACCCTACGGGGTACCTCAGTGGACTTTAGTGGTCCAACAGTAACTTCTCCTACCCTACGAAACCAAGCCTCAAACCTATGAGGCTTCCAGTCCTTTTCACCCTTATCGACCCAAACTACTGTACACTTTCTAACGTACACAGTTCTCCCCCCTGTCTGGGAACTCGTCAAAATACGCAGTCATCTCTTTTGGGTCACCTAGTCTGGTCGGTAGCATCCTCACGATCTAGGATATGAAAATGGGGTCCCGCAACGGGGTGAGATTCACATCTTAGTAAGATAGGTCCTAACTCTAGGTCAGGTTGATCGTATACCCAGATGAATGCAAACAATGAATAAGAATATGCACTTAGCAATTTAATGCACTCATTAGTTAATATGCCATGGAGTTGCAAGCGTTCGTCAACCACACAGTAATAGCATCATATCATGTCAATCAAGTCAGGCATGACAATACTAAATCAAGCCACAGATTCCACCCTACCAACTTCCTCATAGTTCTCGTCCGCGTTTTAAACGCCTCAAGCTCGGTCTGCGTAATCTCGCCTCAGACCATCCAATTGACAAACCCGCATAAATGTATCAGGTTTTCAATTTGATTCCAGGCTTGCGTCGACACATATCAAATTTCGTCCCGCGTCTCAACACATCAGGACATTGGCCATTTCAACCTTGCGTCTCAACGCATCAAGATACCAACCATCACAACCTTGTGTCACAACGCCTCAGAGTATCACAAATCCTCATGCATGCTAGATATCATTTCAAATCAAACTTCATGATCAAGCACAAGCTTACTGATCGAGCTAGATATCTATGGCATGCAAGGCAATCAATTTTATCACTCACAAAAGGCAATCAATTCATGGCACATGTATTAAGCAAGCATTGAAATCATCATCCATCCACCATGACGAACATTGGAAAATTATGCCATAACTCAGGAAAACTAACTCAATTCGCATCCAAATCACCTAGTCGAGTCCAATTCTCCTAGCCAAGGTTTAGAAACCCCTTACCTTAAGCTCAACTCAACAAATTTCCATTTTCAAGCACCTCAAGTAACCGGCTCCAATGGGTCCAACACAGGGCAACTTGCACCTATTGAAATTTCCAGCCAATTCATCAATTTTCTTGGTCCAATCATCTATTCATTAAGCATAAACCTTAATAACACGTCCATCGACATTCTAGTACACCTCAACAAAGAATTTAGACCTCAATTCCCCCATGAACAGCCCTTAAAGTTTCGGTATGCATAGAACCGAAATAGGGCATTTTTGGTTCTGTGCATATCTCACTCAATCAGCCCATAATTCAATCTAAATCCTCAATTTATCACTAATCTACTTGCTAGCACCTAGTTCTATATGTTGGAAAGCCTCACCGAAAATTTGAAGTCAAGGTGACCCCGAATGGTCTATGAATGGCGCCGAGTTCTCCATGCCCTCTACCGGTCAGTTTCTGTCCTTCAATCACAGCACCATTTTGGTGTCAAAAGTTCATCAAATTCACCCAAAATTTTTACCACAACTCAGTATATATGTGCCCTAGATGTCTATAAAAGTTGGCCAGAAGTTTGAGACAAATCGAAGTCCTATGGAGCTCAAAAGGTGGCTTATCTCCAGTTGCGACGGATTCCGTCGACTCTCGAGAGAACGGCTGGCCGGAGCTCTTTAGTGGGTCAAACACCTAACTACCACTTGGAGGTGGTCAGCAAGAGGATGGAGAAGGTGAGGGTGGTCGGCTCGAAGGCTGAGAGTCGCCAGAAGTAATGCTCGAGATCGGCGAAGTCGGTAGCAGAAGCTGGTCGGCTGGAGCTGGTTCGGTCGAAGAAGAAGAAGCTGGCTATGGAGGTGATGTTTGGCTGAAGGAAGAGAAGAGAGGGCGTATAATCCAATTGGCTTGGTCAACATAGAAGAATGGTAGGTTAAAAGGTTGATAATTAATGCCCAAGCTTCATCTATTGACACTTGTTCATTGTCATTCAATTGAATGATCCAATGGCCATTATATCTTCAAATTTTCGGCAGCCTTGGGGTAGCGTCAATGACCAAAATGCCCTTATCCACTTCTGAATGCAAGGTCAAGACTTGAGGGGAAAAATAGTAATTTCACCCTCGACGTCTGGAACGTCATTTTTCTAATTAAAATTTCCTTCGATGAGGCGACGTCCAATCCATTTATAATTTTGAAATTCTTGATTTTCCATTTTCTAATTTTGAGACTCGTCTCTAAATCATTTCTCTGTCAAATGTGATTTCAGACTATCCCGAACTGACAGGCGGTTTTTGCAGATGTTACGCGTATCGAATCTATGATTCATATCACACTTAGGGCTCGTCAGTTCATGGCGACTTTAGTTGTCATGTAATTGCGAGGGTCTATTACTAGTTTCGACGGTCTCGATCGTCATCGTTCGATTTAGAAAAAATTTGCAAATTATACATTGGTTAAGCGACATCACCCGCGCTCCAATCGTAAAACTCTAGCAATGCGTTCCTTAATCGTTCTTAGATGGCTCTAAACGTCCCATCGACAATCCTTATGGTCAAAGTGCAATTTCCTATTTGAGTTCCCTAGGTACACGTACCTTGTCTTACGTTAGCCTTTCCCTTTTGGTTAGTTAACTCGAGATTAATCATATCCGAGCGAGATACAACTAAAAGACATGGTTCGATATATTCTTGTTAATAAACCTCAAAATGACAGAAAAATCAGAATGTCACAACTCTTCCCCCTTACAAAAATTTCGTCCTCGAAATTTATAATAAACCTAGTTATTCAAACAAATGGGGGTATTGATGCCTCATCGTTTCATCACTTTCCCATGTAGCGCCTTCAGTTCCATGGTGCTCCCAAATGACTTTAACCAGTGGAATAGTCTTATTCCTCAAAACTTGCTCCTTTCAATCTTTGATCCTGATTGGCTTTTCTACGTAGGGTACCCTGTCATCCACTTCGATAACCTCGTAATCCAGTACATGTGTAGGGTCCGACTCGTACTTCCGTAACATTGACACATGGAATACGTTGTGTACTTGGGACAAGTTAGGTGGTAAGGCAAGCCTATAGGCTAAGGTCCTAATCTGTTCCAAAATTTCAAATGGACCTACGTATTTTGGACTCAGTTTTCCTTTCTTTCCAAATCGAGATAATCCTCTCATCGGCGACACCTTAAGGAAAACATGATCACCTACTTGAAACTCCAGAGGTTTACGTTGCTTATTCACATAGCTTTTCTAACGACTCTGTGCTGTTTTTAGCCTATCCCGGATTATTTTCACAGCCTCTACTAATTGCTCTACCAACTCTGGGCCTGTAATACTTCTTTCTTCAACTTCGTCCCAACAAATAGGCATCCTACAAGCCTTTCCATAAAGCACTTCAAAAAGTGCCATTCGAATACTCTGCTGATAACTGTTATTATATGCGAACTCCACCAAATGCAATTGATTCTCCCATCCACCTTTGAAGTCTATTACACACGCTCGTAACATATCCGTGAGCGTCTGAATTGTCCTCTTCGATTGTCCATCCGTCTGCAGATGGTATGCCGTACTAAATTGTAGTCGAGTTCCCATGACATCTTGAAGGCTCATCTAGAAGTTCGCTGTGAACTTGGGATATCTGTCCGATATAATCGTTACGGCCACTCCATGTAGTCTCACTATCTGCCGCATATACAATTCGGCATACCTATCCATCGTAAAATCCTTCCGCACAGCGATAAAATGTGCAGACTTGGTTAATTAGTCCACGACTATCCAAATAGAATCGTGGCCTCTCTGGCTCATTGGTAATCCCATTACAAAATCCATCGTTACGTGCTCCCATTTTCATTCAGGAATCTCTAAGGGTTACAACAATCCACCAGGCTTACAATGTTGTGCCTTCACTTACTGGCATGTCAAGCACTTCGTCACATATTTCGCTACATCCACCTTCATCCCGTTTCACCAATAATGCTGACGTAAGTTCTGGTACATTTTCGTGCTACCTGGGTGGATACTATAATTGATTTTGTGAGCCTCTGATAAAATCCTTTCTCTAAGCTCTTCGTCCTCTTCGTCCTTTGGTAAGCATAGACACTTTCGAAATTTCAAAATTTCATCCTCTAACACTTGAAACTCTGGCTTCCTTTTTGTCGCGTTTATCTTCAAGATTTTCTGAATTTCTAGGTCTATCAGCTGCAAGGCTCTTATCCTTTCTTGGATCTCAGGCTCTATTCTCAGTGTGGCTACTAAACTGGAAAGCCGACAGACTTCCAATCTGAATTCGAAATCCCTCAAATTTTCAAATAACAACCACCCTTTTACCAGTAGACAAGTAATACTCGATTTTTGAATGAGCGCATCCGCGAATCTGTTCGCTTTTTCAAGGTGATATAATATGTCACAATCATAATTCTTAAGCAGCTCCATCTATCGACGTTGCCTCATGTTCAGTTCCTTCTGGGAAAATAGATACTTCAGGCTTTGATGATCTGTATAAATCTGAAACTTCTTTCTACACAAATAATGCCTCTAGATCTTCAGAGCAAAGATGATTGCAGCCAGTTCCAAATCATGAATCGGATAATTCATCTCATGCGATCTCAGTTATCAGGACGCGTTGGCACCACTCTTACATGTTACATTAGCACACAGCCCAGTCTCTTTAGCGAAACATCGCTATATATTTCATAGCCTCCAGGATTTAATGGAATCATCAATACCGGTGCGGTCGTTAACCAATGCTTGAGCTCTTGGAAACTCGTTTCACACATATCCGTCCATTCGAATTTCGTTTCTTTCTTAGTCAATCTCGTTAGTGGAATGGCTAAGGATGGAAATTTCTCCACGAAATGTCTGTAATACCCCACCAATCCGAAGAAACTCCGAACTTCCGTGACCGTAGTAGGCCTAGGCCAATTCATAACGGCTTCGATCTTCACAAGATCCACCGCAATTCTTTCTCTAGATACCACATGACCAAGAAATGTCACTTTATTCAGCTAGAACTCGTATTTGCTAAACTTAGCTTAAAGCGAGTGCTCCCTCAGGGTCTACAAGACAATCCTCAGATGCTCTTTGTGTTCTTTGTTAATCTTTGAGTAAATCGGGATATCGTTGATAAAGACTATAACAAATCTATCCAAGAATTCCTTGAACACCCGATGCATCAAATCCATAAATGTAGTTGGAGCATTGGTCAGTCTGAAAGGCATCATAGTGAATTCGTAGTGACCATACCTTGTCCTAAAAGCGATTTTAGGTATGTCATCCTTCTTAATTCTCAACTAATGATACCCGATCCTCAGGTCAATTTTAGAGAATACCGCAGCTCCTAGCAATTGATCAAATAAGTCATCAATTCTTGGCAGTGGGTACTTATTCTTTAGAGTCACTTGATTCAATTGTCTGTAGTCAATGCATAAATACAAGGACCCATCCTTTTTCTTCACAAACAACACCGGCGCTCCCCACGGTGAAACACTTGATTGAATAAATCCTTTATCCAGTAATTCTTGCATTTGTACCTTTAACTCCTTCAGTTCTGATAGAGACATCTTATAGGGTGCCTTCGAGATCGGCTCCGTTCTGGGAGCTAACTCAATCACGAATTGTATTTCTCGTTATGGAGACAACCTTGGTAATTCTTGGGGAAAAACGTCAGGAAACTCACGCGCTACCGGAATATTTTCTAATTTAGGCTCCTCGACATTAGTGTCCATAACTGCGATTAAGTACACATGACATCCTTCAGTTATCAGTTTTGTCGCTTCAAGTGATGATACTAAAGGAATAGAGGTCCCTCCTCGACTTTCCACAAATTCAAAATTTGGGCGGCGTTCCGGATAAAAATAGATTATCCTACTACCATAATCAACTATTGCCCTTTACTTACCCAACCAATCCATTTATATGATCACATCAAAGTCATACATGGGCAACACGACCAAGTTTATACTCTCTTTACTACTGCCAATTACAATTTTACAATCAGCACAGCCCAACGAAACCAGTATATTATCTTTCAACGGGGTAGCAACATGCAAAATCACACTCAATAGTTTCAACTCCATATTAACCAAATCAACAAAGCGAATAGACACAAACGAGTGTGATGCGTTGGGATCAAATAAAGTATAGACAGCTTGGTCACACAAATAAACCGTACCTTTGACCACGCCAGACGCTTCTTCTGCTTCCCTACGTGCTACTGCATAGACTCTTCCTTGAGCTGGGGGTCGATTCTGGTCAATCTGGGGATGACAGTTGACGGTCGTGCCTGTGGTCGTTGCCCTTGAGGTTTATTTGCTGGGATTTGGTTCCGGCAAGTCCTCATCTGATGCTCCATCTGACCATACTTAAAGCACGCTCCAGTCCTTGTCGAACAAGGTCCGTTACCATGCCTTCTGCCATAGAGGTGACAACTCCAATTCATTGGGTTTGACGGCTTCACTATGTTCTTTCTTACTGGAGGACGAAGTGTCTATTGCCAGCCATAGGTCTTTTGCAGGCTTGGTGGTTATCTCTGAATGAACTGAACCGCGATCCAAACGTGGCATTCCTTTCCTTTAGGTCCCTCTCGATCATCTGTCCCCGCTCATAGATACCCTTATAAGTCCTTAGGTTTAGAGCTATCATCTGGTTGCGAAGCTTTGGTCTTAATCCATCCCGAAATCTCTGCGCCTTCTCTAGCGGATCCTCTACTGATCTGGGCGTATACCTTGACAATCTGGAGAACTCAGCTTCATACTGGTCTACGGTCAAATGATTCTGATGTAATTGTAAGAACTCCGCTTGCTTCCTTTCTCGAGCAATCTCAGAGAAGTACTTGTCATTGAATGCCGTAGTAAAGGCATTCCAAGTCAAAGTTGTTCCTTCTAGAAAGACTCCATTCTTGGTGGCAGTCCACTAGTCATTTGCGGTGCCTTCTAGCTGATACACTGCCATTAGTACCTTTTCTTCGTCCGTGCATCTCAAGATTCCAAAGGCCTTCTCAAGTTTCTCGATCCACCTTGGCGCCAACTCAGGGTCTCCAGTCCCATTGAACTGGGTTGGTTTCAGCTTGATAAATTGTTCAACCAGTAGGCCCATCTGTTTGGCCACAACAACTTCCTCCTGGGCATTTCCTACCTCATTGCCTTAGTCGTGACCGCCGTTGTTCCCGTTGCCTCCATTATTATTGTTATTGGCGTTGACAGCAGCATCCCTATCTTAGGTCTGCCTGTCGATGAGATGGCCAATCCTTTTGAGTGTCCTTAGCACTCCGTCCTTTCTCGGGTCTTCCACCAAAAGTGGCCTCGAACTAGAGGCTCTACTCCTGGGTCTTCCAAGCCTTTTAAGCGGATTACTCATTCTAGTATATTTTTACTACGCCTGGACCACCATAATTCCATCACGAAATTAGTGACTTATTCATCTAATCAAGTCTGGCGATACTAAACTAGGTCTGAAAGAAGTAGTCATAACATAGTAACCTCCCACGCAACTATTTCCAGAGGCACTTCAATAAACAGTTCATGGCTATTCCTCAATTCCGTTCACTTCAACGGTTCACCAAAACCAGCCTTGCTCATTTACTCAACAGACCAAAATCCAGAAATGACTTTCAGTGCTAAACATGGAACTTAATCCTCATAAATCACCGCAATCTTATCAAGACCAAATGTCAATTACATGCGCCAAGTCATATGCCATGCATTTAGTGCCTAACTCTAATGAGTGTCCTAAGGTCTCGCTACCCATCTTGTCCCAACTTACTCATCCTTATTACTCCAATCCTCAATCAACTTTGGATCGAGCTGACCTTGCTCTGATACCAAGCAAGCCGAGATGTCACGCCGCGCACCCCGGGCATGAGCGCGACTCCCTACAAGCGAACTCTCGAGTCCTAGGATTCAGTTATCGAGAGATGCGTAATAAAAGAAGCATGCGGAAGCGATATCATATACTCCTCCGTACAAACACCCATGGGAACCTGGATAGCGAGAACATAACATGTATACATAACATTCCAAGAGATCGTACAAAAGCGTAGGAGAACTAGTCCTACAGATGGGTTGGGGTAACGGTACCGCGTCAAAAGACATCCATAACAAGTCTTCAAGAGAAACTGGCCTACGAGACCTTCATCAAAAGAAAACTACAGTAAGCTAGAAATCACTAAGTCGAACTGCTTGAGTCGTTAGTCTCCTCGGCATCCTCGGTAGGCTCAAACTCCGAGAAAGTCTCAAAACGTACCTCTACGGTATCCTCCATCGTCTCGTAGTCTGGTTGCTCCACCAGATTACCCTCTGAGGCTTCGATCTCAATCACTTCAACAACGTCTTCCAGGGTTGGAGTCCTCTCGGGAATGTTCCTTGAACCAGCTACAAATTCCTCGACCTCCATAGAATCCCGAGTAAGATGACACCAACTAGGAATAACCCTACGGGGTACCTTAGTGGACTTCAGTGGTCTAATAGTACCTCACATACCCTACGAAATCAAGTCTCAAATCTATAAGGCTTCCAGTCCTTTTCACCATCATCGACCCAAACTACTGTACACTTTCTAATGTACATAGTTCCCCGTTCGTTTGGGAACTCGTCAAAATACGCAGTTATCTCCTTCGGGTCACCTAGTCTGGTCGACAGCATCCTTAAGGTCTAGGATCAGAAAATAGGGTCTCGCAACGGGGTGAGATTCATATCTCAATAAGATAGGTCCTAACTCTAGGTTAGGTTGACCGTACACCTAGATGAATGCAAACAATGAACAAGAATATGCACTTAGCAATGTAATGCACTCATCAGTTAATATGCCACGGAGTTGCAATCGTTCGTCAACCACACAATAATAGCATCATATCATGTCAATCAAGTCAGGCATGGCGATACTAAATCAAGCCACAGATTCCACCCTTCCAACTTGCTCATGGTTCTCGCCAGCGTTTAAAACGCCTCAGGCTCGGTCCACGTAATCATGCCTCAGACTATCCAATTTACAAACCCGCGTAAGCGCATCAGGTTTTCAATATCATTCCAGGCCTATGTCGACACATATGAAATTCCTTCCCGCATCTCAACACACCAGGACATTGGCTATTTCAACCTCGCGTCTCAACGCATCAGGACATTGGCCATTTCAACCCCGCATCTCAACGCATCAGGGTACCAACCGTCACAACCCCGCTTCACAATGCCTCAGGGTATCACAAATCCTCATGCATGCCAGATATCATTTCAAATCAAAATTCATGATCAAGCACAAGCTCACTCATCGAGCTCGATATCTATGGCATGCAAGGCAATCAATTTTATCACTCACACAAGGCAATCAATTCATGGCATATATATTAAGAAAGCATTCAAACCATCATCCATCCAAAATGACGAACATTGGACAATTATGCCATAACTCACGAAAAATAATTCAATTCGCACCCAAATCACCTAGTCGAGTCTAATACTCCTAGCCAAGGTTTATAAACCCCTTACCTTAAGCTCAACTCAACAAATTTCCCTTTTCAAGCACCTTTAGTAACCAGCTCCAATGGGTCCAACACAGGGCAGCTTGCACCTATTGAAATTTCCATCCAATTCATCAATTTTCTTTGTCCAATCATCTACTCATTAAGCGTAAATCTTAATAACACGTCCATCGACATTCTAGTGCACCTCAATGAAGAATTTAGAGCTCAATTCCTCCCATGAACAGTCCCTAAAGTTTCGGTATGCACAGAACCGAAACAGGGCATTTTCGATTATGTAAATATCTTACTTAATCAGCCCATAATTCATTTTAAATCCCTAATTTATTCACTAATCTACTTGCTAACACCTAGTTCTACATGTTGGGAAACTTCACTGAAAATTTGAAGTCAAGGCGACGTCGAATGGTCCACGAATGGTGCCGAGTTCTCTAAGCACTCTACTGGTCAGTTTTTGTCCTTCAATCACCACACCATTTTGGTGTCAAAATTTCATCAAATTGACCCAAAATTTTTACCACCACTCAGTATATATGTACCCTAGATGTCTACAAAAAGTGACCGGAAGTTTAAGATAAATCGAAGTCCTACGGAGCTCAAAAGGTGGCTTGCCTCCAGTTGCGACGGATTCCATCGACTCTCGAGAGAACGGCTGGCCGGAGCTCCTTGGTGGGTCAAATGCCGAACTACCACTTGGAGGTGGTCAACAAGAGGATGAAGGCGCTGGAAGTCACCGAAAGTGGCGCTCGAGATCGATGAAGTCGACGGCAGAAGCTGGTTGTTTGGAGCTAGTTCGGTCGAAGAAGAAAGGAAGAAGAAAAGGTTGGCTATGGAGGTGATGTTCGGCTAAGGGAAGAGAAGAGAGGGTGTATACTCCAATTGGCTTGGTCAACATAGAAGAATGGTAGGTTAAAATGTTGATAATTAATGCCCAAGCTTCATCTATTGACACTTGTCCCTTGTCATTTAATTGGATGATCCAATGGCCATTATATCTCCAAATTTTCGGTAACCTTGCGGTAGGGTCAATGATCAAAATACCCTTATCCACTTCTAAATGCAAGGTCAAGACTTGAGGGGCAAAATGGTAATTTCACCCTCGACGTCCGGAACGTCATTTTTCTAATTAAAATTTCCTTCGATGAGGCGACGTCTAATCCATTTATAATGTTGGAATTCTTGATTCTCCATTTCTAATTTCGAGACTCGTCTCTGAATCATTTCTCTATCAAATGTGATTTCAGACTATCCAAACTAACGGGCGGCTTTTGTAAACGTTACGCGTATTGACTTTGTGATTCATTTTCACACTTAGGACTCGTCAGTTCATGGCGACTATGGTTGTCATATAATTGCGAGGGTCTGTTACTAGTTCCGACAGTCTCGATCGTCATTGTTCGATTTAGGATAATTTTACAAATTATACATTGGTTAAGCGGCATCACCTGCGCTCTAATTGTATAACACTAGTAATGCGTTCCTTAATCGTTCTTAGATCGGCATTTTATTACTCTAAACGTCCCCTCGACAATCCTTATGGTCAAAGTACCATTTTCTATTTAAGTTCCCTAGGTCCACGTACCTTGTCTTACATTAGCCTTTCCCTTTTAGTCAATTAACTCGAGATTGATCAGATCCGTGCAAGATATGACTGAAAGGCATCATTAGATATATTCTCATTAATAAGTCTCGAAATGATAGAAAAATCAGATTGTCACACACTCTCTCTCTTCAAGTTGGCCGACCAAGACTCTCTCTTTTCATTTCTTCTTCTTCCTCTTCTCGGCCGAAAAGATCAGCCCAACCAGTTCCGACCACCTCCCTTCCTTTGGTCATAAATTTTTCGATCGATATCGAGTGAGGTAAAACCACCGTCATCTTAAATTTTATTGTCTTGTGGATCTAGAGACATATTATAAACTTGATTTGGCCCAGCCGTTTCTCCCGTAGGTCTGTTTGAGTGGACGAAGGTCAGGATGAGGTCAGATTCTAATCCATTTTGGGAAAAGACCTATTTTGGGGGCTTCCAGACTTCAAAAGGCTTCAAATTTTCGGTGCGGTCTTCGACACTTATAGTATTAAAGTTGGCTGAGCTGTGTTTACAATTGTAGTTGAGTTAAATGGGTTTTTATGGCTTATTTGAGGCGGTTTTTTTTAGGCAGAATCTGACCGCATGTACACCGAGTGGAACCGTGCTGATCGAAAGTCTTTGAGGTGTTATTTTGCTTTCAAATCTTTGGTGAGCTTTCTGAACATGTAGATTAAGGTTATGGCAAGTTGGTTTTGTGATGGATTGAAGTTTGGAGTTGATTTATGGACTGATTTGTGCGGGTTAGTTCAAAATCGATTCTGCCTTGCTCGTGCTCCAATAGAACCGAACCTGTTGGGGGTTAAACAAAGGGTGTTTTGGCTTTGAAATGATTAGTAAGACACCATGAGATATTATATGAGACGTTATTGAGGAGTATCCGAATTAGATTGGAGATTAAAGGTGATTTAAGGGCTGAGTTGTGCACGAAACTCAAGTTATATTCTGCTTTGTTAAAGGATTGTTTAAACCGAATATTTTGGGGGTTCATGGAGATGACGCCGTGTCATGGGTTGCCCATTGATGTGTTATTGAGGTATTGGCAAAGTGGGGTTGAGAAATGGTTGAGTTTTGATTTGGAAATGTAATTTTTCCTTGGACGGCGCGTGACCCCTACTGTGGCCGTGAGTTTACTGACCTAGGAGGGTCATTTGGATTGAATTTGCTAGCTTGCTTGAAGATGTAAGTGTTTCCAAAACCCTTACCCGAATGCTAGGACACTACTGGATAGATTGGTTGGATGAATTGAGTGCTTGGTGAATCTTAGGGCTTGAATCGCTTGATTAAGTAGCGAATTCCATGATTTGAATGGCATAGTATGAAATTGAATTGTGATATGCATTGATGTTATGTTTGGCTACTGCGCTTCAATTAGCCAGAGAGCCTTGTGAGGTAAGTGGCTTGTGACATTCTGAATTTCCTACCATTTTGAGGCTGTTGAATGTGAATGTACCTTTTGACATATTTCAGTTTTGTCTCGCTCAAATCTGATCAATCTTGAGTAAACTGACCAAAAGGGAAAAGGCTAATGCATAACAATGTACGTGGACCTAGGAAACTCGAAAAAGGAAATGACGTTTTGAACATAAAGATTGTCGAGGGAACATTTAAAGCCAATAAGGCCGATCAGATAACTATTAAGGAATACAATGCTAGCGTTATACGATTGGATTGCGGGTGAAGCCGCTTAACCAATGTATAATTTACAAATTTTCCTAAATCGAACTATGACGATCGAAGACGTCAGAACTAGCGATGAACCCTCGCAATTACATGACAACCAAAGCTGTCATAACTTGAATTATCCTTAATGTGATGAGAATCATAGAGTCGATACGCGTAATGTTTGCAAAAGATGCTCGTTAGTTCGAAAAAAACTGGAATTACGATCTATGGATAAATGATCATGAGATGGAGGCTCAAAATTGGTAATTGGAAATAGAGAATTCCAATTCTGGATAGGAATTTGATAATGTCTCGCCAAATGGTAATTTCGAATTGGAAAAGTGAAGTTTGCACTGAAAGTGTAAAATTACCATTTTGCCCATTGATCATTTGTCATTGCCTTAAGAAACCATGAAGGACAAAATGGACATTTCTCCTATCCTATAGGGTTGCCGAAATTCACTTATCCATGGGGTCAAAGGACGGTCAAACTTCTTAGTGTATTTGTCACGTCCCACGCTCAGACACGAGCACGCGACTCCCTGCAAGCAAACCAAATATCTCTCGCGGTCTCGAGATCCACAAATAAGTTGAGAGACATAATATATACCAAGCACGCGGAAGCAATAATGAAATAACTCCTTCGTACAAAATATAAGTGGGACCTGGATAGCTCAAATATTGTCGTACAAATATCCAACCATTCATACAGGTACAAAGCTACTAAATTAGCCAACACAAGGGGCGACGGGGTAAGTACACAAAAAAGGGTTCATCATTGACATCCAAAAGAAACAGGATCAGGTCTCCACCAAAGGATCGGCTGATAAGCTGGGAGCTCCTAAGACGAACAGCTGGAGTCCTTGGTGTCCTCTTCGTCTTTCGTGAGCTCGTATTCCGAAAAGGTCTTAGAGCGAACCTCTATAGTATCCTCAGCTGTCTCCTCAGCAGATGGCTCCGCGAGATCCTCCTCAGTCGCCTCGACCATAATAACCTCTTCCTCCATGTTCTCTGTGGTCGGTGTCCTCTCCGGTCCATTCCTCGAACCGACAATGGATCCCTCAACCTGGTCTAAATCTCTGGTGGGGTGGCACTAACTAGGGACAACTCCCTGGGGTACCTCACTGGGCTTTAGCGGCCTGGTAGACACATCCCCGACCTTCCTAAACCAGGTCTCATACCGATAAGGCTTCCAACTCGTACTACCATCGTCTACCTAAACCATGGTACACTTCTTTGCATAAATAGTTCCCTACCCATCAAAGAACTCATCAAAATAAGTGGACATCTCCTTCGGGTATCCAAAACGTATAGGCCACATCGTCAAGATCTAGGATCTGTAAAGACAAGGGTCCCCAACGGGGTGAGAGTCACATCTCAGTAAAAGAGTCCTAACCCTAGGTTAGGCCGATCGTCCATTCAAGCAGTCACATACCCCAATCATTCAAACGCATAGACATATAAGGCAATGCAAATATAGACCACCATACTCGAGTGACAGGCATGCAATTATGACATCATAACACACTCAGATGATCATGCACGACTCATCTTGCCTCATCTCCATAATCATATTTTCCTGCCTGCCTCATTCTCATGCCTGCGATTAGATCGCATCAGGCTCGGTCCCCGTAAATGCATCAAACCGTCATTGACAACCCGCGTAAACGCATCAAGTTTCAATGATACTCCAGGCTAGTGTTAACCAATCACATTTTCGTCCCGCGTTTCAACGCATCAGAACCGTGAGCTTCTCAACCCCGCGTCTCGTACACGTTAAGGTACCACACAACTCCAACCTCACACCTCAGCGCCTCTGGGTACTCATTTCCACCACTCCGCTTCTCATACGCATCAGGGTCTCACCATGTCAGACTAATGCCATGATTCTCAATTCATTTCATATTCATAATGCAATGTGCAACTCAAGCACAATCATACACACATGGCATGCAAGATAATCAAAGTGACACTCGGACATGGTAGGTAATTCAAGTACAAGCATTAGCACACATTAATCCCCTATACCATATTAGGAAGTACCGAGAACATTTATCTTGGAATCTCTCACAAATCAATCAAATTATCCCCCGACTCACCCAATTGAGTCCAATCTTCCTATCCTAAGTTTAGGATTCCCTTACCTTGAGTTTGATACCATAAATTTCTCCTTCCAAATGCCTCAATGTTTCGGCCAACTAGCCCAAGGGTACAATCCACCGCGCAAACTAGGAATTTCCAACCAATTATCAATTTCCTTTGTCCAATTCACCCATCCATGCATCACAAACCTCCATAACACAATCCTCACTATCCTAGCTTGTCTCAATCACCAATTTGAGACTCAAAACCAACAACCATCAGCTCCCACAAAATCGAACCGGCTATTTTCGGTTCTGTGCAAACCGAACATGTCTAGCCCTAAATCAACTCTCAATCCATCATTTAATCACTAACCTACTTGTTAACATGTCTATCTAACCTAAATCAACTCTCAATCCATCATTTAATCACTAACCTACTTGTTAACATGTCTATCTCAGGTTTATGAGGCTCACCAAAGATTTGAGGTCGAGTCGTCACCGGAAACACCTTGAACCTTACCAGTTTCTTCAAGACTGCAACCGGCAGTTTCTGTCCAATGTTCACAAGACCCATTTGGGATCAAAACTCCATCAAATTAAGTTCAAATTTTTACCACATATTGATATACAAGTTCCCTAGATCTCCACAAAATTTGGTCACAAAACTCTAACATTTTGAGGTCTTTAAGGGTCAGAAACTCGACCTACCTCAGATTGAATTAGTTTCCGTCGGCTTTCGGGAAAATGCTTGGCCGGAGTTTCTCGGGGGTCCTATCGACGTGCTTCCACTTCGAGGAGGTCGGCAAGAGGTGGGGTTAGGCGTGGGTGGTCAATTCGCCTACTGGTGGTCACCGGAGGAGGGCGTCGGCGGCAGCAAATGGGGCGATAGGAGCTGGTTGTCGGGCAGCAAAAGGAGGAAGAAGAAGAAGAAGAAGTTATCGTGAGTTGGGGCGGTGTTATGGCCGGTCAATAGAGAGGAGAGAGAGAGAGAGAAAAAGGTTATATTCAATCCTCAAGAGTCAATGGTTGAATGGTAGGTGGTCAATAGTGGACAAAATCACTTTTTAGCCCATCTTTGGACACTTGTCCTAAGTGTCAATCAAATTCAAACCAATGGCTACAATATCTTCTCTTTTTCAACAACCTTGGGGTGGTTGAAAGACCAAAATGCCCTTCTTCATTTGCATAGGCAAGGCTAAAGCTTTGAGGGGCAAAATGGTAATTTCACCTCGACTTCCGAAACACCGTTTTTCTCAATCCAATAATCTTTGACATGGCGACGACCAATTCAAACATGACGTTGGAATTCTTGATTCTCCATTTTCAATTTTCAGGACTCGTTTTTTATTATTTTTTCTATCAGACGTGGTTCCAACCTATGCCGAACCGACAGGCGGCTTTTGCCGACTTTACGCGTGTCGACCCTGTGATTCATATCACATTTAGGTCTCGTTAATTCATGGCGGCTTTGGTTGTCATGTAATTGTGAAGGTCTATCATCCGTTCCTGTGGTCTCGATCGTCTCTGTCCGATTTAGGAAAATTTTGCAAATTATACATTGGTTAAGCGGTATCACCCGCGCTCCAATCGTATAACACTAGCAAGATATTTCTTAATCGTTCTTAGATCGGCCTTTTATGGTTCTAAATGTCCCCTCGATAATCCTTATGGTCAAAGGCCATTTCCTATTCGAATTCCCTAGGTCCACATATCTCGTCTCGCATTATCCTTTCTCTTTTGGTCAATCTACTCGAATTGATCAGATTCGAGCGAGATATGACTGAAACACATCTCTGGATATACTTCTTATTAATGAGTCATAAAATGACTGGGAAATCAGAATGTCACAACTCTTCCCCACTTACAAAAATTTCATCCTTGAAATTTACATCTAACTTAATTACTCAAATAAATGGGGGTGTTGTCTCCTCATTGTCTCCTCGTTTTCTCACGTGGCGCCTTCGGTTCCATGGAGCTTCCAAACAACTTTGACTAGTGGAATCATCTTATTCCTTAGGGTTTGTTCCTTTCGGTCTTCTATCTTGATCGGCTTCTCCACGTAGGATACTCGGTCATCTACTTCTATGGCTTCGTAGTCCAGCACATGTGTCGGGTCTCGTTTATATTTTTGTAGCATTGACACAAGGAAGACATTATGCACCTGGGATAGATTAGGCGGCAAGGCAAGCCTGTAAGCTAAGGTTTCAATCCGCTCTAGTATCTCGAATGGGCCTACATACCTTGGGCTTAGTTTCCCCTTCTTTCTAAATCGCGATAATCCCCTCATCGGCGACACTTTGAGGAAGACATTATTGCCCACTTGAAATTTCAAAGGCTTACGCCGCTTATCCACATAGCTCTTTTGACGACTCTGTGCCGTCTTCTGTCTATCCCGAATTATTTTTACTACTTCCACCGATTGTTCTACCAACTCTGGGCCTGTGATACTTCTTTCTCCAACCTCATCCCAGCAAATTGGGGTTCTGCAGGCTCTTCCATAGAGTGCTTCGAATGGTGCCATCTGGACGCTTTGCTGATAGCTATTATTATAAGAAAACTCTACCAAATGTAGCTGATCTTCCCATCCACCTTTAAAATCAATGACGCCTGCTCGTAACATGTCCTCAAGCGTCTGAATCATCCTTTCCGACTGTCCATCCGTCTATGGATGATACGCTGTACTAAACTGCAATCGAGTTCCCATGGCTTCTTGAAGACTCTTCCAAAAGTTCGCCGTGAATTTGGGATCTCTATCCGAGGTAATCGTCACAGGCACTCCATGCAGCTTCACTATTTGCCTCATGTAAAACTCGACGTATCTATCCATTGCGAAATCCTTTTGCACAGGAATGAAGTGGGCAGACTTGGTTAATCTGTCCATGACTATCCATATAAAGTCGTGACCTCATTGGTTCCTTGGGAGTCCCATCACAAAATTCGTAATTTTATGCTCCCACTTCCACTCAGGAATTTTCAGTGTTTGTAGTAGTCCTCCAAGCTTACAGTGCTGTCTTTCACCTGTTGGCATGTCAAACACTTAGCTACATATCTCGCCACATCCACCTTCATTCCGTTCCACCAATAGTGTTGTCGCAAGTTCTGATACATCTTCGTACTCCCCGGGTGGATACTATAATTGCTTCCGTGAGCCTCTGACAAGATCCTTTCCCTGAGTCCGTCATCTTTTGGCACGCACAGTCGTCCTCGGAACTTCAAAACTCCGTCCTCTGACTCCTGAAATTTTGGTTTCCTCTTTGTCGTTTCCATCTCCAAAATTTTTTGAATTTCCAGGTCCGTAAACTGTAAGGTCTTTATTCCTTCTTGGACCTCAGGTTCCACCTTCAATGTAGCCATTAAACTGGACAACTGGCAGATTTCCAATCTGAAGTCGGAATCTCTTAAATCCTCGATCACCGACCAACTTCTTACCAGCAGACAAGCAATGCTCGACTTCCGGCTTAGCACATCTGCTACTCTGTTTGCCTTCCTAAGGCGATATAGTATATCACAATCATAGTCCTTAAGCAGCTCCATCCACCTACGCTGCCTCATATTCAGCTCTTTCTGGGAGAACAGATATTTTAAGCTCTGGTGGTCGGTGTAAATCTGAAACTTTTCGCCACATAGGCAGTGTCTCCAAATCTTCAGAGCAAATATGATCGCTGCTAATTCTAGATCATGCATTGGGTAGTTCATTTCATGTGGTATCAATTGTCGGGAAGCGTAGGCCACTACTCTTTCATGCTGCATCAATACATAGCCCAATCCTTTCAGCGAGGCATCGTTGTAAATCTCATAGTCCCCTGGTCTAGATGGAATTGTCAACACCGGTACGGTCGTCAACCGTTGCTTGAGTTCTTGGAAACTCCTTTCACATTTTTCTATCCATTTAAATGTCGTTTTCTTCCTTGTCAGCCTTGTCAATGGGATGACTATGGATGAGAATTTCTCTACAAATCGCCTGTAATACCCTGCCAATCCCAAGAAACTTCTAACCTCGGTGACTGTAGTAGGCCTAGGCCAATTCGTTACCACTTCAATCTTTGCAGGATCCACTGTGATTCATTCTCTAGATACCACATGACCAAGAAATGCTATCTTATTCAGCCAGAGCTCGCATTTACTCAACTTCGCATAGAGTGAATGCTTCCTTAGGGTCTATAGGACAATCCTCAAGTGCTCTTCATGTTCTGCGTCACTCCTCGAGTAAATCAAGATATCGTCAATAAAGACTATGACGAATACTATGATGAATCTATCCAGTAATTCTTTAAATACTCGATGCATCAGGTCCATAAAAACAGCTGGAGCATTGGTCAATCCAAACGGCATCACTGTAAACTCATAATGACCATACCTCGTCCTAAAAGCAGTCTTAGATATGTCTTCCTTCTTGATCCTCAGTTGGTGATACCCAGTCCTCAGGTCAATCTTTGAGAATACCGTCGTTCCTTACAACTGATCAAACAGATCGTCAATCCTCGGCAGTAGCTACTTGTTTTTCATTTTTACCTGGTTCAACTGTCGATAGTCGATGCATAGATGCAAAGACCCATCCTTCTTCCTTACGAACAATACTGGCACTCCCCACAGCGAAGCACTTGGTCGGATAAATCCTTTATCCAGCAGTTCCTGCATCTGCAAATTTAACTCATTCAATTTTGACAAAGACATCCTATAAGGTGCCTTCGAGATCGGCTCTGTTCTAGGAGCTAACTCAATCACGAACTCTATCTCTTGCTCTGGTGGCAATCCTGGCAACTCCTGAGGAAGACATCAGGAAATTCAGGTGCTACTAGGATACTCTCTAATTTTAGCTCTTCGGTAGTCGTGTCCATCACTGCAACCAAGTACGCTTGACACCCTTTTGACATCAATTTGGTCACTTCTAGAGATGAAACTAAAGGAATTGAGATTCCTCCTCGACTTCCCACCAATTCAAAGCTAGGGCGGCCTCTTGGATAAAATCAGATTATTTTACTACCACAATCTACTACTGCCCTTGTTTACCCAACCAATCCATCCCTATGATCATATCAAAATCATACATGGGCAATACAGCTAGATCAATACTCTCCTTACTCCCTCCAATCATGATTTCACAACCAGCACAACTCAAAGAAACCAATATGTTATCCTTTAATGGAGTGGCAACATGTCGATTCATATTCAATGGTTTTAACTTCATACCCACCAAATCAGCAAATTGAGCAGACACAAATGAATGCGTGGCACCAGGATCAAATAATGCATATGAAGCTTGGTCGTACAAGTAAACCGTACCTGTGACCACCCCTAGTGCTTCCTCCGCCTCTCTGTGAGCTACTGCATATACTCTTCCCTAGGCCGGTGGTCAATTCTGTTCGATCTGAGGAGTGGCAGTCGACGGTCCAGCTTGCGGTCGCTATCCTTGAGGTCGACTCGTCGGAGCTTGATTTGGGCACGTCCTCATCTGGTGGCCCATCTGACCACACTTGAAACAAGCCCTAGTCCTTACCGGGCATGGCCCATTTCCATGCTTTCTATCACATAGGTGGCAGCTCCAATTAGCGGGATTCGACAGCTTCACAATATTTTTGCTTACGGGAGGCACAAAATGCCCTTTGCCTACCATCGGTCTCTTGCCCATCGGGCAATTGTCTCTGAATGGGGTAAACTGTGATCCAATTGCAGTATTCCTCTCTTTCAAGTCCCTTTTAATCATCTGTCCCCTCTCACAGATCTCCTTATAAGTCCTTAGGTTTAAAGCAATCATTTGACTACGAAGCTCAGGCCTCAAACCATCCCCAAATCTTCGTGCTTTCTCTTGGGGATCTCCACTGATCGAGGTGCGTACCTTGATAATCTGGAAAACTCGGCCTCATACTGATTTATCGTCAGCTGGTTCTAGCGCGGCTGTAAGAATTCTACTTCTTTCCTTTCCCTGGCCATCTCCGAAAAGTACTTGTCCTTGAACGCCGTCTTAAAGGCATCCCAATTCATGGCCGTTCCTTTAGGGAAAACTCCACCCTTGGTGGCAGCCCACCAATCGTTTGCCGTACCCTCCAGCTGGTACACTACTAGTAGCATCTTCTCTTCGTCCGTGCACCTCAGCACTCTAAAGGCTTTTTTCAACTTCTCGATCCATCTGGGTGCTAGCTCGGGATCTCCAGTCCCGTCAAACTGTGTCGGCTTCAGCTTTATGAACTGCTCGACTAGCTAGGCCATCTGTTTGGCAGCGAAGATTTCCTCTTGGGTGTTCACCACCTCATTGCCTTGGTTAAGCTCACCTTGGCTTCCATTGCCACCATTGTTGCTGTTGTTCGCGTTGACGGCAGCCATGGCAGCTCCTACCGCCTGGGCTATAGCAGCATCTCGGTCCTAGGTATGCCTGTCAATAAGGTCGCCAATTCTTTTTCGTGCCCTCAGCACGCCATTCATCCTTGGATCCTCCGCTACAGGCGGCCTAGAGCTAGAGGCTCCGCCTCTGGATCTTCCAGATCTCCTAGATGGGTTCCTCATTCTTATCTACCTCTACTGAACCTGGTCCACCACAAGTCCAGCAAGGATTTAGTAACTCATTCATTCATCCATACCCAGACCTACTAAATGCTCCTTAACAGAAACAATCATAACATAGCAGTACTCTATACAACAAGTTCTAGAGATATTTCAACAAGTAGTCCATGGCCATTCCTCAGTTCCGTTCACTCTAACGGTTCACTAAAACTAACCATACTCGTTCATTCAACAGGCCAAAGTCCAGAAATGATTCCCAACACCAAACAGGGAACTTAATCCACATGCAACACCACAACCCTGCTAAGGCCAAATGCCATCCATAAGTGCCAAGTTACATGCTATGCACCTCATGTCTTATCTTGACCAGTCTCCTAAGATCTCGCTATCCAACCAAGTCCCAACTTAATCCTCCTTATTACTCCAATCCTCAACCAACTTTGGATCGAGCTGACCTTGCTCTGATACCAAAGCGGACGGGGATTCACGCCCCGCGCTCCGGCACGAGCACGCGACTCTCTGCAAACAAATCAAATATCTATCGCGGTCCCAAGATCCATAAATAAGTCGATAGACATAATATATACCGAGCACACGGAAGCGATAATGAAATAACTTCTTCGTATAAAATATAAGTGGGACCTAGATTGCGCAAATATTGTCATACAAATATCCAACTGTACTAAATCCACTAACACGAGGGGCGATGGGGTAAGTACACAAAAAAGGGTTCATCATCGACATCCAAAAGAAACGGGGTCAGGGTCGCCACCAAAGGATCGACTGATAAGTTGGGAGCTCCTAAGATGAGCAGTTGGAGTCTTTGGTGTCCTATGCGTCCTCCATGCGCTCGTACTCCGAAAAGGTCTCAGAGCGAACCTCTACAGTACCCTCAGCTGTCTCCTCAACAGATGGCTCCGCGAGATCCTCCTCAGTTGCCACGACCATAATAACCTCCTCCTCTGTGTTCTCTATGGTCGGGGTCCTCTCCGGTCCATTCCTTGAACAGACAATGGAACCCTCAGCCTGGTCTAAATCTCTGATGGGGTGGCACCAACTAGGGACAACTCCCTGGGGTACCTTATTAGGCTTCAGCGGCCCGATAGACACATCCCCGACCTTCCTAATCCAGGCCTCATACCGATAAGGCTTCCAGCTCGTACTGCCCTCGTCTAACTAAATCATAGTACACCTCCTTACATAAATAGTTCCCTGCCCATCAAGAAACTCATCAAAATAAGTAGACATCTCCTTCGGATCTCCAAAACGTATAGGCCACATCGTCAAGATCCAGGATCTGTATAAACAAGGGTCCCCAATAGGGTGAGATTCACATCTTAGTAAAAAAGTCCTAACCCTAGGTTAGGCCGACCGTCCACTCAGGTAGTCACATACCCCAATCATTCAAACTCATAGACATATAAGGCAATGCAAATATAGACCACCACACTCGAGTGATAGGCATGCAATTATGACATCATAACACACTCAAATGATCATGCACGATTCATCTTGCCACATCTCCACAATCTTCTTTTCCTGCCTACCTCATTCTCATGCCCGTGAATAGATTGCATCAGGCTCGGTCCGCGTAAACGCATCAGACAGTCATTGACAACCCGCGTAAACGCATCAGGTTTCAATGATACTCCAGGCTAGTGTCAACCAATCACATCTCCGTCCCGCGTTTCAATGCATCAGGACTGTGGCCTTTTCAACCCCGCATATCGTACGCATCAGGGTGCCACACAACTCTAATCCCGCACCTCAGCGCCTCAAGGTACTCATTTCCACCACTCCGCGTCTCATACGCATCAGGGTCTCACCATGTCAGACTCATGCCATGATTCTCAATTCATTTCACATTCATAATGCAATGTGCAACTCAAGCACAATCATACACCCTTGGCATGCAAGATAATCAAAGTGACACACAGACATGGCAGGTAATTCAGGCACAAGCATTAGCACACATTAATCCCCTATACCATCTTAGGACGTACCAAGAACATTCATTTTGGAATCTCTCACAAATCAATCAAATGATCGCCCGACTCACCCAATTGAGTCCAATCTTCCTATTCTAAGTTTAGGATTCCCTTACCTTGATATTGATACCATAAATTTCTCCTTCCAAATGCCTCAATGTTTCGGCCAACTAGCCCAAGGGTCCAATCCACCGCGCAACCTAGAAATTTCCAACCAATTATCAATTTCCTTTGTCTAATTCACCCATCCATGCATCACAAACCTCCATAACACAATCCTCACTATACTAGCATGTCTCAATCACCAATTTGAGACTCAAAATCAACAATCAACAGCCCCACAGATTTGGTCTTGCACAGATCTGAACTGGCTATTTTCGATTCTGTGCAAACCAAACATGTCTAGCCTTAAATCAACTCTCAATCCATCATTTAATCACTAAACTACTTGTTAACATGTCTATTTAAGGATTTATGAAGCTCACCGAAGATTTGAGGTCGAGTCGTCGTCGAAAACACTTTGAACCTCATCAATTTCTTCAAGACTACAACCGACAATTTCTGTCCAATGTTCACAAGACCCAAAACTTCATCAAATCAAGCTCAACTTTTTACCACAGATTGAAATACAAGTCCCCTAGATTTTCACAAAATTTGGTCGCAAAACTCTAACATTTCAAGGTCCTTAAGGGACAGAAACTCGACCTACCTCAGATTGATTCATTTTACGTCGGCTTCCGGAAAAATGCTTGGCTGGAGCTCCTCGGTGGTCCAATCGACATGCTTCCACTTCGAGGAGGTCAGCAAGAGGTGGGGCTAGGCGTGGGTGGTCGATTCACCGGCTGGTGGTCGCCGGAGGAGGGCATCGGCGGCAGCGAATGGGGCAGCAGGAGATGGTCGTCGTGCAGCAGAAAGAGGAAGAAGAAGAAGAAGTGATCGTGAGTTGGGGGGTGTTATGGTTGATCAATAGAGAGGAGAGAGAGAAAAAGGTTATATTCAATCGTCAAGAGTCAATAGTTGAATGGTAGGTGGTCAATAGTGGACAAGACCACTCTCTAGCCCATCTTTGGACACTTGTCCTGAGTGTCAATCAAACTCAATCCAATGGCCACAATCTCTTCTCTTTTTCAGCAGCCTTGGGGTGGTTGAAAGATAAAAATGCCCTTCTTCATTTGCATAGGCAAGGCTAAAGCTTTGAGGGTCAAAATGGTAATTTTACCCCGATGTCTGGAACACCATTTTTCTCAATCCAATAATCTTCGACATAACGACGACTAATCCAAACATGACGTTGGAATTCTTGATTCTCCATTTTCAATTTTCAAGGCTCGTTTCTGATTGTTTTCTCTATCAGACGTGGTCCGGCCTATCCTGAACCGAAGGGTCTACTTTTGTAGACTTTACGCGTATCGACCCTGTGATTCATATCACATTTAGGGCTCATCAATTCATGGTGGCTTTGGTTGTCATGTAATTGTGAGGGTCTATCACTAGTTCCTATGGTCTCGATCGTCATTGTCTGATTTAGGAAAATTTTACAAATTATACATTAGTTAAACGGCATCACCTACGCTCCATTAGTTTAACACTAGGAAGGCATTCCTTAATCGTTCTTAAATCGGCATTTTATTGTTCTAAATGTCCTCTCAACAATCCTTATGGTCAAAGTGTCATTTCATATTTGAATTCCCTAGGTTCACGTATTTCGTCTCGCGTTAGCCTTTCCCTTTTGGTAAGTCTACTTGAATTGATCAAATTCGAGCGAGATATGACTGAAACACATCTCTAGATATACTTCTCATTAATGAGTCTGAAAATGACTAGGAAATCAGAATGTTACAGTATTATTGGAGCTTGCCACTTGTCAAGCAATGGGAGCCCCAAGCATTGAATGCCCACCTAACCAAGTCTAATCTAATTTTACCCAATTATATGTTTGAGACAACGATATTGAAGTCCTCATCTGCTGTGTATACCCTTCCCACACGTTCACTTCAATTTCCTCTCTATTTAGCCTCAACCCAAAACTGCCCAAAAAATTAAATTCTGCCTACTCTATTCGGTCTGGTCGAGTGGCCCTTCCCGGTGTTCAATTGAGGCACTTTGACTTCCAGAGGTAAGATCTATGTGTCCTTGACAAGCTCCAATTGGATTTTCTTCATTTGGATAAGTAGTTTTATACTTATGAGTCTGAGACTAAAATTGGACGAAATATGTGCGAGTTGGGAGAAGGTCACCGTATACCCTATTAGAAATTCCGAATGACCTCAAATTTTTTAGGAGAGCTTCATAAAACCTAGTATTATGTTCAGATGGATTATTATTATAAATAGATGGTGTTAACTTCGATTTTCATGGCTAAACATTAACGGTAAAATCTGGACAGATTCTGACCTCATGGAGACTGGGCTGTTTTGACATCTTTGGGGTGTCAACTAACTCCAAATCTCTTAGTGAGCCTCCTAAACATGTAAATGAAGGTCTTGAATGTTGTTTGTGCCAAGGGTTAGGCTTGAGATTGAAATATGGCTCGATTAAGCGGTTAGAACCAAAATCGATTCTGTTTTGAGGGTGTATACATGCTAGCCAGTTCTGTTTAAGGGTTGAATGAGGAATATTTAGAATTTAATTGATTTATAATGACTTGTATGAGGTGACAAGAGGTTTCAATAGGAAGCGTGAGAAGTGGATTGAGGTTTAAGGGTGATTTATGGCAAGTTTGATGCATAAAACGCTAATTTTTGTATTGTCATGTATATGACTGAGTAAACCGAACATATTAAGCGTTCGGAGTGAGCGTTGCCATGTGTCCAATCGTTATAGAAAGGTGTCTTGAATTGCCAATGGTGTGGCTAGGGATAGATTGCGTTAATGGAAGTGAATATTCCGTGGTTTATGACTCAAGGTTGGTTAATCTTGTTAGGCTGACGACGTATTCGTGAGAATTGTGTACTTGTGGCTTTTGGATAATTGCTTGGTGTTGCATTGTGATTTTAATCAGGTAAGTATTACCTAATCCTTTCTCTGAATGCCTAGATACACTGGATGAGTAATTGAATGACGTGATTGATTGATGAATTTCTATGAAATGAATTGTATGTGTGTCTTGATGGCATGGTGATATAAACAAAGGTGATGGGGATACCATTTGGTCTGATGACCCCGGCGGTATCGGTGGGTGGTGAAAAAGAATGAAAATGTGAATGCCATTTGGTCTGATGGTCCCGGGGGCATAGAGTGGTTGTCAGCCTGGAGTGTACATTTGGTATGATGACCCCTGTGTATGAGGACATCATTTGATCTGATGACCTCGGCGATGTTAAGTGACAGGAGTTGCTAGTGGGGTATGTGGGTGGTTGAGATAGTGGTGGCTATGGTGAATGTGGTGTATATGTGTTTGTGTATTGATTATCCATGTCTGGTTAAGGATTTTGTTGCCATGTGACGCCTTTTTGCCCTTACATTGCTTGATGTCTTGCATTATGAGTGGCATTTGTGTGCGATCTGGTAGGACTTGCATTGAGGTGGAGGGCTTGGTTTCACTTTCTAAGATGTCGATCTCACCCTTTAATGAGATAAACTTTTCAGACCCAAAACCCTAACCATGCTGCCAATTCGTCTGGGCGATTCGAAGGAGATGATCACCAATTTTGATGAGTTTCCGTACTGGAAGGGGATTACGTACATCAGGAAGCGCACGACAGTCTGGGTAGACGAAGGGAAGCCGAAACTGCAACCCCATCACTTTGAAGCCTGATTTCGTTAGGTGGGAGACAGCAACTTGATGTGACCCCCGCTACCAGAAGATGTTCCGTGGGAGGTGATTCCTACATGACGCCATCCGTCCTGACTTGGCATAGATGTAGACAACCCAGCATCTGTGGGAGGTTCTAGAAATATACCTGATGTGCCGAAGTCTCCTTTGTCCTCTGCTGAGTACATGAACTATGTAGAGATTTCTGCTGACACTATCGAAGCCACTGACGAAGAAGAAGAAGAAGAAGAAGAATAAGAAGAAGAATAAGAAGAAGAAGCCAAGGAAGACACCGAAGAGCCTTCAGAGGATGTGCCTTCTGAGACTTTTTCGGATTGTAATCCAAATGCTGAGGGGGACGTTGGAAGAGATGATTCAAGCTGTTCTGGCAAGAAGTCTGAATGAAGGGGGTTGGTGATCCATGAACAATTTTGGTGTTAGGCTTTAGGAAAAGCTTAGTAGTAGCCTTGAACCCTAAGCCTTAGTTCCTTTTCTACCTGGGTGTGCGGCTTTAAATTTTTGTTATTTCCCTTCTAATGTTTGTAATGAATGTTTCTAGATTGTATAAATGGTATGCTTTTAAGTTCTTCTAAAACTCCCCTGTTCTTTTTATTTCTTAGTGTACGGAGATTCTTGCTTTCGTTTATGCATTTCATATCATACTAGGCCATGGTAGGTTCCTAGAAAATCGTTTGGCCTAAGGTGGATGTAATGAGTTCTAGGGGATGCGGGGTGTTACATCCCCGTTCGAGTGGTATCAGAGTAGGTTAAGAGCAGGGTACCAAGAATATAGTCGATTGAGGATTGAAGTAATAATGAGTAAAGGAATTTGGGATGATTGGGGTAGTGGGGCCCTAGGGGGAGTCAAGCATGAATGCATAGCATATGATTAGCGTATGTGATTGGCATCATGATATGGCATAGTTGTTGTCATGTGATTGACATCTTGATATGGCATGGTTGTTGTGGACCTATGAGGGGTCAAGCTCTACACTGAGCATGTTGTTGTGATTGTGGATTGACTGAGTGAGTTATACCTTGGATTGTGCAAAGTTGCATATGAGTCTGGACTTGAGGTATAGTTGATGTGCTTGTAAGAATGCCTGAGTGATTGGCTATTGTTTTATGATTGCTACTTAGTTGAGTAGCGTAGAAGTAATGAGATATGAGTAAGTGAGTTAGATTTATAGTTCCATAGTGGAATTATGGTGACTCAAGTGAGTCAAGTTGAACAAGTATGAGTAATCGACCTGGAAGGCCGAGAAGCGGAGCTTCGAGCTCCAGACCTCCGATGGCTGAGGACCCAAGAATGGAAGGAGTTCTGAGGGCCTTGGAACATATTAGCGAGCTTATAGGAAAAGAAGCTCAGGATAGAGCAGCTGCAGCTCTTAGGCAAGCGGAAGATAGAGTTGAGATCATAGCTCAAGCTACTGAAGCTGCGGTGGCAGCCGTGAATATGGCAAATGGAAATAATGCCTAGGGTGCTAAAGCTGGGAATGCTCAAGGGAATGTCAATGCTAATAGACCAATGGGTCAGTTGGTCGAGCAGTTTATTAAATCGAAATAGACCCAGTTTGATGGTACTGGAGATCCTAAGTTGGCTCCAAGGTGGATTGAGAAACTTGAAAAAGCTTTCAAAGTGTTGAGATGCACAGATGAAGAGAAAGTGTTGCTAGTTGTGTATCAACTAGAGAGAACTGCGCATGATTGGTGGAGTGCCTCGAAGGGAGGAGTATTTTCTGAAGGGACAGCTTTGACTTGGGCTGCCTTCACTGTTGCTTTCAATGACAAGTATTTTTCTGAGACGGCGCGTGAAAGGAAATGACTGGAATTTCAGCAGTTGCGATAGAATCAACTGGCTGTGGATCAATATGAAGTAGAGTTTGCAAGATTGTCGAGGTACGCACCAAGGTTAGTGGAGGATCCACTTGAGAAAGCGTAAAGATTTCGAGATGGTTTGAGACTAGAAATCCATAGTAGAATTATAACTGTGAATTTGAGAATGTACCAGGAGATCTATGAGAGGAGCCAAATGATTGAAAAGGATATCAAGGAAAGAGGCATTGCCTCTGAATCATGATTTACTCCTCAGAGAGATAATCGGCGGTTGGGAAAAAGGCCGATGGTGAACAATCAACGATTTGTTCCTTTGATTCGCAGGAATATCGAAAAGTCGACCAAGCGCATGGTACATGAGTTTTCTGATGTCTTTCTTAAGGAATTGCCAGGATTACTACCTGAGAAAGAAATTGAGTTTGTGATAGAGTTGGCACCTAGAACGGAGCCAATTTCAAAGGCACCATATAAGATGTCCTTGTCTGAGCTGAAAGAATTAAAAGTATTGATGCAGGAACTATTGGATAAGGGATTCATTAAACCAAGCGCATCGCCATGGGGAGCGCCGGTGCTGTTTGTGAGAAAGAAGGATGGATCTTTGCGTTTGTGTATAGATTACAGACAGTTGAATCAAGTAACCATCAAGAACAAGTATCCTTTGCCGATGATAGATGATTTGTTTGATCAGTTGCAAGGAGCGGCTGTGTTTTCTAAGATAGACTTGAGGACTGGTTATCACCAGTTGATGATTAAGAAGGAGGATATATAAAAGACTGCTTTCAGAACAAGATATGAGCATTACAAATTTACAATTATGCCTTTTGATTTGACAAATGCCCTTGTTGCATTTATGGATTTGATGTATCGAGTGTTTACGGAGTACTTGGATCAGTTCGTCATTGTTTTTATAGACGACATCTTGATTTACCGAAGAGTAATGAGGAACATGAGGAACATCTAAGGGTAGTTCTGCAGATCCTGAGGGAGCATTCACTTTATGTCAAGTTTAGTAAATGCGAATTTTGGTTGAGTAAAGTAGCTTTCCTTGGTCATGTGATTTCTGGAGAAGAAATTTCAGTAGAACCTTCAAAGGTTGAGGCAGTGATGAAATGGCCTAGACCTACGACAGTTACCGAGATTATAAGTTTTCTAGGATTGGCAAGTTATTATAGACGATTTGTAGAGATGTTTTCGTCTATAGCTACTCCGTTGATGAGACTAACGAAGAAAGACATGAAGTTCGAATGGACTGATAAGTGTGAAAGCAGTTTCCAAGAACTTAAGTACCGATTGACAACTGCATCGGTATTGACTATTCCTTTTGGACCTGGAGGTTATGAGATATGTAGCGAGGCTTCGCTAAAAGGATTAGGGTGTATGTTGATGCAACATGAAAAAGTGGTTGCTTATGCCTCACGACAATTGAGACATCATGAGATGAATTATCTTACGCATGATTTGAAGCTAGCTGCCATCATCTTCGCTCTAAAGATCTAGAGACACTACTTATGTGGAGAAAAATTTCAGATTTATACAGACCACCAAAGCTTGTAGTATCTATTCTCTCAGAAAGAATTGAATATGAGACAGCTTCGATGGATGGAATTACTCAAAGATTATGATTGTGAGATTCTGTATCATTCTGGAAAGGCGAATAGAGTCGCGGATGCACTTAGCCGGAAGTCAAGCATTGCACTCTTATTGGTTAAAGGATGGTCTTTGTTAGATGAGTTGAGAGATTCTGAGTTTAAATTGGAAGTTTTTCAACTGACAAGCTTAATGGCAACCTTGAGGATTGAGCTTGAGATTCAGGAAAGAGTAAAGGCTTTGCAGTCTACAGACCCATAAATTCAGAAGATTCTTGAAATGGACGTAAAAAAAAGGAAACCTGAGTTTGAAGTGTCAGAAGATGGAATTCTGAAGTTTCGAGGACTTTTATGTGTACTTGGGGATGAGAAACTTAAAGAAAGGATTTTGTCGGAAGCTCAAAGGAGCAATTACAGTGTTCATCCAAGTAGCACTAAGATGTATCAAAATCTATGGCAACATTACTGGTGGAATGGAATGAAGGTGGATGTAGCTAAGCATGTAGCAAAGTGTTTAACCTGTCAACAGGTAAAAGCTCAGCATTGCAATCTTGGAGGATTGCTACAATCTTTAGAAATTCCTGAGTGGAAATGGGAACATGTGACAATGGATTTTGTGATGCGCTTGCCAAGGAGTCAGAAAGGTCATGACTCAATTTAGGTAATCGTGGATAGATTGACAAAGTAGGCACATTTCATACCTGTGTGAAAGGATTTTGCAATGGATAAGTACGTAGAGTTGTATATGCGTTAGATTGTGCGATTGCATGGAGTCCAAGTTACGATTACGTATGTCACGTCTCGAACCTGTCAGGCATGCAAAATCCCACCAAAGCCGTCTTGTCTCGGTGGTACCCAAGATCCGTCGGCCAATAATTTATAACTTTTAAATGATATAAACATACGGAAGCGATGAAACTTCTCCATACAATTCAGACTTAAGATGACTCAGGACATAGGGTACGCCTTCTTATAAACACCGACTACAGGTTCTGAGGATGCAACTCTAACTTCAAGGTGACATGAAATCCCTAGAGTCACAAAAGTGTAAATCCATGTTCTATAATTACTTCTTCAAATACCGATCATTGGCAAGCTCAGATTTCCATCGCCTAGGACCTGAAAAAGTTAATCCCACGATGGGGTGAGATATAAATCTCAGCAAGTTCACCCTAAACCTAGACCAGGTCATTAGTCCTCCCAGATTATGCAATAAAACAACGCATGACAATGAAACATCAAGGCACCTCGATATGTCTGGCATAACGCAATCACAATTCAAGGACAATCATGTTATCACAACTAAGCTTCATACTAGCACAACCCTAAGTTCATCAGCTAAGGTGTATTCTCAATTTCATCACCACTTTCAATTCCAATGGCCGAGCCCGCGTCAATATGCATCAGGCTAATAACAAATTTAATCCGAATGGCCAAGCCTGCGTCAATACGCATCAAGCTAATCACAAATTTAATCCCAATGGCCAAGCTCGCGTCAATACGCCTCAAGCTAATCAAGGTCTCGATTGGAAACCCGTGTTCTGACGCATCAGGTTCCAAAGGTCATTTCGATACTTGTGTCGACACGTATCAAGACTATCTCGCGTTCTGATGCATTAGGATATCAATTCTCTTTTTAATAGCTATGCCTACGTCAATACGCCTCAGGCTCGGTCCGCGTCATTACACCTCAGACCATCAAATTGACAAACCTGCGTTAAACGCATCAGGTTTTCATTTCTCTTTTCAATAGCTATGCCTGCGTCAATACGCCTCAGGCTCGGTTCACGTCATTACGCCTCAGACCATCACATTGACAAACCCGCGTAAACGCATCAGGTTTTCAATTTCATTTCAGGCCTGTGTCGACACATAATCAATCTCTTATCGCGTCTCAACGCATCAAGACATTAGTCACCACAACCCCGCGTCTCAACGCATCAGGGTACTAGCCATCACAACTTCGCGTCTCAACACATCAGGGTGCCACAAGCTCTTAGGCTCACAAATCAAACTCCTCTCTTAACGAACTTCATAATCGAGTACGATTTTTAACAGCTAAGTAATGAATCATTATCATGTGAGACGTCAAGGCCAAACGCCAACAAGGTGATATCAAGTACACAGCAAGATAGTCAATCTAACGGTTTGTTCTCTTGCCAACTTATTCATATTTCTCATCAGTCGCCATTCAAGGCCAAATATCACATAGTCATACCAGCATCCATGTCAATCGAATGCACACAACAACAATTTAGCCATGAGAGCCATAATTTCTCATCATCGGGAGTACACACGACTCACACCTCTATTATCTCAGTCGATCATAAATAATCAATGCAATAAACTGCCAAATTCATCAATATATCATCCAAACACATCTAGTTGTGTCCTAACTTCCTAGCAAAGGTTTAGGAGTCACTTACCTTTCAATTTAATCCGTAAAATTCCCTCCAAGACTCCTCCAAAGATTCGATTCCCTTGATCCCAAAACAGGACAGCCAAGCAACCTAGTCCAAAGTTCGTCAAACGATTAATTTTTCTATTCCAATCACCAATTCACGGAGCATACACCTCCTTAACATCTCAATTAACAATCTAGTATGTCTTAACGATGAATTTAAAGCATGGCGACACCTCCCATAGCCCTCAAAGGGCTCAGTTCATCCAAATCGAAACATGGCAGAATTCGGTTCTTCCCTATGCCTCCTTAATCAGTCCATAATTCAACTCTAAATCTTGATTTACCACAAAATCAACTTGCTAACATGTCCTACTATATCTATAGGAGTCTTACCAAAAGTTTTGGAGCAAGTCGAAGCCTCAAAGTGCCACAAACGGCCTTGGTTCTACTCGGTCCATTGACGGCAGATTCTGCTCCACAGAAACCCTCACAAATTAACCATGGAAACCCATTTAAACCCAATCAAACTCACAATTTCAATGTAGCCAACATAATTACTATGAGTTAAGAAGTCCTCACCGAAAATTTGAAGCAATTTGAAGTCTTGAAGTGGCCAAACGAAGACCTTCTTCCAACTTGGTCAGAATTTGCCCCGTCTGGACCTTTGTCCACTCCAATCGAGCTACAGGAAGATCCATTGGGCCAAATTGAGCATATAATATGTCTATGGAAAGACGAGACAATACGATTTCATTTGGTGGTGGTTTTACCTCGATCCGGTATCGGACGAAGGAGATATGACTGGAACAGTGGGACGGGTCGAGTCTGGTCGGGCAGTAGTAGCTCGATGGAAGAGGAAAAGAAAGAGAAAAATGAGAGGAAGAGAGGGGAAAGGTGGTCCATGAAAATGAGGAGGAAGAAGAAGGGATTAGGCTTGATCTCACTTGGTCAACTTCTTTAATTGGTAGGTTAAAAACTTGCATTAAATGCTAACCAATCACATAATACTACTTGTCTCCATCTCTACTATGCCACTTATCTTCATCTAAACAATGTGTTGGCTCACATTGACTTTCATTAACCAATATTTCCTCATATTTTCGGCAGCCATGGTGTCTTGGAAATGACCAAATTGCCCTTCTTCATTTGCTAAGACAAGGTCAATCATTGAGGGGCAAAATGGTAATTTTGCTCTCGCCATCTGAAACGTCGTTTTTCCAATTCAATTTACCTTCAATGAGGTGACGTCTAATTCGATTAGAACATTGAAATCTTTATTTTCCATTTTTCAATTTTGAGATTCCATTTCATATCTCAAGCCTCGAGGGGTCGGAAATTCAGAATGTCATGACGTAGGATCAAGATCCTAAGTTTACAGCAAACTTTTGGAAGAGTATTCAGGAGGCTTTGGGAACGAGATTGCAATTCAATACGGCGTATCATCCACAGACTGATGGACAATCAGAGAGAACAATTCAAATGCTCGAGGATATGTTGCGAGCCTGTGTCATAGACTTCAAAGGTTGATGAGAGGACCAACTGCATTTGGTATGGCACCGTTTGAAGCACTTTACGGTCGAGCTTGCAGAACGCCTATATACTGGGATGAAGTTGGAGAAAGGAGCATAACCAGCCCAAAATTAGTGGAACAGTCTGTTGAGGCGATTAAAGTCATTAGAGAAAAACTGAGAACGACACAAAGTCGACAGAAGAATTATGCTGATAAAAGATGCAAACCATTGGAATTTCAAGTTGGTGACCATGTTTTTCTGAAGGTATCATCGATGTGTGGCTCATCTCGATTTGGGAAAAAGGGAAAACTGAGTCCGATGTATGTAGGTCCTTTTGAAATTTTGGAGCGAATTGAAACTTTGGCCTACAGACTCGCCTTACCGCCAAACTTATCACAAGTGCACAATGTATTTCATGTGTCAATGCTGAGGAAGTATGAGCCAGATCCGACTCATATTTTGGAATTTGAAACCAATGAGGTTGATGACAAGGTGTCATATATGGAAAAACCTATTAGAATCGAGGATCGAAAAGAGCAAGTCTTAAGGAATAAGACAATTTCAATAGTCAAAGTGATTTGGGAGCATCACGGGACCGAACGAATAAGTTATGAGACGTCAATACCCCCATTTGTTTACTTAAGTTGGGTTTATTGTAAATTTCGACGACGAAATTTCTGCAAGAGGGAAGAATTGTGACATTCTGAATTTCCTGCTATTTTGAGGCTGTTGAATGTAAATGTACCTTTCGATGTATTTTAGTTTTGTCTTGCTCAAATCTGATCAATCTTGAGTAAACTGACCAAAAGGGAAAGGTTAACGCATAACAAGGTACGTGGACCTAGGAAACTCGAAAAAGAAAATGATGCTTTGACCATAAGGATTGTCGAGGGAACATTTAGTGCCAATAAGGCCGATCAGATAACGATTAAAGAATACAATGCTAGTGTTATACGATTAGATCACGGGTGAAGCCGCTTAACCAATGTATAATTTGCAAATTTTCCTAAATCGAACTATGACGATCGAATCTGTCGGAATTAGCGATGAACCCTCGCAATTACATGACAACCAAAGCTATCATAACTTGAGTTATCCTCAATATGATGAGAATCATAGAGTCGATACGTGTAACGTTTGCAAAAGACGCCCGTTAGTTTGAAACAAACTATAATTATGATCGATGGACGAATGATCATGAGATGGAAGCTCAAAATTGGTAATTGGAAATAGAGAATTCCAATTCTAGATAGGAATTTGACAATGTCTCGCCAAATGGTAATTTCGAATTAGAAAAGTGAAGCTTGGATTGAAAGTGCAAAATTACCATTTTGCCCCTCAATCATTTACCCTTGCCTTGAGAAACCATGAAGGACAAAATGGGCATTTCTCCTATCCTATAGGGCTGTCGAAAATCACTTATCCATGGGGTCAAAGGAGAGTCATAGTTCTAAGTGTATTATTAAAGCTTGCCACTTGTCAAGCAATGGGAGCCCCAAGCATTAAATGCCCACCTAACAAAGTCTAATCCAATTTAGCCCAATTATATGTGTGAGATAATGATATTGAAATCCTCATCTGCTGTAAATACCCTTCTCACACGTTCACTTCAATTTCCTTTCCATTTAGCCTCAACCCAAAACTTCCCAGAAAAATAGATTTTGTTCGGCCTGGTCGAGCGGCCCTTCCTGATGTTCAATTGAGACTCTTCAACTTCCAAAGGTAAGATCTATGTGTCCTTGACAAGCTCCAATTGGAATTTCTTCTTTTGGATGAGTAGTTTTATAGTTATGAGTCCGAGACTGAAATTGGACGAAATCTGCGCGAGCTGGAAGAAGATCATCGTATACCCTCTTAGAAATTCCGAATGACCTAAAAATTTTTCGAAGAGCTTCATAACACCTAGTATTATGTTTAGATAGATTATGGCTACAAATAGATGGTGTTAACTTAGGTTTTCATGGCTGAACATTAACGGTAAAATCTAGATTCTGGCCTCATGGAGACTGTGCTGTTTTGACGTCTTTAGGGTGTCAACCGAATCCAAATCTCTCGTGATCCTCTTAAACATGTAAATGAAGGTCTTGAATGTTGTTTTTGCCAAGGGTTAGGCTTGAGATTGAAGTATGACTCGATTGAGTGGTTAGAACCCAAAACAAGTTCTGTTTTGAGGGTGTATACATGCTGGCCGGTTCTGTTTAAGGGTTGAATGAGAAATATTTAGACTTCAATTGACTTATAATGACTTGTATGAGGTGACAAGAGGTATCAATGGGAAGTGTGAGAAGTGGATTGAGGTTTAAAGGTGATTTATGGCAAGTTTGGTGCACAAAACGCTAAATTGTGTATTGTCGTGTATGTGGCTGAGTAAACCGAACATATTAAGAGTTCGGAGTGAGCGTTGCCATGTGTCCAATCGTTATAGAAAGGTGTCTAGAATTGCCAATGGTGTGGCTAGGGAAAGATTGCATTAATAGAAGTGAATATTATGTGGTTTATGACTCAAGATTGGTTAATCTTGTTAGGTTAACGACGCATTCGTGGGAATTATGTACTTGTGACTTTTAGAGAATGTCTTGGTGTTGTATTGTGATTTTAATCAGGTAAGTGTTACTTAATCCTTTCTCTGAATGCCTGGACATACTGGATGAGTAATTGAATGCGTGATTGACTGATGAATTTCTATGAAATGAATTGTATGTGTGTCTTGATAGCATGGTGATATAGAGAAAGGAGATGAGGATACCATTTAGTCTGATAACCCCGGCGGTATCGGAGGGTGGTGAAAAAGAATGAAAATGTGAATGCCATTTGGTCTGATGACCTCGGCGGCATGGAGTGTCTATAAGCCTAGAGTGTATGTTTGGTCTGATGACCCTTGTGTATGAGGACATCATTTGATCTGATGACCCCGGCGATGTCAAGTGGCAGGAGTTGCTAGTGGAGTTTGTGAGTGGTTGAGATAGTGGTGGCTGTGGTGAATATGGTGTATGTGTGTTTGTGAATTAATTATCCATGTCTAGTTAAGGCTTTTATTGCCATGTGACGCCTTTTTGCCCTTGCATTGCTTGATGTCTTGCATTATGAGTGGCATTTGTGGTTGATCTGGTAGAACTAGCATTAAGGTGTGGGGCTAGGTTTCACTTTTTGAGATGTCGATCTCACCCCTTAGTAGGACAAACTTTTTAAACCCAAAACCCTAACCATACTGCCAATTCGTCTAGGCAATCCAAATGAGATGATCGCCGATTTTGATGAGTTTCCGTACCAGAAGGGTATTACGTACATCAGGAAGCGCATGACAGTCTGGGTAGATGAAGGAAAGCCGAAACTGCAACCCCATCGCTTTGAAGTTTGGTTTCGTCAGGTGGGAGACAGCAGCTTGATGGGACCCCTGCTACCAGATGATGTTCCGTGGGAGGTGATTTCTACCTGGTGCCATCCGTCCCGACCTGGCATAGAAGTGGACAACCTAGCATCTGTGGGAGGTTCTAGAAATATACCTGATGTGTCGAAGTCACGCCCCGAACTCGACGAGTACGCGAACAACCCTGTCGATGCTGTTCATTCATAAATGCTCTAGGATCCAACGGCCAATTTCTATCGCGCTGTAAGAAATACTCGCGGAAGCGATGCCAACTCCAATCATACAAATACAACAACACACGATAACTTAGGACACAAGGGTACATCAAAATCTCCTTAATTCATTCTCGAGGATTCAATTCTATAATCTACCAATCATAAGTACATTTTCAACTTCAAAGAAAGGGGAATCCAACTTAGATACAATTGGTCATCCATCTCTTCAAGTGCCGATCCTCGGTAAGTTCATGACTCCTTCGCTTGGAACCTGAAAAAAATTAAGCCCCCATTAGGGTGAGATATAAATCTCAGTAAGGTGGGTCCTAATTCTAGGTTAGGCCGACCGTCCACTCAGGCAGTCTTTTATCCTAAAACATAGAAACTCATGAACATGCAGGCACCTCAAGCACAATTCCATAAAACATCAAGATACAGGTGACAAGCATACAATAGTGACCTCAAGTCCCACTCAGATAATCATGTCCACTCGGCCTGCCACTTCACCACATCCCCTAATCTTTTCTAGTCTCAATCTTTAGCCCGTGATTAGATCCCATCAAGTTCGGTCCGCGTAAATGCATCATATCGTCATTGGCAACCCGCATAAATGCATCAGGTTCTGATGAATCTTCAAGCAAAGCTCATTAACTCATACTTCGACCCGCGATTAGATAGCATCAGGACCGTGGCCACTTAACCATGTATCAGGGCGCCACACAACATCAACTCCACCCCGCGAACTCATCGCATTAGGGTATACATCTCCTACCCCATGACTTATACGCCTCAGGGCTTCTCTGTCCCGTGATTAGATCGCATCAGGACCGTGGCTAACTCAACCCCGCGATCACATCGCATCAGGACGCCACATTGCATCACTTTACCCCGCAAACTCGTCGCGTCAGGGTATATATATCCAGCCTTGCGTCTCATACACTTCAAGGCTTTGCCATGTCACTGCCCCGCGTCTCATACGCCTCAGGGTCTCGCCATGCCACACTTGTGCTATGAGTTTCAAATAGCTCTCCAAACAAGACGACATGTGCAATTCAAGCACAACTTAAGATCCACGGCATGCAAAGCAGATAAAATGAACTCTGGACATGGCAAACAGCTCAGGAATATCCAATATCACACACAATCATCCTATAACATATTAGGATATAACAAAGGCGATTCCCTTAGACAAATCCTCTTAATTCGATCAATTCAATCAATGACTCACCTAATTGAGTCCAATCTTCCTAGCATAAGGTTAAGAATTCCCTTACCTTGAATTTGGCAACTCAATTTCTTTTTTTGTGGCCCATAGGTTTCGGCCCCTTTAAGGTTCATGGTTGAACTCGCCGTGCAACCTAGGAATTTCAACCAATTCTATCAATTTCCATGTTCAAATCAACTATCCATGAATCACAAGTCTTCATAGCATAATCCTCATCATATTAACACGCCTTAATCATTAATTTGAGACTTATAATTCAACCATCAACAGCCCCACAGATTCGGTTTGCACAAACACCGAACCGGTCCCTTCTTGGCTCAGTACAAATCGAGTACCACCGGTCCCAATCCCACTTCAAGTCCAACAATTAAATGCTATACTACCCCTTCACATGTCTACCTAAGGTTTTAGGAGGCTCACCGAAGATTTGAGGCCGATTGGTCATCGCAAACTAGCCGAACGTCGCCGGTTCCTCCAAACACAGAATCTTGCAATTTCTGGGTAACATTCACAAAGTCGGTTCGTGGTCAAAACTTCATCAAATTAAGCCTCAATTTTTACCACAGAATTATCTACATGTTTACTTGATTTCCACCAAATTTAAACTCAAAATTCTAAGATTTCGGCCATCAAATAGGTCAGAAACCTGACCTACCTCAGATTGAGTCAGTTTCCGTCGACTCTCGGGAGAATCCTTGCTTCGGACTCCTCGGTACTCCAAATGACTCGATTCCACTTCGAGGAGGTTGGCAAGACATAGATATTTGTTGGTGTGGTCAGCCGGCAGTCAAAAGGTGGCTGGAGTTGGCCGTCGTGGGCACCGAACAGAGGCTCTAAAATCTGTCGCCGGTTCAAGATGAAGAAGGAAGAAGATGAAGGTGTTCTTGATGGTCTCTCTTTGGTGGTGGCCAAAAAATGCAAAGGGAGAGAGAGAGAGCTTCATCCAAATCTTGGTCAAAGAGATGGTAGTTGGGTAAAAGGTGATATGACTCCTCCATGGTTGATCTTGTGATACTTGTCCTAGTGTCAATCAAACTTGATCCAATGGCCCTCATTCCTTCTCATTTTCGACAGTTCTTGAGAGGGTTTATTGTCCATTTTACCCTTCTTCAATTGCAAGGGCAAAGTTCTAAGCTTGAGGGGCAAAACGATCATTTTACCCATGACGATCAGAATGTCGTTTTTCTCGTTCCGAAAATCTTCGATAGGGCGATGACCAATCCAAATAATGTTTGAATTCTTGATTTTTCATTTTCAATCTTTCAAGGCTCGTTTTTGATAGTTTTATTTATCAGACGTGGTTACAGCCTTTTCCGAACCGACGGGCGGCTTTTGCAAACATTACGCGTATCGACCTCGGGATTCATATCATGTTTAGGGCTCGTCAATTCATGGCGACTTTGATTGTTATATAATTGTGAGGGCCTATCGCTAGTTCTCTCGACAATCCTTATGGCCAAAGCGTCATTTCCTATCTGAGTTCCCCAGGTCCACGTACCTCGTCTCGCGTTAGCCTTTCCCCTTTGGTCAGTCTACTCGAATTGATCAAGTTCGAGTGGAATACAACTAAAATCCATTTCTAGATACCCGCTTCTCATTACTGAGCCTAAAATCGACTGAAAATCATAATATCACAACTCTTCCCCCTTAAAGAAATTTCGTCCTTGAAATTCACAACCTTCTACCCATCCAATCCTTTGGGAGTGTTGGCTCCTCGTCGCATCCTCACTCTTCCAGATAATACTTTCCAACTCAAAACTATCCTTCTCTAGGACTTGTCTCCTTTAGCCCTTAATCCAATGGGCTTCTCTCCATTCTCTTTTGGCATTCATATCATTTGCCAGCAGCTCTTCCTCGAGCGTTCACCTTATCTCTTTCATTGGTCCATAACTATTATTACTACGCCCTCGCCAGAATGCGCTCTTTAATATCCATACCATTCGGCGTATTCTTCCTTTTGAGCTTTCTTTCACGCCCACAAAGATTCAAGGGCTTTATCAATTTGCCCTTCATTAATCAAATCAAGTTATGGCCCTCTCGACTCCTTAAACATTTACATGGTTACTTCCGTAGCAATCCATTCTCGACTACATCCGACAATTCCCTTGGATCAAAGTGATCGTCCAAGTTTCATGGTCATGTTCTCCTTTGTTATTGACATGTCTAGTGCTTGACCATACAAGATAGACAAACTTTAACTTTCAATATCATGCCCCTTTCTTCATCATCATGCCTAATGCTTGACCTCATGTTAGACTAATCCCACTTTTAGTCCATTCATCGATAGCATTGATGCAAGTCTGGCGCACCTTTGTGCCATCCTAGAGGACTCCATAATTCTCAATGCTCAACTCTCAACTGTAAGCATTCATTAAACAATTCACCCTTCCTTAGCGATACAATATCATTATAACAATACTTGGGTAATCTCTTCGTTCCACATACCTCGCCTTCAATTCCCTTTATACAGTCCATACTCTCCACCTCCTTTAGTTCACATAACTTCAAGATCTTCCTTGCACAAGCAACGCTCCTATATCCACAAGCATTTTCATCCTTCGACATCGCCTCTCATTTAATTCCCTTCGAGAAACCGCTATCTTATACTCTCGCAGTAGGCGTAGCCTCGCAACGTTCTTTCACCCAAACAACATCTCCCAACTTTATCACAAGGACACTTGCAGACCACTCCAATCATGCTCCAAGTATGCCAATTCGCGTAGCTTTACTATCATGGCGTACATGCAATACCCATTTCAAATTGCATTATTATGCCTTCCATTCTGCGTCGTGTCATTACGACCCTCATATGCGTTCTAATTTCCAACTTGACTTGCCATAAACAACACAGTCATTAGCTCAACTCGAGTCCTCGAAAACTCCCTTCACGTTCATTCGCCCGCTCGTGTCACTACTTGTTCTTAGCTCATCTCACTAATAAAACAACTCTTATGGGGAGTCTTCCCACGATCCTTCTATTGCCACTCATCAATCCCAAGAAGCTTGCATTTTTTTGCAACTCACATCGACCCTTGTCGATTCATCACTTATTCCAATCCTCAAAGGATTTTATCGTTTATTCCGATGCATGAATCTTACTTCACCAGGTTCACAACTTGCGCTCTTCACATTTAGTATGCCATAGACATTTTCTTAGAGTCCATATGACACTCTCAAGAACTATTCATATTTCTCACGGCTCCTTACATGAGTTCAACCATCGCCTTTTAAGACGGTAACGACTAATTCAACCATTCCTTGGGCACTTAGTTCGACGATCATCAACTTCTTTCTACTAAGTGTCGAATCTTCCCAACTATTTCTTGCACTTTTCTCTTGAGCTTAGACCTTGACTCTCAATCTTCATAGATCCCCTCTAGGACCGCACGACATTTCGTTTATCCTTGTTACTCTTCTTCTCGAGAAGCATTAGTGTTAGCCTCTGAGTTTCATACTTATAAGGTGACCTTAGTCAATTCCGTTTGTCCCACTGAACGTCGATATCATCCTGGAATTCAACATTGTCTTCAAGACTATCTCTTCGATTTCACTTCCAAGAGTCATTCAAGTTCTGCGTCTTCTCTCTCGGTACAGACGCTCCTTTATCATACTAAGACAATTGAGAGCTTTTCTTCCTTTTACAATAGGGTCTCTTACCCTAAGGAAGAAACTACACAATTCCGTGGCATTTCCTCGCTTCTAATTCGCCTTGTCCTTTCCATTCCATAGGACGACAACCTTGGAGTTTGTGCCAATGGCGATACCTTTACTCCAGAGCTCAAGTGCCACCATGCTTTCATATTCTCTTTCCCATAACTCAATCACCTCCAGTGACAATACATGTTCGTCCTTGGGTTTCCACCCATTCACTTGTCGAATGGTCAATTCAATTAACTCAAATCACTTTACAAGTGTTCTTCAAGCGTTTCTTTCGCTTACTAACTTATTCACTAGAATCATAACCAGTTAGGACTACCAAGTCCGTTCACTCTTCCTTTCGTCAATGACCAATTCATGGTTCAATTGCCCTTTAAGAGCAATGCCCTATCCTTTAAAGAATAGCAACTCATGATTTCATCTCTCATGGTTCCACTTCAATCAACCGATCCCAGGAAATCATCAACTTCAGGCAATCTAGCATGTCGATTCTTCTTCGATCTCATTCATAATAGAAAAGACTTGCTGCTCACTTTCTACCATGTATCTTATCCCCACGAAATCAACCATTTCCCATAGGCACGCTTCATATTCATAATGAATATCTTTTTGCTCGTAATCCATGAGCAGGAGTTCCCTTATTCATAAGTCTTTTGATCATCCTCCTCTCTTGCTAAGTCCCATAATCATTCCTCAAAATCAGGAATAACATCCAGCCATAAGGTTCTCATGTTCCAATCCACTCAGGAACTTACTCACCTTATTCAAGGGTACTCAACCACCCTTGCCACATATCTAAGCGACCTTGAGAATTTTGTCTCACACCGATCGATCATCCTATGATCCTTGCAACAGTATCAGGATCCAAACAATCCTTGCTCTCAAGCAATTCCCAGGATAATACTTCCCATCGATCAACTCAACAAAGATAGTCTAGGCAGATCTCATGCCTACAAGGAAATTCTTCCTCTAGTAACCTTTCACCAATCCTCAATAGCCTCGTAGGGCTTGTACTGCTAAGGTCACTTTCCTTCTTTAGTGCACCCAAAATCTCTGAGATTTTCTCACAAAACCCCCAATCCAGAGGGAGACAATTTCAACTTTCATTCTTTCATCGAACTCAGTCATTCTCGTCCTTATTCACAGTTTCACCAGCTTCTCAGAACTCTCATGGTTCTTCCCACACATCCACTTTTCTCGTGAATAAAATAATTCTGAGTCACCTTTCTCGTGATTTCTATCACTTAACCCGTCAGCATAAGCATTTATCACCATAGTGACTTGGAGAATCATGGCAGCTCCTCTCCGAGCTTGCTTAATCAATAATTTTTCCATTTCCATTTAGAGTTCTCACGATCCATTCAGCTCTGGGTCTCGTACGATCAACCGATCGAGCCATATTTTCTTTTAGTGCACATACTCAATTCACCCATCTCTACTCAATTCCATGATCCATCTTAATTCTTGGATCTTATCATATCTTACATACTCGAGCCCAGTGCTCTTCTACTACCATACTGTCATTGTCCAATGTCCTTTGGTTCTCATGTCTCCTGAACCACTATGATTCCCTCCAAGAATCAGAAGCTTAAGTCATCTACTTAAGTCCGGTAGTCTCAGGTTGTTCACCTCATCATTTATCACCATTAATCAACCCTCCAATGGTTCTTAAGCAGTTCTCAATTAATTATCAAGTATCCAAGGATCTCAAATCATCCTTGATCTGCAATCCTTCCTCAAGCATAGTCACAACAGACTATCTCATCTCAACAGGCCTCGGTTCCGAGGGTATAAACCCATACATCGTCTAACTTCTTAATTATATCTTGGTCAAGCCAAATACATGAGGCTAATTGTCAACATGCCTAACAGGCTCATCACAACCATCACTTTTCTTTTTCTAAGGGCATCCACTATCAAGCATGAAGCTTTTAAACATGCCACTCATAGGCACCATTATACCAGTCATGCCACTTTCAATCATTCTCGATGAGAATCAATCTCATGCCATACATCCCTTATCCACAATCGGACTCAACCTGATACCTAAGCTTCCCCTTTCAAGTTATGACATGGGTCATCCCTGCCTCTTGCCATCTTAGAAGCTTGCTAGGGACCGCTCCTTGTCCAGACCTCTCTGTCCTAACGATCACTCCCCGCCCTCATCAGACCTAGCCGTTGTAGGTTGTCTCAAGTCATACATCTGCGGAGAATGTCCCGTTCCACATGTCCCATATCATGTTTCATTACAGTTTATATGTATTCCATCAACTTGTCCCATACCAAACGACGGTTTATTAAGTCCAACAACGATAAGTCACTGCATCAACCTCATCAACTTTCGTTTCAAAGCCATAAACATAAGCACAGCATGACCGTCCTCATCACTTGTCCTATCAGAACCACCTTCAGATCAGTTCCTATCCATTCAAGAGTTTTAGTTCCACCAATGACCGTCATATCTCATAGATCAACTGCCTATATTCCATTATATATCTCAAGTCCAGTCAACATTCAAATCAAATCCCTATGCATCCGATCACAACTGATCTTCAATTCAGATATCCCTTGTATTTATCTCAACTCATATCATCCAATGTTATCACTAACAATCGATAACTAAAACCATCAGGATATCACGTAGTTCAAGCCTGAATCCACCAATAACAATTGTCTCTTTATAACTCGTACTCCTCGAGTTGGGGTCATTGATAAACCAAGATCACAATCATACACTTCAATTGACTCTTCATTCATAATTCATTCTCTAGCAGCCTCAAATCCATGCTCATGACTCTCCAATCCCAGCTTGCTTCTACTTGAACTTTAATCACCACCTAATTCAAGATTATCCATCAAAGTCAACTCTAGGACCATTCAAGTGTATACAAGTTCAAGCCTACCATCCTCGAGACTCAACAATCCAGGCCTAGTCCTATAGACCTCAATATCTAGCAGTACTCTAGTCATTGCTCCTTATCACTCCAAGTCTCAATCACAATGGATTGAGTTGATCTTGCTCTGATACCAAATCGGACGGGGATTTCACACCCCGAACTCGGCGAGCACGCGAACATCCCTGTCCATGCCGTTCATTCATAAATGCTCTAGAATCCAATGGCCAATTTCTATCGCGCTGTAAGAAACATACTCGCGGAAGCGATGCCAACTCCAATCATACAAATACAACAACACACGATGACTTAGGACACAAGGGTATATCAAAATCTCCTTAATTCATTCTCGAGGATTCAATTCTATAATCTACCAATCATAAGTACATTTTCAACTTCAAAGAAAGGTGAATCCAACCTAGATACAATTGGTCATCCATCTCTTCAAATGCCGATCCTCGGTAAGTTCGTGACTCCTTCGCTCGGAACCTGAAAAAAATTAAGCCCCCATTAGGGTGAGATATAAATCTCAGTAAGGTGGGTCCTAATCCTAGGTTAGGCCGACCGTCCACTCAGGCAGTCTTTTATCCTAAAACATGAAACTCATGAACATGCAGGCACCTCAAGCACAATTCCATAAAACATCAACATACAAGACATGCATATAATAGTGACCTCAAGTCCCACTCAGATAATCATGTCCACTCGACCTGCCACTTCACCACATCCCCTAATCTTTTCCTGTCTCAATCTCTAGCCCGCAATTAGATCGCATCAGGCTCGGTCCGCGTAAACGCATCAGACCATCATTGGCAACCCGCGCAAACGCATCAGGTTCCAATGAATCTCCAGGTAAAGCTCATTAACTCATACTTCGTCCCGCGATTAGATCGCATCAGGACCGTGGCCATTTAACCCCGCGAACTCGTCGCATCAGGGCGCCACACAACATCAACTCCACCTCGTGAACTTGTCGCATCAGGGTATACATCTCCTGCCCTGCGTCTTATACGCCTTAGGGCCTCTTTGTCCCGCGATTAGATCGCATTAGGACCATGGCTAACTCAACCCCACGATCACATCGCATCAACTTCACCCCATGAACTCATCACATCAAGGTATACGTTTCTTGCCCCGCGTCTCATATGCCTTATGGTCTTTTTGTCCCGCGATTAGATCGCATCAGGACCGTGGCTAACTCAACCCTGTGATCACATCGCAACAGGGTGCCACATTACATCACTTCACCCCGCGAACTCATCGCATCAGGGTGTATATATCCTGTCCCGCGTCTCATACGCTTTAGAACTTTGCCATGTCACTGCTCCACGTCTCATATGCCTCAGGGCCTCGCCATACCACACTTGTGCCATGAGTTTCAAATAACTCTCCATACAAGACAACATGTGCAATTCAAGCATAACTTAAGATCCATGGCATGCAAAACAGATCAAATGAACTCCAGACATGGCAAACAACTCAGGCATATTCAATATCACACACGATCATCCTATAACATATTAGGACATAATAGAGGCAATTCCCTTAGACAAATCTTCTTAATTCGATCAATTCAATCCATAACTCACCCAATTAAGTCTAATCTTCCTAGCATAAGGTTAGGAATTCCCTTACCTTGAATTTGGCAACCCAATTTCTCTTCTTGTAGCCCCTAGGTTTCGCCCCCTTAAGGTTCATGGTTGAACAAGTCGTGCAACCTAGGAATTTCAACCAATTCCATCAATTTCCATGTTCAAATCAGCTATCCATGAATCACAAGTCACCATAGCATAATCCTCATCATCTTAACACGTCTTAATCATCAATCTGTGACTTATAATTCAACCATCAATAGCCCCACAGATTCGGTTTGCACAAACACCGAGCCGATCCCTTCTTGGTTCGGTGCAAACCGAGCACCACCGGTCCCAATCCCACTTCAAGTTTAACAATTAAATGCTATACTACCCCTTCACATGTTTATCTGAGGTTTTAGGAGGCTCATCGAAGATTTGAGGCCGAGTGGTCGCCGGAAACTTGTCGAACGTCGCCGGTTCCTCCAAACACAGAATCTGGCAGTTTCTGGGCAACATTCACAAAGTCGGTTTGTGGTAAAAAATTCATCAAGTCAAGCTCCAATTTTTACTACATAATCATCTACATGTCTACGTGATCTCCACCAAATTTGAGCTTAAAATTCTAAGATTTCGGCCATCAAACCGGACCTACCTCAGATTGAGTCAGTTTCTGTCGACTCTCGGGAGAATCTTTGCTCCGGACTCCTCGGTGCTCCAAATGACTCGATTCCACTTCAAGGAGGTTGGCAAGACATAGATATTTGTTGGTGTAGCTGGCCAGCGGTCAAAAGGTGGCCAAAGTTGGCCTTCATGGGCACCGAACAGAGGCTCCAGAATATGTCGCCGGTTCAGGATGAAGAAGGAAGAATATGAAGGTGTTCTCGGTGGTCTCTCTTTGGTGGTCGCTGAAAAAATGAAGAGGGAGGGAGAGAAGCTTCGTCCAAATCTTGGTCAAAGAGGAAGAATGGTAGTTGGGTAAAAGGTGATATGACTCCTCCATGGTTGATCTTGTGATACTTGTCCTAGTGTCAATCAAACTTGATCCAATGGCTCTCATTCCTTCTCATTTTCGGCAGCTCTTGGGAGGGTTTATTGTCCAATTTTTCCTTCTTCAATTACAAGGGAAAAGTTCTAAGCTTGGGGGGCAAAACGGTCATTTTACCCCCGACGTTCAGAACGTCATTTTTCTCTCTCCGGAAATCTTCAATAGGGCGACGACCAATCCAAATAATGTTAAAATTCTTGATTTTCTATTTTCAATCTTTCAAGGCTCATTTCTGATAGTTTTTTTCTATCAGACGTGGTTCCAGCTTATCTCGAATCGACGGACGGCTTTTGCAAACATTACGCGTATCGACCCTGTGATTCATATCACGTTTAGGGCTCATCAATTCGTGGAGGCTTTTGTTTTCATGTAATTGTGAGGGTCTATCGCTAGTTTCCTCGACAATCCTTATGGCCAAAGCGCCATTTCCTATTCAAGTTCCCCAAGTCCACGTACCTCGTCTCCCGTTAGCCTTTCTCCTTTAGTCAGTCTACTCGAATTGATCAGGTTCGAGCGAAATACGACTGAAATCCATCTCTAGATACTCGTTTCTCATTACTGAGCCTAATATCGACTGGAAATCAGAATGTCACAATCGAAGTCTCCTTTGTCCTCTGCTGAGTACATGGACTATGTAAAGATTTCTGCTAACGCTATTGAAGCCACTGACGAAGAGGAAGAAGAAGAAGAAGAAGAAGAAGAAGAAGAAGAAGAGAAAGCCAAGGAAGACACCGAAGAGCCTTTAGAGGATGTGCCTTCCGAGACTTTTTCGGATTATAATCCAGATGCTGATGGGAACGATGAAATAGATGATTCAAGCTGTTCTGACGAGAAGTTTGAATGAAGGGGGTTGGTGATCAAGGAACAATTTTGGTGTTAGGTTTTAGGAAAAGTTTAGTAATAACCTTGAACCCTAAGCCTTAGTTCATTTTCTACCCGGGTGTGCGGCTTTAAATTTTTGTTGTTTCCCTTCCAATGTTTATAATGAATGTTTTTGGATTGTATAAATGGTGTGCTTTTAAGTTTTTCTAAAACTCACCTGTTCTTTTTATTTCTTAGTGTACGGTGGTTCTCGCTTTCGTTTGTACATTTCATATCATACTAGGCCGTGTGAGGTTCTTGAGAAATCGTTTGGCCTGAGGTGGATATAATGAGCTCCAGGGGACGCGGGGGCGTTACATGGCTATTGAGCCTTGATGATATAGTTCGGCTATTGAGCCTTGGATTTGTATGAATTGGCTGTGAAGCCCTGTTATTGAGTTGGCTATAGTGCCTATATTATTGAATTGGTTATGCTACATAAATGACTATAGTGCCTATATTATTGAATTGGTTATGCTACATAAATGGCTATAGTGCCGATGCTATATGAATGGGTGTTGACACCTAAATTTTGATTATCTTTTTAGTCATTTATTTTGCAATAAAAATTAGGAGCTAATTTTAATTCCTACAAGAAAATAATAATTAGATCATTCTTTATATTTATTTTTAGCATTCATGCACTGCATTAGCATTGTTCTGAATTGACGGTGTCGAAATGAACTTAAATTGAAAGAGGTTTGGATTAGAACTCATCACCAATTTTTGTCAATATTGGAGAATATGTGTTGAATTTTTCAAAGAAAAATTAAACTAATTTGATGTAATTTAGCCCTTTGGGATTTAATTCGAGTCATATTTTGAGCCTGGGTTTATTTTGAAAAAACTAAGAAACTTTACGCCCTAATCTTGCAATAGTTTTATATATAAATACAACGTTATAGCTAAAGTTTGAGGAGGCCACCTAATTGACACATACGGCAGAATTCTAAAGCGACATAATTCCCACACGACAGATTTTAGAGGGTCTTTTCACGTGGAAAAGAGGAAGGAGAAAGAGAGGCCTTCTATCTTGGGGGAAAGACATTGAGAGTTCCACAAGCAAGAACGGGAGGCGGAGCTTCCGCATCAACTTCTTAGCACGCCTGTTCCTGAGTTTCAACACTTGCAGTCTCAACAATCTGCAATAATCTTGGCTGCCTATTCAACCTCAATTTTGCTTTGATTGTTCTTGGGATTCAGCCGCATCTAATTAATTCCTTGCAGATTTTTTTTTTCAGATTTTCTTTGACCAAATCCAATCACCGACGAATTTGGATGTTCATCACCGAGAATACCATCAAGCCATGATAGGCTTCAAGCCTACTGCGTCTCCGCCTTGTACAATCCAATCGGAGTGTAATCAAAGAGTGAAGGAGACCACAAATCTCATGCACCAATTAACCACAATTCAAGAAGTAACCGGTGGTGGCTATTGGATTATTCGGTCAGATTTGAAGTCAAAATTTGAGTGGGTTCGTCAGTCCTGACGTTTTCCTTTCGGGCACCAAATTTGTTTGTCGTCCTGGTTGCCCTCGCAATTTTTCTCTCTGCAGGTCAGGGTAAAGCTGGCCATTGTCCAACGTCTACGGGTTCATACGTACTTCGTACCTTCATCGGGCCCCGATCGGTGCTTCTCCATTGGCCACCGCAAGAATGCTAGTCGTAATCCGCAGGCCAATTCGGTCTTAATTCAAATCAGGAAAGGCAATATTTTGCAAGACAAAGGTGGTTTACGGATTCTTGTTCATGTTGATATTATCTCATTGCCTTGTTTGCAAATTTGAGCATATCTATAAAGAACCTCGTTGCCTAAACCTGAATTCTGAATTTGAGACATATCTTGAGGACATTGGACATGCTAATATATTTTCGAATTTGCAGCATATCTTTAGGTATTTGATTTACCTTGCAGCTTAAATTTAAGATCTTAGAGGATTGTGCAAATTTTTCTGAATACAAAATACCTAAATGAAAATTAAGAAAATTTAGTCGATCTGACCTATCACCGTTTAGATCCGATTTGCTATCTTCAAAAGACTAATTTTTAATTTGGAATAAGGATATTTTCGGAAAAATTTAAAGGGTGGATGATGGTTGTGATCTTTCCTTGTCTTGGCGTGGATAATTGTTAATAGATGTGTCGTCCTGATTTGATTTGTCTTTTTTTTTTAAAATTTTCCTAAAGATTTAGTATGATATGGCTTCCTAGAAACCATGTCTGATTAAATTTTTAGAAAGATAAGGTTTCCTAAAAACCTTATCTCATCAGTTTCTAGGCAAATAAATCAAACAATCAAATCTGCGAGATTATCTCCTTAATAGCCAAAAATTCCCAAAAGAAAAATCACATTCCATGCATATCTTGTCATCTTGCATGCCTCATATAGATTAGGAAAGCATATTTTTTTTTAAAATCCATGCATATCTTGTCATATTTTTTACATTATCTTGAATAATTCATTGTCATATTTCCGGACATCACTCGTAATTCCATTTTTTAAATTCAATAGTATATTTTTAAGTCATATTTTTCTTCATCGTCGAAAATAAAAGAAAAAGACAAAAAATTCTGCTCGTTTTCACATAATAATTTTCGAAATTTATGTGGTCATGCATCATCCATTTTTTCGAAAACTACATGCATTGCATTATCACATTCGCATGTTTCATTCACGTCCGCTTGTCTCATAATATGCAAGTCTATGTCGCATTTTATTTTGCATGTTTTTAGCGCCATGATTAGGATATCCATGCTAGGTCAAGGTGATTGCATGATTGAATTGCTAGGATCAAGAGTCGCATGTTATCTAGGTTAACTAGAATTTTTGCATGTTTATTTCTATAGCTTGCATGTTAAATTGATTGTTAGCATTTGACTAGTTTTGTTGTCCTGCACGTGTGATTTAGTCTACATATTTTGTATTTTCTCTTGCATATTTCATGTCATTGCATACACGTCATTCATGCATAATATATAAAAAGGGAAAATCCCCAAAAAAGAGAAACACTTTATTTGAGCTTCAAATTGATTTAATCCGAGTTGTTAATTTAGGACATCTCATATGAAAATATGGTAATGAAAGGACATTAGTTTTAATTAACTAGTGTAATTAAGTTCCCGAATCCACCATTTCTGGTTCGTAGAAGTAAAATGGTTATCCCACTGTTTTACTTAGATTTCTAATCAACCTACCAATAATGATTAGTAGAGACTCCAGATTATAAATCATTTTCTAATTAATTTAAGTTGTGATTTGGTAGGGCTTGGGAGAATCCGTATTAGGTTAGTTATTAGAATTAGCCTGATAATCCATTAACCTAGATTTAAGTTTTAGGTCGTGACAATGGGCTATATTGTCCCAGCGATCGTTGGCATGTGGCCCCGGAGATCGCGTTGGCTATGAGTCCCTGAGATAACAAATGGCTGTGAGCCCCAAAAGTACCGATTGGCTTGTGGCCCCAGTGGTACAATTGACTAAAAGCCTTGATGAAGAAAATACCGATTGGCCTGTGGCCGCAGTGAAATTGAATGATGGTGAGCTTGAAAAATATTGAGGATACCTATGGCCCTAGTGATATCGAATGGTGGTGATCTTGAATAAGAATGAGAATGCTGATTGGCATGTGGCCCTGTGGCACTGAATGGCTGTGAGCCTTGAAAGTATCGATTGGCCTGTGACCCCAGTGGTACGAAGACATCAATTGGTCTGTGGCCCCAGTGATGTCAATTGGTAAGAGTTTTATAGGAGTCAATGGAGAAACGAGAAAGTTATGATAATTGTGTATTGAATCACGTGTTGCATGTGCAGTGAATTTGAAACCCTGAAGTTTAGGGTGGTTAGTTGTGATTTCTATCCATGCTTAGATTATTGAAATGTCTGGCTATAGCCTTGGGTTGATGCCTGTCTTACCAAGATGCTTGTTTTATGAAGGCATTGTGCCATTGCATTGGTGGTTTTCTGCATCTGGTGTTAGTTTTGTGATCTGGGGGGACTGGTGTTCAAGTCTAGGTTTAGGTTTCACTTATTGAGATTTATATCTCACCCCAGTAGGGGCTTAACTTTTACAAGTCCCAAACGAAGGAAACCCGGACTTGCCATGAGATGGCATTTGAAGAAGTCGTTGGAGTTAGATTTTTAACTGATCGTATTATTTATGAAAAGTGTATACCCATTTGTCTCGAGTCATCTTATTATTGAATTGTACGGAGCAGTTTTATGGCTTCCGCGATTGTGTTTCTTTGTCAAGTTGTTATATGATTGGCCGAGGGATCTTGGGAGATAATTGTAATATCAACGGCCTGGTGGGATATACGTGTGCTCGACATGTTCGGGGCGTGACATTCCCATTTAAGTGGCATCAGAGCAATATTAGCCCTATCACGCCCCGCGTCTTGGGCACGAGTGCGCGACTCCCTACAAGCATAAATTCTCTCGAGGTCCCAGGATTCACATAGGTCGAGAGATGAGCCATATCGATAGCAAGCGGAAGCGATAATATACAAACTCCTACTACAATAATAAAAAGGGACCTGGGTAACGAGAGTACCAATAGATACATAAACTCTCAAATGTTCATTCAAGAGTACTGGCAAACTAAACATGCTAGTCAGTAGGGGTGGCAAGACTAGTACAAAAGACAATCATCACTACTCCCAAAAAGAGACAAGCATCGAGGTCACCATCAAACTATCAGAGTAGAAACAGAAATTCCTAAGTCGAGCTACTAGAGTCGTCAGTCTCCCCAGCCTCCTCAATGGGCTCGTACTCCGAGAGGGTCTCCGAGCAAACCTTCACGGTGTCCTCCAAGGTCTTGTCAGTTGACGGCTCTACCAGATCGTCTTTGGTAACCTCCATCTCGATGACCTTGTCGGTGTCCTCTAAGGTCGGGATCCTCTCAGGAACATTCCTTGAGCCTGCTATTGACTCTCGGCCTCCACCGAATTTCGAGCGGGATGACACCAACTAGGAACTATCCCACGGGATACCTTAGTGGGCTTCAATGGCCCCATAGAAACATCTACTACATTTCTAAATCAGGCCTCGTACCTATGAGGCTTCCAACTGCTGTCACCCTCGTCGACCCAGACTATGGTACATTTCCTAACATACACGGTTCCATGTCCGTCCGGGAACTCCTCAAAATACACCGACATCTATTTCGGGTCACCAAATCTAATTGGCCACATTCTCACGGTCTAGGATCTGAAAAATGGGGTCGCACAATAAGGTGAGATTTATATCTTAGTAAGGTAGATTCTACCCTAGATTAGGTTGACCGTACACTCAGGCAAATGCAATCAAGGACAAGCGCACATGCAACCACATGAGATATTCAACAGTCATTAAACAACATGCAAATGAAACAAGTGTCAGGCATGCAGTCATGGTACTATATCACATCACTAGAATCAAACACACATTGCCATGCCAAATCACATTTTTCGCCCTTCCAATCCTCTTCATTTTCACGCCCGTGTTTAGAATGCCTCAGCTCGGTTCGCGTAAATACGCCTCAGTTCATTATATTGTCAAACCCGCGTAAACGCATCAGGTTTTCAATTTCACTTCAGGCCTGTGTTGACACATCTCAAACTTCGTCCTGCGTTTTGACGCATCAGGACTATGGCCATCTCAACCCCGCGTCTTGTATGCATCAGAGTATCGTTCAACTCAAACCCCGCGCCTCAGCGCCTCAGGGTATCCATCTTTACAATCCCGCGTCTCAACGCCTCAAGGTGTCACAATTTCTCAGACATACCAAATGCTCATTTCAATTCATAACACATGATCAAATGCAAACTCATGCAACGACCAACGCATCTATGGCATGCGAGACATTTAAATTCAATATTCAAATGCGACAATCAATTCATCACACAAGCATTGCCAAGCATTCAGGCCATTCACATCTCTCAAGGATGCACAAGGATAATCTCACCACAAACTTCTACGAATCAATCTCATTCACACTCAACTTCTTCAATGGAGTCCAATCCTCCTAGCCAAGGTTTAGAAACTCCTTACCTCAAGCATAATTCAACAAAATTCTCTTTCCAAGCACTTCAATGGTTCGGTCCAATTATCTCAAGAACAAGTCAATCGCACTACCTAAGGAAATTCATTAAATCGTCAATTTTTCTTGCTCAATTCGCCAATCCATGAAACATAAACCTCATTGACATGTTCATCGACATCCTAGCATGTTTCAATGATGAATTTGAGACTCAATTCTAACACCAACAGCCTCCCACAGATTCGATATGCACAGAACCAAAACAGGGCATTTTCGGTTCTATGCATATCTCAACCAATCAACCCTTAAACTAACTTAAATCCTTAATTTATCCACTAATCTACTCGCTAATATGTAGCTCTTGGGTTTAGGGAGCCTCACCAAAAAATTTGAAGCCAAGGCGACGCCAAGAAGTCCTTGAACGGCGCCGGTTCCTCCGGGTCTTCAATTGGTCAGTTTTTTATCCTTCAAACACAAAATTCATTTGGGGTCAAAACTCCATCAAATTCATCTAAAATTTTTACCACGATTCAGCCTACATGTCTTCTAGATGTTCACAAAATTTAGCCGAAAGAATCAAAGGTTTCGGGGTCCTACAGAGTCCAAACAGTGGCTTACCTCCAGCAGCGACGGTTTTCGTCCACTTCCAGGAGAATGGCCAGCCGGGACTCCTCAGTGGGTGAAATGACCTGATTCCACTTGGAGAGTGTTGGCAAGAAGATGACGAAGGGGCTGGTGGTCCATTCGGGTCTAGACGGTGGCCGGAGGCGGCGGTCGATGGCAGTGAACAGGCGGGCAGCGGTTGGTCAGCTAGAGCTCTCTTGGCCGAATGAAGAAGAAGGAAGAAGAAGAAGAAAATGGCTCTAGAGGAAGGGTGTTCGATTGAAGAGGGTGAGAGAGAGTGAGATATACACAAATGGCTTGGTCAACTTGGTTGAATGGTAGGTTAAAAGTGTTTCCATCTACATCAAGGCTTAATCCTTTGACACTTGTCCAAGGGTCAATCAATGCCCATCCAAGGGCTGTTATTTCTTCTCATTTTCGTCAGACTTCGGGTGTGGTTAATGACCAAGATGCCCTCATCCAATTATAAATGCAAGGCCAAGGCTTGAGGCGGAAAATGATAATTTTACCCTGGACGTCCGAAACGCCGTTTTTCTAATTCCAATTTTCTTCGATAAGGCGACGACCAATCCAATTATAATGTTGGAATTCTTAGTTCTTCATTTTCTAATTTCGAGACTCGTTTCTGAATCATTTCTTTATCGGACGTGGTTTCAGCCTATCTCGAACTGACGGGCGGCTTTTGCAGACGTTACGTGTATCGACCCTATGACTCATATCACAACTAGGGGTCATCAATTCATGGCGAATTTGGTTGTCATATAATTATGAGGATCTATCACTAGTTCCGACGGTCTCGATCTTCACTGTTCTATTTAAGAAAATTTTACAAATTATATATTGGTTAAGCGGCATCACCTGCGCTCCAATTATATAACGCTAGCAATGCATTTCTTAATAGTTCTTAGATCGGCCTTTTTATGGCTCTAAATATCCCCTCGACATTCCTTATTGTTAAAGTGTCATTCCCTATTCGAGTTTCCTAGGTCCACGTACCTTGCCTCACGTTGGTCTTTCCCTTTTGGTCAATCAACTCGAGATTGATCAGATCTGAGCGAGATACGACTGAAATACATCGTTAAATACATTCTCATTAATGAGTATCAAAGTGATGGAAAAAATCAGAATGTCACAACTCTTCCCCCTTTACAAAAATTTTGTCCTCGAAACTTACATTAAACCCAATTACTCAAACAAATTGGGGTATTGACGCCTCATCGTTTCCTCGCTTTCCCACGTAGCATCTTCAGTTCCATGGTGCTCCTAAACAACTTTGACTAATGAAATCGTTTTATTCCTCAGAATTTTCTCCTTCCGATCTTTGATCCTAACTGGTTTCTCAACGTAGGATACTCTGTCATCCACTTCTATAACCTTGTAGTCCAGCACATGCGTTGAGTCTAGTTCGTACTTCCGTAGCATGGACACATGGAAGACGTTGTGCACTTGGGATAGATTAGGCGGTAAGGCTAGTTTGTAGGCTAAGGTCCCAATCCGTTCCAAAATGTCAAATGGACCTACGTACCTTGGGCTCAGTTTTCCTTTCTTTCTAAATTGGGATAATCCCCTCATCGGCAACACCTTAAGGAAAACATGATCGCCTACTTGAAACTGCAAAGGCTTACGCCGTTTATCCGCATAACTCTTCTGACGACTCTGTGTCATCTTCAGTCTATCCCGAATTATCTTTACCACTTCCACCGATTGCTATACTAACTTTGGGCCTATAATGCTTCGTTCTCGAACTTCATCCCAACAAATCGGGGTTCTGCAAGCTTTTCCATAAAGCGCTTCAAACGGTGTCATTCAAATGCTCTGCTGCTAGCTGTTATTATATGTGAACTCTACCAAATGCAGCTGATCCTCCCATCCACCTTTGAAGTCTATTACGCACGCTCGCAACATATCCTCGTGCGTCTGAATTATTGTCTCCGATTGTCCGTCCATTTGTAGATGGTATGCCATGCTAAATTGTAGTCGAGTTCCCATGGCATCTTGAAGACTTTTCCAGAAGTTTACGGTGAACTTGGGGTCTATGTCCGATGTGATCGTCATGGGTACTCCATGCAGTCTCACTATCTACCGTATATACAACTCGGCATATCTATCCATCGCGAAATCCTTTCGCACAGGAAATGAAGTATGAAGACTTGGTCAACCTGTCCATGACTACCAAAATAGAATCATGGCCTCTCTGGCTCCTTGGGAGTCCCATCACAAAATCCATCGTTACATACTCCCATTTCCATTCAGGAATTTCTAGTGGCTGTAATAATCCACTAGGCTTACAGTGTTGGGCCTTCACCTACTGGCATGTCAATCACTTTGCCACATACTTTGCTACATCCACTTTCATCCCGTTCCACCAATAATGTTGACGCAAGTTCTAATACATCTTCGTGCTTCCTAGGTGAATACTATAATTGCTCCTTTGAGCCTCTAATAAAATCCTTTCCCTGAGTTGTTAGTCCTTTGGCACGCATAGACATCCTCAGAATTTCAAGATTCCATCCTCTAACACTTGGAATTTTGGTTTCCTTTTTGTTGCGTGCATCTCAAGGATTTTCTGAATTTTTGGGTCTGTATGCTGCAAGGCTTTTATCCTTTTCTGGACCCCAGGTTCTACTCTCGGTGTGGCCATCAAACCGGACAATTGATAGACTTCCAATTTAAACTCAGAATCCCTCAAGTTCTCAAATAACGATCACCCTTTTACCAATAGACAGGCAATACTCGATTTCCGACTGAGTGCATCCGCGACTCTGTTTGCCTTCCCAGGGTGATACAATATGTCGCAATCGTAATCCTTAAGCAGCTCCATCTATCAACACTGCCTCATATTCAGTTCCTTTTGGAAAAACAGATACTTCAGGCTCTGGTGTTTAGTGTAAATCTGGAACTTCTCGCCGCACAAATAATGTCTCTAGATTTTCAGAGCAAAGATGATCGCTGCTAATTTCAATTCGTGAGTTGGATAGTTCATTTCGTGCGGTCTCAACTGTCGGGTCGCGTAGGCCACTACTCTTCCATGTTGCATTAGCACACAGCCTAGTCCCTTTAGCGAAGTATCGCTATATATCTCATAGTCTCCAGATCCTGATGGGATCATCAATACCGGTACGGTTGTCAACCGATGCTTGAGCTCTTGGAAACTCCTTTCGCACTTATCTGTCCATTCGAACTTCGTCTCTTTCTTAGTGAATCTCGTTAGTGAAATGACTATAGATGAAAATTTCTCCACGAAACGTCTGTAATATCCTGCCAATCCTAAGAAACTTCTGACTTCCGTGACTGTAGTAGGCCTAGGCCAATTCGTTACAGCTTCGATCTTCGCAGGATCCACTGCAATTTATTCTCCTGACACAACGTGGCCAAGAAATGCCACTTTATTCAGGCAGAACTCGCATTTGCTAAACTTAGCATAGAGCGAATGATCCCTCAGGTCTGCAAAACAATCCTCAAATGCTCTTTATGTTCTTCGCTACTCCTTGAGTAAATCAGGATATCGTCGATAAAAACTATGACAAATCTATCCAAGAATTCCTTAAACACTCGATGCATCAAGTCCATAAATGCGGCTGGAGCATTGATCAATCCAAAAGGCATCACAGTGAATTCATAATGACCATACCTTGTCCTAAAAGCGGTCTTAGGTATGTCTTCTTTCTTAATTCTCAACTGGTGATACCCGGTCCTCAAGTCAATCTTAGAGAATACCCCAGCTTCTTGCAACTGATCAAATAGGTCATCAATCCTTGGCAGTGGATATTTATTATTCACAGTCACTTAATTCAACTGTCTATAATCGATGCATAAACGCAAGGACTTATCCTTTTTCCTTACAAACAATACCGGCGCTCCCCACGGGGAAGCACTCGGTCGAATAAATCCTTTGTCCAGTAATTCCTACATTTGCACCTTTAACTCCTTCAGTTCGGGTAAGGACATCCTATAGGGTGCCTTCGAAATCGGCTTCGTTTCGGGAGCTAACTCAATCATGAAGTCTATTTCTCGCTCTGGTGGAAGCCCTGGTAACTCTTGAGAAAATATGTCCGGAAACTCACCCACTACTGAGATACTTTCTAATTTAGGCTCCTCGGCAGTCATGTCCATAACTGCGACTAAGTACGTTTGACATCCTTCTATCATCAATTTCGTCACTTCAAAGGACGAGACTAAAGGAATCGGGGTCCCTCCTCGACTTTTCACAAATTCAAAACTAGGGCGACCTTCTGGGTATAAACGAATTATCCTACTACCACAATCCACTACTGCCCATTGTTTACCCAATCAGTCCATTTTTATGATCACATCGAAGTCATACATGTGCAACACAGCTAAATCGATACTCTCTTTACTACCACCAATTACAATCCTACAGTTAGCACAGCCCAATGAAACCAGCACATTATCTTTCAATGAGATGGCAACATGCAGAATCGCACTCAATGGTTTTAACTTCATATCAACCAAATTAGCAAACCGAGCAGACACAAACGAATGTGATGCTTTAGGATCAAACAAAGCATACGCAGCATGGTTACACAAATAAACCGTACATGTGACCATGCCTGGTGTTTCTTCTGCTTCCCTGCGGGCTACCGCATAAACTCTCCCCAAATCTGGGGGTTTGTTCTGATCAATTTAGGGAGTGACAACCGACGGTCCAGCCTGTGGTCGCTTCCCTTGAGGTCTATTCGCTGGAGCTTGGTTCGGGCATGTCCTCATCTGATGGCTCATTTGACCACACTTGAAGCACGCTTTCGTTCTTGCCGGGCAAGGACCATTACCATGCCTTCTGCCACAGAGGCGACAGCTCCAGTTCATGGGGTTCGGTGGCTTCAAAATATTCTTTCTTATCGGAGGGACAAAGCGCCTATTGCCAGTCATTGGTCTCTTACCAATCTGGCGATTGTCTCTGAATGATTTAAACCGCGATCTAGATGCAGCATTCCTCTCCTTTAGGTCCTTCTTAATCATTTATCCCCGTTCATAGATTTCCTTGTAGGTCCTCAAGTTTAGGGCTATCATGTAGCTGTGAAGCTCAAGCCTCAGTCTATCTCGAAACCTCCGCGCCTTCTCCAAGGGATCCTCTATCGATCGGGATGCGTACTTGACAGCCTAGAGAATTCAGCTTCATACTGATCTACGATTAGCTGATTCTGACATAGTTGTAAGAACTCCACTTGCTTCCTTTCTCAGGTTGTCTCGAAGAAATACTTATCATTGAATGCTGTAGTAAAGACATTCCAGGTTAAGGTCGTTCCTTCTGGAAAGACTCCATTCTTGGTGGCAGCCCATCAATCATTTGTAGTACCTTTCAGCTGGCACACCGCCAATAGCACTTTCTCTTCATCCGTGCATCTCAAGACTCCAAAGGCCTTCTCTAGTTTCTCGATCCATCTCGGTGCTAGTTCGAGGTCTCTAGTCCCATCAAACTGGGTCGGCTTTAGCTTGATAAATTGCTCGACCAATTGGCCCATTTGCCTGGCCACAACAATTTCGTTTTGGGCATTCACTGCCTCATTGCCTTGGTCATGATCTCTATGATTTCCATTGCCCCTGTTATTGCCATTATTGGCGCTGACGACAACTATTGCGACTCCTACCGCTTAGATTATGGCAACATCTCTATCTTAGGTTTGCCTGTCGATGAGGTCGCCAATTCTTTCGAGCGCCCTCAGTACTCTGTCCATTCTCGGGCCTTCCGCCACAGGTGGCCTCAAACTAGAGGCTCTGCTCTTGGGCCTTCCAGGTCTCCTAGACAAGTTACTCATCCTTATATGCTTTCATTAAGCCTGGACCACCACAATTTCAACAAGGAATTAGTAACTCATTCATCCAACCAAGTCTAGAGCTACCAAACTATGCATTAATAGGAACAGTCATAACATAACAACCTTCCACGCAACTAATTCCAAAGGCACTTCAATAAGCAGTTCATGGCTATTTCTCAATTCCGTTCACTCCAACAGTTCACCAAAACTAGCCATGCCCATTCACTTAACATGCCAAAATTCAGAAATGACTTCCAGTGCTAAGCATGGAACTTAATTCTCATAAGCCACCATAATTATGCCATAGCCAAATGTCAATCACATGCGCCAAATCATATGCCATGCATCTCGGGCTTCATTCTAACAAGTTTCCTAAAGTCTCGCTACCTGTCCTTGTCCCATTCTAATCCTCCTTATTACTCCAATCCTCAATCAACTTTGGATCGAGTTGACCTTGCTTTGATACCAAGCAAATGGGGATGTCACGCTCCGCATCTCGAGCATAAGCGTGCGACTCCCTGCAAACATAAATTCTCTCGAGGTCTCAGGATTCACATAGGTCGAAAGATGAGCCATATCGATAGCAAGCGAAAGTAATAATATACAAACTCCTCCGTACAATAATAAAAAGGGACTTGGGTAATGAGAGTACCAATAGATACATAAACTCTCAAATATTCATACAAGAGTACTGGCAAACTAAACATGCTAGTCAGTAGGGGTGGCAGGACTAGCACAAAAGACCATCATCACTACTCCCAAAAAGAGACAGGCATCGAGGTCACCATCAAACTATCAGACCAGAAACAAAAACTTCTAAGTTGAGCTACTGGGGTCGTGAGTGTCTCCAACCTCCTCAGTGGGCTCGTACTCCAAGAGGATCTCCGAGCAAACCTCCACGGTGTCCTCCAACGTCTCGTAAGCTAACGGCTCCACCAGATTGTCCTCGGTAGCCTCGATTTCGATGACCTCGTCGGTGTCCTCTAAGGCCGGGGTCCTCTCAGGAACATTCCTCGAGCCGGCTACTAACCCCTCAGCCTCCACCGAATCTAGAGCGAGATGACACCAACTAGAGACTAACACACGGGGTACCTCAGTGGGTTTCAGTGGCCCCGTGAAACATCTCACACCTTTCTAACCAGGCCTCGTACCTATGAGGCTTTCAACTGCTACCATTCTCGTCGACCCAAATTACGGTACATTTCCTAACATACGCGGTTCCCTATCTGTCTGGGAACTCTTCAAAATACACCGACATCTCTTTCAAGTGACCAAATCTGATTGACCACATTCTCACGACCTAGAATCTGAAAAATGAGGTTCCACAACGGGGCGAGATTTACATCTCAGTAAGGTAGGTCCTAACCCAAGGTTAGGCTAACCGTACACTCAGGCAAATGCAATCAAGGACAAGCACACATGCAACCACATGAGATATTCATCGGTCATTAAACAACATACGGATGAAATGAGTGTCAGGCATATAGTCATGGTACCATATCACATCACTAGAATCAAACACATATTGCCATGCCAAATCACACTTTCCACCCTTCCAGTCCTCATTTTCACGCCCGCGTTTAGAACGCCTCAGGCTCGGTCCACGTAAATATGCCTTAAACCGTCACATCGATAAACCCACGTAAACGCATCAGGTTTTTAATTTCACTCCAAGCCTGTGTCGACATATCTCAAACTTCGTCCCGCGTTTCGACGCATCAGGACTATGGTCATCTCAACCCCGCGTCTCATACGTCTCTAGGTATCGTTCAGCTTAAACCCCACGTATCAGAACCTCAGGGTATCCATCCACAAAACCCCGCGTCCCAACGCCTTAGGGTGTCACAATTTCTCAGACATGCCAAATGCTCATTTCAATTCATAACACATGATCAAATGCAAACTCATGCAACGACCAACGCATCTATGGCATGCGAGACATTTAAATTCAACATTCAAATGCGACAATCAATTCATCACACAAGCATTGCCAAGCATTCAGGCCATTCACATCTCTCAAGATGCACAAGGACAATCTCACCACAAACTTCTAAGAATCAATCTCATTCACACTCAACTTTCCCAATTGAATCCAATCCTCCTAGCCAAGGTTTATAAACTCCTTACCTCAAGCTTAATTCAACAAAATTCTCCTTCCAAGAACTTCAATGGTTCAGTCCAATTATCCCAAGAACAAGTCAATCACGCAACCTAAGGAAATTCATCCAATCGTCAATTTTTATTCCTCAATTCGCCAATCCAAGAAACCTAAACCTTATTGACATGTTCATTGACATCCTAGCACATTTCAATGATGAATTTGAGACTCAATTCGAACACCAACAGCCTCTCGCAGATTTGGTATGCACAGAATCGAAATAGGGCATTTTTGGTTTAGTACATATCTCAACCAATCAGCCTTTAAACTAACTTAAATCCTCAATTTTATCCACTAATCTACTTGCTAATATATAGCTCTAGGGTTTGGGGAGCCTCACCAAAAATTTGAAGCCAAGGCGACACCGGGAAGTCCTTGAACGACGTCGGTTCCTCCGGGTCTTCAACCGGTTAGTTTTTTATCCTTCAAACACAAGACTCATTTGTAGTCAAAACTCCATCAAATTCATCCAAAATTTTTGGCACGGTTCAGCCTACATGTCTTCTAGATGTCCACAAAATTTGGCCGAAAGAATCAAAGGTTTCGGGATCCTACGGAGTATAAACAGTGGCTTACCTCCAGCCGCGATGGTTTTTATCGACTTTCGAGAGAATGGCCGGTCCGGACTCCTCAGTGGGTCAAATGACCTAATTCCTCTTGGAGGGTGTCAGCAAGAGGATGACGAAGGGACCATTGGTCGGTTCAAGTCCAGGCAATAGTCGGAGGCGGCGGTCGACGGGGATGAACAGGCGGGCAGCGGCTGGTCGGTTGGAGCTCTCTCGGTTAAATGAAGAAAAAGGAAGAACAAGAAGAAAATGGCTATCGAGGAAGGGTGTTCGGCTGAAGAGGGAGAGAGAGAATGAGATATACGCAAATGGCTTTGTCAACTTGATTGAATGGTAGGTTAAAAGTGTCCCCATCTACATCAAGGCTTAATCCTTTGACACTTGTCATGGGTCAATCAATGCCCATCCAAGGGCTGTTATTTCTTCTCAATTTCGACAGCCTTCGAGTGTGGTTAATGACCAAGATGCCCTCATCCAATTATAAATGCAAGGCCAAGGCTTGAGTGGCAAAATGGTAATTTTATCCTCGACGTCCGGAATATCATTTTTCTAATTCCAATTTTCTTCGATAAGGCGAAGGTCAATCCAATTATAATGTTAGAATTCTTGATTCTCCAGTTTCTAATTTCGAGACTCGTTTCTGAATCATTTCTCTATCAGACGTGGTTCCAGCCTATCTCGAACTGACGGGCGGCTTTTGCAAACGTTATGCATATCGACCCTATGATTCATATCACAATTTGAGCTCGTCAGTTCATGGCAACTTTGGTTGTCATGTAATTGTAAGGGTCTATCACTTGTTCCGACGGTCTCGATCGTCACTATTCAATTTAGGAAAATTTTACAAATTATACATTAGTTAAGCGACATCACTCGCGCTCCAATCGTATAACGCTCGCAATGCATTCCTCAAGCGTTCTTAGATCGGCCTTTTTATGGCTCTAAATGTCCCCTCGACAATCTTTATGGTCAAAATGTCATTCCCTAGTCGAGTTTCCTAGGTCCACATACCTTGTCTCGCGTTAGTCTTTCCCTTTTAGTCAATCAACTCAAGATTGATCAGATTCGAGCGAGATACTACTGAAATACATCGTTAGATACATTCTCATTAGTGATTCTCAAAGTGATAGGAAAAATTAGAATGTCACATGCTCGATCCATTATGATTGAGGTTTAGAGTGATAAGGAGTGATGACTTGAGGATGATTAGGTAGTGAGACCTTTAAGATTAAGTATTAATCACTAAATTTTGAGGATTGTAGGCTTGAACTTGTGTAGTATTCTAATGGTCCTAGTATCGATTTAATGGATGATCTTGAGTGATTTTATGGATAAGGCTCACAAGGAAGTGAGTAGAGATTGAAGAGTCATAAGCATGGATTTGAGGTTGCTAGAGACTAGCCCATGAATAAAGGGTCAATTGGAGTATATGATTGTGATCGTGGCTTGTCGATTACCCAACTTGGGGAATATGTGTTATAAAGAGACGATTGGTATTAGTGGATTCAAGCTTGAATTGCATGATATCTTGATGGTTTAGTCGATTGCTATTGACAGCCTTGGATGGTATGAGATGAGGTGTATACAGGGAAATGAGGAAGGAATATTTGGATTAAAGATCAGTTGTGATCGAATGCTTATGGAATTGACTTGAATAGCGACTAGACTTGAGGTATATAGTTGAATATAGGCAATTGATATGTGAGATGTGATGGTCATTGGTGGAACCAGAGGCTTGCTATAATTGAGTCTTGATGTGGAAACGATTGTGCTATGACAAGTGGTGAGAATGAAGATGATGTGCATGTGTTTGCGGTTATGAAATGAAAGCTGATGAGAGTGCATGCATGAACTTATCGCTGTTGGACTTAATAAGCTTGGTATGGGACAAGTTGATGGAATACCTATAAACCGTCATGAAGCATGGTATAGGACGTGTGGAACAGACCTTTATCCGTAGATATATGACTTGGGACAACCTGCAATGGCCAGGACTACTGAGGGCGGGAGTGATCACCGGGACAGAGAGGTTCAAACAAGGAGCAGCTCCTGGCAAGCTTTCAAGATGGCAAGAGGCAAGAATGACCCAAGTCATAACTTGAAAGGGAAAGTCTAGATATCGGATTGAGTCCAATTATGGTTAAGAGATGTATCGCACGAGATGGATTCCCAAGTGAAAGTTTGAAAGTGGCATGGCATAATGACGCCTATGATCGACACGTTTGAAAGCTTTGTGCTTGGCAGTGAATGCTGTTTGAAAAAGAAAAGTGATGCTTGTGATGGGCCTGTTAGGCGTGTTTTATGATTGACATCATGTGATTGTATAGCCAAGGTCTAACTAAGAGATTAGATGGCATGTGGGGTTTATACCCATTAAATTGATGCCTGTTGAGAATGAGATAGCCTGTCATGTTTATGACAGAGTGACAAATGCCTTATGCTTATAGTATGAGCGTTTGACTCATGAAAGTGATGCCTTGAGTATTTACTGGGTATTAACCTAGTTGAGTTTTGGCCTAGTTGAGACTTGCCTAGTAATTGACTGATGATTGAAAAGTTACCTTGTTAAGGCTGGCCTGTTGAATAGTCATTGACTGATGAGGATATGGAATCTTTGGATAATGAACAACTAGTTGAGAGTTGTTTGGGAACCATTGTAAAATTGATAATGATGAATGATGAGATTAGCAGCCTGAGACTGCTAGACTTGAGTAGATGACTTAAGTCTTTGATTCATGGAGGGAATCATAGTGGTTCAAGTGACATGAGAACCTAATAAGGTTGAATGATCAAGGTATGGTCGTAGAAGAGCATTGGGCTCGAGTATACATGGTATGGAAGATCCGAGAACTGAGATAGATCATGAGAATTGAGTAAAGATGAGCAATTGGAGTATGAGTACCAAAAGAGAATATAGCTTGATTTGTTAATTGCGTGAGACCCAAGTGTGATAAGGGGTCATGATAACTTTAAATGGAAATGAGAAAAGTGGATGGGTAGACAGACTCGAGAAGGAGCTGTCATTGTATCTAAGTCGTTAGGACGACTAATGCTAGTGCTGATGAGTTAAAAGATGGAAGTCACGAGAAAGGTGACTTCGAGTTAATCCTTTCTAAATTGAATGCGTGGGAAGAACCATGAGAGTTTTGAAAAGCTTGTGAAGCTATATATAAGTTGAGATTGACTGAGTTTGATAGAGGGATGAGATTTGAAATTATCTCCCTCTAGATTGAGGATCTTGGTGAGAAAACCTTAGAAGCTTTGGGTCCTCCGAAGAAAGAGAGTGACCCTAGCAGTTACTGGCTTTAAGAGGCTGTTGACAGTGAAAGGTCACTAGAGGAAGAGTTTTCCTCGAAGACATGATATTTGCCTAGACTACCTCTGTTGAGTTGTTCGACGGAAAGTATCCTTCTGGAATTGTTTGAGAGCAAAGGTTGTTTAGATCCTGATAATTTTACAAGGATCAGAGGATGATCGACCAATGTGAGACAGAGTTCTCAAGGTCGCCTAAGTACATTAAGAGTGGTCAAGAACCCTTGAATAAGATAAGTAAATCCCTGAGTGGATTGGAACTTGAGAGCCTTATGGCTAGTTGATATTCTTGATTCGAAGGAACTATAATGGATCCTAAGGAAGGAAGTGGGTGATCGAAAGAGGATTTCCGTTCACGGATTATGAATATAGAGATTTCCATCGAATGTGCCTGTAAGGGATGGTTTTTATCTTGGCGCAAGTCTCGTAGTGAGAGATTGACATGTTGTTCCTTCCGTCATGGGAAAAGTTGAGGAAAGAAATCTGTCAGTTGTCTGACATTGATGATTCTTTGAGATTGATTGAACATAAATCTTGACCACTAGAAGTGGTGTTGTGTTATCACCCCTAAAGATTAGGGCATCATTCTTAAAGGGCGATTGAACCATGATATGGTCGTTGAGGGAAGAGAAAGTGAATGGACTTGATAGTCCTGACTATTCGTAATTCTAATGAATGGTTAAGTAAGCGAAAAAGAGCATTTAGAGTGTAATTACAAAGTGACTCGAGGTAGTCGAATTGAGTATTCGATATGTGAATTGGTGGAGACCAAAGATGAACGAATCTTGTCACTTGTGATAACTGAGTTACTAAAAGAAGAATGTCAAGTCTGGTGACATTTGGGAATCTTGGAGTAAAACACCGCCATTGGCACACACTCCGGGATTGATGTCCTATGGAATGGGAAGGACAAGGTGGATTCGCAGTGAAAGAATACCACAAAAGTGTATAGTTTCTTTCTAAGAGTAAGAAACCCTAGTGTGAAAGGAAGAGAAAATTCGAATTGTCTTGGTATTGAGGTTGAGCGTCTGAACTGAGAAAGAAGACGCAGAACTTGAATGATCCCTGAAAGTAAAGTCCGAGATACTATCCTTTAGACCACGTTGAATTCTAGGATAATGTCGACGTTCAGTGGAACGAACGGAATTGAGATAAAGTCGCATTGACTGGTTATGGAAACCAGCAGTTAAGATAAGAGTGCTTCCTCAAGAAAGAGTGACAAAAAAAATGAACAAAATGTTGCGTGGTCCTAGTAGAGACCCGTGGCAATAGAGAGCCAAGGTGTGAGCTCTCAAGTGAAAAGTATGAGGAACAGTTTGCAAGATTCGACACCTGGTAGAAAGAAGTTGATAATAGTCGGATTAAACATCCAAGGAATAATTGGATGGACTGTTACCGTCTTGAGAGACGATAATTGGACTCATTTAAGGAGTTATAAAAAGCATGAACAGCTTTGAAAGTATCCTATGGACTCTAAAAAGATGCTCGTTGCATGCTAAATGTGAAGAGCGCGAGTTGTGAACCTGATAAAGTAAGATTCCTCAGTCGTGATATCTCTAGGAAATGAAATTCCCGTGGAGCCTTTGAGGATTGAAATAAGTGATGAATCGACTTGAGTTGATGTGATTTACGGGAAGTTGAAATTTTCTGAGATTGGTGAATTGTTACAGACAGATCATGGGAAGATTCCCCACAAAAGCTGTTCCATTAGTGAAATGGACTAAGGACGAGACGTAATACGAATGGATGAATGAACATGAAAAGAGTTTTCGAGGACTTGAGTTAAGCTGATGACTATGTTGTTTATGGCGTTTCCGGTTGGAAATTGAAAAGGTTATGAGAGTCGTAATGATGTGACACAGAATGAAACTTCATGCATAACAAGACAATCGGAAGTGGGCATTGCATATACATCATAATGATTAGGCTATATGAGTTGGAATGCTTAGAGCATGATTTGAGTTGGTTTACGAATGTCCTCGTAACAAAGTTTGGGAAACATTGTTTGGGTGGAAGAAAATTTCAAGTTTATAGCTATTCCAAAAGATATCGAGTAGTAGTTTCTCGAAAGGAATTGATGAGAAGCAACGCCAATGGATGAAATTACTTTCGGATACGGGAGCGTTGCTCGTGTAAGGAAAGACCTTGTAACTGTGTGAACTGCAAGAGTTGGAAATGTTGACCGCTTTAAAGGGATTGAAGGGAAAGCACAACAGTTGCAAGTTGGTGGATTAAATTGGTCATTGGAGAATCTCGAATGTAATCGAGGAAGAGCTATTAAGGACTCAATCATGAGTTTGCCTGAGAAGTCAAGAAGGTTATGGTTCGATTTGGACAATCGAGGGTAAGCTAATGGAATTTATGCGTCCCCGACGCCACAAAAGGACGTTTGAAGTGGATTATTATGCCAAATGGTAGAGGTACCAAAGAGTACGTTCTCGTGATGATTTGGTAATGGACGTGAGAGGAAAAAAACATGAATTTAAGGCGATGTTTTGGAAAAGCCTTCCAATTGGGAATTTCAAACGCAGGGTTATGGTGTGATGTACATATTATTCCCGGACCATTGGACGAATTGAAAAGAAGGTCCGTATGCTTGAAGGTGTGCCACCAACAAATATTATGAATGCCGGAATAGAATAGAGAAAAGCAAGTACAGGTTGAGGACTGAGGGAAATAAGTCATGGAGGTATATGACTTTTGTCAGAAAAGACAAGTGGGAACGTCAAGTAATAGGAGGATCTACTTTAGAGAATGAGGATGCGATGATATGTCTGTACCCCGAGAGATTGGATAATTGGAAAGAGGCAAATTTCGAGGATGAAATTTCTTTAAGGGTGAAGAATTGTGAGATTCAGAATTCTGATCTAGAGGCTATTGAATTGAATGATATCGATCGATGTGTTTCAGTTGTAACTCGTTTGGAGTTGGCCACTCCTGAGTTTACTGACAAAAAGGGAAAGATTGTCGCAGAGTCGGGTACGTGGATCTGGGGAATTTGAATGAGAAATGACACTTTGACCATAAAGATTGTCGAGGGAATATCTTGGACCGGCAGAGATCAATCTAAGGACGATCATGGAATGTCTTGCGAGCGTTATACGTTGGGACGCGGGTGATTTCGCTTAACCAAGGTGTAATTTGCTAGAATTTTCTAAATCGGATTTCGATGATCAGGATCAAAGGAACGAACGATAAACCCTCACAATTACATGACAACCAAAGTCACCACGATTTGAGAAAAATCCCAAGGTCGATACGCGTAGCGTCTGCAAGAGTCACCCGTCAGTTTGAGATAAACTGGAATTATAATCAACGAGAGTTCGACAGGAAATTAGACCTTGAGATTTGGGAATTGGACATTGAGGAATTCCAATATTTGAATTGAAATAGGCGTTGCCTCATCGAGGGTGGTTTATGTTGGAAAAATGGAATTTCTGACGAAAAGTGTCAAATGACCATTTTGCCCCTCAACCTTTGGCCTTGCCTTAAGAAGTTTAGAAGGTTATTTTGGTCAATTTTCATCCCCAAGGGCTGCCGAAAATTGATTGGGACGGAGTCAAAGGAAGTCTAGTTCTTCTAGAAGCAAGACAAGTGTCACTCTTTGAGTAAGACAAGTGTCACATTTTGATAGGTTAAGCATTAATTAAACTCACGTAACTATCTTCTCTTTGACCGAGTTCAATAATTTGGGGAAGACCCTCTCTCTCTCTTCAATTTGGCCAGCCAAGACTCTCTCTCTTCATTTCTTCTTCATCTTCTCGGCCGAACAGACCACCTCGACTAGTTCCAACCACCTCTCTTCCTCCGGCCATAACTTTTTCGTCCGATATCGAATTGAGGTAAAACTACTGCCATCTTAAATCTTATTGACTTGTGGTTCTAAAAACATATTATAAACTTGATTTGGTTCATCCATTTGTACCGTAGGTCTGTTTGAGTGGGCGAAGGTCAGGACGATGTCAGATTCTGACCGGTTTTGGGGAAAGACCTGTTCCAGGGGCTTCCGGACTTCAAATGGCTTCAAATTTTCGATGAGGCCTTCTACACTTATAGTATTGAATTTGGTTGAGCTGTGGTTACAATTTTAGTTGAGTTAAGATGTGTTTTCATGGCTAATTTGAGGTAGTTTTTCTAAGGCAAAATCTGACCACATGTACACCGAGTGGAACTGGGCTGATCAGAAGTCCTTGAGGTGTTATTTTACTTCCAAATATTCAGTAAGCTCCCTAAACATGTAGATTAAGATTATGGAAAGTTTTTTTTTGTGATGGATTGAAGTTTGAAATTGATTTATGGACTGATTTATGCAGGTTAGGTCAAAATCGATTCTGTCTTGTTTGTGCTACGATAGAACCGAACCTGTTGGGGTTAAACAATGGGTGTTTTGGCTTTGAAATGATTAGTGAGACACCATGAGATATTATATGAGATGTTATTGAGGAGTATGCGAATTGGATTGGAGATTAGAGGTGATTTTAGAGCTGAGTGGTGAACGAAACTCAAGTTATATTTTGCTCTGTTAAAGGATTGTTTAAAACAAATATTTTGGGGGTTCGTGGAGATGACGCCATGTCTTTAAATGGTTATTAAGATATCGTGGGTTGCCCATTGATGTGTTATTGAGATATTGGCAAAGTGAGGTTGAGAAATGGTTGAGTTTTGATTTGGAAATGTAATATTTCTTAGGATGGCGCGTGACCCCTACTGTGGCCGTGAGTTTGCTGACCTAGGAGGGTCGTTTGGATTGAATTTGCTAGCTTGCTTAAAGAGGTAAGTGTTTCCTAAACCCTTACCTAAATGCTAAGACAATACTGGATAGATTGGTTGGATGAATTGAGTGCTTGGTGAATCCTAGGGCTTGAATTGCTTGATTAAGTAGCGGATCCATGATTTGAATGGCATAGTATGAAATTGAATTATGATATGCCTTGATGTTATGTTTGGTTATTGTGCTTCAATTGTTTAGAGAGCCTAGTGAGGTAAGTGGCTATTGAGCCTTGATGATATAGTCCGGCTATTAAACCTTGGATTTGTATGAATTGGCTATGAAGACCTGTTATTGAGTTGCCTATAGTGCCTATAATATTGAATTGGTTATGCTACATAAATGGCTATAGTGCCAATGCTATTTGAATGGACTATATCGTCCCAGCGATCGTTGGCCTGTGACCTTGGAGATCGCATTGGCTGTGAGTCCCTAAGATGACAATTGGCTGTAAGCCCTAGAAGTACCGATTGGCCTGTGGCCCCAATGGTACTAATTGACTAAAAGTCTTGATGATGAAAATACCAATCGGCTTGTGGTCCATGTGGTATTGAATGGTAGTGAGCTTGAAAGATATCAAGAATACCGATTGGCCTGTGGCTTCAGTGGTATCGAATGGTGGTGATCTTGAATAAGAATGAGAATGTCGATTGGCCTGTGACCCTAGTGACATTGAATGGCTATGAGCCTTGAAAGTACCGATTGGCATATGGCCCTATTGGAACGAAGACATCGATAGGCCTGTGGCCCTAGTGATGTCAGTTGGCAAGAGTGACATAGGAGTACATGGGGAAATCAGAAAGTTATGACAATTGTGTATTGAATCACATGTTGCATGTGCTGTGAACTTGAAACCTTGAAGTTTGGGGTGGTTAGTTGTGATTTCTATCCATGCTTAGATTATTGATATGTCTGGCTATGGCCCTGGGTTGATGCCTGTCTTACCATGATGCTTGTTTTATGAAGGCCTTGTGCCATTGCTTTGGTGGTTTTCTGCATCTGGTGTTAGTTTTGTGATCTAGAGAGACTAGTGTTCAAGTCTAGGTTTAGGTTTCACTTATTGAGATTTATATCTCACCCCAGTGGGGGTTTAACTTTTTTAGGTCCTAGGCGAAGGAAACCCGAACTTTCATGGGATGACATTTGAAGAAGTCGTTGGAGTTAAATTTATAACTGACCTTATTATTTATGAAAAGTGTATACCCATTTGTCCCGAGTCATCTCATTATGGAATTGTACGGAGCAGTTTGATGGCTTCCGCGATCTTGTTTCTTTGTCAAATTGTTATATGATTGGCCGAGAGATCTTGGGAGATAATTGTAATATCAACAACCCAGTGGGATATACATGTGCTCGGCGGTTTCGAGGCGTGACAATGTCAATCAGGAAATCTCTCTAATCTAATTGAATTAATCATTTTTAATGAGGAATTTTAGGACGAGAAAGGCAAGCTATTTCCATACACGTCTTATATCACAATCCCCAGTGAACAAGTGAGAATTTCCATGCTTACAAGGAAAAAGGGTTATCTCGCGAAAAATATAACGACCAAATGACACAAGGCATTCATTTCTTCTATTCCAAACACTACAGGTTGCCATTTTGCTTAACCCTATTGAACGACGGTTTCATTTCATAACCCTGTCAGGAACAACCTCACATTGGGGCAAATTCTCAGAAAGTTCAAAGAATGAGTAGAATTTTCATGCTTTCGCTTGCATCAATCTTCGAGTGTGTTCGTTGTATGCGAATTCTGTGTTAGCTCAAATGCTTTAGACATGTCGAAGAGCATTTCATTTCTACACCCATATACATTAATCCTTTGCTAAGCCAAATTTGAGCGGCGGATTTACTTCTCCAAACTCAATTGGTGATCATCTTGAGAAGGAAATCATTTTCGGACCATGAGCAAAGTGCCTTAGGACAAGCTAGAACTTGAAAATTTGCCGGCACAATATACAGACAATTCAGTTAAAGCTCTCTCTCCCTTTCTCAAAAGAGCTCCCTATGCAAAAAGAAAAAAGGAAAAAGTGAAGCTTGCCATAAAAAAAAATAAAAAATGGTGAAGTTTGCCGTGCAAAAAAAAAGGGGCAAAAGCGCCCACTCTCATAAAGAAAGAGGAAGAAGGAAAAGAGCTCTCTTAATGAGTATTCGGAAGGAAGGAAGGTCCCACTTGAATTAGTTTCAAAATCTCCCTCAAAGGAAGATCATTTCTAAAGCACAAGATATCAAGAATGAATAATCACCAATCTCATCTTCATATAACCCTTCTGTTGATTATAGGCATTTAATTTCAAGCCTACCCTGAACCTACATTACAACCCTTACCAAAGGTCTCTTCAGATTAGGGCACTTGGGTTGATATAGAGTTTCAAATACTTATGAATGTCGCTTGAAGAAGTGCGAGCAGGATCATTTTATCTCATTTCGTAGGATTCTTGACTTGTAAACCCAATGCAACTGATGAAAATTTCATTTCATGACCTAACGACTCATACGAGTCCCCTTTGAATAGCCTTTGACCAAGCCTGAATTACAGTCCTTAAAAAGACCCCACGAATTGGTCTAGTCATACTGATTGCGAGAATACCCGGATCTTTGTCACGCGTGATGAAGACAACTCCGAGTGATTCTCATGCCCGCATCAATGGTTGGGTCAAATAACCTTTTCAAAGAGAGTGAGAGAAAGTCCTTTCTGATTGAAGATTCCTTATTCTATCTAATCAAATTTTGTCAAAAGGGTCATATAGGTTTCCTTATTCACAAATCTTTCTAGCATATGATGTTGCATTTACATTGATTTTATGTATTCATCATTTTTCAAGAAAATGGACAGGTCTGTCACAATCGACCTAGCCATCACTTACCCATTGCTCAGAAACTCAGATAAGTTTCCTAATTCCCTTTCAAAGCCTTATATCAACACTTGATCAGCTCAAGATATCCCTAGAATCTTACATTATTTTGATACCTGATTAGCTCAGGCGTCAAATCCCTTTTTGTGTTCGTTCTGATTAGCTTAGACGTCACATCATTTTGTGTCTGTTTTGATTAGCTCAGGCATCACACGCTTTTTGTGTTCGTTATTATTAGCTCATACGTCACACCCTTGTGTGCTTGTTCTGATTGGCTCAGGCATCACACCCCTCAGTGTTCACACCGATTAGTTCAGGTGTTACATCTTTATCGACTCGTGGTTTATAGTCCACATGGCGACTTGCCAAGAGACACAGTGTCCACACCGATTAGTTCGGGTGCCACATCTTTACCGACTCTTGGTGACCCTTTGAGGTGGTCCCCAATAGACAAATGACCAGTTCAAACCATAACTCGAGCACATTTTTAAAATCTACACAGATCTTGTGTCGTTTCGCATCAGAAAGAAATTTCTTGTAACAGATGGACTCAGTACCTTGAAATCCTAGCATCCTCAAAGAGGTCTGGAGATTAAGGGAATCATTAGCATATGAGATATTTGGAAAACAGGTATTTCCATGTGCGATCCATGTGCATATTTCTCTAATACGGTGAAAAAAAAAAATTTGGCACGGGTTATTTATAGCACTACATTTCATACATCATTTCCTTTCGCATCGGAAAACACGATTACACTCCCGCCAAAAATTTTATCGTCATCACTTTCATTTGTAAAATTTAGGCTTCAATTTTAGTCTTTGAATGGAACCTCTGCAAACTTTCACTCAAAGAGGGGCAGCTGTTGACCCCTAAATTTTGATGTTTATCTATTTCATAAAATGAGAGTTAGTCATAATTCTAACAAAAAAAATAATAAATACTTCTCATGCATTGCATTTTTATTTTCTGTCAGTTATGTCTTTTACATTTTTAGATGAGTCAATTTGACAAGCGGTTGGACCAACTCAATTTGGATTTTCGACTAAAGCAATAATGTGTACGGAGTTTTATATGGGCCAATTGGATTAGGGCTTTCAATTTAATATTCTTAAATTTAAAAGAAACTTTAATTAGAGTCTAATCTAAACCCCTGACTAGATCTTGAGCCCGTAAGAAAGGCCAAATTTGGGTATTATCACTGATTACACTCTCTTGGCTGAATTTGAATTTTCCTTGAGAAGGAAGAAAAGATCAGCCATAATCTTCAATGAATATTTACGTGCATGACTGATTAAGAAAAAATAATAATAAGGAAGATGTGCAAGGGAAAGCAATTTAGAAAAGGGAAAGTGATTAGCAAAAGGAGCAAATACTTTGGGTAAAATATTCTACGATATCTTCACGTGTGTAGAAAATAAAGGGGATTTGATTGCTTTATTAAGAATTAGGGTTTGCTCGTCTATAAAAGAACGTCTTCTTCACGTCAGAGGAAAAAAAATTGGGGGGAGAATTACACTACACGGAGAGAAAACGTGAGAAGTGGGTAAATTCATTGTATTCGGCCGCTCTAGAGTTTTCAGGACTTTCTTCAAGAGCATATTGAGAGCGCGTGTCGAGCAGCTAAAGGGTTCGATTGTCTTCCTCGTGGTCGAGAAAATCCCCATTTGACATAGCTTCAATCGGGTGTGTATTGCCAAAACTTCATACACCTCAGCCCGACGTCCTCATACGACTAGCCCAATTGCGTCACTGTGTAGCAACCAATTAAGGTCGATCACCTTCTCTATTGATCTTATTTTGGGTTCTAATTCTTATGCCATATGTGCTAGATATATTGGAGAATCTCGGCAACAAGTTGTTGCTTTAAAAAAAAAGTGCTTGCGTTGGACGAAAATCTCAAGCTGTACAACTGCTGGAATTTGTTCAAAAGAGGTATTTTTCTCAACTTTTGATCCACAATCTACGCCTATTTATTTGGTAACATTCATATACGTTCGTATATTGATGAATGCATGTTGATTTGTTATTAAAAAATGAAGAGATTAGTCCTTTTTCATGTCAATATATATTACAAAACTATAAACTAAGTTGTCATGGTACAACAATCTGGAGGTGAACGTATCAAGTCTCCTAGTTTGTGAAATCAATTACAAGAAGCTTTTCTCTAAGACCCATTTGGCATTCTTCAACGTTGAAATTGAAACAATTAAAAAAAAAGAATTTTGGTGAATAAAATAGATTGTTGGCATACATTCTTTGGGACCAGATCTGTTATGTAATGGGGAATAGTTCTTGCCTAAAGCTATCATGTGCGCTTAGATATCTTGTCTCGTAGTGGTTTGTTGTTATCTTATGTGTTGTGGACGTGCTCTGTGATTTTAAAGTTTATCACTAATGAATGTTCTAACGAGAATGCATGACCATTGTTTGATTCGACTTATTTTGTGATGGTCTTGATGATACCTGGCTTTAGAGATAAGATTTGGACTCGAGAGGGTAGAATCCGAAATTTTGAGAGCTATCAAAAATTTTTTTTAAATATAATTTTCTCAAATTAAAATTGGATCGATTTTGGATAAGGAAAGATGGACCCCAATCTCACATTTCGACCATCCCTTTAACTTTAGAAAATTCAAATCTAATTGACTCATTTTCATTTTATTTTTGTCATGTTTGTTTGCTTTTGATTGTTATAAAATTTGCACAACTTTAAACAAACATGCCCATAATATATGCTCTCCTCGTGCCTTGTCCCTTCGGAAAATTAAATCATATGCCTTACTCATGATCTTATGGGGTAGGATGATGATCAAGTATAAGACTTCATATTCTTTCTCTCTGGCAAGAGGGACGTTGTCGTCTTATACACATACTTGCATATTGACTTGAATCTTCGAGGGTGTGGCGTTAAAAATTCTACTCTAATCCGAATCTTTGGAAATGAGTGAATTATTGGAAATTCAAATATCAAGGTATATTATGGGCATTCTTGTTTAATTTTGTTCATTTTTTTTAAAGAAATTCGAAAAGAAGTAAAAAAAGAAGAAGAAAACTGAAAACTCCAAAAAGAAAAGAACTTATTATCTCTAATTCGTAAAAATAAAATAGTTTTTCCCGCTATTTTATTTAGGTTTCTAATCGACCTACTGAGAAACGATTAGTGGCGGCTCCTAAATTAAAAATCATTTCAGTAAAACCTAAGTTGCGAATTGGTAAGGCTTGGGAGAGTATGTATTAGGTTAGTTAATTCATCTAATTAACCTAATAATCCATTAGCCTAATTTAAATAATTTTTAGGTCGTGACACTCCCATAAATCATTGATTGCGAACTGGCGGAGCTCATCTTGCATGGCTTCGATCCAGCTTTCATCAGTGATTGCTTCATCTACTATTTTTGGCTCAACTTGCGAGATTAAGGCTAGAGAGTTCATCATGTCTTTGATTGAGGATCTCATCTTGATTTCTTCGTCAATCTCTCCTATGACTTGATCCTCAGGATGATCAATTTTGAACTTTCAATTAGGCAATTAATTTGAACTTGAGGGATTGATAGCTGGTTGTTGTGCAATTTGAACAGGAGCTTCAACAAATGGTTGGAATTTTGTTTCATGTTCTTCTTGTTGATTGCATCTCAATGCATCTTTGAATTTGACATTAATTGGTTCTTCAACAACCTGTGAATATTTATTGTACACATGGTAAGCTTTGCTATACGTGGAGTAGCCAAGAAAGATACCTTCACTTGATTTCGTGTCGAACTTGCCAACATCGTCATTTGCATTCTTAAGGACATAGCATTTGCTTCCAAAGACGTGCAAGTAGGATAGGATAGGCTTTCTTCCTTTGAAGATCTTGTAGGGCGTTTTCTCCAGCATTGGTCTGAGAAGAGCTCTATTCATAATTTAAGATGTTGTAACAATAGCTTCAGTCGAGAAGTAAGCAGGAGCTCTACTTTCGATCATCATGGTTCTGGCCATTTCTTGTAATGATTTATTCCTTCTTTCGGCAACTCCATTCTGTTGAGGAGTGTCAGGTGTGGAGAAATTATGTTCAATTCCATTCTCATCACAGAGATTTGCAAAGCTTTGGTTCTAGAATTCTCCTTCATGGTCTATTCGAATAGCTGTGATCCTGCATCCTTTCTCGTTCTGCATTTTTCTAGCAAGTTTCTCAAACAAGTGAAATGCTTCTTGCTTATGAGATAGAAATATAACCAAGGAAAAACGTGAGTAATCATCACCAATTACCATGCAGTATTTACTTCCTCCTATACTTGCAATTCTTGTAGACCAAAAAGATCCATATGTAGCAATTGTAGAGGTCCACTGGTTTCTATATGATTTATAGATTTGAAAGATGATCTGACCTTCTTTCCCAGAGCGCATGCATTGCAAGAGTCGCATTTACTATAGTTGATCTTTGGTAGACCACGTATCAGATCTTTTGAAGCAATCTTGGAGATGTGCTTCATGTTGATATGGCCAAGCTTTTTGTGCCATATATCACATTCTTCCTTGATGGACACTACACACTACATTTCATCAAGTTCAATATTAAGTAGATATATATTACCATGCCTTTTACTTGTAAAATATTGGGTCAGATCCTAGCTGGTTCCCGTGCACATATTTTCTTCGAAACTGATCTTGTATCCTTTGTCACACAATTGACTTATGCTTAGATGATTGTATCCAAACCCTTAGACTAATGACACATCTTCAATAATTAGATTCCATATCTTAACATTCCCTAAGATAGTGATCTTTCCTTTTCTTTTACCTCCAAAGGTGACGTTGCTACCATCCGCCTATTTAATATTGAGAAACATATCTCTTTCTCCTGTCATGTGGCGTGAGCATCCACTATCCAAGTACCACTTGCTTTCCTTTAGTAACAACTGCAATTAAGAATATTTTAATATTTTCTTTGGTGCCCACACAAACTTAGATCATTTTGTGTTAGTCTTTGGACTCATGTCATATTTCTAAAAGATCTTTTTGGGCTTCATTTGCTCAACTAGACATGTTTTCTTGTTATGATCAGGTTTATTGCAAACTGAGCAATTAAATTGCTTGTCGGTGGATCTAGTGAAATGACGTGTAAAATGATCTTTGGAAAACTGAACAGGAGGTATACGTTTAAATCTAGTTTTGACGTTTAGAAAGGATTTTTCTCTTCATTTGTGTTTTCATGTCCAAGTCCACTAGAAAGAATGTACTGCAAAGCTTTTGAACTAAAGGAGAAATTTGTGATGATTTTTGAAATGTCTCCTTTCAAAGATGTCCTTTCGTCCTGCAGCAAGTTTCGCTCATCTTGAGAGTCAATAGATCTTTCTGCAGTTTTTCAAGCTCATCTTTTTGTAAAAGATTTTGTTCAATGAGCTTTGAAACTTCCTTTTTCAATTCTGAAACTTTCTTTAAAGCTTTTTTGTGTTAAAAAAAAATACCTTCAAAAATTCTTGCATTTCCTCATAGGAGAGATCAGAGTCATTTACCTCATCTTCGCATCTTCGCCTTCTCTTTCGAATTCGGCTATTAGACAAAGATTAGCTTCTTCACCACCACTTGATTCGCTTTCAGCATCACTCCATGTTTCAGCTTTGAGTGCTCATTTCTTCTTTTCGAATCTTCCACTTCTTCTGTGACATTCTGATTTCCCAGTCATTTTCAGACTCATTAATCAGAAACGAGTCTTGAAAGTTGAAAATGAAAAATAAAGAATTCCAACATTAGGTTCGAATTGGCCATTGCCCCAACGAAGAATTTTGGAGCGACAAAAACGACGTTCTGAACGTCAGGGATAAAATTACCATTTTGCCCCTCAAGCTTAAAGTCTTGCCCATGCATTTGAAGAAGGGCATTTTAGACTTTATACACCCCCAAGAGCTGCCGAAAAAGAGGATGAATGGTGGCCATTGGATTGAATTGGAATGACAAGTGGGACAAGTGTCAAGAGATGGCTTAAAGAGTTATCATGTCCACTATTGGCCACCTACCATTCAAGCCTTTGACTTGAGTCTTGAATATAAGTCTTCGTCACTCTCTATCTCCTCACTTGTTCGGCCATAGCACTCCACCATCACCGAGCACTCTTCATCTTCTCTTTGGCCCGTCGCCGACCAGTTCTGGAGCCGCCATTTGTCGCCATCGACGTCACCTTCCGACCATCAATTGGACGCTGGCCAGCCATAGTAACCTATCTCTACGTCTTGCCAACATCCTCGAAGTGGAAGCACTGCATTTGGACCACCGAGGAGCTCCGGCCAAGAGTTTTCCCGGAAGCCGATAGAATCGAGCTCAACTGAGGTAGGTTCGGTTTCTGACCCTATTTGAAGGCCAAAATGTTGAATTTTTGGCGTCAAATTTTGTGGAGATCTAAAAGACATGTATATCAATCTGTGGTAAAAAGTTGGGAACGATTTGATGAGGTTTTGACCTCGAATCAGTCTTGTAAACTTGGAATAGAAACTGCCGGTTACTGACCTTGGGAGATCCGGCGACTTTCAACGGGATACCGGCGACCAGTCGACCCCAAACTCAAGGTGAGCCTCATAAATCCTTAGATAGACATGTTTAAAGGTAAGATAGTAAGTAGATGATGGAATTGGAGTTAATTTAGGACCGAAAGTGCACGGCCTACACAGAACCGAGAAGAACTGATTTGGTTCTGTGCAAGACCTATTCTGTTGGGAGTAAGAGCAGATGATTTTGAGTTCCAAATTGATGTTTAAGATATGTTAAGATGATGAGAGTTGTATTATGGAGGATTATGGTTCATGGATTGGGGAATTAGGCAAAGAAAATTAATGAATTGATTGGAAATTCTAGGTTGCGTGGTGAGTACAACTTTGAACCCTTGGGACGGAATTGGTGAAGGCTCAAGAGGAGAATTATTGTGATATCAAACGCAAGGTAAGGGATCCTAAACTTAGGATAGGAAGGTTGGACTCAATTGGGCGAGTCGAGGATTAAAGTGATCAATTTATGAGAATTTTTCAAAGGATAGCTCTTGGCATTTCCTAAGTGGTTATAGGAGGGTTATGTGTGTTATTGTTTGTGTTTAAATCATTCGTCATGTGTGTGTGTCATTTGATTACCTTGCATGCCATGAGTCTTTGAATTGTGCTTGAATTGCACATGTCATCATGTATGGAAAACGAATTGAAAATCATGGCATGAGCATGACAGGGCGAGGTCCTGAGACGTATGAGACGCCGAACGGGAGATGGATACCCTGATGCGATCTAATCACGGGTCGAATTGAGATTGTGTGGCACCCTGACGCGATCTAATCGTGGGGTTAAGATGGCCACAATCCTGATGCGATCTAATCGCAGGATGGAGATATGAAGTGTTGATATCAGCCTGTAGATTCATTAGAACCTGATGCGTTTACGCGGGTTGCCAATGATGGTCTGATGTGTTTACGTGGACCGAGCTTGATCCGATCTAATCGTGGGTTGGAGAACGAGCCTGGCAAGAAGAGGAGGTTGTGGTGAAATGGCAGGATGAGGTGGGCATGATCATCTAAGTGTGACATGGTGTCATAGTTGCATGCCCATCATCTGTGTGTCACTATCTTTATTTGTATGTGCCTGTGTGATTATGAGTATGGAAAGTTGGGGTATGTGACTGCCTGAGTGGACGGTCGACCTAACCTAGGGTTAGGACCCACCTTATTGAGATGTGAATCTCACCCCGTTGTGGGCAACATTTTTCAGGTCCCTAATGAAGGAAATCAGGTTTGCCATGGATTGGCACAAAGACGAGGTCACTAAAGGAAAAATGAAGACTTCTCTTTTGTGACCTTAGAATCGAATAGTAAATATAAAGATGATTTAGATTTGTAATAAAGAATAGTATATTTGACCTTTATTAAAGGTGTGCCCTTGTGTCCTAAGTCATCGGGTGTTGCTTTATTTGTAAATTGGAGTTGGCATCGCTTTCGCATGCATGTTTCTTTTAGTGAATAAGACATTGGCCGTTGGATCCTAGAGCTTTCATAAAGGAATGGCTCGGTGGGATGCTCGCGTGCTCACCGGATACGGGGCGTGACATCCACGTTCAAGTGGTATCAGAGCAAGGTCAGCTCGATCCAATGTGATTGAGACTTGGAGTGATAAGGAGTGATGACTTGAGGACAATTAGGTAGTGAGACCTTGAGGGATAAGCATGGATTGCTGAATCTTGAGAACTATAGGTTTGAATTTGTGTAGTATTCTAATGGTCCTAGTGCCGATTTAAGGGATGATCTTGAGTGATTTATGAATAAGGCTCATAAGGAAGTGAATAGAAATTGAGGAGTCATAAGCCTGGATTTGAGATTGCTAGAGAATAAATTATGAATGAAGGGTTAATTGAAGTGTATGATTGTGATCTTGATTTGTCAATGACCCAACTTAAGGAGTACGAGTTATAAAGAGGCGATTGATGTTAGTGGATTCAGGCTTGAATTGCGTGATATCTTGATGGTTTAGCTATCAATTGCTATTATTAGCCTTGGATGAAATGAGGTGAGGTGTATACAAGGTATATTGAATTAAATGCCAGTTGTGATCGAATGCTTAGGGATTTGATTTAGTTAGCAACTCCACTTGAGGTATATAGTTGAATATAGGCAATTGATCGGTGGAATTAGAACTCTTAAATGGATAAGAATTGATCTGAAGGCGATTTGACATGAGAAGTGGTGAGGACAGTCATGTTGTGCACGTGTTTGTGGTTGTGAAATGCAAGTTGATGAGGGTGCATGCATGAACTTATGGCTGTTGGACTTAATAAACTGTCGCTTGGTATGGGACAAGTTGATGGGATACCTATAAACTATAATGAAACATGGTATGGGATATGTGGAACGGGGCTTTCTCCGTAGATGTATGACTTGGGACAACTTGCAACAGCCAGGTCTGATGAGAGCGGGGAGTGATCGTCGGGATAGAGAGGTCCGGACAAGGAGCGGCTCTTGGCAGGCTTCTAAGATGGCAAGAGGCAGGAATGACCCAAGTCATAACTTGAAAGGGGAAGTCTAGGTATCAGGTTGAGTCCAATTGTGGTTAAGATATGTGTGGCACGAAATTGATCCTCAAAGAAGATGTTCAGAAGTGGCATGACATATTGTAATGGCGCCTATGAGTGGCATGGTGAAAAGCCTCATGCTTGACAATGGATGCTCTTTGAAAAAGGAAAATGATGTTTGTGATGGGCCTGTTAGGCAAGTTTTGTGATTAGCCTCATGTGATTGGCTTGGCCAAGGTATAATTGAGAAGTTAAACGACGTATGGGATTTATACCCAATGAATTGATGTTTGTTGAGAATGAAATAGTCTGTTGTGATTATGCTAGAGTGACGAATGCCTCTAGGCTTAAAGTATGAGCTTTTGACTCAGTGAAATGCTGTCTTGAGTGCTTGTTTGATAGTTGCCTAGTTGAGGCTAGCCTAGTAATGGCTATTAGTTGAGAAGTTGCCTCGTTAAGACTGGCTTGATGAATGATTACAGATCAAGGATGATTTGATATCCTTGAATATTTGGCAATTAGTTGAGAATTTTTTATGTATCGTTAGAGAGTTGTTTGGGAACCACTGGATGGTTGATGGTGCAAGATGATGAGATGAGCAGCCGGAGACTGCTAGACTCGAGTAGATGACTTAAGTCTTTAATTCTTAGAGGGAATTGTAGTGGTTCGAGTGCTATAAGGATCTAATGAGGTTGAACGACAAGAGAATGGTCACTAGAGGAGCATTGGCTCGAGTATGCAAGATATGAGATGACTCTGGAACTAAAGGGAGTCGTGAGAATTGAGTAAAGATGAGTGATTGGAGTATGGGTGCCAGAAGAGAATATGGCTTGATCTGTTAATCGTACGAGGCCCAAGAGCTGAATGAGTTGTGAGGACCTTAAATGGAAACGAGGAATTTGTTGATTGAGCAAGCTCGAGAAGGAGCTGCCATGATTCTCTAAGTCACTGTGGCGATAAATGTTTGTACTGACGAGTTAGGTGATAGAAGTCACGAGAAAAGTGACTCTGAGTTATTTCATTCACGAGAAAAGCAAATGTGTGGGAAGAACGATGAGAGTTTTGAAAAGCTTGTGAAGTTGTGAATAAGAATGAGATTGACTGAGTTTGATGGAAGGATGAAAGTTGAAATTGCCTCCTCTGGATTGAGGATCGTGCTAAGAAAACCTTGGAGGTTTTGGGTACACTGAAAAAAAAAAAGTGACCCTAGTAGTACTAGCCCTAAAAGGCTATTGATGATTGGTGAATGGTCACTAGAGGAAGGGTTTCCTCGAAGGCATGAGATCTACCTAGACTACTTCTGTTGAGTTGTTCAATGGGAAGCATCATCTTGGGATTGCTTGAGAGCAAGGGTTGTTTGGATCCTAATACTTTTGCAAGGATCATAGGATGATCGATCGGTATGAGACAGAGTTCTCAAGGTCATTTAAGCATATGGTAAAGGTAGTCAAGGACCCTTGAATAAGATAAGTAAATCCCTGAGCGGATTGAAACTTGAAAACTTTATGGCTGGTTGTTATTCTTGATTTGGAGGAATGGTGATGGGACTCAGCAAAAGAGGAGAATGATCGAAATACTTATGAATAATAGAACTCCTGCTCATGGATTACGAGTAAAGAGATGTTCATTATGAATAAGGAACGTGCCTACAGGAAATGGCTGATTACCCGGGTGTAAGACACATGGTAGAAAATGGGTAGTCCGTCTTTTCTGTTATGGAAGGGGTCGAGGAAAAATCGGCATACTAATTTGCCTGGAATTAATGATTCCTGGGATCAGTTGATTGAATTGGAACCATGAGAAATGAAATCATGAGTTGTTGTTTCCTAAAGAATAGGGCATTGTTCTTAAAGGGCAATTGGACCAAGAAATGATCGTTGACGAAAAGAAAAGTGAACGGACTTGATAGTCCTGACTGGTTATGATTCTAGTGAATGATTTAGTAAACGAAAAGAGCGCTTGGAGAATACTTGCAAAGTGACTTGAAGTAATCGAATTGAGCATTTGATAAGTGAACTGGTGGGGACTAAAAACAAACAGATATTGTCACTTGAGGTGACTGAGTTATGGAAAGAGAATGTGAAAGCATGGTGGCATTTGAATCTTGGAGTAAAGGTATCGCCGTCGGCGCAGACTCCAAGGTTGTCGTCCTATGGAATGGGAAGGACAAGGTGAATTTGAAGTGAGAAAATGCCACGGAGTTGTGTAGTTTTTTCCTTAGGGTAAGAGGCCCTATTGTAAAAGGGAAGAAAAACTTTAAATTATCTTAGTATCATGATTGAGCGTCTGTACTGAGAAAAAGGACAAAGAACTTGAATGACTCCTGAAAGTGAAATCCGAGAGACAGTCTTGTAGACAATGTTGAATTCTAGGATGATGTTGACGTTCAGTGAAACAAACGAAATTGGGATAAGGTCGCCTTAGTGAGTTATGGAACTCAGAGGCTAAAGCACTAATATTTCTCGAGAAAAGAGTGTTAATAATAAATAAAATGTCGTGTGGTCCTAGAGGAGACTCGTGAAGATAGAGAGCCAAGGTCTGAGCTCTCAAGTGAAAAGTGCGAGAAACAGTTGGGAAGATTCGACACCTGGTGGAAGGAAGTTGATAATCGTCGAACTAAGTACCTAAGGAATGATTGAGTTGGTCGTTACCGTCTCGAGAAACGATGGTTGAACTCATGCAAGGAGCCATGAGAAACATGAACAGCTCTTGAGAGTGTCCTATAGACTCTAAGGAGATGCTTGATATATGCTGAATGTGAAGAGTACGGGCTATGGATCTAATAAGGTAGGATTTCTCGATCGTAAAATCTCTGAGAAATGAAATCTCTATAGAGCCTTGGAAGAGTGGAATGAGTGATAAATTGACTAGAGTCGATGTGGGATTGCTAGAAGTTGAAAGTTCCTGGAATTGACGAATGGTAATAGACGAATCGTGGAAAGATTCCCTATAAGCGCTGTTCCATTGGTAAAATGGATGAAGGATGAAATGTAACACTAAATGGACGAATAAACAAGAAAAGAAATTTCGAGGACTTAAGTCAAGATGACGACTATGTTGATAAGGGCGTTCCAGTTTAGAATCAGAAGGGGTCGAGTGAGCCATAATGAGGTGATGCAGGGAAGAAACTTGAGGCGTGGCATGACTAACGAAAGCTGACTGTGCGAACGCGCAATGATAATAAGAACACAGGAGTGGGAGCGCCTAGTGCATGATTGGAGTGGGCTTGCGAATATCCTCGCGACAAAATTTGGAAAACAATGTCTAGGTAGAACAAGATTTTGAGTCTATACCTACCGTAAGAAAATAAGGTTGTAGCTTCCAGTGAGGGATCAAACAAGAGGTAACGTTGATATATGAAACTCCTCGTGGGTATGAAAGCGTTGTTTGTATGAAGAAAAATCTCGAACTTATGCGAATTACAAGAGGCTGAGTGCATTGACTGCCTAAAGAGGATTGATGGAAAGTTATGTGGAACGAAGGGATTACCCAAGTGTTATTACGACAATACCCCTATCGTTAAGGAAGGGTGAATTATTTAGCGGATGCTTATCATTGAGAATTGAGCAGTGCGTAATTGGCGATAGAAGGACAGATCTTCCCTCAAGAAATAAGAGATTCAACTTCTAAATTGGAGTTTACCAATGGACTAGCCTGATGATTACCTGAAGCATCAAGTCTGAAGGTCAAAAAGGAATTGAGATATTGCCATGATCGAACTTAGATACTTGAGGGGTTATAGGAATGGATAGAACCCTTGAGAACCCAAAGACGGAAGTACGAGTCCAGTATTAAGGGGAAACTTAAGGAGACGACCTCATCAAAATTCGAAGAGAGGATTATGGTGTTCCTGGGGATAGCGCAAATATGTGCCAAGATACATATATATACTATCGGTGATAAGGGTTGAAAGTTGAAATTTATCTATCATATAGTCGAGCACTAGACGTGTCGATAAAAGGAGAGGACTTGACCACGAAAGTTGAAGGACCACTTTGATCCAAGGGAATTTTCTGATGGAATCGAGATTGGATTACTACGGAAGTAATCATGTAATTTTTTAAGGAATCAAGGGGACTATAACTCGATTTGGTTAATGGAGGGCAAGTTGATAAAGCCCTTGAATCTCTATTGGTGTGAAAGGAAGCTTGAGAGGAGTGATACGCCGAATGGTATGGACATTAAAGAATGCATTCTGACGAGGGTTAGTATTAATGGTGATGGACAAATGAAAGAGATAATGTGAACGCTCGAAGATGAACTACTAATAAATGTTAGGAGTATCGGAGGAGAGAGGAGAGAAGCAAATCAAATTGAGGATTGAAGGAGACAAGTCCTAGAGAAAGATGGCTTTAGGTCGGAAAGGACAAGTAAGATCGTCAAGTCATAAAAAGGAATTATTCGGAAGAACGAGGATATGATGAGATGCCAATACCCCAGAGGACTGGATGGTTAGAAGGATGTAAATTTCGAGGACAAAATTTCTATAAGGGGAAGAGTTGTGACATTCTGATTTTCCAGTCATTTTCAGACTCATTAATCAGAAACGAGTCTCGAAAGTTGAAAATGAAAAATCAAGAATTCCAACATTAGTTTCGGATTGGTCATTGCCCTATCGAAGAATTTTGGAGCGAGAAAAATAACGTTCTGAATGTTAGGGGTAAAATTACCCTTTTGACTCTCAAGCTTAAAGCCTTGCCCATGCATTTGAAGAAGGGCATTTTAGACTTTATACACCCTCAAGAGCTGCCGAAAAAGAGGATGAATGGTGGCCATTGGATTGAATTGAAATGACAAGTGGGACAAGTGTCAAGAAATGGCTTAAAGAGTGGTCATGTCCACTATTGGCCACCTGCCATTCAAGCCTTTGACTTGAGTCTTGAACATAAGCCTTTTTCACTCTCTCTCTCTCTTCACTTGTTCGGCCATAGCACTCCACCATCACCGAGCACTCTTCTTCTTCTCTTCTGTCCATCGTCGATCAATTCTGGAGCCGCCCATCGCCACCGTCAACGTCACCTTTCGACCATCATCTGGATGCCAGCTGGCCATACCAACCTAGTTCTACGTCTTTCTGACCTCCTCGAAGTGGAAGCACGGCATTTGGACCACCGACGAGCTCCGACCAAGAGTTTTCCCGGAAGCCGACAGAATTGAGCTCAACCTGAGGTAGGTTCAGTTTTTTACCCTTTTGAAGGCTGAAATGTTGGATTTTTGAGGTCAAATTTTTTGGAGATCTAAAAGATATGTATATCAATCTGTGGTAAAAAGTTGGGAATGATTTGATGAGGCTTTGACCATAAATCGATCTTGTGAACATGGAATAGAAACTGCCAGTTACTGACCTAAGGAGATCCGGCGACTTTCAACGGGATTCCGGCTACCATTCGACCTCAAACTCATGGTAAGCCTCATAAACCCTTAGATAGACATGTTAAAAGGTAGGATAGTGAGTAGATGATGGAATTGGAGTTAATTTAGGACCGAAAGTGCACGGCTTACACAGAACCGAGAAGAACCGATTTAGTTCTGTGCAAGACCGGTTCTGTTGGGAGTAAAAGTAGATGATTTTGAGTCTCAAATTGATGCTTAAGACATATTAAGATGATGAGAGTTATGTTATGGAGGATTATGGTGCATAGATTGAGGAATTGGGCAAAAAAAATTGACGAATTGATTGGAAATTCTAGGTTGCGTGGTGAGTACGACTTTGAGCCCTTGGGACGGAATTGGTGAAGGCTCAAGACGAGAATTATTGTGATATCAAACGCAAGGTAAGGGAATCCTAAATTTAGGATAGGAAGGTTGGACTCAATTGGGCGAGTCGAGGATTAAAGTGATCGATCTATGAGAATCTTCCAAAGGATAGCTCTTGGCATATCCTAAGTGGTTATAGGAGGGTTATGTGTGTTATTGTTTATGTTTAAATCATTCGTCATGTGTGTGTGTCACTTGATTACTTTCCATGCCATGAGTCTTTGAATTATGCTTGAATTGCACATGTCATCTTGTATGGAAAACGAATTGAAAATCATGGCATAAGCATGACATGGCGAGGCCCTAAAGCGTATGAGACGAGAGGCAGGAGATGGATACCCTGATGCGATCTAATCGCAGGATGGAAATATGAAGTGTTGATATTGGCCAGGAATATTCATTGGAACCTGATGCTTTTACATGGGTTGCCAATGACGGTCTGATGCGTTTACGCGGACCGAGTTTGATGCGATCTAAACGCGAGCTGGAGAATGAGGCAGGCTGGAAGAGGAGGTTTTGGTGAAATGGCAGGATGGGGTGTACATGATCATCTGAATGTGACGCGGTGTCATAATTGCATGCCCATCATCCGTGTGTCACTATCTTTATTTGTATGTGCCTATGTGATTATAAGTATGGAAACTTGGGGTACGTGACTGCTTGAGTGGACGGTCGGCCTAACCTAGGGTTAGGACCCACCTTACTGAGATGTGAATTTCACCCCGTTGTGGGCAACATTTTTCATGTCCATGATGAAGGAAACTAGGTTTGCCATGGATTGGCACAGAGATGAGGTCACTAGAGGAAAAATGAAGACTTCTCTTTTATGACCTTAGAATCGAATAGTAGATATAAAGAGGATTTAGATTTGTAATAAAGAATAGTATATTTGACCTTTATTAAAGGTGTGCCCTTGTGTTCTAAGTCATCGGGTGTTGCTTTATTTGTAAATTGGAGTTGGCATCGCTTCCGCATGCATGTTTCTTTCAGTGAATAAGACATTGGTCGTTGGATCCTGGAGCTTTCATAAAGGAACGGCTTGGTGGGATACTCGCGCGCTCGCTGGATTCGGGGCGTGACATCTTCTCTTCGAATCTTCCACTTCTTCTCTTTAGAAGAGGACATTTTGGTTTTAAATGTCCTAATTTTCTGCATTCATAACAAACAATAGTCTTACCTTTGCTTTCATTTTCTTCTCTTCATTTGAAAGGCTTCCTCTCTTCTGAGAATCTTGGATTCTTCTTACTTCTAAAGTTACTCCCTTTTCTCATAATAGTTTTGAATCTTTTTGTAAAAAGGGCTATTTCGACATCATCATCATCTTTAGCAGATGTTTCTCCTCCTGCATTCTCATCATCAGCGTTAAAGGCAATTACTTTCTTACATGTGGCAAGATTATGTTTGTTTAAGCCTTCGGCCTCGTATGACATCAGTGTGCCAATAAGTTCATTTGAAAGGCTTCCTCTCTTTTGAGAATCTTGGATTCTTCTTGCTTCTAATGTTACTCCCTTTTCTCATAAGAGTTTTGAGTCGTTTTGTAAATAGGGCTATTTCGGCATCATCATCATCTTCAGCAGATGTTTCTCCTCCTACATTCTCATCATCAACATTAAAGGCAATTACTTTCTTACATGTGGCAAGATTATGTTTGTTTAAGCCTTCGGCCTCGTATGACATCAGTGTGCCAATAAGTTCATCCATGGAGATGGGTTGAACATGCATGATTTCTCAAACTAAGGTCTTTATAGTCATCCAGGCATCAAGAAGTGATCTAAGTAGATTGTTTACTTTTTCAGAGTCTGTGAAGATTCTTCCTTGACTTGCCAAGCCGATTACTATGTCGGTGAATCTCGTATACATCTCTCGTACTGTTTCATCAGGGCTCATCACGAACGTTCTATATTTTCCGAGCAGGATGTTCATCTTGGTTTCCTTTACTATGTTTGTGCCTTCATAGACTAGCTGAAGACGATCCCATATTTCTTTAGCTGAGGTACATGCAGAGATTCGATTAAATTCAAAAGATAAAGAGCAGTAAAGCATATGTCTAGCTTTGGAATTGAGAGCATCTTTTCTCCAAATCAATTCAAGTCGTGCAGCAGCTGCTGTAGCAATTTGGTCAGCCATTTGTTCTCCAGCAAGTACAGGAGTAGTAGGAACTTTTACGCTGTTTTAGATCACATCCCACATGTCTTGATCAGAGGCATCAAGATAGGCGTACATTCTATTTTTTTCAATAGTTGTAGTTGCTTCTATCGAAGTATGAAGGCTTGTTGGGTGCTGCGGATTCATTGCTCATAAAACCACCAAAGTCAGCCATGATCAAGATCTTTATGCTTAGAAGAAATACACTTCAAATACAAGCAACAAAGCTCTGATACCAATTGTTAGAACTGGCTATGTAACCTAGAGGGGGTGAATAAGTTATATCCAACTTTTTCAACTTTCGCGAAAAACCAAAGAAGATTTGAAAAAGATCGGGTAAGCAAATGTTTTTCTAAAGAGTAGCATAGAGGTTGCAAGCATAGATATGAGCAAGTAGAGATTTGCTCACCAAATTTATAGTAGTTCGGCTTATATCAAGCATACATCTACTCCACACAACTAACAGCCACAACCCGGGCTGGAATGCACTAGTAATCTGTCTCACAAGTTGCAAACAGTACGTGAGCTGATCTTTCTCATGATAGATCACACTATCTTGATACAACCTCTCCACCCTCCGTGTATACTTGTCTATGCATGATTACAGACGACAACAGATCACAAAATCTTTTACCCAAGTGCCTTTCAACTAGAGCATACGTCTAGAGCACTTTAGAAGGTTTGCAATAAGCACAAATTTCCTCTCAACTTCTTACTCTTTGTCTTCACGACCTCCTCCTTATATATGTTTTGGCAAAATAGCCGTTGCACCAACTTTGGAGGAGCGAAAGAGCCGTTGGTGATCGATGCGACAGTTTTAGGATGCGTTGGGATCTCTTTCGCATCGTCAGGCAAGACTTTCCTTAAATAGGTGCTAACTCGCTGCTTCTCGCTGACAGTTCTGCAGAGCCTCTGACATTCCAGATTACTATTCCCAATAAAGCTAAAATCTTCCCGTTGGCCATTTCTAGCTCGTGCGAACGACTTTAGCAATTCTTTTTGAAACTCAGACATGTTGGCATTTTATAATCCTTATTCTACCTGATCTTTTAAATACCGACATCAACCAACCGGTGACCAAATCTTTTAGGTGCCTCAGTGCCTGTTTCCATGAAACTACTTTGGTCTTCATGCGATTTTTGTCGGATGGCCATTTGGTGATCCCTTGCCTTAAGCAATAAACATCTGCATACCAAAGGTAAATAAAATATCTAAGGATAGTTTGCCTTATTTTTATTTTTTTTAGTTATGTGTGCATCCAGAGAAGATTATGTGAAGTGTGTGATTTTCTTATATCTCATTCAAATCTCAGGATTTGTTTGATTTCTTCTTGAGGCGAAATCCAAAGCTACATCTAACTAAGAAAATAGGTAATTTTTTTGGACCGATTGAGCCTTTCAAGCCATCCATATTTATTTATCTCTAGTCATTTTGTTGAGTCGTAATTCTTATCCAATTTTTTCATTGACACCTACATGATTTTAGCCAGCTTTTACAAAATTATATCATTATCCCACGCCCATGAACATGTTGATTTTTAGGATAGAAAAAAATATTTGTGCATAATTGCAAGTTGGGAGGAAGGGTTGAGCATGGAAAAAATATTTGAGTGCTATTGTTGTTATTATTATTTTTTTTTTTGTCGAAAGAAAGATTCTATTCATTGATAGTCAAGAGAGTTACATAGAATACTTTCAAACTTCCAAAATACACTAGAGAATTAAATTCTGCATCTAAAATCACGCTCTCCTCCTTCAAGAGTATATCTGATACCATAAACTTGCGGCGGCTGATCACTAAAGTCCGTGATTAGCACACACCGAGAACTTTCATAACAAATGCCACAGCTTGCGGTATCCGTACAGATCCGACGCCCTCATCACCTATGCCGAGTAAGAACATCAACAATAGTATGTTGAACGAACGCAGGTAAGGTACCCGTAAGAAACTCATATATCTATATATAAATATAAATCGGGAGAGTAAAATCCCTAAATCTATATCTAAATCTAAATCGGGATAGAAAAGCAACTTAAAGAGCTCTTATTGTTAAAAAAAAAAGTTGCTTTTATGGTTCCCTATCCAATTTTTAATTGAGTGAGCTTTTTGGATACTCATTAGGTTGGGAATATTCATGTTATATCTAGAGGGATTTAGGAGGAACTCCGCCATAAAGCAATTGGAAAAAAAAAAAGAAGAGAAGAAAGAAAAAAGAAAAAGAAAAAAAGAATGAATTGATGATAAATGGTGGCAGAATGATTATGTTCATGGAGTGAAATTGAGGATAGTGACATGAGCTCTAATTATATCTTAGAAATCAATGTGTTAATGGGCAATTTGTGCTTAAATGTACCTTTATCTCACCGTTAGCCCAGCCTCACATTACAACTTGAGAAAGTCCTATTGATTTTGGTCGATGATTAGTTTACACTAGTGGAGAGAGGAATGAAAAGCAAACTTATGAGATTTGGTCATATTATTGAGAGTTTTTAAGAAGTTGCATACTAATGTGAATTTATTTGAATTGCTTATAATTTGAAAAGATGGGGATTCACACACACAACTAACTAATTTTCAATGTTTGGGTGAAATTTTTGTTTTTCCTTGAATTGTAAATACGAACAATTATGGAAGAATGCAATGGAATAATTTGATATGTGTTATCTGTTGCTTTTGCTCAAGGACTAGAAAAATGTTAAGTTTGGGGGTTTAATAACTCTATACAAAATAGAGTTATTTTACCTATTTTGAGCAACAAATAATGTGTTATCTGTGAGAAAATATTTCAATTTCCTTCTATTTATTCAGATTTTTATTGTTGATGCAAGATAACGAGATATGGAGAAGATAAACAAAAAAAAGGATAGAATCAAGATGTCACCAACAAAATTTTTAGAAGATTACCTTGTTTTTAGAATATCTTAATATTATCCTTAGAGATTCAATTATTTTTTAGAATAGCTTGATGTTATCTTTAGGATTTTATTTATTTTTACGAATCTAGAATATTATTCTAGAGGGAGGATTAGCTTTAGTGTCACGCCCCATGCTTCGGGCATGAGCACGCGCGACTCCCTGCAAGCATAAACTCTATCTCAAGGTCCCAAGATTCACGTAGGTCGAGAGATGAACCATATTGATAGCAAGCAAAAGCGAAAATATACAAACCCCTCCGTGCAATAATAAAAAAAGACTTGGGTAACGAGAACGCTAGTAATATACATAACCTCCTATCTTGCTCATACAAAAGCACTGGCAAGCTAAACCAGCTGATCAGTAGGGGTGACAAGGTCAATATAAAAGCGGATCACCACATCTCCCAAAGAAACAGGCATCAAGATCATCATTAAAACATCAGACCAGAAGGACAGAGACTCCTAAGTCGAGCTACTAGAATCGTCAGTCTGCTCAGCATCCTCGGATGGCTCGTACTCCGAGAGTGTCTCAGAGTAAACCTCCACGGTGTCCTCAAGTGTATCGTCAGCTGATGGCTTCACTTGGTCGTCCTCGGTAGCCTCGATCTCGATGGCCTCATCGGTGTCCTCTAAGGTCGGGGTCCTCTCGGGAACGTTCCATGAGCCAGCTATTGACCCCTCAGCCTCCACCGAATCCCGAGCGGGATGACACCAGTTAGGATTACCCCACGGAATACCTAAGTGGGCTTCAATGCTCCCGTGGAGACCTCCCGTACCTTCCTAAACCAGGCCTCGTATCAATGAGGCTTCCAACTGCTGCCACCCTCATCGACTCAAACTATAGTGCATTTCTTAATGTACACAGTTCCCTATCCATCTGGGAACTCATCAAAATATACTAACATCTCTTTCGGGTCACCAAATCTGATTGGCCACATTTTCACGGTCTAGGATTTAAAAATGGGGTCCCACAATAGAGTGAGATTTACATCTCAGTAAAGCAGGTCCTAACACTAGGTTAGGCTGACTGTACACTCAGGCGAATGCAATCAAGGACAAAATGCACATGCAATCACATGAGGCATTCAACAATCATTAAATAACATACGGGATCAAACAAGTGTCAAGCATGCAATCATGGCACTGTATCACATCATTGGAATCAAGCATATATTACCAAGCCAGGTCACACCTTCCACCCTTTCATGCCTCCATTTGATTCATGCCCGCATTTAAAACACCTCAGGCTCAGTCCGCGTAAATACGCCTCAGATCATCACATTGACAAACCCGCGTAAATGCATCAGGTTTTCAATTTCATTCCAGGCCTATGTCGACACATCTCAATTTCTGTCCCGCATCTCAACGCATCAAGACATTGGCCATTTCAATCTCGTGTCTCGTACGCCTCAGGGTACCGTTCAACTCAACCCCGCGCCTCAAGGTATCCATCCATACAACCCTGCGTCTCAACGCCTCAGAGTGTCATAAGTTTCTCAGACATGCCAAATGCTCATTTCAATTCAAAACTCATGATCAAGTGCAAACTCATGCAACGAGCAACACATCTATGGCATGCGAGATAATTAAATTCAACACTCAAATGTGACAATCAATTCATGGCACAAACATTGTCGAGCATTCAAGCCATCTATATCTCTCAAGGACGCACAATGGACAATCACACCATAAACTTTCAAGAACCAATCTAATTCACACTCAATTCACCCAATCGACTCCAATCCTCCTAGCCAAGGCTTAGAAACTTCTTATCTCAAGCTTAATCAACAAAATTCTCCTTCCAAGCACTTCAATGGTTCGGTCTAATTAGCCCAAGAACGAGTCAATCTCGCAACCTAAGGAAATTCATCCAATTTGTCAATTCTTCTTACTCAATTCATCGCTCCACTAAATATACACCTCATAGACCTATCAATTAACATACTCATATCTCAGTGATGAATTTGGAGTTGAAATAAACTCCTAACAGCCTCCAATGGCTCGGTTTGAACAGAATCCGAAACAAGGCAATTTGGTTCTGTGTTTAATCCTACCAATCAGCCCATAAACCAATCTTAATCCTCAATCTATCCATCAATCTACTTGCTAATACTTAGTTCTAGAAGTTAGGAAGTCACACGAAAAATTTTGGCTCAAGACGATGTCGGAAAGTCCTCGAACGGCGCCGATTCCTCCAAGTCCTCAACCAATCAATTTTTATCCTTCAAACACAAGACTCATTTGGGGTCAAAACTCCATCAAATTCATCCAAACTTTTTACCACAACTCAATCTACATTTCCTTTAGATGTCCACAAAATTTTGCCGAAAGATTCAAAGGTTTCGGGATCCTACGGAGTCTAAACAGTGGCTTACCTCCAGCTACGACGGTTTTCATCGACTTTCAGGAGAATGGCCAGCCAAAACTCCTCAATGGGTCATATGACTTGATTTCACTTGGAGGTTGTCGGTAAGAGGTTGAGGAAGGTGGTGGTGGTCGGCTCGGCGGCTGGAAGTCGCTAGAAGTGGTGGTCGACGACGGTGAAACCGGCGGGCAGAATCAGTTGGCTGGAGCTCTCTCGGCTGGAGAAGAAGAAGATGATGATGAAAATGAAGATGGTGATGGCTGTGAAGTGTTCAGCTGAAGGGAGGGAGAGAGAGAGGTGTATACACAAATTTGAGAGTCAAACTTGCAAGAATGGTAGGTTAAAAGTTGGACATTAAATGTCAAAGCCTAATCCTTTGACACTTGTCCATATGTCAATCAAGGCTCATCCAATGGCTGTGGTTTCTCCAAATTTTTGGTAGCTATAATGGGGAATCAATGACCAAAATGCCCTCATTCCATTTATTAAGGCAAGGTTAAGGCTTAAGGGGCAAAATAGTAATTTTACCCTTGACGTCCGGAACGTCGTTTTTTTTTCTGATTCCAATTTTCTTCGATGAGGCAACATCCAATCCAATTATAATGTTGCAATTCTCGATTCTCCATTTTCTAATTTCGAAACTCATTTCTGAATCATTTCTCTATCCAATTTGATTCCAGCCTATCCCGAACTGAGGGACGGCTTTTGCAAACGTTACGCGTATCGACCCTATGATTTATATCACACTTAGGGCTAGTCAATTCATGACGACTCTGGTTGTCGTGTAATTGCGAGGGTCTATTACTAGTTCCGACGATCTTGATCGTCATCATTCGATTTAGGAAAATTTTACAAATTATACATTGATTAAGCAGCATCACCCGCGCTCCAATTGTATAACGCTAGCAATGCATTCCTTAATCATTCTTAGATCGGCATTTTAAGTCTCTAAATGTCCCATCGACAATCCTTATGGTCAAAGTGTCATTTCTTATTTGAGTTCATTAGATCCACATACCTTATCTCACGTTAGCATTTCCCCTTTAGTCAGTCAACTCGAGATTGATTAGATTCGAGTGAGATATGACTGAAATACATCGTTAGATACATTCTCATTAATGAGTCTCGAAATGACAGGAAAATCAAAATATCACAACCATTCCCCCTTTAAAAAATTTCGTCCTCGAAATTTACAATATACCCGTTACTCAAACAAATGGGGGTACTGACGCCTCATCGTTTCTTCGTTTTCCCACGTAGCTTGTGACTTTCTAACTCTCCTGTCATTTCTAGACTCATTAAAGAGAATTATATCTAGCGATGTATTTCAGTCGTATCTCGCCCGAATTTGATCAATCTCGAGTTGACTGACCAAAAGGGAAAGGCTAACACGAAACAAAGTACGTGGACCTAGGAAACTCGAATAGGAAATGACGCTTTTCCCATAAGGATTGTCGAGAAGACATTTAGAGCCATAAAAGGCCGATCTAAGAACGATTAAGGAAGGCATTGCTAGCGTATACGATTGGAGCTCAGGTGATGTTGCTTAGCCAATGTAGAATTTGTAAAATTTTCCTAAATCGAATAGTGACGATCGAGACCATCGGAACTAGAAATAGACCCTCACAATTACATGACAACTAAAGTCGCCATAAATTGACGAGCCTTAATTGTGATATCAATCACAAGGTCAAAACGTGTAAGGTCTGCAAAAGTCACCCGTCGGTTCGGGATAGACTGAAATCGCATTGAATAGAGAAATTATTCGGAAACAAGTCTTGAAATTCGAGAATGGAGAATCAAGAATTCCAACATTATAATTGGATTGGTCGTCGCCATATCGAAGAAAATTGAAATCAAAAAATCGACGTTCCGGACGTCGAGGGTAAAATTATCATTTTACCCCTCAAGCCTTAGCTTTGCTTTAATAGTTGGACAAGGGCATTTTGGTCATTTAAACCCCCCAATAGCTGTCGAAAATTGAAAGAAACCATGGCCATTAGATGAGCTTTCATTGACACATTGGACAAGTGTCAAGAGATTAAGCCTTGAGCTGATGTCTTCACTTTTAACCTACCATTCAACTCAAGTTGACTCTTCATAATTGAATAAACCTCTCATTCTCTCTCTCACTTGGCTGAATACCCCCCTCAAATGCTGGTCTTCTTCTTCTTCTTCTCTTGCTCGTCAGCTTGCTGCCCTGTTTCGGCCGACTCACTGTTCTGGCCATAACTTTTTCATCCGATGGTCGATTGAGGTAAAACCACCGACAATAGAAAGCTTATCGTCTTGCCGTTCTAACAAGGTATGATGAGTCTAAATCCACCCAGCCATTTGTCCTGTAGAGCCATTTGAAGGAGTAAAGGTCAGGCAGGTCAGTTTTGAATTCAAGAGCACCCAGCCGACCAGTCCCGACCGTCCCACTATTCCGGCCATATCTTCTTCGTCCGATATCGGATTGAGGTAAAACCACTTCCATCTGAAAGCTTATTGTATTATGATTCTAAGTACATATTATAAGCTCAATTGGACACTATAGATCTTCTCGTAGCTCGATTTGAGTAGACAGAGGTCAGGCAAGGTCAGATTCTGATCGGTTTTGGAGAAATACCTGTTTCGGGGTCTTCCAGACATCAAATGGCTTCAAATTTTCAGTGAGGTCTTCTACACTTATAGTATTAAAGTTGGATGAGCTTTGGTAAAAATTTGGAATGAATTTGATGGAATTTTGACCCTAAATAGGTCTTGTGTTTGAAGGGCAAGAATTGACCGGTTGAAGACTCGAGAAGACCGACGTCATTCAAGGACTTTCCGGCGTCATCTTGGCTCTAAATTTTCGGTGAGGCTCCCCAACCCTTAGAACTACATGTTAGTAAGTAGATTAGTGGATAAATTGAGGATTTAAGCTATTTTAATGGTTGTTAAGTTGAGGTATGCGCAGAACCGAGTATGCCTTTTTTTGGTTTTGAGCATACCGATTCTGTGGGGGACTGTTGGTATTGAAATTGAGCTCCAAATCCATCATTGAGAAGTGTGAGTATGCTAATTGATAGGTCCATGAAGTGTATGTTTAAGGGAGTGATGATTTGGGCAAGGAAATTAACGATTGGATGAAATTTCCTTAGGTTGCACGGTGGACTTGATCTTGGACCCTTAGGACCGAACCTTTGAGGTGCTCGGAAGAAGACTTGTGTTGAATTAAGCTTGAGGTAAGGGGATTCTAAACCTTTTATAGAAAGATTGGACTAGATTGAGTGATTTTTTTATATGAATCGATCGATTTTTGAAAGTTGTTATGTGGTTGCCCAATGTATGTCCTAGAAAGCTATTGAGGGCTTGATTGATTGATGATGTTTGTGTCATGAATTGGTTGTTGCATTTGTATGTCAAATGTAATTATCTCGCATGTCATGGATGTGTCGTTCCTCGCATGAGCTTGCAATCGAACGTTTGTTATGAAATGAACTGAAATTTACGGCATGTCTGAGATGTTGTGACACCCTGAGGCTTATGAGACGCTGAGTTGTGTGGCTGAATGCCCTGAGGCGCTCAGGCGCGGGGTTTGAATTGAATGGCACCCTGAGGCGTATGAGACACGGGTTGAGAAGGCCATAGTCCTGATGCGTTGAAACGCGGGATGGAGTTGAGGTGTGTCGATACAAGCCTGGAGTGACATTGAAAACCTAATGCGTTTACACAGGTTTGTCAATGAGACGGTCTGATGCATTTACGCATACCGAGCCTGAGGCGTTCTAAATGCGGGCATGAAAGTGAAGAGGCAGGAAAGGGTGGCAGTTGTAACATGGCTTGTTTATGTATGCTTGGACTAAATGACGTAATAAGATGCCTAGAGTGCATGCTTGTTGTTCATGTGTTATTTCGTGACAATTGAATGCCTCTTGGGATTTTGTATGAATTGTTTGTGATTGTAATTGCCTGAGTAGATGGTCAGTCTAACCTAGAGTTAGGACCCACCTTACTGAGATGTATATCTCACCCCGTTGTGGGATTAACTTTTTCTGATCCCAGGCGATGCAAATCCGACCTTGCCAATGATCGGTATCTAAAGAAGTAATTATAGAAAATGGATTTATACTTTGATGAATTTGGAGATTTCATGTTACCTTGAAGTTAGAGTTGTATCCTCTGAACATGTAGTCGGTGTTTATAAGAAGACGTACCCTATGTCCTGAGTCATCTTAAGGTTGAATTGAATGGAGAAGTTTCATTGCTTTCGCATGTTTGTATCATTTAGAAATTTTTAATTGTTGGCCGACGAATCCTAGGTACCATCGAAAGACAAGACGGCCCTGGTGGGATTTTGCGTGCCTGACTGGTTTGGGGCATGACATCCCCGTTTAAGTGGTATCAGAGCAAATCAGCTCGATCCAATGTGATTGACAATTGGAGTGATAAGGAGCGATGACTTGAGGATAATTAGGTAGTGAAACCTTGAGAGATAAGCATGGATTGCTAAATCTTGAGGACTATAAGCTTGAACTTGTGTAATATTCTAATGGTCCTAGTGCCGAATTAAGGGATGATCTTGAGTGATTTATGAATAAGGCTCATAAGGAAATGAATAGAAATTGAGGAGTCATAAGCCTGGATTTGAGGTTGCTAGAGAATAAATTATGAATGAAGGGTCAATTGAAGTGTATGATTGTGATCTTGGTTTGTCAATGACCCAACTTGAGGAGTACGAGTTATAAAGAGGCGACTGATGTTAGTGGATTCAGGCTTAAATTGCGTGATATTTTGATGGTTTAGCTATCAATTGTTATTGTCAGCCTTGGATGAAATGAGGTGAGGTGTACACAAGAAATATTGGATTAAAGGCCAGTTGTGATCGAATGCTTAGGGATTTGATTTAGTTAGTGACTCCACTTGAGGTATATGGTTGAACATAGGCAATTAATCTATGAGATGTGATGGTCATTGATGGAATTAGAAATCTTCAATGGATAAAAATGGATCTGGAGATGATTATGGTATGATGAATGGCGAGGACAATCAAGACGCGCATGTGTTAGTGGCATTAAAATGAAAGTCAAGGAAGGTGTGGGCTTGAGCTTATCACTATTGGACTTAATAAATTGTCACTTGGTATGGGACAAGTTGATAGGATACCTATAATATGTAATAAAACATGGTATAGGACATGTGGAACAGGGCTTTCTCCGTAGATGTATGACTTGGGATAACCTGCAACGGCCAGGTCTGATGAGGGCGAAGAGTGATCGCCGAGACAGAGAGGTCCGAACAAAGAGCGGCTCCTGGCAGGCTTCTAAGATGGCAAGAGGCAGGAATGACCCAAGTTATAACTTGAAATGGGAAGTCTAGCTATCATGCCGAGTCTAATTATGGTTAAGAGATGTATAGCTCGAGATTGATCCTCGAAGAAGATGTTCAAAAGTGGCATGACATGTGAAATGATGTCTGTGATTGGCATAATTAAAAACTTTGTGCTTGGTGGTGGATGCCGTTTGAAAGGAAAAGTGATGTCTATGATTGGCCTGTTGGGCATGTTTTGTAATTGGCATCATGTAATTGGCTTGGCCAAGGTCTAACTGGGAAAGTAGACGACATGTGGGGTTTATACCCATTGAACTGATGCCTGGTGAGAATGAGAAAGCATGTCGTGTTTGTGACAGAGTGGCAGATGCCTTAGACTTATAGCTTGATCGATTAACTCATTGAATTGCTGCCTTGAGTTTTTGCTCGGTGTTAACCTGGTTGATTTTTGGCCTAGTTGAGACTTGCCTAGTAATTGGCTGAAGATTGAGAAGTTGCCTTGTTGAGGCTAGCTTGTTGAATAGTCATTGACTGATGAGAATCTGGAATCTTTGGGTAATGGACAACTAGTTGAGAGTTGTTTGGGAACCACTGTAAGGTTGATAATGATGAATGATGAGATGAGCAGCCTGAGACTGATAAACTTGAGTAGATGACTTAAGTTTTTTATTCTTGGAGGAAATCATAGTGGTTCAAGTGACATGAGAACCTAATAAGGTTGAACGACAAAGGTATGGTCGTAAAAGAGCATTGGGCTCGAGTATACATGGTATGGAAGATCAGAGAACTAATATGGATCATGAGAATTGAGTAAAGATGAGCGATTGGAGTATGAGTACCAAAAGAGAATATGGCTCAATCTGTTAATCGTACGAAACGCAAGAGCTGAATGGGTCGTGGGAAATTTAAATGGAAATGAGGAAAGTTGTTGGTTAAGCAAGCTCGAGAAGGAGAAGCCATGATTGTCTAAGTCACAGTGGTGACAGATGCTAGTACTGATGAGTTAAAGTGATCGAAGTCGTAAGAAAGGTGACTCTGAGTTAATCTTTTCTAAATTGAATGTGTGGAAAGGACCACGAGAGTTTGGAAAAGCTTGTAAAACTATGTATAAGGTGGAGATTGACCGAGTTAGGTAGAGGGATAAGATTTGAAATTGTCTCCCTCTGGATTGGGGATCTTGATAAGGAAACTTTAGACGTTTAGGTACACTAAGGAAATAAAATGACCCTGGCAGTTTTAGCCTTAAGAGGCTGTTAGTAATTGGTGAAAGGTCACCAGAAGAAGGGTTTCCTCAAGGGCATGATATCTGCCTGGACTATCCCTATTGAGTTGTTCGATGAACAATATCCTCTTGGGATTGCTCGAGAGCAAATGTTGTTTGGATCCGAATAATCTTGAAAGGATCCAAGGACGATCGACCAGTGTGAGACAGAGTTCTCAAGGTCGTTTAAGCATATGGTAAAGGTGGTCAAGGACTCTTTAAATGAGACGTGAAGTCTTTGAGTGGATTGGGATTTGAAGGCCTTATGCTAATTGCTATTCCTGAATCTGATGAACTGTAATGGACATCAAGGAAAGAAATGGATGATAGGGAGAGGAATAAGTAAGAAACTTTCTGTTCATGGATTGTGAGAAAAGAGGACTTCACTTATGGAACATAGAATGTGCCTATAAGGAAATGTCGTTATATGACATAAGGTTTATGGTGATTAACCTTTTGTTGTTGTAGTCTGCCAGACCTTGTAGATTTTATGAGATTGATTGAGGTTGAATCGAAACCACTAAAAGTGGCATTGCGAGTTATCACCCCTAGAGAATAGGGCGTTGTCCTTAAGGACGATTGGATCATGACATGATCATTTATGGAAGGAAAGGTGAATGGATTTGATAGTCCTAGTTACTTGCGATTTTAATGAATGTGTTAATAAGCAAAAATGATGCTTAGATTGTAATCGCAAGGCGACTTGAGGAAGTCGAATTGAATATCTAAAATATGAATTTATGGAGACCAAGGAAGAATGAAACTTGTCACTTGAGCTGGCTGAACTATTGGAAGGAGAATGTTAAAGTGTGGTGTCATTAGAATCCGGAAGTAAAGGAACTGATGTTGGCAAGACTCCAAGATGGATGTCCTATAGGATACGAAAGACAAGGTGGATTCAAAGCAAAAGAATGCCACTGAAGTATATGGTTTCCTTCGTAGGGTAAGAGATCCTAGTGTGGAAGGAAAAAAAAAATGTCAATCGTCTTGGTGCTAAAATGAAATGTCTAGACTAACAAAGAGGATGCAAGCTTGAATGATTTTTTGGAAATCAAGTCCGAGAAGCTATCCTGTGAACAACGTTGGATTCCAAGATGATGTCGATGTTGAGTTAAAACGAATAAATTGACATAAGGTCGCATTAGCTGGTTCTAAAACCAAGAGGTCAAGGCACCAATGCTTCCGGAGAAATGAGTGAAAAAAATGAACAGAATATTATGCAGTTCAAGTGGGGACTCATGAGAGTAGAGGGCCAAGGTTTGAGCTCTCAAGTGAAAAGTATGAAGAACAGTTTGAAGATTCGACACCTGGTAGAAAGAAATTGACCAAAGTCAGATTGAGTATCCAAGGAATAATTGGATTGATTGCTACCGTCTTTAGAGACGATGAATAGACTCATTTAAGGTGTCAGGAGAAACATGAATAACTTTCAAGAATATCCTACGGACTCTAAGGAGATGCTCGTTGTGTGCTGCTAATTGTGAAGAGTACGAGTTGTGGGCCTAATGAGATAAGATTCCTCAGTAGTGAAATTTCTGAGAAATGAAATCCTCGTGAAACTCTTGAGGAGTGGAATAAGTGATTAATCGACTAAGATCGATGTGAGTTACGGAAATTGGAAGTTCCTGAAATTGGTAAATTGTTATGGATGGATCGGGGAAGATTTCCCACAAAAACAATTCAATGGATGAATCAATACAAAAAGAGTTTTCGATGACTTAAGTCAAATCATGACTATACTGATAATGGCGTTCCCTTTTGGAATCGAAAGGGGTCGAGAAAACCGTAATGAAGTGATGCATGAAAAAAATTTGAGGCGTAGCAAGGCCAATTGAAGCAGACCGTGTGAATGCACCGTGACAATAAGACCACATGAGTGAGAACACCTAGTGTATAATTGGAGTTGGATTGTGAATATACTTACGACAAAATTGGGAAACATTGTTTGGGTGAAAGGAAGTTTGAGTCTATGCCTACCACAAGAAAATAAGGTAGTAGTTTCTTAAGGACGATTGAATGAGAGACAACACCGATGGGTGAAATTGCTTATAAAATGAGAGCGTCGCTTGTATAAAGAAAAACCTCGAAGTTATGTGAACTATAAGAGGTTGATAATTGAGTATTGTGTAATTGATGATAGAGGGACAGATCTTCCCTTGAGAAATAAGAGATTCAACCTCTAAATTGGAAGTTTGTCAAATGACTGGTTGACGGCTACCGAAAACACCTAGCCTGAAGGCCAAAAGGGAATTAAGGTGTTGTCATGATCGAACATCGATACTTGAGGGGTTATAGGAATGGATGGAACCTTTGAGGCCCCATGGACGGAAGTACGAGTCTAGTATTGAGGGGAACTTAAGAAGATGACCTCATCGAGATTCGAAGGGAGAATTATGGTGTTCCTTTGGATGGCACAAAGATGTGCCAAGATATATATATACTATCGGTGATAAGGATTGAAAGTTAAAATTAATCTATCGTATGGTCGAGCACTAGACATGTCGATAAAAGAGACGGATATGACCACGAAAGTTGAATGATCACTTTGATCCAAGGGAATTTTCAGATGGAATCGAGAACGGATTACTACGGAAGTAATCATGTAATTGTTTAAGGAATCAAGAGGATCATAACTCAATTTGGTTAATGGAGGTCAAGTTGATAAAGCCCTTAAATCTCTATTGGTATAAAAGGAAGTTTGAAAGGAATGATACGCCGAATGGTATGGACATTAAAGAGTGCATTCTTGTGAGGGCTTAGTAATAATGGTTATGGACAAATGAAAGAGATAATATGAATGCTTGATGATTAACTGCTGATAAATATTTTGAATACCGAAAGAGAATGGAAAGAAGCAAATCAGATTGAGGATTGAAGGAGACAAGTCCTAGGGAAATATGGTTTCGGGCCGGAAAGGACAAGTAAGATCGTCAAGTCATGAAAAGACTTATCCGGAAGAGTGAGGATGCGATGAGACGCCGATACCCCATAGGATTGGATGGTTAGAAAGTTGCAAATTTCGATGACGAAATTCTTTAAGGGGGAAGAGTTGTGACATTCTGATTCTCATGTCATTTTCGGACTCATTAATGAGAATTATATCTAGTGACGTATTTTAGTCATATCTCACTCGAATCTAATCAATCTTAAGTTGACTGACCAAAAAGGAAAGGCTAACGCGAGACAAAGTACGTGGACCTAGGGAACTCGAATAGAAAATGGCGCTTTGCTCATAAGGATTGTCGAGGGGACAGTTAGAGCCATAAAAGGCCGATCTAAGAACGATTAAGGAAGGCATTGCTAGCATTATACGATTGGAGCTCAAGTGATGCCGCTTAACCAATGTATAATTTGCAAAATTTTCCTAAATCGAACAGTGATGATCGAGACCATTGGAACTAGAGATAGATCCTCACAATTACATGACAACCAAAGTCGCCATGAATTGACGAGCCCTAATTGTGATATGAATCACAAAGTCGATACGCGTAAGATCCGCAAAAGCCACTCGTCGGTTCAGGATAAGTTGGAATCGCATTGAATAGAGAAATGATTCAGAAACAAGTCTTGAAATTCGAGAATGGAGAATCAAGAATTCCAACATTACAAATGGATTGGCCGTCGCCTTATCGAAGAAAATTGGAATCAGAAAAACGACGTTCCAGACGTCGGGGGTAAAATTATCATTTTACCCCTCAAGCCTTAGCTTTGATTTAATAATTAAACAAGGGCATTTTGGTCATTTAAACCCCCAATAGCTGCTGAAAATTGGAAGAAACCATGGCCATTGGATGAGTTTTGATTGACACATTGAAAAAGTGTCAAGAGATTAAGCCTTCAGTTGATGTCTTCACTTTTAACCTACCATTCAACTCAAGTTGACTCTTGATAATTGAATAAACCTCTCATTCTCTCTCTCACTTGGCCGAATACCCCCTCGAATACCTATCTTCTTCTTCTTCTTCTCTTGCTCGCCAGCTCGCTGGCCTGTTCCAACCGACTTACTGTTCCGGCCATAACTTTTTCATTCGATGGTCGATTGAGGTAAAACTATAGGCAATAGAAAGCTTATCATCTTGCCGTTCTAACCAGGTATTATAGGTCCAAATACACCTAGCCATTTATCCCGTAGAGCCATTTGAAGAAGCAAAGGTCGGGCTAGTCAGTTTTAAATCCGAGAGCTCCCAACCGACCAGTCCCGACCGTCCCACTATTTCGACCATATCTTCTTCATCCGATATCGGATTGAGGTAAAACCACTTCCATCTGAAAGCATATTGTATTTTGATTCTAAGTACATATTATAAGCTCAATTGGACCCTATAGATCTTCCCGTAGCTTGATTTGAGTAGACAAAGGTCAGGCGAGGTTAGATTCTGACCTATTTTGGGGAAAGAGCTGTTCCAGGGTCTTCCGGACTTCAAATGGCTTCAAATTTTCGGTGAGGTCTTCTAAACTTATAGTATTAAAGTTGGATGAGCTTTGGTAAAAGTTTGGAATGAATTTGATGGAGTTTTGTCCCCAAATAGGTCTTGTGTTTGAAGGACCAGAACTGACCGGTTGAAGACTCGAGAAGACAGGCACTGTTCAAGGACTTTACGGCGTCGTCTTGGCTCTAAATTTTTGGTGAGGCTCCCCAACCCTTAGAACTACATGTTAGTAAGTATATTAGTGGATAAATTACGGATTTAAGCTAGTTTAAGGCTATTAAGTTAGGGTATGCACAGAACTGAGTATGCCTTGTTTCGATTCTGAGCATTCCGGTTCTGTGGGGGGCTGTTGGTATTGAAATTGAGCTCCAAATATATCATTGAGAAGTGTGAGGATGCTAATTGATAGGTCCATGAGGTGTATGTTTAAGGGGGTGATGATTTGGGCAAGGAAATTAACGATTGGATGAAATTTCCTTAGGTTGCACGGTGGACCTGATCTTGGACCCTTAGGACCGAACCTTTGAGGTGCTCGGAAGAAGACTTGTATTGAATTAAGCTTGAAGTAAGGGGATTCTAAACTTTTGATAGGAAGATTGGATTCAATTGGGTGATTTTTGGATACGAATCGATCGATTTTTGAAAGTTGTTATGTGGTTGCCTAATGTATGTCCTAGAAAGCTATTGAGGGCTTGATTGATTGATGATGTTTGTGTCATGAATTGGTTGTTGCATTTGTATGTCAAATGTAATTATCTCACTTGCCATGGATGTGTCGTTCGTCGCATGAGCTTGCAATCGAACATGTGTTATGAAATGAATTGAAATTTATGGTATGTCTGAGATGTTGTGACACCCAGAGGCGTATGAGACGCAGGGTTGTGTTGCTGAATGCCCTGAGGCGCTCAGGTGCGGGGTTTGGATTGAATGGCACCTTGAAGTATATGAGACGCGGGGTTGAGAAGGCCATAGTCCTGATGCATTGAAAGGCGGGACGGAGTTGAGGTGTGTCGACACAGGCCTTAAGTGACATTAAAAACCTGATACGTTTATGCGGGTTTGTCAATGAGACGATCTAATGCGTTTACGCGAACCGAGCCTAAGGCATCTTAAACACGGGCATGAAAGTGAAGAGGCAGGAAAGGGTGGAAGGCGTAACATGGCTTGTTTATGCATGCTTGGACTAAATGACATGATAAGATGCCTGGAGTGTATGCTTGTTGTTCATGTGTTATTTCCTGATAGTTGAATGCCTCTTGGGATTTTGTATGAATTGTTTGTGATTGTAATTACCTGAGTGGACGGTCAGCCTAACCTTAGGTTAGGACCCACATTACTGAGATGTATATCTCACCCAGTCATGGAATTAACTTTTTCAGGTCCTGGGCGATGGAAATTCGAGCTTGCCAATGATCGGTATCTAAAGTAGTAATTATAGGAAATATATTTATACTTTGGTGAATTTATAGATTTCATGTTACCTTGAAGTTAGAGTTGTATCCTCTGAACCTGTAGTCGGTATTTATAAAAAGACGTACCCTATGTCCTAAGTCATCTCAAGGTTGAATTGAATGGAGAAATTTCATCGCTTTCGCATGTTTGTATCATTTAGAAGTTATTAATTGTTGGCCGACGGATCCTAGGTACCACCGAAAGACAAGACGGCCCTGGTGGGATTTTACGTGCCTAACAGGTTCAGGGTGTGACATAGCTCCTTCGGTTCCATGGTGCTCCCAAACGACTTCGACCAAAGGAATCGTCTTATTCCTTAGAATCAGTTCCTTTCGAAGTTTGATCATGATTGGCTTTTCTACGTAGGATACCCTGTCATCCACTTCTTTGACTTCGTAATTCAACACATGCGTCGAGTCCGGCTCGTACATCCGTAGCATTGACACGTGAAAGACGTTGTACACTTGGGACAAGTTAGATGACAAGGCCAGCCTTTAGGCTAAGGTTCTAATTCGTTCCAAAATCTCAAAAGGTCCTACGTACTTGGGACTCAGTTTCCCTTTCTTTCTAAATCGAGATAGTCCTATCATTAGCGACACCTTAAGGAAAACATGATCGCATACTTGAAACTCCAAAGGCTTACGTCGTTTATCTACATAACTCTTCTGACGACTTTGTGCCGTCTTTAGTCCATCCCGAATTATTTTCACCGCCTCTACTGATTGCTCTACTAATTCCGGGCCTGTAATGCTTCTTTCTCTAACTTTGTCCCAGCAAATCGGCGTCCTGCAAGCCCTTCCATAAAGTGCTTCGAAAGGTGCCATTTGAATGCTCTGTTGATAGCTGTTATTATATGCAAACTCCACTAAATGCAGTTGATCCTCCCATCCACCTTTGAAGTCTATCGCACACGTTCGTAATATATCCTTAAGCGTCTGAATCGTTCTCTCCGATTGTCCATCCGTTTGTGGATGGTATGCCAAACTAAATTGTAATCGAGTTCCCATGGCATCTTGAAGGCTCTTCCAGAAGTTCGCTGTGAACTTGGGGTCTCTGTCTGATACGATCATCATGGATACTCCGTGTAGTCTCACTATCTGCCGCATATACAATTCGGCATATCTATCCATTGCGAAATCCTTTCGTAAAGGGATGAAGTGTGCTGACTTGGTCAATCGATCCACGACTACCCAAATAGAATCATGGCCTCTCTGGCTCATTGGTAGTCCCATCACAAAATTCATTGTTACGTGCTCCCATTTCCATTCAGGAATTTCTAATGGCTGTAGTAATCTACTAGGCTTACAGTGTTGGGCTTTCACCTGCTGGCATGTCAAGCACTTTGCCACATATTTCACCACATCCACTTTCATTCCGTTCCACCAATAATTTTGACCCAAGTTCTGATATATCTTTGTGCTTCCCGGGTGGATACTATAATTGCTCCTATGAGCCTTTGATAAAATCATTTCCCTGAGTTCTTCATCCTTTGGCACGCATAGATGTGCTCGAAATTTCAAAATTTCAAAATTTCCTCCTCTAATACTTGGAACTCTGACTTCCTTTTTGTCGCGTCTATTTCCAGGATTTTTTGAATTTCTGGGTCCGTATGTTGCAAGACTTTTATCCTTTCTTGGACCTCAGGTTCTATTCTCAGTGTGGCCATCAAACTGGATAACTGACAAACTTTCAATCTAAACTCAGAATCCCTCAGGTTCTTGAATAACGACCACCCTTTCATCAGTATACAAGCGATACTCGATTTTTTGCTGAGCGCATCCATGACTCGATTTGCTTTCCCAGGATGATACAGTATGTCGCAATCATAATCCTTAAGCAGCTCCATCCATCGACGTTCCCTCATATTTAGTTCCTTTTGGGAAAACAGATACTTGAGGCTCTGGTGGTCGGTGTAAATTTGAAACTTCTCGCCACACAAATAATGCCTCCAGATTTTCAGACCAAAGATGATTGCTGCTAATTCCAAATCATGAGTCGGATAGTTCATCTCACACGGTCTCAATTGTCGGGATGCGTAGGCCACTACTCTTCCATGTTGCATTAGCACACAGCCTAGTCCATTTAGCAAAGCATCTCTATATATCTCATAGCATCCAGGTCCTGATGGAATCGTCAACACCGGTGCGGTTGTCAACCGATGCTTGAGCTCTTGGAAACTCCTTTCGTACTTATCCATCCATTCGAACCTCGTTTATTTCTTAGTCAATCTCGTCAGTGGCATAGTTATGGATGAAAATTTCTCCACGAAATGTCTATAATATCCTGCCAATCCTAGGAAACTTCGGACTTCCGTGACCGTAGTAGGTCTAGGCCAAATCGTTACAGTTTCAATCTTTGTAGGATCCACAGTAATTCCTTCGCCAAAACCACATGGCCAAAAAATTCCACTTTATTCAACTAGAACTCGCATTTGCTAAACTTAGCGTAAAGCGAGTGCTCCTTGAAGGTCTGCAAAACAATCCTCAGGTGCTTTTTGTGTTCTTCGTTACTCCTTGAGTAAATTAGGATATCATCAATAAAGACTATGATGAATCTATCTAAGAATTCCTTAAACACCCGATGCATCAAGTCCATAAATGCGGCTAGAGCATTGGTCAATCCAAAAGGCATCACAGTGAATTCGTAATGACCATACCTTGTCCTAAAAGCGGTCCTAGGTATGTCTTCTTTCTTGATTCTCAACTGGTGATACCTAGTCCTCAAGTCAATCTTAGAGAGTACCGCAACTCCTTGCAACTGATCAAATAAATCATCAATCCTCGGCAATGGGTATTTATTCTTCACAGTCACTTGATTTAGCTGTCTATAATCGATGCATAGACGCAAGGACTTTTTCCTTACAAACAACACCAGCGCTCCCCACGGTAAAGCACTCGGTCGAATAAATCTTTTGTCCAGTAATTCCTGCATTTGCGCCTTTAACTCCTTCAATTTGGATAAGGACATCCTATAGGGTGCTTTCGAGATCGACTCCGTTCCGGGAGCTAACTCGATCACGAATTCTATCTCTCCCTCTGGTGGCAATCCTGGCAAATCTTGGGAAAATATGTTAGGAAACTCACACACTACCAAGATACTTTCTAGTTTGGGATCCTCGGCAATCGTGTCCATAACTACGACTAAGTACGCCTGATATCCTTCAATTATCAGTTTATTCGCTTCAAGAGATGAGACTAAAGGAATCGAGGTTCCTCCTCAACTTCCCACAAATTCAAAATTAGGGCGAACTTCCGAATAGAAACGGATTATCCTACTACCACAATCAACTACCGCCCTTTGCTTACCTAACCAATCCATTCCTATGATAACATCGAAGTCATTCATGGGCAACGCAGCCAAGTCTATACTCTCCTTACTACAGTCAATTACGATTTTACAATCCGCACAGCCCAACGAAACCAGCACATTATCTTTCAACGGGTGGCGACATGAAGAATCACACTCAACGATTTTAACTTCATATCAACCAAATCAGCAAACCGAACAGACATAAACGAGTGTGATGCACTAGGATCAAACAAAGCATACACAGCTTGGTCACACAAATAAACCGTACCTGTGATCACGCCTGGCGTTTCTTCTGTTTTCATGCGGGCCATGACATAAACCCTCCCCTGAGCTAGGGGTCGATTCTGATCAATTTAGGGAGTGGCAGTTGACGGTCCAGCCTATGGTCGTTGCCCTTGAGGTATATTCGCAGGAGCTTGGTTCGGGCAAGTCCTCATCTTGTGGCCCATCTGACCACACTTGAAGCATGCCCCAATCCTTGCCAGGCAGGGTCCATTACCATGTCTCCTGCCACAGAGGCGGCAACTCCAGTTCATTGGATTCAGCGACTTCACAATGTTCTTTCTTATCGGAGGACGAAGCGTCTGTTGCCAGTCACCAATCTTTTACCAACCTGGCGATTGTCTCGGAACGAGTTAAACCGCGATCCAGACGCAGTATTCCTCTCGTTTAGATCTCTCTCGATCATCTATCCTCGTTCATAGATTTCCTTGTAGGCCCTCAAGTTCAAAGCTATCATCTGACTACAACACTCAAGCCTCAGTCCATCCCGAAATCTCCGCGCCCTCTCCAGGGGATCCTCTACCGATCAAGGTGCATACCTCGACAATCTGGAGTACTCAGCTTCATACTGGTCCATCGTCAGGTGATTCTGACGCAACTATAAGAACTCCACTTGCTTCCTTTCCCGGGCTGTCTCCAAGAAGTACTTGTCATTGAATGTCGTGGTAAAGGCATTCCAAGTCAAGGTCGTTCCTTCTGAAAAGACTCCATTCTTGGTGTCAAACCACCAATCATTTGCGATCCCTTCCAATTGATACACTACCAGCAGTACCTTTTCCTCATCTGTGCACCTCAGCACTCCAAAGGCCTTTTCCAATTTCTCAATCCATATCGATGCTAGTTCTGGGCCTCCAGTCCTATCAAACTGAGTTGGCTTCAGCTTGATAAACTGTTTGACCAGTTGGCCCGTTTGTCTGGCCACAACGACTTATTCCTAGGCATTCCCTAACTCATTGCCCTGGTCATGATAGCCATTGTTTGCATTGCCCCCATTATTACCGTTATTGGCGTTAACGACAGCTATTGCGGCTCCTACCGCTAGGGCTATGGCAGCATCCTATCCTGTGTCTGCCTGTCAATGAGGTCACCAATCCTTTCGAGCACTCTTAGTACTCCGTCCATTTTTGGGTCTTCCGCCACAGGTGGCCTCGAGCTAGAGGCTCTGCTCCTAGGTCTTCTAGGTCTTCTAGGTGGATTACTCATTCTTGTAAGCTTTCACTAAGCCTAGACCACCATAATTCCATCAAGGAGTTAGTAACTCATTCATCCAACCAATTCCAAAGCTACCAAACTATGCCTTAACAGAAGCAGTCATAACATAACGACCTGCCACACAACTAATTCCAAAGGCACTTTACTAAACAGTCAATGGTCATTACCTCATTCCGTCCACTTCAACGAATCACCTAAACTAGTCATGCTCGTATACTCAATAGACCAAAATCCAAAATGACTTTCAGTGCTAAACATGGAACTTAATCCTCATAAGCCACCATAATCTTGTCAAGACCAAATGTCAACTACATGCGCCAAGTCATATGCCATGCATCTCGTGTCTTATTCTAACAAGTTTACTAAGGTCTTGCTACTCGTCCTATCCCAACTTAATCCTCCTTATCACTCCAATCCTCAACCAACTTAGATCGAGTTGACCTTACTTTGATACCAAGCAAGGCGGGGATGTCACGCCCCACGCTCCGGGCACGAGCGCCGCAACTCCCTGCAAGCATAAACTCTCTCGAGGTCCCAAGATTCACGTAGGTCGACAGATGAACCATATTGATAGCAAGAAGAAGCAACAATAATTAAACCCCTTCGTACAATAACAAAAAGGGATCAGGGTAACGAGAACACTAGTAATATACATAACCTCCTATCTTGTTCATACAAAAGCGCAGGCAAACTAAACCAGCTGATCAGCAGGGGTGACAGGGTCAATACAAAAGCGAATCATCACATCTTCCAAAGAAACAAGCATCGCGGTCATCATCAAAACATCAAACCAGAAGAACAGAGACTCCTAAGTCGAGCTACTAGAATCTTCAGTCTCCTCAACACCCTCGGATGGCTCGTACTCCGAGAGTGTCTCAGAGCAAACCTCCACGGTGTCCTCGAGTGTATCGTAGCTGACAGCTCTACCCGATCGTCCTCTGTAGCCTCGATCTCGATGACCTCATGGGTGTCCTCCAAGGTCGGGGTCCTCTCAGAAACTTCCTCGAGCCGGCTATTGACCCCTCGACGTCCATCGAATCCCGAGCAGGATGACACTAGTTAGGGATTACCCCACGAGATACCTCAGTAGGCTTCAATGGTCCTGTGGAGACCTATCCTACCTTCCTAAACCAAGCCTCGTATCTATGAGGTTTCCAACTACTACCACCCTCATTGACCCAAACTACAGTGCATTTTCTAACGTACACAGTTTCCTCCATCTAGGAACTCATCAAAATATACCGACATCTATTTCGGGTCACCAAATCTGATTGGCCATATTTTCATGGCCTAGGATTTGAAAATGGGGTCCCACAACGGTGTGAGATTTACATCTCAGTAAGGCAGGTCCTAACCTTAGGTTAGGCTGACCGTACACTCAGGCGAATGCAATCAAGGACAAAATGCACATGCAATCACTTGAGGCATTCAAAAGTCATTAAATAACACACGAGATCAAACAAGTGTCAAGCATGCAATCATGGCACTGTATCACATCATTGAAATCAAGCATATATTACCAAACCAGATCACACCTTCCGTCCTTTCATGCCTCCATTTGATTCATGTCCGCGTTTGGAACGCCTTAGGCTCGATCCGCATAAATACGCCTCAGACCATCACATTGACAAACCCGTGTAAACGCATCAGGTTTTCAATTTCATTCTAGGTTTGTGTCGACACATCTCAAATTTCGTCCAGCGTCTCAACGCATCAGGACATTGGCCATTTCAACCTCGCGTCTCGTACACCTTAGGGTATCGTTCAACTCAACCCCACGCCTCAAGGTATCCATCCACACAACCCCGCGTCTCAACACCTCAGGGTGTCATAAGTTTCTCAGACATGCCAAATGTTTATTTCAATTCAGAACTCATGATCAAGTGCAAACTCATGCAACGAGCAACACATCTATGGCATGCGAGATAATTAAATTCAACACTCAAATGTGATAATCAATTCATGGCACAAGTATTGTCAAGCATTCAAGCCATCTATATCTCTCAAGGACGCACAATGGACAATCACACCATAAACTTCCAAGAACCAATCTAATTCACATTCAATTCACCCAATCGACTCCAATCCTCCTAGCCAAGGCTTAGAAACTTCTTACCTCAAGCTTAACCAACAAAATTCTCCTTCCAAGCACTTCAATGGTTCGGTCCAATTAGCCCACGAACGAGTCAATCGGGCAACCTAAGGTAATTCATCCAATTTATCAATTCTTCTTACTCAATTCATCACTCCACTAAACATACACCTCATGGACCTATCAATTAACATCCTCATACTTCTCAATGATGAATTTGAATCTCAAATAAACTCTTAATAGCATCCAATGGCTCAGTTTGAACATAATTCGAAATAGGGTAATTCGGTTCTGTGTTTAATCCCACCAATCAGGCCATAAACCAATCTTAATCCTTAATCTATCCATCAATCTACTTGCTATACTTAGTTCTAGAAGTTGGGAAGCCTCACCGAAAATTTTGGCTCAAGGCGACGACGGAAAGTCCTCGAACGGAGCTGGTTCCTCCAAGTCCTCAACCAGTCAATTTTTTTCCTTCAAACACAAGACCCATTTGGGATCAAAATTCCATCAAATTCATCCAAACTTTTTACCACAACTCAGTCTACATGTCCTCTAGATGTCCACAAAATTTTACTGAAAGATTCAAAGGTTTCGGGGTCCTACGGAGTCTAAACAGTGGTTTACCTCTAGCTGCGATGGTTTTTGTCAACTTTCGGGAGAAAGGCCAACCGAAACTCCTTAGTGGGTCAAATGACTTGATTCCACTTGGAGGTTATCGGCAAGAGGATGAAGAAGGTGCTGGTGGTCAGTTTGGTGGATGGAAGTCGCCAGAAGTGGTGGTCGATGACGGCGAAATCGGCAGGCAGAATCGGTCGGCTGGAGCTCTCTCGGCTGGAGAAAAAGAAGAAGAAAATGAAGATGGTGATGGCTGTGGAGTGTTCGGCTGAAGGGAGGGAGAGAGAGATGTATATACACAAATTTGAGAGTCAAACTTGCAAGAATGGTAGGTTAAAAGTTGGACATTAAATGTTAATGCCTAATCCTTTGACACTTGTCCATATGTCAATCAAGGCTCATCCAATGGCTGTGGTTTCTCCAAATTTTCGCCAGCTATAATGGGGTATCAATGACCAAAATGCCCTCATTCCATTTATTACGGAAAGGTTAAGGCTTGAGAGGCAAAATAGTAATTTTACCCTTGACGTCCGGAATGTCGTTTTTTTTTATTCCAATTTTCTTCGATGAGGCGACGGCCAATCTAATTATAATGTTGGAATTCTTGATTCTCCATTTTCTAATTTCGAGACTCGTTTTTGAATCATTTCTCAATCTAATGTGATTCAAGCCTATCCCGAACTGACGGGCGGCTTGTGTAGACGTTACGCGTATCGACCCTATGATTTATATCACACTTAGGGCTCGTCAATTCATGGCGACTTTGGTTGTCATGTAATTGCGATGGTCTATTACTAGTTCCGACGGTCTCGATCATCATCGTTCGATTTAGGAAAATTTTGCAAATTATACATTGATTAAGCGGCATCACCCGCGCTTCAATCGTATAACACTAGCAATGAATTCCTTAATCGTTCTTAGATCGGCATTTTATGACTCTAAATGTCCCCTCGACAATCCTTATGGTCATAGTGTCATTTCTTATTTGAGTTCCCTAGGTCTACGTACCTTGTCTCTTGTTAACCTTTCCCCTTTGGTCAGTCAACTCAAGATTGATCAGATCCGAGCGTGATACGATTGAAATACATCGTTAGATACATTCTCATTAATGAGTCTCGAAATGACAGGAAAATTAGAATGTCACATTTAGAGTGACGTCAACATTTTTATCTTTTCACTTTACTTTTTCTTCTATTGTCTTTCTGGGAGCTTTCAAGTATTTTGAAGAGAAGACAAAGTAGTGACAAAATTCTTGTTCTTTGATTCAAGATGTTTGATTTAATTTATATTTTTGCTTCTTCTTCTACTATTATGTTCCCATTTTCTTTCGTTAGGGCTACAATGTAACCTGATCGAGACGATATCTTGATATTTATGTTTTGCAAGTGATTTCGCTCATGTGAGTTATATATTCTTATGCTTAATGCTTTCAAGTGATTAGCCACCACTTGAATGATCCGATGTGCATGTTTGAGACTGAGAAGTGATAATACGTAATTGCTCCTTGTAATATATAATCATGAATTACAACATGGGTAGAAATATATCATGTTATTTGTGTAGCTTTCGGTGAAAAGATGATCTAAAAGACTCATTGTAAACCGGCAATATTCATAAATTTTAATACATTTATGTTAATTTAAATTCACATAGAGATATAGTGGATTGATAAACTAAGGAGGTTTATTATATTCACATGTTTGATGTCATTCTTGTATGCATAAAGATATGAAAAATTCATGTCTAATGGTTATGGTAAATTCAGATGCTCTAACGTATTTATTTGATTGATTTTATCGCATCTAATTCTGAACTTTATTCTTTAAGATTGTCAATTTTATTTCATTCTCAATTCTATTTTTATTTGTTAGATAAATTTTAGAATTAGCCCATTTTTAGTATTTAATTAGTTTATTAATATCAGTCTCTATGGGACAATATCTTTTCTTATCATTATATTACTTGTTTGACACGTACACTTGCGTTGAGAATTTTACAAACGTTTTACCTCGAGAGCTATTTTTCTTGATTTTCCATGCATTTTCCTATATTTTGAAAAATATTAAAAATTGCCAAAATATGAAAAATTATTTTTTTTGTTAAAAAATAGTTCTTTAGGCTTGGCCAATGCTACCAAAGTTGTTTTATAATTGTTTAAATTTCTATGGGTTTTTTTTATGAATTTTCCAAAATAAAATGAAAAAGGATTCGAAAACGAGGTGTCAACAACATGGTCATTTTTTATAATTTTTTTATTATGTTTCTAAATTTGTTTCATTTACTTCTTTTGTTTTCTTTCTTCTTCTTTTTTTCCTTCTTCCTTCACTATCGCTGGTCTGGTCGATCGTCGACGACTGACTACAGGAAAGAGCCAACGAGGGCCGAGTTCCCTGCCAAGCGAAGTTGCTCGAGGCTCGATAGAGCCCCCTACCCCCCGGGGGCAGCCTTCATGGAGTTTTGCTCGAAGTCGGCGAGGTCAACCCTTGCTTGTTGCTAGCTGTCACGCCCCACTCACCTTACGAGTGCGTTCATCCGCTCATGCCGTAAATTCAGTCCCAGGATACCCTTCTTTACGGCGATAAATAAATGAGACTCGCATGCGGAAGAGTAAAAGAAAATAAATACATAACTCCATGCAAGGTAATTCAAACAAAACAAAGAATGAGACACAGGACAAAGAAAAGGGTGATTTACATAACAAGAGGTCGAGTTTATGCAAACGAGGCTAAGGACTAGCTAAGGTCGAGGAAGACAAAAGGGCGAACAAAAGAAAACTATTAAGCCCCACGAAAAAGAACGTCACCACCAAAAAGACAAATCCAATGGTCGTACGATCTCGAGCCCACTAAGTAGTACTAGTATCTTTGGCTCGACTCATGTCCTCAGCGGGATCATAGTCCGAGAAAGTTTCTGATCGAACTTCTATGGTGTCCTCTTTCACCTCATCCTCCGAGTTAGAAATCTCGATCACCTCGATGCTTTCCTCTCTAGCCGGGGTCTCCTCCGGAATGTTCCTCAAGCCTACCCCAAAACCCTCTACCTCGATCTCAACTAGAGAAGGATGGCACCACGCTGGAACTACAAGTCTTGGAACCTCGTGAGCCTTTAATGGAATAGTGGTAACTTTCCCAACTCTCTTGAACCAGGCCTCGAAACGATGTGGCTTCAAGTCTTCCTCGCCCTCATCAACCCATGCCACCGTACTCTTCCAAGTATAAATTGTACCTCGTCTATCTGGAAATTCGTCAAAATAGGCCGTCATCTCCTTCGGGTTGCCAAGACGGATCGGCAGCATCTTCAGAGGTTGGGATCTAGAAAAAGAGAGATCCCACAACGGGGTAGGACTTACATCTCAGCAAGCTAGCCTAACCCTACCTACGCCATCCGTCCCACCAGACCAATGCAAACAAAACAATGCATATTATTTGCTAACACCAGACATGACATCAACTCAAGGAAAACTAGCATAGAATGACCAAGCTTTCGTACTAGCTTACAATCATTTTCATCATCACATGAATTAGAAAGGAATTCAACCTCTTTTTCAAACTTCCAAGGACTAGCCCGCGTTCAGACCCCTCAGGCTATCCCGATCAATAAACTCGCGTTCAGACAAATCAGGTTTAACAGCTTATCACCAGGCTCATGTCGACAGGCCAAGTTTCTCATTCCGCCTTCAGACGCATCAAGATGTACTTTCAACCACAACCCCACGTTCAGACGCATTGGGGTGTATCTAGCTCGCAATCCCTGTGATAAATCGCATCAGGGTGTCACTAGCCTCAAGCCCTCATCTCATCATGATACTTGCCACCATTCATGTGTTCTCACGGCTCGCTAGCCCAGTTCCTCAAGCAATCTCAATCATAAATCATTACAATAAACATTTAATCACATTATCACCACGAGGATTTTTAGGCATTAGAACACGAATCAATTGTTTACCCAAGAGGAACAAGCGTGCCGTGTCGTAAAGCAAAATTTAAGAATCGAATATCATACCGCCACATAGGCTAGCAAGGCGCATCAACGAGGACGTCATTAATTCAATCATTCAAGCATAAAAATCAATCAATTTCATCGTTTCCTCAACGAAAACTGTCCAGTCATGTCCAAATGTCCTTAAATAGGTTTAGGGGTCACTCACCTTCGCTTAAGTTAACAATTCTCGTTAAAATTTCCTCATCAAGTTAGCTTCAAGTCGACTTCTCCACTGTCCAAAACATGACAGCAAAATGATTTAGGAACTATCCATCGTTACAATCAATTTATCCAATATAGCCCCAATTCCACCAATCGTGAACCTCATTAACAACTCAAGGGATATTCTAGTATGTCCTAACGACACATTTAGAGCATGGCGACACCATGAACAGCCCCTAACCGAACCGGACTACTTAGATTTAAGACAGAGCAGAAATCGATTTTGTCTTTCCTTACACAAACAGCCCACTAATTTGCCTTAAGCTTCAAATTGTCACCAATTCCTCTTGCTAAAACCTTAATCAACATGTTATATAGTCCCACGATGAATTTCGAAGTTAAATAGCACTCCTAAGGCCTCCAAACAGACCGACTCTTCTCAGTTCACCAGCGGTTTGAATCTATCCGAAAAATCAACTCCAATCCAGCCATCAAAACTCATTCCAAACTCAACTAAATCAGTAACCCTAACTCAGTGACTTCAATTATAACATGTTATGTAACTTCCATAAAAAGTTTGGAGCCATTTGAAGTTTCTATGACGGTGAACCATAGCCCTCTCTCAGTTAGCTCAAAATCTATCCAGTTTTCTTTCAAAAACTCTCATAAATTAACCAGACCTCTAAAAATCAGGAAATCAATTGGAGCTTGTCAAGGACAGGTTAAAATAACCTGTGGTAGTCGGCAGCCAGCCGAAAGGTCACCGAAGGAGGCGCTCGTACGGACCGAACCGAGCGATAGTAGCTAGTCGGCCGGAGTAGTTTTCTGTTCTTGAAAAAATTGCTCAAATGGAATGGAAGAAGAAGAAGGCTCATGAATTTTTTGGGGGAAAAGGCAGATGAAATGAGACTTCATTCCATCATGGTCAAGGTTTTAGAAGATTAGGTTAGTGAAAAATTAATTACTATCACCCATATAATGACACTTGTTATTGTATCCATAATATCAAGGCTCCATTGACTCCTCAGATTTTTCGACAGCCTTGGGGAGGAAGGATATTTCTCAAATGACTAAAATATCCTTCTCAATTCATTAAGGCAAGGTTAACTCTCCAAGGGCAAAATGGTCTTTTCACACCTTTCGTCCAAATTTTCGTTTTCCTGATATTTTTCGCCCTCAATAAGGCGGCGTCCAATCCATATCAAATGTTGGAATCCTTCATTTTCATTTTCAAATTTCGAGATTTTATCTCATGATCGATTTTTCGACGATCGAAATTCCAGTTTGTCTCGAATTAACGGGTGGTTCTTGTGGATGTTACGCATATCGACTCTGTGATTCTCATCATACTTAGGATAACTCAAACTACGGCAATTTTGATTATCGTGTAATCGCGAGGGTCTATCGCTAGCCCCAACGGCAACGATCATCACAATTCGATTAAGAAGAACATTGCAAATTATACTTTGGTTAAGCGGTATCACCCGCGTTCCAACCGTACAACACTAGCAATGGTTTTCTTAATCTTTTTTAGATCGGCCTCGGCTCTCAATGTTCTCTCGACGATCCTTATGATCAAAGTGTCGTTTTCTAATCGAGTTTCGCAAGTCCACGTACCTCATCGTGCGTTAGCCTTTCCCCTTCGGTTAATTACTCAAGATTGATCAGATCCGAGCAAGGCATAACTGAAATACCTCGATAGATATATTACATTCAAAGGTCTCGAAATGATAGGAAATTCAGAATGTCACAACTCCTCCCCCTTACAAAAATTTCGTCCTCGAAATTTACTACAATCTAGCTACTCAAACAAATAGGGGTACTGACGTCTCACTGCTTCTTCATTCTTCCACGTAGCGCCTTCGATGCCATGATGCTCCCATATTACTTTGACCAGGGGAATGGTCTTAGTCCTCAAAACTTGTTCCTTTCGGTCTTCAATCCTGATTGGCCCTTCCACGTATGATACTTTGTCGTCCACTTCTATAGTTTCATAATTCAAAATATGTGTCGGGTCTGGTTCGTACGTCCTCAACATAGATACATGAAACACATTATGTACTTGAGACAAACTCGGTGGTAAGGCAAGCCCGTAAGCTAATGTTCCAATCCGTTTTAGAATTTCGAATGGGCCTACATATCTCGGATTCAAATTTCCTTTCTTTCCGAATCGAGATATGCCCCGCATTAGAGATATCTTGAGAAAAACATGATCCCCAACTTGAAACTCTAACGGCTTGCGTCGCTTATCGACATGACTTTTCTGGTGACTTTGTGCAGTTTTCAATCTTTCTCTAATTATCTTTACTGCCTCAACTGACTATTCCACCAACTCTGAGTCTGTGATACTCCTTTCTCCCACTTCGTCCCAGCACAAAGGAGTTCTACAAGCTATGCCTTAAATTGCTTCAAAAGGAGCCATTCCAATACTTTGTTGATAACTGTTATTATATGAAAACTCCACTAGATGCAAGTAATCTTCCCATCCACCTTTAAAATCTATTACACATGCTCGTAACATGTCCTCAAGCATTTGAATTGTCCTCTTTAACTGCCCATCTGTTTGTGGGTGATACGCCGTATTGAACTGTAATCTAGTTCCCAAAGCATCCTGAAGACTCTTCCAGAAATTCGCTGTAAATTTAGAATCTCAATCCGACGTAATTGTTATAGGCACTCCATGAAATCGTACAATTTGGCGCATATACAATTCGGCGTATTTATCCATTAAAAAATCCTTTCTCACAGGAATAAAGTGTGCAGACTTGGTTAATATGTCCACGACTACCCAAATCAAATCACGTCCTCTCTGACTCCGCGGCAAACCCATAACAAAATCCATGGTTACGTGTTCCCATTTCCACTTAGGAATTTCCAAGGGTTATGACAATCCTCCAAGCTTACAGTGTTGAGCTTTTATTTGTGGGCACATCAAACACTTAGCCACGAGCTTTGTCACATCCACTTTCATTTCGTTCCACCAATAATGTTGGCGTAAATTCTTATCCATTTTCGTACTACCCGAGTGGATGCTGTAATTACTTCGATGAGCCTCGGACAAAATTCTCTCTTTAAGTGCTTCATCATTAGGCACACAAAGACGTCCACGAAACCATAAAATTCCATTCTCAGATACATGAAATTTGGCTTTCCTCTTTGTCGTGTCCATACTCAGAATTTTCTGAATCTCTGGGTCTGTAGACTGTGGGACTTTTATCCTTTCTTGTATCTCTAGTTCAATTCTCAAGGTCGCTATCAAACTCGACAGCTGTCTCACTTCCAGCTTAAACTCAGAATCTCTCAATTCTTTAAGCATTGACCATCCTCTAACCATTAGGTGTGCAATACTTAATTTTCGACTAAGTGCATCAACAACTCTATTCGCCTTCCTAGGATGGTACAAAATATCGTAATCATAATCTTTAAGCAATTCCATCCATCGACGTTGTCTCATGTTCAATTCCCTCTGGGAAAATAAATACTTTAAACTCTGATTGTCCGTATAAATTTGAAACCTTTCGCCACATAAATAATGCCTCCAAATTTTCAAGGCGAAAACAATCGCAGACAACTCCAAATCATGTGTCGAATAATTCATTTCATGGGGTCTTAATTGCCGCGAAGCATACGCTATCACCCTTCCGTGTTGCATAAGTACACATCCCAATCCTTTTAATCGAAGTATCACTGTAAATCTCGAAACCTCTAGGTCCAGAAGGGATAGTAAGTACAGGTGCCGTTGTCAAACGTTGCTTGAGCTCTCAAAAACTCCTTTCGCATTTATCCGTCCAATCAAACTTCGTATGCTTCTTAGTCAACTGCATCAATGGCATAGCTATATACGAAAACTTTTCTACGAAGCGTCTATAATAACCGGCCAATCCCAGAAAACTCCGAACTTAAGTAATTGTAGTGGGTCTAGGCCAATTTATCACCGCCTCAATCTTGGTAGGGTCTACAGAGATTCATTCTCCGGATATCACATGGTCAAGAAATGCCATTTTACTCAACCAAAATTCGCACTTACTAAATTTGGCATAAAGTAAGTGCTCACTCAGAGTTTGCAGGACAATTCTCAAGTGTTTTTCGTGCTCTTCCTTACTCCTCGAGTAAATCAAAATGTCATCAATAAAAACAATGACAAAACAATCAAGGTACTCCTTAAACACCCAATGCATCATGTCCATACATGCTGCTGGAGCATTAGTCAACCCAAAAGGCATCACTTTAAATTCATAATGCCCATATCTTGTCTTAAAAGTCATCTTCAGAATATCCTCTTTCTTAATTCTCAACTGATGGTACCTCATTCTCAAGTCTATCTTAGAGAATACCGAAACTCCCTCCAATTGGTCAAATAAATCATTAATCATTGGCAACGGATATTTGTTCTTAATGGTCACCTGATTCAATTGCCTATAACCAATACACAAGCGCAAGGACCCATCCTTTTTCCTTACAAATAACACCGGTGCTCCCCACGGCAATGCACTCGACCTAATGAATCAGTTATCCAATAACTCTTGCATCTGCACCTTCAGCTCCTTCAACTCCAATAACGTCATTCTATAAGGTGCCTTCGAAATGGGCTTTGTCCCAGGATCTAATTCAATTACAAACCCAATTTCTCGTTCAGGCGGTAATCCAAGCAATTCTTGGGGAAAGACATCCGGAAATTAATGTACCACCGCTATATTTTCCAATTTTGGCTCTCCAACCATCGTATCAACTACAGCAGCCAAATAAGCTTGGCATCCCTCATCTAACAATTTTGTCGCTTCCAGCGACGAAACCAAAGGAACAGAAATCCCCCCTACTCCCTTTAAACTCAAAGCTAGAGCGACCATCTAGAGAAAAGCGAACTACTCTATCACTACAATCCACCATAGCCCTTTGTTTGCTCAGCCAATCCATCCCAACGATTATATCAAAATCAAACATAGGTAACACATCCAAATCTATCTTTTCCTCTCTACCACCAAAGGCTATCTTGCAATCCGTACAGCCTAACGAAACTATCACATTGTACTTTAGTGGAGTGGTAACATGCAATCTCATATTCAATGGTTTCAAATCCAAATCAATCATATTGGCAAATTAAGTAGACACGAAAGAATGTGAAGCTCCAAGATCAAATAAGGCATAAGCATCTTGATCATTCAGATAAATCATACCTATGACCACACTAGGCGCGTTCTCCGCTTCGCCTCGTGCCACTGCATACACTCACCCTTGAGCCAATGGTCGATTCAATTCGTTCTGTGGAGTAGCAGCCGGGGGTCCTATCTACGGTCGTGGTCTCTAAGATCTAGGTCCTGGAACTTGGTTGGGACAGTTTCTCATTTGATGACCCAACTAGCCGCACTTAAAGCATGCTCCCATTCTAGTCGGGCAAGGTCCACTTCCATGCTTCCTCCCACAAAGACAACAGTTCAAGTTGGACTGATGTGGCGGCTTCTCAATATTCTTTCTTGCAGGTGGAATAAAACGCCTATTATTGCTCATTGGTCTCTTACCAAACTGGTGATTGTCTCGAAACGAACTGAACCGCGACCCAAATGCGGCATTTCTCTCTCTCAGGTCTCTCTCAATCATTTGTCCCCGTTCATATACTTCCTTGTACGTCCTTAAATTCAAAGCTATCATTTGACTGCAAAGTTCGGGTCGTAACCCGTCTTGAAATCTCCGTGCATTCTCTAGTGAGTCTTCAACATACCTCGGTGCGTATCTCGACAACCCAACAAATTCAACCTCATACTAATCCACTGTCATGTGATTCTGACGTAAATTCTGAAATTCCACTAGTTTCCTTTCTAGCGCGGTCTCTAAGAAATACTTGTCATTGAAAACAGCAGTAAAAGCAGCCTAATTCAGGGTAATACCCTCAGGAAATATCCCGTCCTTCGTAGCATTCCATTAGTCATTCACGGTACCTTCCAGTTGGTAAACTGCCAACGGTACTTTTTCCTCATCACTACATCTTAGAACCCCAAAGATTTTCTCGAACTTTTCTATCCACTTAAGTGCCAACTCTGGATCACCTGTACCATTAAACTGGAGGGGCTTTAACTTCACAAACTATTCAACTAGCTGCCCCATTTGTCTAGTCACAGGCTCATTACCTGATGCATTACCTACCTCCACACCTTGACCACTAACCTCATTAACTCGAGCATTACCAGCTTCAATGTCTTGCCCAACGCTGGCGTTAAATCCACTACCCACATTATTACCAGTCGTCGCGTTGACAGTAGCCAAGGCGACTCCCACAACCTGGGTAATAGCAGCATCTCTATCCTGAGCTTGCCTTTCTATCAAGTTCCCGATTCGTTCCAACACTCTCAATACATCACCCATTCCAGGATTTTCCGCTACATGTGGCCTCGAACTAGAAGCTCCACCTCTAGGTCTCCCACATCTGCCAAGTCGGTTGCTCATTCTTATACTACTTGTACCATTTTAATTCCATTACGACATTAACGACTTGGTTCATCTACAGAATTTCAGTGATTTTATGCCACACAACAAGCAGCACTCACACTAAACCAACCATTCACCCAGTCATTTTCAAGAGCACAACAATTAGAAACGTACAATCATGCTTCAATTTCAAACACAACACTCAATATTCCATTAAGCAAGCGTCCACAATCAATACACACGCTAAGTACGAAGCTTGGTCACTATCTGGTCATCATTACTCGCCACTTTCATGATGCCAATCAAATGCGCCAACTCATGTGCCATGCATTTCTTACTTGACTCTAGCGAATCCCCTTATGGTCTCGCTACCCAATCATCCCGAATCTCATTCCTCCTTATTACTTCAATCCTCAATCGACTTGGATCGAGCTAACCTTGCTCTAATACCACTTCTATACTAGGATGTCACGCCCCATTCACCTTACGAGTGCGTTCATCCACTCATGCCGTAAATTCAGTCCCAAGATACCCTTCTTTACGGCAATAAATAAATGAGACTCGCACGCGGAAGAGTAAAAGAAAATAAATACATAACTCCATGCAAGGTAATTCAAAAAAAATAAAGAATGAGACATGGGACAAAGAAAAAGGTGATTTACATAACAAGAGATCGAATTTATACAAACGGGGCTAGGGACTAGCTAAGGTCAAGAAAGACAAAAGGGCGAACAAAGGACAACCATTAAGCCCCACTAAAAAGAACGTCACCACCAAAAAGACAACTCCAGCGGTCGTACGATCTCGAGCCCATTAAGTAGTACTAGTATCTTCGGCTCAACTTATGTCCTCAGCGGGATCATAGTCCGAGAAAGTTTCTGATCGAACTTCTATAGTGTCCTCTTCCACCTCATCCTCCGAGTCAAAAATCTCGATCACTTCGATGTTCTACGCTCTAGCCGGGGTCTCTTCTGGAATGTTCCTCGAGCCTACCACAGAACCCTCTACCTCGATCTCATCTCGAGAAGGATGGCACCACGCTGGAACTATGCGGCTTAGAACCTCGTGAGCCTTTAATGGACCAGTGGTAACTTCCCCAACTCTCCTGAACCAGGCCACAAAATGATGTGGCTTCAAGTCTTCCTCCCCCTCATCAACCCATACCACCTTACTCTTCCAAGTATAAATTGTACCTCGTCTATCGGTAAATTGGTCAAAATAGGCCGTCATCTCCTCCGGGTCGCCAAGATGGATCGGCAGCGTCTTCAGGGCTTGGGATCTGGAAAAAGAGAGATCCCACGACGAGGTGAGACTTACGTCTCAGCAAGCTAGCCTAACCCTACCTACGCCATCCGTCCCACCAGACAAAAGCAAACAAAGCAATGCATATTATTTGCTAACACAAGACATGGCATCAACTCAAGGCAAACTAGCATAGAGTGACCAAGCTTTCATACTAGCTTACAATCATTTTCATCATCACGTGAATTAGAACGGAATTCACCCTCTCTTTCAAACTTCCAGGGACTAGCTCGCGTTCAGACGCCTCAGGCTATCCCGATCAATAAACCCGCGCTCAGACGCATCAAGTTTAACGGATTATCACCAGGCTCATGTCGACAGGCCAAATTTCTCATCCCCCTTTCAGACGCATCAGGATGTACTTTCAACCACAACCCCACGTTCAGACGCATTGGGGTGTATCTAGCTCGCAATCCCCACGATAAATCACATCAGGATGTCACTGGCCTCAAGCCCTCATCTCATCATGATACTTGCCATCATTCATGTGTTCTCACGGCTCGCTAGCACAGTTCCTCAAGCAATCTTAGTCATAAATCATTACGATAAATATTTAATCACATTATCACCATGAGGATTTTTAGGCATTAGAACTCGAATCAATTGTTTACCCAAGAGGAACGAACGTGCCTTGTCGCAAAGCAAAATTTTAGAATCGAATATCATACCGCCACATAGGCAAGCAAGGCGCATCAACAAGCACGTCATCAATTCAATCATTCAAGCAGAACAAACCAATCAATTTCATCGTTTCCTCAGCGGAAACTGTCCAGTCGTATCCAAATGTCCTTAAATAGGTTTAGGGGTCACTCACCTTCACTTAAGTTACCAATTCTTGCTAAAATTCCCTCGTCAAGTTCGGCTTCAAGTCGACTTCTCCGCTGTCCAAAACAGGGCAGCAAAACGATTTAGGAACTATCCATCATTGCAATCAATTTGTCCAATCTAACCCCAATTTCACCAATCGTGGACCTCATTAACAACTCAAGGGATATTCTAGTATGTCCTAACGACACATTTAGAGCACAGTGACACCATGAACAGCCCCTAATCGAACCGGACTACTCAGATTTAAGACAGAGCAGAAATCGGTTCTGTCTTTCCTTACACAAACAACCCACTAATTTGCCTTAAGCTCTAAATCATCACCAATGCCTCTTGCTAAGACCTTAATTAACATGTTATATAGTCGCACGATGAATTTCGAAGTTAAATAGCACTCCTAAGGCCTCCAAACGGACCGACTCTTCTCAGTTCACCGGCGGTCAGAATCTATCCGAAAAATCAACTCCAATCCAGCCATCAAAACTCATTCCAAACTCAACTAAATCAGTAACCCTAACTTAGTGACTTCAAGTATAACATGTTATGTAACTTCCATAAAAAGTTTGGAGCCATTTGAAGCCTCTATGACGGTGAACCATAGCCCTCTCCCAGTTAGCTCAGAATCTGTCCAGTTTTCTTCCAAAAATTTCCATAAATTAACTAGACCTTTAAAAATCACGAAACCAATTGAAGCTTGTCAAGGACAGGTTAAAATAACATGTGTGGTTGGCGGCCGGCCAAAAAGTCATCGTAGGAGGCGTTCATACAAACCGAACCGAGCGACAATAGCTGGTCAGTAGGAGCAGTTTTCTGTTCTTGAAGAAATTGCTCAAATGGAAAGGAAGAAGAAGATGGCTCACGAATTTTTTAGGGGAAAAGGCAAATGAAATGAGACTTCATTCCACCATGGTCAAGGTTCTAGAAGATTAGGTTAGTGGAAAATTAATTATTATCACCCATGTAGCGACACTTGTCATTGTGTCCATAATATCAAGGCTCCATTGACTCCTCAAATTTTTCGGCAGCCTTGGGGTGGAAGGAAATTTGTCAAATGACTAAAATGTCATTCTCAATTCATTAAGGCAAGGTTAACTCTCCAAGGGCAAAATGGCCTTTTCACATCTTTCGTCCGAAATTTCGTTTTCCTGATATTTTTTACCTTCAATAAGGCGGCGTCCAATCCATATCAAATGTTGGAATCCTTCATTTCCATTTTCAAATTTCGAGATCCTATCTCATGATCGATTTTCCATCGATCGAAATTCCAGTTTGTCTCGAATTAACGGGAGGCTCTTGCGAACGTTACATGTATTGACTCTGTGATTCTCATCACACTTAGGATAACTCAAACTATGGCAATTTTGATTGTCATGTAATCGCGAGGGTCTATCGCTAGCCCCGACGGCAACGATCCTCACAATTAGATTTAGGAAAATTTTACAAATTATATTTTGGTTAAGTAGTATCACTCGCATTTCAACCGTACAACACTAGCAATGGTTTCTTTAATTATTTTTAGATCGATATCGGCTCTAAATGTTCCCTCGACGATCCTAATGGTCAAAATGTCGTTTTCTAATCGAGTTTCCCAAATCCACGTACCTAATCGTGCGTTAGCCTTTCCCCTTTGGTTAATTACTCGAAATTGATCAAATCCGAGCAGGACATAACTGAAATACCTCGATAGATATCTTACATTCAAAGGTCTTGAAATGATAAAAAATTCAGAATGTCACACCGGCCGCTGGACGTCGTGGTGGTTGGCGACTACGAAGTAAGAAGGAAAAAAAAGAAAACAATATAATAATAAAACAATAAATTATAAGTTATAAAAAAATAATTAAAAATAATTAAAAATAATTAAAAATATTGTCCACATCAGCACTAGCGGTGCCATGTAAATCGACCGGTGTCCATATTAGTAATTTTTGGCCAACATCAACCGAATGAACTGAACCCGCACAAATAAAAAAAGATGTCAAACTAAGTTGGCAAAAGAAAAGTTGATAACTAATTTGGCACAATTACAATAATTTTAAGAATTTTTTGGTAATTTTCTCACCGTGCATCCTTATATTATGCCATTTGTTTGTCATGTCATATGCATCCATTGGTACACATTTAACTTAATTTGCTGTGCGTCATGTCACACCATTTGTTGTCTGCACATCCTCACACTGCAACATGTTCTCCATAATGTGTTGTTCATATGGCGCATTGGATTTCATGCAACGCACATCTACGTCAATACAAAGATCGCTCACTACACAGCAAAGTTGGGTCGTTATTCGCCTACTGATGCGGTGATTTTACCGAATAGCCATGGTACAAACTTCCATATGAGATTTCAATGTATCCAGAAGTACAAGATAATATAAGGAGAATTAATTAGGGGTGACCAGTTTTAACTTCTTCTAGATTCCAGCCCATCGAAATTTATCCTCCAGTTTTTCAAACCTCTAACCTATCTTGTATGTCCTGAAATTTCTCATGTCACAGATTATAGGGCCTATCTAGGTTCTACGTACATTCTTAATTGAACGATTACAGTGAATTATCACTTATAATAATCATCATTTGCTGTTATAATCTACTGACCACAACTCATTTTTTAAATTTCGGAGAATATGAAATATTAATGAAGTAAAAATTCTCATTCCTGATTATTAAATTAATGATTTTATAATTCATATTACACACTCAACGAACGCCATGGAACACTGCAAGATCGCACGAAGATATAGAACACAAAACTTATTCTAGGTTTCACGAGATAAAACCTGAAACATAGCCCATGAAATCGGTTTCCTAATTTTTGAAACCTATAATCTATCCTATCACCTCCGGTCCGGTTCTCTTGTTCCCAGTTCCACCTTGAAACGATACTCACCCAAAGAATTATTTATGGCAATAACCCTAATTCCGCTACTGGTGCGCTATACATGGAAATTACGGGTGGTGATGATGTAGTTACCCACACACTGCCTATGTATTAAAATTCCAGCAACTTGGTACGGTTACAAAACAGCAGCATGTAAAATATCAGAGAAAGCAATGATGGTCACCACTCAGGCACTTACCCTTCATGTAGCCAACTTAGTTGGGCCTTAGGGTGTCAAGCTGAAACTATACTATGTAATTTACAGCCAGTAGAGAGAGACAGTATTCTTCCTCGGAGAGCTTGTCCCCATTTTAATTGGATACTTAAGTGGCTTCAAAATCGCAAGGCGTGATCCACACTTGGTTTTTCTATAATTATATCGAGGTACTAGAGTTTCAATATATGTGGAATATAAGTACCTATATGAAAGACCACGATAACTATGACCTATAGCGTCTTGAGCGGACGATGCTACATTCGCATTTACATCAATGGGAGGAAAAATGCGTCATAAGATGAACAGCAGCCGCAAGCCCCGGGGTTTTTGAACCTGTCGACAAATCATCACAAGTTCGGGTCCTTATCGGCCCCGGAAGAAGGCCTAATTTTGCACGGTTATTCAGGGCACATAAAGTGAGGTCCATTACAAAGCGAAAGAAGTAGGAGGTATTTTGTTGAAGGTTCTCTTATCATTGAAGGTTTGATTAAAATGTTCAAAAACAACTAACCTTGATCTTGCATGATAATGCAAATCATAAATAAGACAAAACACTTACATTGTATATCAGTAAAGACAAATAATTGATTACAACTAGACTATCTAGTTAACAAAACCTCCAGAAGTAGATATCTCCTATCAAGATCTTTGTGTTTTTCTTCGATTATGGAGCCTTTGATCCACGCTTGCGCTTTCTGGACGTTTCTGATTCAACCGCCTCTTTTAATTTCTCGAGTGCTAACATGGAAAAGATAAAACACACTTACTAAGCTCATATGAAGAATATTCCGTCAGTAGCCCATCAGCCAGACACTGAAAGATCAGATCAAACAAGTATATAGCACCGAAACCCAAAAAAAAATGCTGAATTCCTGTTGTTATCATTCACCATGCATTAGAAAAAAAGGGAAAAATAGAAAACGCCCTCATACACAAAAATAGTAAACAGCAGGTGGGTCAAATGTGAATTTGTAATGGCCAGAAAAGCAAATCTTAAGTTGTCAAGTGGCATCTGTTTTGTGACAGCAGGAATCAACAGATTACCTGATGTGTATAAAACGCGAAAGGATTCAACTGAGCTGGCAGGAAGCAAGTAAACAGGGCAAGAGTTATTGTCAGCTTTCTGTAACATCTTCTTGAAACGCTTGACCTAATAGGTGGAAATGGATTCAACAAAATCAAACACCATCAGATCAATACCTTTGAGAAGGTTGAAATCTCCACAGTATCAAGACCTAGGAAATTAAAATCTCTGTCGATTGATAGACATGTCTACGCAACTTCACTGAGATGCGACTTGCGTTATTAAGACTCGTAAGCAGAAAAGAATGTGCACGTTGACGTGTGCAATTTACAATCAGTGTTTTCTGGTGTTTTTGCTTCTCCGCAGAAAGTTCCTTCCCCCAACAGATATGACAAAGATAATAATATATGGTAAAGCAACTAGCTTAAGCAAATACACTCATGCAAATGTGATCAAACTTCACATCCAAGATCTGGTTGCTTGTCTGTGAAAACCTTCTTTTTCAGAAAATTTTGGTTCAGAATTAAAAGATGAAATGGCTTTTAAGCAAGCAGAACCTGTGAGGACATGATGGTAGAGCAAATTCACAACAACAGCTTCCGTGGATTATCCGGCATAGTATGACAACAATAAAGAACTTCATAGGTTCTGTTTTTAATGGGCACTCTGATTCTCATAAACATTTCAAGAGGGGCATCAAGCCAGATGAACATGCCTGCGCTAAGTCCCAGATCATAGAACGATTCTCTCATACTTGCAAGTTGAGAATCTTCAGACTTACACAGACTGGTCACATTCTTTATCCGAGGAATCCAACAAGGCAAGAAGAAAATGCAAGAAAGCATCGTACCTCATCTTTACGCAGTAAAGTGAAGCATCGACCAGTCTGGCCAGCTCTAGCAGTACGGCCTGCTCGATGTATGTATGTCTTTATATAAAGAGGAATTTCGTAATTGATGACATTCCTCACCCCTTCCACATCCATTCCACGTGTCATTGCATCAGAGGAAACAAGAACCTGTACATCTCCTTCTCGGAATGCTTTCAGGGTTTTACTGCAGGACAGACTTTTAATTTACTCAAAACAGGCTGATGCTAATGAAAATAAAGCTATGCCCCGCTCATGTATTGATTCCATTTACTTAAAAAAGCAAGCCACAGATGGGCATAATCAAATACCAGCAGTGTTATGCAGCTAACAAAATCATGCAAGATGATATTTGTTCAAAAATTAACATTTCTACAATGCAACTCAAACAAGAGTCCCAGAGGAATCAAGAATCTTCTTCTAGTTTAATTCAAGTCATCTATTAGGATTTGTGTATTTTTAGGGTTTTAAGTTTTAGTAGGATGATATGTTCCCTATTTTAACTCATTTTTCTTATTTAGAGCTTTCCTCTTTCAAGTAGAGCTCTTGGAGAATCTATGAGTATTGCTGTAATTCTCTCTTTTGAACAGAGCTGGTGAGTCATTGCATTTTGCAAGCATTTGCTTTGGGACTTTGTGATGCAACTCTTCTCTTAAGAGTGATGCACAAGAAAACCCTAGGTTTGATGCTTAGGAAGCTTTCGTTCTAAAGCCTAAAGATTTATTCATTAATTTGGGACTGTTTCTCCTACATCTCACTACTCCCTTTCCATTTATTTCAACAGGTGTTTTTGCTTCATATCCCACTTATGTTCAATAGCCTCCTTCAAGTCAGTAATACAAGTAATTGACAGAGGTACTATCCTACCTCCAAAGTGCTATCTCTGTTGGCTTAACTCCAAAAGTCTGATCCATATTGCACTCTGAATGACCACTTGTTTTCCGTCCTATCATACTGCTTCATGATCCGTCCATACATAGTTGAACTTTCAGCAGTTGTCGAACTTGACTAGGATACACATGGTGAACTTTTATGTAAGAGACTGTTATCTGTAGTATAAGCGAGCTAAGTGATCTCAAGCAGACAACTGGGTTGTCTTATTTCATACAGAGCATATTTATTGTCCACAAGTTAAGGTTCATTTTTATCTTTAGAAGAATATGCAGAATAGTGAGTTAAAACTCTTTCGGTCCTTAATTCAAGAGATAGGGTGAAGATGGAAGGAAATCGATTGGGAAAAACCTATCAAAATATACTATGAAATGCAAGATGTCACTTAATGTTCTTTAAGATTTGCATAAGTCAAATGCAGATGTCTTATTGCTCGTATGTTGAGAGGTGTATTAGACTAAAGCTTCTTCAAATTGTAAACTTGATTTCACATCACAGAAACTGTCTTTAGACATGATATTTCAAATAATTCCTAAATGACTAGATAATATCACTAGTAACTACAACCATAGTTATCAAGGCGACGCCTAGGCGACAAGGCGACCTCGGATGCCCAAGGCGTCCTGTCGCCTTGCTGGTTCTCCTCAAGGCGGGCGCCTTGGTTGTCTAGGCGTCGCCTTGTGGACGCCTTAGGCGCCTTGGATGCCTAGGCGACGCCTTGGGCGCCTTGAGAAGTACAAGTGTAAAATATATTTGCTATATATTAAAAGTTGTTTATTTTTAATAATCTTTCATGCATATATTTCCGCCGACCCCAACTAGTTTGGGATAAAGGTGCTGTTGATGTTGATGTTGTTGTTTCATGCATATATTTGCTCTGTTGAATCATGAATGTAAGTTTTGAAGTACAAATATAAAATATACAATTATATATATATATATATATTTAAAAAAAATTAGATACATTGTCGCCTTATCGCCTTGTGGACGACTAGGCGGGGGCCTAATCGCCTAGGCATTTTAGAGGCCTCTGCTCGCCTTGTCGCCTTAACAACTATGACTACAACGCACATGCAACACTTATGTATACACTGCTACATAAAAGATTCAGCATTACCTTCTCACAGACTGACGTTGTAGACCAGAATACTCTTTGATCTTGAGCGGCAAGTTAGTAAAGAAATTTAGTAAAGTGCATAAACGATGAGTTGACTCCACGGATGAAGTGAACACGATGCATTTCTCTCCTAGATTTTGCAGAAGGGCAACCAAGTAGATGGGTTTGAGCTTTGATTCACATATCTGCACATACATCAATGCATTACACATGCATGCACCCCAAAACATTAGTCAACAGGTAGATCGACTTTGCGGGAAATAGCAGTAATAGTAATATGCAATTAATATAATTGGAAGGCACATGCACCTGACATAAGGAATCAATTAGAACAGAGCAGAATATGAGTGGTTCAACTTGTCTTACTCGGCAATCCACATACAGAAATCAAGGAACCAATTTATGCCAGTGAAAGGCAAAGTAAACATACTCTTATGTCTTATCAAAGCCAACAAGACAATAACCTGAAAATAATTAAACTGGATATCCATGAAACAAAGTAGTCATGCAGAACGGGGATGCAATTACAACATATTCAACAGCATTCTTAAGATATGAATATCAAAGGCAAGAGGCGAGAAAAGGAGGACAGACTCATGAACCTTAGTAATTTTCAAGCAAAGGCATTGTACACATCTAGCTAACTTGATGAAACGATAAAATAAAGGGAAAAATTGAGCATAGCAGTGTAGGTATCAGGAGACTTTCTTTCTTATACATGATGCTAACACAGGACTCTGTCCACTAAAGTATAACAGCAGATAGCAAACTCATTGGGGTTTATGTTATAACATTTAAATTAAACAGAACAAGGCCACTAGGAAAAAAAACAATCTACAAAAATACGGTAATGTCAAAAGAATGTAATATGTCATGAGCCAAAAGATCTACAAAAATACAGTATTCTGCATCTTTGAACTACCGAACAGTAAAATAGGTGATCATAATTCCTTTGATTAAGAAAGTAGACATAGGAAGAGCAAGAAGACAAAGTATAATCTAATAGACCAACCAGTCAAAAGATCTCAAAATGCAATTCTTCATCTTATGCTTTATCTTCTCTCTTTGCAGATCCAAGAAAGGGCATGAATGAAAAATATAAGCAATTCCTCATCTGATGCTTTATTGTCTCTCTCAGCGATGCTCCCGCTATGCTCACCCTGAAATAGGAAAGCTCCCTGACTTGTTCCTTTGTCTCTCTCCTTTATATTCCTTCTCTCAATATAAGTAACTTAATGAAGTTATGGTTAATTTTGCTTTTAGAAGAATAAGATAGGTTAGTGGATGCAGTCTCCGATCAAAGCCTAACAACATCAACATCAACAACACCTTTATCCCAAACTAGTTGGGGTCGGCGGTCGATGAACCCTAAAGAATCATAAAAATAAAAGCAGAATCAAGAGAGGGAAAAGATATAAATGTGTAAAAATAAATAAGTATATATATATATATTTATCTATACACTACCCCTCCACAATACTAATAGACTCCCTCCACTCCGTCCTAAGACAAACCATACGCCAATTTATTTCTCACTCCATTAAATCTTGTTTTACTGCTTTCCCCCAAGTAAGTTTCGACCGACCTCTTGCTTTCTTCGCGTTATACTCTCGATAGCAAATTTCTGTTCGTACCAGTAAATCTAAGGGTCTTCGGAGAATATGCCCAAATCATCTCAATTTATGCTCTCTCATCTTTTCCGTCACCGGTTCTACTCCAACTTTTCGTCGAATCTCTTCATTCCTTATCTTATCCATCCTTATATGACCATACATCCACCTTAACATCCTCATTTCCGCTACTCTCATTTTATGCTCATGTTTCCTTTATGCTAACTAGCATTCAGCTCCATATAACATGGCAGGTCTGACTGCTGTTCTATAAAATTTTCCTTTTAACCTAAGAGGAATTTTGCGATCACACAAAAATCCCGATACACTGCGCCATTTCATCCAACTTGTTCTGATTCTATGGCTTACATCCTCATCAATCTCTCCCTCCTTTCACAACATTGATCCCAGATATCTAAATGTATCTTTTTTGGGTACCTCCTGTCCGAGCATATTTACGGCTTCTTGATCCCCTCTTTCTGCTGTATCAAACTCACACTTCAAGTATTCCGTCTTACTTCGACTTAGCGTAAATCCTTTAGACTCCAACGTGCTTCTCCATACTTCTAACTTAGCGTTAACCCCAGCCCTGGTCTCATCAATAAGCACGATATCGTCTGCAAATAGCATGCATCACGACACCTCATCTTGAATATCTTTTATTAACTCATTCATAACCAGGGCAAAAGGTAAAGGCTCAAAGCAGAACCTTGGTGTAAACCTACTGTGATTGGAAAATAACTTGATGTGCCATTACAAGCCTTTACACATGTAGTAGCACCGTGATACATATACTTAATTGCCTCGACATACTTTGATGGTACTTTTTTCTTCTCAAGAATCCACCACAAAACCTTTCTTGGAACCCTATCATAGTCTTCTCGAGATCAATAAACACCATATGGAGGTCCTTCTTTCTTTCTCGATATCTTTTCATCAATTGTCGTATTAAGAAAATAGCCTCCATGGTAGATCTTCCTAGCATAAATCCAAATTGATTGACAGAAACCTTGGTCTATTCTCAAACGATGCTTAATAACTCTCTCCCACAGCTTCATTGTATGGCTTATAAGCTTGATGCCTCTATAGCTAGAACAATTCTGGATATCCCCCTTGTTCTTGTATATAGGCATAAGTATACTCTTCCTCCATTCATCAGGCATTTTATTAGTATGGAGGATCTTGTTAAAAAGACTAGTCAACCAGCTTATTGCTACATCCCCTAAGCATCTCCACATTTCAATAGGAATACCATCGAGTCCCAAGGCTTTACTAGTCTTCATCTTTTTTTATGCCTTCCTAACTTCTCGTGCTTTAACTATACGCACAAACCTTCTATTTAAATTATCAGAAGCATCTTCCAAATCCACCTCACTTCTATCGCTCTCCCCATTAAAAATTTCGTTAAAATAACTCATCCACCTGCCCTTGATGTCTTCATCTCTTATCAAGAGTATTGATTTTCATCCTTGATACATCTAACCTGTGTCAAGTCTTTACTTCTCTTGTCTCTTGATTTTGCAAGTCTATAGATACCTTTTTCTCCTTCTTTGGTCCCAAGTTTGTTGTACATATCGATAAAAACCTTGCCTCTGGCCTCTCGTACAGCTTTCTTGGCACTTTTTCTCGCCAATCTAAACTTTTGCAAATTCTTTTCATTAGGACATTTATGTAGGCATCTGAAACACTCCTTCTGCTTAATTGCCTCCTGCACCTCTTCATTCCACCGTCAGGTTTCTTTTGTTTGATGTACATTCCCTCTACTTTCCCCTAACACCCATTTTGCCACTATCTGGATGCAGTTAGACATCTCTTTCCACATCATATTTACTTCGCCCTCCAGTCGCCAGGGTCCTTCCGGTAGCATTCTTTCCTTGAATTCTGTTTGTTTCTCCTCATGTAACTTCTACCATCTTACTCTGGGATGCTGCGTACTTCTCTTCATCTTCTGTATTTTGTTATACCGAACTTCTAAGACCACCAAATTATGTTGTGTAACTACACATTCACCAGGGTATACCTTACAATCTACATACGAAGCTCTATCCTCTCTCCTAGCAAGTCTCCTAGCAAGAAAGAAATCAATCTGGCTACAATTTTAATTGCTGCGAAAAGTGATCAAATGTGATTCTCTTTTCCTAAAAAAAGTGTTTGCCAACACTAAAAAGAAACAACTAATCCTCATCCGACCAAGAGGGGTTAGCTAGATGAATCCATTTGCACAATTTCCCTCGATTCTATATATTCCGTCAGATCTAAGTCCCCGTATCATTCCATACCATCTTTTACCATTACCTTTTAGACCTTCCCTTGCCCCTTCTGGCGATCACGATACTATAGTTGCATTTTCTTTCTTCAATTTCAAAATATTTCACAAGGATTCAATATCAAAGGTTCACGTAACGGACACATACCAGTTTGTACGATTCCAACTTTTCTGGAAAACGGTAACGCCTTGGACCAACCGACAAGAACAGAGGGTGATGCAAATCAAGTTGAGACAGCTTGCTTGGATCCTGGGTTAGCGTAGCTGACAAAACCATCTTCACCAACCTAGGGTGAGACTTACCCTTGAAGCCCCGCTCAATTCCACTGCAACAATACGAAGCACAGAAACTCCATTAGACATGAATGTCAAATAGGGAATTATTGTCAACTTTATGTGTCTGATAAATACAAAACCATTCAAATCCAAAGAGGTGTGTAAAATTTCAAGGAAAAACAAATCCACAAAAAAAGAAGAAGAAGAAGGCAATGTCCACTTTTGGTCTCCTAACTGATGTTGCCAGTGAAATTGTCTTCTAATTTATTATTTTTGTTTTAGCACAACCAAGTCCTTTATCCAGAAATAATTGTTCAATCAATTCTTTCCATGAACAACACCACTAATAATGTCGAGGTGTCACACTAACTGGGCACCTTTTAATGTTAAAAACTAAAAATTTGCAAAGATAAATAATTGCAAATCTAGGACAATCTCTTCTTTAATATGCCAGGAAAAGCGGAAAGAACAGGAAGATAAAAAATAAATAAGAGATGGGATGTGTGTGTGTGTGTGCGTGCGTGCGTGCCTGCGTGTGTGTGTGAGAGAGAGAGAGAGAGAGAGAGCGCTCGGTGGTGGCAGGCACCATCACGATGATCAGCAGCGGCAAGTCGCTGCCACCAACCCCCCTGACTCAGGTGGGGCAAATCTCAGGGAGGCCCAAATGAAGTTCATCATATTCTTCTGCTCCATGAATATAACCCTCTGTATTCAAAGACTCGCGGGACCTTCACCCATGTCTTTGGAGAAGAATCCCAACAGTAGATAATAGAGTTGAATGATTGAATATTAGGCCTGGTTTTTTCCATGGAAAATGAGTGATATTGAAAACATTTTCCAGAAAATGATCGCTCATCGCTTACAAAAACGAATGAAGTAAAAATATTTTTATCGTCCACGCAAATGTTTACACACAATTTTTAACGGTAATGAAAATATTTTTATCGTCCACGCAAATGTTTACACACAATTTTTAACGGTAATGAAAATATTTTCATTGACTAATTATTTCAAGTAAAACACGTGATCATTTTCAGAAAAATATTTTCTAAATCACTCATTTTTCGCAAGAAAAACAAAGCCTTAGATAAAGGGTCACTAATCTTTTTGAAGGAACGCAAGCAAATTTTCCACGGCAAGTAGCGCTAGTTAGTATTGGTTTGGTTCACTTTCGAACAGTCAAATCAACTATCAGATTCAACGATAAAGGAAATGAAAAGGCAATTCCAATTGTTCCTATTGCAAGTCACTTTTTTGTTGTCAAAGGATGTACAAAAAGAGAAGACTCAGAACCCTGGAAACATAGACTTAGGCGACGTTAGCTTGAGGCTGCAACCTCAAGTGATCCTAAGCCACCACTAGTGATTGCCGATGGTGCCTATTACCACCCTCTCTTTATTCTCTTTCTTTTTATTTTGCTGCTCTTTATTCTTTTCCTTTTAAACAAAAGTCAATTTATTCCGCTTTTTAAATTATTTATCTTTGAAATGTCATTTTTATGGTAAAAAGTGGCCAATCAGCATGCAAGGCCAGCAATATTGATAGTGTTATTAACAGAAGGATTTAGTCGCAAAATTCTTCCAAGTTGACTTGATTGCACAATGATAATGAGAGGACCAAATTGCACAAAGAGCATAAGTGGGGACCAAAAGTGGACTTAACCCCAAGAAAAACTAACTTCGGTCTCTACATCCACAAAGCAATTTTTAACCCAAAGCAGGAACACCAGCAACTCAATTTGGCCATACTCCCTCCACCACTGCAGATAGGGTGCAAACCATATGCAGCATAAAAGAAGACAAACTGATAAAAAAAGGACAAATGGTTGCCCGGTGGGAAAAGGTCACCAGGAAAATGAATGTACCTATGCCTTGTGCTGATTTGCAGGTTCGTCACAACAGAATCAGGCAACTGTTTTGAGAAACTGAACAGCTTGTGGCTAGTAGTATTTACTCCTTGCTTTTTAATGACTTCAACCTACCTTCATGCCACTCTCTTTAACTTCTTAACTAATCTCCTTTTATCTTTTTCTCCCCCTTTTGGCTAAGGGTACGATCTCTTCTGCCACTTCCCTCAATTCTAGTGTGACAAAGGTGCAATGTTGCAGCTCTTTTCCAAGAACTTATGTCTTCGTGTATTACCATTAAACACTAGCAAAAAAACAAGGAAAAGAAAAAGATGGAAAGTAAAATAAAAATCTAGACCAGCCTATCGAATGCAGATTAAGTAAAAAGTACATATTTTGCATATCTTGACCATGCACAAGCAATGAAACGTCGTTCAGCGAGAAACTGTCCAATGAAAGGAAAAGTTAAATAGCATCTCAGCAAAAACTAAGCTATTCATGTGACTATAGCTACAGGATTCATACAACATACCATCTCCTTATGGTTCTCAAAGAACCAAACACTGAACAAAGAGAAGATTTTGAATCCAAGAGCCCTTCATTGTTTGAGTGAGTCATTTGAAGCACTGTAGGAAGCCACGATTGATAGGATTCTCTGAGTAATCTGTCAGTTTCATCAACAACCTGAGAAGTTTGTTCCATCAGCATATAAGACTTCATATTCCAAGTAACAGAATTTGATGGAAACAAGATGGACATTAGAATCCCGCATGTAAAGAAGACAGGTCAACCCTAACATTTACACCATCTTGCAAGTAATTGTGACTTTTGTTGCATCCCAACTAGTTAGCTGTAAGATATCAGCAAAAACAAGTGAAGTACCAAGGTCCTAGGGTTGAGGCCGCCAATTATAATTCAGAACAGCAGTCAAGTGCAAATAAGTAGAATCTTGAAATCAAATTCATTTAGGACCATGATCTTTTCCTCAAATTTAGTGCAAACTATAAAGCAGATTCTTCTTACATGATACCCGGAGTCACTACCAGGCAAGGCAGAATAACAAATTATTGCAGCAACAGATGATAGATGTTATTGTCATCGTAAGTTGAGAAGCCTTTAAGAGAAGACAGGTGCAACTGATACAGCAATGGAGTTAGCAGAATTCTTTACACATTTCAAAAGACAACTAAATGACAATTTAGGCCCCATCTTTTATGTTCCATTGAAAAAGAAATAGGACCAAATTTTCCTCTATATACAAGCTCTGTTTTTTGCTTCCAAATCTCAGCGAGTTCCCCCTAAAAGGAAAAAAGGAAGTTTAAGTGGTTCTTCGTTAGGTTTTCTTTTATTTATTCCCAAAATACATATCTAATTTTGGAAACTCGTGATGGGATGGGTGCTAAGACGGTTGTCAAATATCACTTTTCCACAAAGAATTAATGGAGGGGACTGTAAGATCAATTGATATCGTAAAATTACAAAATCTTAAAAGATTATCTTGGAGATAGACACCTTAGGTTCAAAGTGAGGCATGAGAAATGGAAGCACCACAGATAAAACAAATTCCGACTAAGCTTTGACATTATAAAGCAAAAATAAATCAACTGATGGTGCACCTGGTCTTCTCATCTCCACCATACCTGACAAAAAGCATAATTACTGACATGTACCATCATTAAGATCCCTAAAACAACTAGTTTTATTTGCTATCAAACCTCCAAGATTCTTTCAAATCACAATGGTCATTGATTTTCTCGCTAGTTGACCCTATCATGGAGTTCAACATCATTTGTCAGTTTTTAATCTCAACTGGACTTGATGGTGGAGAGGCTAGGCAATTGCATGATTGGCCGATTGGTTTCTTAGTTTTAATAGGTTTTGCATAGAAGGTCAACCTCCATAAGGCAAAAGTAGGACCAGGAAACTCTTCAATTTCATGTAATAACATAAATTTCAAAAAGTGTTAAAGTGATTTTGTAATAACATAAATTTCAAAAAGTGTTTTAAGTGATTTTATATGATCCACAAACCGGCAACTTTTGACAAGGGTAGCATAGCTAGTGATTTTAACCTTTAGATTGACAAAAGTAAAATGCAACAACTCAGAATTGTAACAACCACAGCTTAGAGGATGGATCGCTAGGTTCATGCTCCATTTTCACCACTCCATCAGGAACTCCCAAAACTTGGTACATGTGCCTCTCCACATTACACAAGCAGAAACTAATAATTCTATCACGCATTAGGAGACAGAATTCACTCTCCCTTGCAAATTCAGGATAACACCACCCATAAAAGCACGTAGATTCAATCAGACCTACAAGATTTCTGACAGCAAGTAGAGACAGCTTTAGGAACTCCATTTCATGTTAAAAAAACTGCAATTTTATTTAAAAAAATGCATACCAGATAGCAGAGATGCTCCAGAGTAAATCCATGAGTGGAATTAATATGATCCACGAGCCTCCCTGGGGTTGCCACCAGTATATCCACAGCAGTTTGTAGCTCAGCTGGAGGACCTTCAGGGTCATAGCAGATGCCTGCTTGAAGCTTCGGTCTCTTTATAAGGTCAGCTATTTCGTCAGCAATCGAAGACTGACCAACTGCCAAACCAACAGATAAACCGACTGGAGGTGCAATTGCATCAAAAACTTCCTTAACCTGAAGACAAGGAAAGAATAATGGTATATATGCAGGAGTGAAAAATTTGATTCTTCTATTTGACCTACTTTGGAAATGAATGACAAGACTTATTAAAAAAACTTCCACAGAGAATGCCAATCTATGGAGAAACTACATACAGACATGGCATTCGCGTTTCTGGAAATGGCAGACCCACATTTTTTACATTAGAAAGCATAAGAATCCAGCCTTAAAGAAACACTGGCAACAAAAATAATAGCAGGTCCCTAACCTGCAATGCTAAGTCTCGAGTAGGTAAAACCACCAATGCACGTAGGCATCTCACAGCACGAGTGGATAAAACCTGCACGATCGGCAAGGCATATGCCAAAGTTTTCCCACTTCCTGTCGGTGAATTGACACAAAGGTCTCGCTCAAAAGCACCAGGACCTATTGTCTCTTGCCAGACTGCAACTTGGACAGGGAATAACGAAGAAATGCCCATATTATGCAATGCCCCTTTCAATCTAATGAAAAGACCAACAATTAAAACAATAGAGAGATTATATGAGAGAACATAATGCTAGAGCAATGACTGTAAACACCCAACGAGAATCACATTATCCTTAGCTCGTCTAAGGTGGCAAGAGCCATACCAAGTCATGGCATCCAGTTTTTTAACTGTTGGGCAATGCTTATAAAGGAGGCTCAATTTCTAAGAAGCCACGAGTGCAGCACAACTTTATCGCAAGTTTTGCATCTGGAAGGAACATCCATAAAGATTTTTTAAGGGTTTATAATCCTGACTGTCCGTTTTAGCTTTTTTCCCTATATATTTATTTTTATATGATTATTTCTTTTCCCTCGTTCGGTCTTGCTTTTATTTTATTTTATTTTTTTGGGGTCGGCGACTTGTTTGCGATCAAGGTGATGTTAACGTTATAATCGCCAGTTGTTTCTATATTGTTATCTTTAATTCAGCTTTGGACATCTTGTTCCGACTCCACATAGTCTAGTGATGTTTCTCTTTGCTCTATGTTTTTCTTGCTTTCTATTTTTTTTTCTTTCTTTCCTTCCTCATACATTTCCGTTGCAGTTGAATTTTCACATTATTTAAAATCCTTTATCAGTTGATAAGAGATGAAGACGTCAAGGGCAGATGGATGAGTTATTTTAACAAACTTTTTAATGGAGAGAGCGCTAGAGGTGAGGTGGATCTGGAAGATACTTCTGATGATTCAAATAGAAAGTTTGTGCATAGAGTTAAAGCACGGAAAGTTAGGGAGGCATTAAAAAAAATGAAGACTAGTAAAGCCTTAGAACCCGATGGTATTACTATTGAAGTGTGGAGATGCTTAAGGGATATAGCAATAAGTTGGTTAACTAGTCTTTTTAACAAGATCCTCCATACTAATAAGATGCCTGATGAATGGAGGAAGAGTATACTTGTGCCTATATACAAGAACAAGGAGGATATCCAGAATTGTTCTAACTATAGAGGCATCAAGCTTATAAGCCATACAATGAAGCTGTGGGAGAGAGTTATTAAGCATCGTTTGAGAATAGACCAAGGTATCTGTCAATCAATTTGGATTTATGCCAGGAAGATCTACTATGGAGGCTATTTTCTTAATACGACAATTGATGGAAAGATATCGAGAAAGAAAGAAGGACCTTCATATGGTGTTTATTGATCTCGATAAGATGTATGATAGGGTTCCAAGAAAGGTTTTGTGGTGGATTCTTAAGAAGAAAAAAGTACCATCAAAGTATGTCAAGGCAATCAAGGATATGTATCACGGTGCTACTACATGTGTGAAGGCTTGTAATGGCACATCAAGTTATTTTCCAATCACAGTAGGCTTACACCAAGATTTTGCTTTGAGCCCTTATCTTTTTGCCCTGGTTATGGATGAGTTAATAAAAGATATTCAAGATGAGGTGCCGTGGTGTATGCTATTTGCAGACGATATTGTGCTTATTGATGAGAACAGGGCTAGGGTTAACATTAAGTTAAAAGTATGGAGAAGCACGTTAGATGCATACGAACAGATGTTTGCTATCGAGAGCATAACACGAAAAAAGCAAAAGATCGGCCGAAACTTACTTGGAGGAAAGCAGTAAAACAAAATTTAATGGAGTGGGAAATAGATTGGCGTACAGTTTGTCTTAGGACGGAATGGAGGAAGTCTATTAGTGTTGTGGAGGGGTAGTGTATAGATAGATAGATATATATATACTTATTTATTTTTACACATTTATCTCTTCTCCCTCTCTTATTCTGCTTTTATTTTTATGATTCTTTGGGATTCATCAACCGCCGACCCCAACTAGTTTGGGATAAAGATGTTGTTGATGTTGATGTATCATGAATTGATATATACAAAGGAATTTATGCATAGATCTCAGTGGATTAATTAAATCGAAGGCCTCATCATGTACTTTAGCTAAATTGTCTATTGTATCCACAAAGATTAACCGAAGAAAGTGAAAAATATAAATTAATGTTTGAAGAAACAAAATTCTAGCATCAAAGTTACATCTGATCACAGCAACCAAAATGGCCATTTCAGCAGTTTAAACATTTAGCACATTTCAAGGCTCAAAGCTTTTCCTATCATAACAATAACCCAGATCCTTTTTTAGTCCTTATAATCTTCAAGGACTTCTCCAAAGAGGTTGGCAGCTCACTGACTCAGCAGGATCCTATTTCACTGCTCATTGAAGGAAGATAGAGATGCACTGCTCATGTTCCTCTAGCCTTCTAGTTCTTCCCGTTTCACAAATATGAATAGATACAATTTTGTCAGTCTTATCTGTCCTAGAAACTTATCAGCATCCTTTTATTTCAGCATCATTGATCCAAATGAAAAAGAGAAGATCCAAAACTTTCAGTGGGCATTTTCATGAATTCAAAATCATTGTGCCAGTAAAAACTCAAACCCCCTTTCAGATATGAATTTTTTATACCGCTACAATTACAAGAAGATGCACAAAACCTGATATTTCAGCCATTACTATGAACACGAGAGAACAAGTCGCCGAAAACTACCTGGGATCAACACAAGGGATGAGATCAAGCGAACATTCTTGAAGAACACTGACATCAACCGGGCTCCTCATCCATGGCAAAGCAGGCATGCTCCTTGGCTTCTCCTCCCCCATTAGCTTGAAACCCTAAGTAGCTGCGGCTCAAGAACTCTGCAAAAGCACAAACTGGGCGCACGAAGCAAACACCGACTCGAAAGTCGAGCTTCAGTGGCTCCAGTTCAACCAAGTGAAGCCTTGCAAGAACACAAAGGAGTGATGCAGAGTCGCTAAATTACCCAGCAGGAGTAGAAGGCGTTCAACGAGATTGTGTGCAAGGGAAACTGGGCGAAGCAACAGATGAAATCTCTCTCTCTCTCTCTCTCGCGCGCGCGCTGTGGTCGTAGCTCGAAACTGTTATACGGACACGGGACACGACTCGTGACACGACTCGTGACACGACACGACACGACACAGCACAGCACAGCACAGCACACCGACACGGTGCTGCTAAAAAAATAAAGAATTCCAACACGCCGGAACACAGTTGTATATTATATGTATATTTTTATATATACATGACAGATTATTATTTTTATTGATTTCAACAATAATAAACTACTGTTAATCCCCTCTTTAGAAAGGTCTCACAAAATATATCACTAATAACATTGACGGAACAAGATTAAATCAATAGCCGTGACCAACGATTTCGACGTGTAATTCATTTCTTGGAATTCTCAAGGGACAAATTCATAACACAGAGCCCGGAACAAACTAACTACATTAGAAAGGTATAAACCGTATAGTTACGAAGTCATAAGCACATAGCATTAGCATGATAGCAGAGATCAACACAGAAAGAGATATCATATATGCACAGAAGACAAATCACAAATGTTCAAACTTTCGATGCCCAGAAATCATTGAAGAAACACTACTCAGCCAAAAATTTAAAAAAAAAAAAAAGCACTACTCAGCCAAAACTCAGGGAACCAATGAAAGGGGAAAAACGATCACTAGCGAACTGCAAAACCATGGCGATTTCTTCCATGATCGGAGCCACTAATGACACGACCGCGGCAACAACATTGACCACGAACCAACCAAGCAGACTGGGCTGAAAAAGAAGAAAAATCGAAGAGACGAAGGAGCGAATCGATGGGAATGCACTGCACGAAAAGCATACCTTGAGTGCAGAGGCCGTCGCCGAAAGGAAAAGAGGCTGCGAGCTGACGTCGGTGACGTCGCTCTCAGAAGTCCGTCGCCGAAAGGAACAGCGAGCTGACACGAGCGCGACTCGAGAGCAGAGGCCAGCGAGAGGGCGAGTCGCGATGGTATCCGGCGAATCTTAAGAGGGGGAGGGAGAGGTGACTAGGACAGTCGCGAGAAATTAGGTCAAAAATTCGCGTTTTGTATATTTTACCTCAGTCCCTCGCGTGTCCGAGTGGTTGACCACGAGTCCGGACGTGTCCTCTTGTGTCGGACGTGTGTCCGAGTCAGACGCATGTCCGTGTCCGACACGGGAAAAAAACAATTTTTGCAAAACCACGAGTCCGTGTAGGCTCGGAAACAGAATCGGGACGACCGATTAGAGTAGCCGCTGCTCTTGGCTCTCTCGGCCTGGAATGAAGTTTGTGCGCGCTCTCGCGCTCTCAGTGGATTTTGCTTATGCTATAATGTTAATGTTAATTATACTCGACCAGGGGGGAAAAAAAGCGACATATAGAGAGTCGATAATAGATAAAAGTTTTAAATTTTCGTTGTTAGACAACGTAAGGAGATTACCAAATGAAGAACTTAATAAGAAAAGTTACATTGAGATAGCAACATCCAAACTCTTTAAGGCCTGCGTGGCATTGAATGAGACAAGCACCTCCAAGAGAAAAGAATCTTTATTGGAAGCATGACAATGGAGAGCCTTAAGAAAAGTTCTCCTTACAAAGAGAACGATTAAGATTTTACTAATCAAAAAGTTCATTTGGGCCAATATTGTACGATAATAATTTTTATATTGATACCTAAAAGGAAAAATTAGAATCCAAAAAGGCGGACAACCTTTGACCGAGGTGAGGGGAGATTCTTGCGGTGCGATCAGGAGCTACCGGTGACGGGGTCTGAGCCACGGAGGAAGTGGTGGCAAGAGGGAGGATCGGCGGAGGTAGCCATCTTCAGTGGATGCTACAGTCATTGACGGGTGGTTGGTGGGGGCGAGCGATGCAAAGAATTGAAGTCGCAAGGGGTGAGGATGATGATGATCAGAGCGAAGCGGAGATCACGTGGAGAGAGAGAGAGAAGAAGAAGAAGAAGAAGAATTAAGGTTTGGCAGTGGTTTGCGTGTTTAGGGAAGGAGGAAATGGGGAGTTGGATCTGGATGGCACGTGAAGAGGTTGAGAAGAGCGACTCGAACGCAAAACCCCCCATGGTAACTCCAAGCCGGTGTGCTGTGACCCCTCGACGCTCTCTCATCTCTCTCTCTACTGCGCGTGTCTCTTTGTTTTTAGGGTTGTTCGTCTTTTCCACTTTCGCAGTTATTAAATCTAATTGACTCCGATTTGCTTTGTCGATCTACACTCAACCTGGGGTTTTGACCCGTAGACATGAATTCTCGCTGTTCGTTTACGTAATTATTAAAATTAGGAAAAATGATAAGGTGTGCATGGTTCGATCTCGATTTCTCTCTCTCTCTCTGCAAAGTCTGAGCTCGAGCGGATTGCTCTCCCACGATGATCTCCATTTCGCTCTGACCATCATCATCCTCGCCCATCGAGGCTCCAATACTTTGCATCCCTCCCCCCACCAACCACCCATCACTGGCCCTAGCATCCATCGAAAATGGCTGCCTCCACCTCCCTCTTGCCATCACTTCCCCCGCAGCTTTGACCCCACAGCTGGTAGCCCCCGATCACGTCGCAAGAATCTCCCCTCGCCTCGATTGCAGGCCATCCGCCTTTTTGGATTCTAATTTTTCCATATAGGTATCAATATAAAAATTATATACAATATTGGCCCAAATGAACTTTTTGATTAGTAAGATCTTAATCATTCTCTTTGTAAGGAGAACTTTTCTTAAGGCTCTCCAACGTCATGCTTCCAATTAAGATTCTTTTCTCTTGGAGGTGTTTGTCTCATTCAATACCATGTATATCGTGTATGTGCGTGAACTCTCTTTTTATATTCCACCACTAAATGACCGAATTAGTAAGCCCCAAGTCAAATTAGAGAGCGATGATTGTGAACTAGAAGCTGAATTAACACATACACGTACACTGCATTTTATCTATCCATCCTCTTACGAGAAGACAATCACACAAAATCATCTCAAGAACAAAGAACACCCACTAACAAAACATCCCTTCAAAGAAATCTCAGCCATTTCTTATTTCAAGACGGTCACCAGACGACAAAGGAATGCAAAGTTTCCTTTATAGTCAAATAGACAGTTAAACCAACCTGATTATTATACCCGAATAATCGGCCACTTTTCATTGTACATAGAGAACAACATTTACAAGAATCATACCCTCTTCATTCCTCCTCCTTCTTCTTGAGTTTGCTTCCTCAATCGAGCTTCAACCGGTGAAACTTTCCTTGCAAGTTTTGGAAAATTCCACTTCACGAGCTCAGATTACAGTAGGATTCTCTAAACTAACATAACCAAGGGAAAGAAGGAGAGAGTGCTCTGAGCGATTCTTTCCGAGAGAAGGTAGAAAGCCCTCTGAAAGTTGACAAGGGAGAAGACTGAAGAGCACGTACCCTTGGACGCTGCAAAGAGTCCGGTTGAATCGAGAATCGGGGCTATCGGTCTTCTCCCTCTGGAGTTGGTGGCTGACTGGTTGCTATTGGTGCTGTTGCAAAGGCGAGAGTCTAGTTGAATTGGGAATGTAGGGTTTGTGGAAGGAGAGCATGGCTACGTGGCAACGGGGGACAGATGAAGTCCCGGACGCAAGAGCTAAGATTCAGGTCTTCCTCTTATTTTTGGGCCGATACGTGCCGAGCCTTACTCAAAACAGTACCGAGGCCCGGTCCGAAAACATGCCTAATTTTTAGTCCGGGCCGGGCTTTTTTGCCACCCCTATCTTAAATTATAACGGATACAGCTTTTTATCGTTCAGTAGAATATTCAAAGCCAAATTCTTTCATAGGAATGTGAGCAGGCACTCATTTAAATTGCTTTGGAGCACCGCTTTACATTTATCTAACAAAACAAATTCATTGTGCCTATTTTAGATCCATATTCAGACATAATTGATTTCATAAGCTTAATTCTGAGCTCCAAAAAAAAAATAATGCTTTTCTTTTTTTTTTCCTGCGCAAGCATATCAACCATTTACTTTTCATTAACTGTCTTTTGATAAATGAAAAATTAACTATAGGACACTCAAGTTTTTTACTTCTTCTTTTTTCAACTTTTGACCCAAATGTTCTCAGCACTATTGGTCCACCTTAGTAGCCACCTTAGGAGACGGCGACAGTGCCTCAGGCTCGAGGCGGACAACCTGCAACCGAGGTGAAGGGAGATTCTTGCAGCGTGATCGAGGGCTACCAGAGGCGAGGTCGAAGCCACGGGGAAGTGGTGGCTAGCTTGAGGATCAGCAGAGGCGGTCATTTTCGATGGGTACTAGGGTCAATGATGGGTGGTTGGTGAGGGGGGGGTGGGGGGGGGGGGGGGGGAGGGGGGAAGGGATGCAAAGAATCGAAGCCATGAGGGACGAGGATGAATCGAAGCCATGAGGGACGAGGATGATGATGATCAGAGCAAAATGGAGATCATCGAGGCACAGCAATCAGCTCAATCTCAAGCCTAAGCTGAGACTTTGCAGATTGAGAGAGAGAGAGAGAGAGAGAGAGGGGGGAATTAGGGTTTGGCGGCGGTTCGCACGTTCGAGGAAGGAGGAAATGGGGAGTTGGATCGGGGCAGCGTGTGAAGAGGTTAAGAAGAGCGACACAAACGCAAAATCCCCCCGTGGCATCTCCAGGCATGTGTGCTATGACCCCTCAATGCTCTCTCCTCTGTGTGTGTGTTGCGCGTCTCTCTGTTTTTAAGGTTTTTTGTCTTTTCCACTTCATAGTTATTAAGACTAATTAACTCCGATTTGCTTTGCCGGTCTACATTCAATCGGGGGTTTTGACCTGTAGACTAGAATTCTCATCATTCCCTTGCGTAATTATTAAAATTAGGGAAAACGACACAAATAATGCTCTGAACTTTGACTCAATATGCAATATGATCCATGAACTTTTAATTTGATTAATATGGTCCTTGAATTTTAGCTCATTGCTCAATATGGTCTATGAACATTCAATTTGTTTAATGTGATCCTCGAACTTTTGGAACATGTTCATTTTTGTCCCTGAATTATAAGAAAATATTCAAAATCATTTCTAAACTTGAATTAATGGAATAATTACGTTAGATATCTTTCTATAAGTCAGGGACTGTGTTGAACATTTTTCAAAAGTTTAATGATCATATTGCATATTGGACAAAAGTCCATGAACCATATTGCATATCGAATCAAAGTTTATGGACCATTTGTGTCATTATCCTCTTAAATACTTATCATTCAATATTTCAACTGACATCCTGTGCAGAACACATACGCATAATTGTTGGACAACAAAATATTTGTTACGTTTCCAACACTTCATGCTCGAAAGAAGAGGAGGGTGGGTTGATTTAACATGTTGAACTCGCTTACATTTTAACGGCCATATAACTGTAAAACTGTCGAGAGACTATCTTAATGCAGCGACACAAGCACTGCACATTAGTAGGAATTGCAAGCGAGATTTAATCGCCAAGGAGTTGTTACGCTCGCATTAGCTGAGGCTTTATGCATAAGATCGGAGGTAAGTCTCGTTATGATTATTATATATATAATTTTGCTACTTATAGTACTTATGCATTAGATTGCATTGTTATACTGTTACATTGTTAGCTTCTCAAATCCCAAAATTTTATAAAAGATGCCGAACTCATTAATAGCCAGAAAATAAAATTACCAAAAAAGTCTTAATATATTGCGATTGTGCCAATTTAGCCCTAAATCATTAGTATTTACATCAGTTCAATCCTGTCGGAAAAGTTTTCAAATTCTTTTTTATTTTTTAGTTTTTATTTTTCCATTTTTTAATTTTCTCTTCTTTTCCTTCCACAAGTCGGCCGCCGAGCCCGATGATCGGCCAGAGCGAGGGATGACGAAGCCTGTTGTTAATCTTCATTTGGTTAGAGCGCGAGGTGCGAATCATTTGACAAAAGAGATGTCATTGCATTCATTCACAAAAGTTTGTTCAGCCAAAGGACGTTTCAATATTGGAAAACCTTTGTCGTTATCTCTCGTGTCAAGGTGTTTTGTTTCCATTTTCACTTGACCAATCGTTTATCATGTGTTTGTGCCACATTACCTAACCAGATATACTTGAAACAACAGTAGATCTCACCGGCAATATTCACGACGGACTAAAGTCGTAGAACATAAGCTCCTAGACGGACCATCGGTTGAAGCATTACTATCCCACGAACCGACCCCGGAATTTTGTGCCTCAAGACCATGTCATGTTGGTCCTATCGATGCATAGTATTTACAGTCGAGGGACACCGCCATAGATGGCAGATATCCTGGATGAGATGTTCTGCGTTCATTTGATTCCAGATACAAAAAGGGCGCGAATTCCTTGGCTCAACTTACCCAAACCAGTTCCAGGAATATACGCAAATGCCAACATCATCCTGGCCGGTAAAAGATTAAATCCAAAAAGAGCAGGGACTCTCAGCTTAGTCGCAACAGGTGTATGGACAACTGCTACAAGTTCGAAAGAGTGATAACTAGCTTTCTATTTCACTTCAGGCTCCACATATGGAATGGCACTGTTTTGATAGGCCAAAAGATCCACCTTTTCATGGATGGTAACCACTTTTCCATCTACTACAAATCGTACCTTTTGATGTAGACTCGAGGGACTGCTCCGACTGTAAAAATCCGAAGGGACTCCACTACAAAAAAACATGGATTTAGCGACGAAAATTTGCGACGAAATGAATACGTCGCTAATTTGCGACGAAAATAGCGACGGAAAAAATGCTTTGTCGCTACTTGCGACGAAAATAATTCGTAGCTAATTTGCGACGAAATTAGCGATGAAAAATATTCGTGGCTAATTAGCGACGAAAACAATTTTGGTAACTAATTAGCCACGAAATTAGCGACCCAAACACTTTCGTAGCAAATTAGCTACGAAATTAGGGACGGAAACAAAAGTTCGCCGCACATTTAGAGATGAAAAATGTGTTTCGTCGTGAAATCTTTATTTTTATTAAATTACTTTAGCGACAAAATCAAAAATTCGTCTCTAAATATTTAGTTTTCATTGAAATTTCTTAAATTTTGCAACGACATTCAACATTCGTTGCTAAATCATATTTTTAATTAAAATAATTTAGCAACGAAATAAAAAAAATCCGTTGCTAAATAAATATTTTTATTTGATAATTTCTAAATTTTGCGACGAATTCTATATTTCGTCACAAAATCATTATTTTAAATAAATTTTTAGCAACGAAATAACGAATTCATCGCTAAATATTTATTTTATTTGAAATTTCTATTTTGCGACGAAATACTGATTCGTCGCAAATTTAGCGACGAATTCCATTTTTCGTCGTAAAATCATTATTTTAAATAACGGATTCGTCACTAAATATTTATTTTTTAAAACATTTCTCAAATTTTGCGACGAAATATGGAATTCGTCACAACTTTAGCAATGAATTTATTTTTTTGTCGCAAGATCATTATTTAAAATTAAATTAATTTAGCGACAAAATAAATTTTTCTTCTCTAAATATTTATTTTTATTTTAAATTAATTTCTCAAATTTTGCGACTAATCATATTTTTCGCCGCAAAGTCATTATTTTAAATAAATAATTTAGCGATGAAATATCAAATTCGTAGAATTTTTATTTTTATTTTAAATTTCACAAATTTTGCAACAAATCCCATTTTTCGTCGCAAAATCATTATTTTGATTTAGCGACAAAATAACTAATTCATTGCCAAATTTTTATTTTTTTAAAAATTTCACAAATTTGGCAACGATTCCCATTTTTTGTCGCAAATTCATTATTTTAAATAATTAATTTAGCAATGAAATAACAAATTCGTCGCTAAATATTTATTTTTGTTTTAAATTTCTCAAATTTTGCGACAAAATAGGGAGTTCGTTGCAAATTTTGGGACGGACTATATTTTTCCTCGCAAATCATCATTTTTAAATTAAATTAATAGAGACGAAATAATGACGAATTATGTTTTTCATCCCTAATTTAGCGAGGAAATGTGTTATTCGTCGCTAATATGATAGAAATATAAACACAAATTTTATTTTCTAATGGATAACATAAGCAAGAATAGCAGTCTATTCCAATTGCCTTTTTTTTATCTAAACAATTTAATATTCTTGTTAGATTTGTTTATTTTATTTTTAAATTCAAAATCAATTCGAATTTTATTGCTAGTTTGATGTTTTGATTGCGTCGTGCAAAAGTTGTTTGTCGCTAAAGTCCACCGGCATCTTTTATTCATTTATTTATACAATTAACAACGAAATTTGCAACTCTCATCAAATTTTATGGTTTTAATTAAGAGTATTAAACATTGGATGTGATAACTTTCATATTTTACAAATCTTTAATTCGTATGAAGGCACAATGCAAAACGATAGGGCTTAGATGTATGATAAGATCTCACCTGAGCATCGAGGATTGGCCGATGAGTTTCGTACTGGGTTGAAACAGTTTTTAGACTTTGTTCCCAATTACAAATCATTCTCAATTACATCGTTGCTATTGATCATAATTACAAATTATTCTCTATTTTTAATTATGTTGGTCAATTTCTACGCTGTTATATAATGAGATTGTGCTTGTGATCATTTTTACTGATGGTCATTTTCTTATAGTCTGCGATTAGTATTTTTTTAATTGTCTGCGACATATGTTACTTTTATTGCCATTATTACTATTATTATGAATATTGTTATTATCAACAAGCACAAATGAAGAGCGATCACTTTATTTATTTCTATTATCCTTGTTCCTGAATTAGAAATCATTCCTTCTATTTCTAGATAGCTTCTTTCAAAAGGGCTTCTGCTTCCTCAGTAAATGCTTTAACAGAATATATAATTCTTGGAATTGAGACTTAATCGTTTTTACATAAGTGCGTAACTCAACGAGAAATTTCCTTATCTATCAATTTCTAATAAATCAAGATAACTATTCATTATTATCATTATTAATGTTATCATTATTCACTACAAAAAAATAGGGTTTTAGCCATGAAAAATTAGAGATGAAAAAGTGATCCGTCACTAATTTGCGACGAAATTACAAATAAGATAGAATTTCAAATTCGAATTCTTTGATAGGTGACTACACAGTAGTTCTAAGAGGTGACTCACTGACTCAACTTTAAGATTAAGAGGTTGTTTTTTAGAGACAAGGATGAGGTCTTTTTTAGGTGAAGATTGTTTCGTCGCTAATTTAGCGAATTCTTTTGAATTAGCATAGAATTCGTTGCTAATTTTAAGAAGCTTCATATTGTTTCCAATTTTTCATTGCTAATTTAGCGACAAAATTTTCAATAGGATAAAATTTCAAATTCGAATTCTTTTGAATTCTATTTTTTTAAGAATAAAAATTGAAAGAAAATATTTACTAATAAATAGAATAAATGAAAATTTTATAAATTTTGAAATTGAAAATATGTGAAAACAGAATATCAACAAAAATAAAAAAGAAAATATTCAAATTAGCGATGAGAATCAACTGTTTGTTGCTAATTTTTTTTAATATTAGTGACAAATAAAGCTTTGAAACACAACAGGTCAACAATAATTTAGAAAGCTTTCGTCGCTAATTTAGCTTTTAGCGACGAATCTTTCTTTCGTGGCTAATTTAGCGACGAATCTTTCTCCTCATTACTTATTTAGCGACGAAATTTCTAATATGATAGAATTTCAAAATCAAAGTCTTTTGAATTTTAGTTATTTCAAAAATAAGAATAGAAAGAAAATATTTAATAATAAATAGAATAAATAAAATTTAATAAATTGAAAAATTGAAAAATATATGAAAATAGCATATAATATAGTGACTATATCAAAATAGCATATGAAAAAGAAAATCAGTGTTTGCTGCTAATTAGCGACGAAATGCAATACGAACACTGCATTTCGTCGCTAATTTGCTTCTTCTTTTAGCGACGAATGTTGATTTTCATCGCCAATTGGCTTCTGCATTTAGCGACAAAAGAATGGGTTCGTCGCAAATTTTTTAGTTTGCATTTAGTGAGAACGTGTTTCTTCGTCAAAAGTGGAATTCCGTCGCTAATTTCCACGGTCAGCGCCAAAACCCACCAAATTTTTGTCATTTTCCTGACTTCCCTCCTTCGTTCACTCTCTCGGCCCCCTTCTTCCTCAAACACTTCCCCCCATTTCACAGTCACTCCATCGAAGATGGCCATGCTCGATGCTCTCGACGGCTCGGAGTTCTGGCTCCCTTCCCAGTTCCTCGCCGACGACGATGACGAGTTCGCGGCGACGGCAAAGAAGGGCCTCCACCCGGGCTTCCGCTTTGGGTTCTGCAGAGGCTATTAAGCTCTACGGAGATCAAGAGTGATGAGGAGGACTTCCTGCCACCGTGAACCCTGACCCCAATTCGAAGGGCGTTTCGGTGGCTTGGACCTGGAAGAAGGAGAGATTGTAGGGGAAGAGGATTTGGCTGAGAAGTCGGGGAAAGAGAAGCCGAAAGCGGACCAGCCGCATTCGCTCGAACGCTCGTGGACTTTCTGGTTCGATAACCCTTCTGTGAAATCGAGGCAGGTCGCTTGGGTTGCCTCCATGCGCCCGATCTATACCTTCTCTACAGTCGAAGAATTATGGAGGTGAGTTTTTTGTTTCTTTTTCGAATAGAAACCTGTCCTAGCGCCGATTGAGTTGTGGTTGGGTTATTCTCTAGTTTGGATACTTGTTGTTCTCATTGTTTTAAGACTGGTGCATCTGATGTTCTGCTATTTTTGTTCTCGCTGGCTACAAAGGTTTTATTTTTAGGGAGTTTTCAGTTGTTCTGCCCTTGTGGTTTTGAGGAGTATCTGAAGAGAAGGACTCTGGCTGATTCTGTTTCAAGTTTAGAACGATAGCGTTATGTCTCTATTTAGTTGTAGATTATTAGTTTAGAGAACACCGAAAATTACAAGTTGAATTCCAGTTTGGTTGTAGCTTTTGAAAAAGAAACTATATAATTCTTGGCTTGATATTGAACAGAGAAGTCTTATTCTGTGGGCGGCATAAAGTCAAGCAGGCGCCAAAGGGGTTGCTGAGTTTGGATTCTAGTTTGTTTATGGTGTCGTTTTGTTGGTTGAAGCAGGCGCCGAAGGGGTTTTTAAGTTTGGATGCGATGCTGAACAAGTACATAAGCTTGAGGGAGTAGAAGGTGATGGTGGAGCAAGACAGGGTCCAGTTGGAGCGAAAGCGGTGGAAGATCCATATGCTGTTGTAGGGTATGCAGGATGCTATGAACACTTAAAACGCTGGTGCTGGTCCACCCACCCCAGCGATTCAAGCTCCTTCCGTTGCCAGTTTGGTAGTTGCTCGTCCTCCGTCTAACCCGAGTAGCAGATCGCCTACAGGTAAAAAAGCGAAGCGCTCTTTAGGTCGTCAATATACTTCTCTGCCTAACAGGACGGTAATTAATGCCACAGGGTTCTTATTTACCAAATTTTACTGGCATTCTCATGTGTTGACCTAATTTTGCTGAATCTAGAATGATAAATCTGGTTGGGCGATGGTGAAAACTGGGATTATACTTCAAAATGCCTAGGAGGTTGCAGTTTCTCTTCTGTATGGCTACTAAATTGGAGCTTAGCAAGATTCGGCTACTGAGAATGATATAATGATATAGCAAATAAGAGGACGAAGAAATGATTATGTGGGCTGTCTTTTGAGGAATTAATCACGCAGGTCCTTTGCCAGTGATTTTCTGTGCTGCTTTTATATACGAAAGGGATTGGTAATCACCACTTTGTTAAAATGGATGATGGTAGACTATTCGATACTGATATTACTGATCCGATTCTAATGGAGTATGAAACAACAGTTTCCTATGATGCCAGGGATAATTTTGCGGGGTGTACAATTGGATAGTTACTCTGATTGAAATTTGATGAAACCAGTGAATCCTGTAATGGCATATAACTGATTATGCAACAAAATAGTTTCCATTATGATGGTTCTTTAAGGAAATAAATCAAAGCTGCAAAATTGCTTGATTTCCTTCTCTTTCTGGTTTAGTTTTCTAAGTTGATGTGGAGTCGTTGTATGACAAACCAGGAGATGAATCACTGACTCAGAGAGGAACTACTGTTAATGTCCTTTTAATGTTTTGTTGTGTTCAGGTTGTCCTACATACAACACGCCCTCCACTGTGCCACCATCCATGTCTTCCAAGGTCGGTTTAAATCGGGAGAAGTCCTCTTTGCATTCAGAAGGACAACCATCTTCAGGCAAAAGGAAGGATTCCACGGAAGCTACTTCATTGGTAAAGAAAACTCGCACTCTTTCATCCTCAAGCAGGTTTCCTGACAAATGTAGGTGCTTCTGAGAAAAGTGTGCTGCTTGTAATCAATCTCAATGTTGCTCTCACTGCAAGTATTTTTGGTTCTGTATGTTGTGGCAGATCAAAAACTTACAAGCCAACTCCATGAAATTGTTGGACGCATTAATGGAAGATTTGGAACATTGACGGCTGTCCCTATACGTCACCTGTTTTGTTTTGTCTTCTAACTTGACATTGGCTATGTCATAATTAACTTTGATTGTAGGATGTCTATTCTTCGACCTGACTCAGTTGCAAGGTTGTTACTAAAAGTGGTTGCGTTTGGCTGGATATACAATATATGAAATAGTAGTCTTTATTCAACAATCCAATGCACAAAGCACTTGGAAGTATTTTTCCTTTGACACTTAAGATTGTCATTTTTTACACTATTGGTGAAGATATAATAGAATATCTTATAAATTTTTCTGATTGATATGCATACTTGTATGAACTCTGTCATTTAACTTTTGCAATTTTCCTGTTCTTTGTAGGTCAAGTTGACAATTATGATCGAGGATCCGTGGAACGTTGAGTGAAGGAGATTTTTTGGGATCCAAGAACCTGATGCCCCCTACCTTTTGCTTTTTGCCTCGTCAAGACTCTTTTTGAGTTATCACAATGCACTTGTATGGTTAGAGCACTAAGAGATCTCTCAGTTTCCTGTAATTGAAACATATGAATGTATTTTATTTTATATTATTATAATATTTAGATCTTATTACTTGCATAATTTATGGTAACTATAAATTTTAGAAATTAATTTTGCTTTTAGATTTTGTAATGATGTATAACGCTTTGTTGTCTACTCTTCCCTCCATCGGCAAATCTTTATCAGAAAAACTTAACTGATCTTTCAACAGGATCGCCCCTACAAAGTCTTCCAGCTGAACTGCAATAATAGTCTTAAGGACATGTACCTCATTTAGTAATTTTAGGAGGGAATTCTTGTACTTCTTAGAGTTAATAAACAGATCGAAAATTTGAGCTGGCATTTTTCTTAACTACCCTATCACCTCAAACTTGCTTGTCTTAACAATAGACATGAGCTTTTCTGCATCTTCTTTTGAGACGTATCTTTTCTCAAGTTCACCCTCTCATGGGCATAAAATCTTCTAGATCGCATCACAGCATCTATCGCATTCGTTCTATAAACCTAACAAATTGCGTTTGAGTTGTACTGTTCTACAAGAGGAACCTTAATAGTTACAGGCGTTGCTTTCTCCATCTCAGCCTCCAATTAACTATCTGTCTCTTTGTGACATTCTTATTTCCAGTCGATTTCAGGCTCAAATTTCGTGGAGACTCAATAGACATGTGTAGGAATCTATGGTAAAAATTAGAGCTCAATTTGATAAAGTTTTGACCATGAACCGGCCTTGTGAATTTTGCCCAGAATCTGCCGGTAAACTGACTTTGGAGGAACCGGCGATGTTCGGCGAGTTACCGGCGACCAATCGACTTCAAATCTTCGGTGAGACCTCTAAACTCTTAAATAGACATGTTAAGAGGTAGGATAATGAATAGATATTGGATTTGGAGTAGAAATAGGGTTGGAAGTACACTGTTTACACATAACCGAAATGAACCGGTTCGGTTCTGTGCAAAACCAATTCTGTTGAGGGCTGAAGATGATTATATCGAGCTGCAAATTGATGTTTAAGATGTGATGAGATGATGAGGGTTAGGTTATGGATGATTGGGGGTTAATGGCTTGAGGAAATGGATATGAAAAATTAACGGATTGGTTGAATATGCTAGGTTGCGCGGTGAATGGGCCCTTGGATTGATTTGGTCGAAACTTTGAGGACCCAAGAGAAGGGAATTGTAATATTGAAATCAAGGTAAGGGAATTCCTAACCTTATGCTAGGAAGATTGGACTCAATTGGGTGAGTCGAAGGTTGAATCGAATGAATTATGAGAATTTGTTCAAGTGAGTAGCTTGGTTGTATCTTAATATGTTATAGGATGGTTGTGTATAACATTATCTATGCCTGAGTTGTTGCCATGTTTGGATATCATTTGATTTGCTTTGCATGCCATGAGTGTCAATTATGCTTGAGTTGCACCCGTATTTGTATGTGAAATGAAGTAAGGTAATATGGCATGAGCATAACATGGCGAGGCCCTGAGGTGTGTGAGACGCGGGGCGGGAGATGGATACCCTGATGCGACGAGATCGTGGGGTGGAGTTGACATTGAGTGGCACCCTGATGCGATGAAATCGCAGGGTTGAGGTGGCCATGGTTCTGATGCGAATTATTCGCGGGACGGAGGGGCCCTGAGGCGTATGAGACGTGGGGCAGGAGATGTATACCTTGATGCGACGAGATCGTAGGGTGGAGTTGACATTGAGTGGCACCCTGATGCGATGAAATCGCAGGGTTGAGGTGGCCATGGTTCTGACGCGAATTATTCCCGGGACGGAGGGGCCTTGAGGCGTATGAGACGCAGGGCAGGAGATGTATACCTTGATGCGAAGAGATCGCGGGGTTGAGATAGCCACGGTTCTAATGCGAACTATTCGCGGGACGGAGGTATGAGAATACTCTAATGCAACAAGATCGCGGGGGTGGAGTTGATGTTGCGTGGCACCTTGATGCGACGAGAACGCAAGATTGAGATAGCCACGGTCCTGATGCGAACTATTCACGTGACGAAATTTATGAGATGATGATGTTGCTTGAAGATACATCGGAACCTGATGCGTTTACGCGGGTTGCCAATGACGGTCTGATGTATTTACGCGGATCGAGCTTGATGCGATTATCGCGGGCTAGAAATTAAGGCAGGCAGGAGGAGATAGTTGTGGTGAGACAGCATGTTGTTATTTTATTGACTTGTACTGGATATGTCTATGAGTTTATGAGTTTGAACTATTGGATATATGACTGCCTGAGTGGACGGTCGGCCTAACCTAGTTTTAGGACCCACCTTATTGAGATTTATATCTCACCCTAGTGGGGGCTTCATTTTTTAGATTCCAGGTGGAGGTAGCGCGAGCTTGCCAAGGATCGGCATTGAAAAGATAGTGGACCAATCGTATTTAGATTGGATTTGCCTTTTAAATTAGGGCTTGTACTTCGGTTTGGTAAATTAGGAATTGATCTTTTAGTAATTGGTTAATGTAACTTAATGTACCCTTGTGTCCCAAGTCATCGGTTATTGATTTAATTGTGTTTGGAGTTAGCATCGATTTCGCGTGCATAATTGTAAAGAGTTGTAAGTTATTGGCCGTTGGATCCTAGAGTTTTTAGAAAAGCACGGCTTGGTGGGATGTTTGCGCGCTCGCCGGGTTCGGGGCGTGACATCCCAGTTAGATTTGGTATCAGAGCCAAGTTCAGCTCGATCCAATGTGATTGAGACTTGGAGTGATAAGGAGCGATGACTTGGGGACAATTAGATATTGAGGCCTATAGGACTAAGCAAGGATCATTGAATCTTGAGGATTGTAGGCTTGAACTTGTATAGGCTTGAACTTAATGGTTGATCTTGAATGGTCCTAGAGTTGACCTTAATGGTTGATCTTGAGTTATGCGATGATTTAAGTTTAAGTGGAAGCAAGCTGGGATTGGAGAGTCATGAGCATGGACCTTGAAGTAGTAACGACGCTTGAGGATAATAGAGAATTGCTTATGAATGAAGGGTCAATTGAGGTGTATGATTGTGATCTTGATTTGTCAATGACCCAACTTGAGGGATACGAACTATAAAGAGACGACTAACATTAGTGGATTCAGGCTTGAATTGTATGATACTTTGGTGGGTTAACTATCAATTACCATTGACAGCCTTGAGTGATATGAGTTGAGATGAATACGAGGAGTATCTGAATCGAAGATCAGTTATGATCGGCAGCATGAGGAGTTAATTTGAATGTTGATTGGACTTGAGGTTCGTAATGGAATATGGGCAATTGATCCGTGAAATATGACGGTCATGCTGTGCTTATGTGTATGGCTTTGAAACGAAAGTTGATGAGGGTGCATGTAATGACTTATCGCTGTTGGACTTAATAAATTGTTGCTTGGTATGGGACAAGTTGATGGGATACCTATAAACTGTAATGAAACATGGTATATGACATATGGAACGGGGCTTTCTCCGTAGATGGATCGCTTGGGACAACCTGCATCGGCCAGGTCTGATGAGGGCGGGGAATGATCGCCGGGACAGAGAGGTCTGGACAAAGAGCGGCTCCTAGCAGGCTTTTAAGATGGCAAGAGGCAGGAATGACTCAAGTCATAACTTGAAAGGGGAAGCTTATGTATCAGGTTGAGTCTAATTGTGGATAAGGGATGTATGGCACGGGATTGATTCTCATCGAGAATGATTGAAAGTAGCATGACCGGTGTAATGGTGCCTATGAGTGGCATGTTTAAAAGCTTCATGCTTAACAGTGGATGCCCTTGAAAAAAGAAAAATGATGGTTGTGATGAGCCTGTTAGGTATGTTTGACGATTAGCCTCATGTGTTTGGCTTGACCAAGATATAACTAAGAGTTAGACAACGTATGGGTTTATACCCTTGGAACCGAGGCCTGTTGAGATGAGATAGTCTGTTGTGACTATGCTAGAGTGGCGGATGCCTTTAGGCCTAGAGTATGAGCTATTGACTCAATGAGTTGCTGCTTTGAGTGTTTATTTGACAGTTGCCTACTAAGTCTAGCCTAGTGATGACTGTCAGTTGAGAAGTTGCCTCGTTGAGACTGGCTTGAGGAACGATTATAGATCAAGGATGATTTGAGATCCTTGAATATTTGGCAATTAGTGGAGAATTTCCTATGTGTCATCAGAGAGTTGTTTTGGAACCACTGATGGTTGATAGTGATGAATGATGACATGAGCAGCTTGAGACTGCCGGATTGAGTAAATGACTTAAGTCTTGAATTCCTAAGGGGAAATCATAATGGTTCAAGTGACATGAGAATTTGATAAGATTGAAGGACCAAGGTACGGTCGCTAGAGTAGCACTTGGCTTGCGTATGTGAGATATGAAAAGATCCAAGGACTAAGATGGATCATGAGAATTGAGTAAAGATGAGTAATCAAAATGCGAAAACCAGCAGAGCAATTGACTTGAGTTTGTGAACCACGTGGGACCCAAGAGTTGAGTGGGTCGAGAGAACTTTAAATAGAAATGAGAAAATTGTTGATTAAGCAAGCTCGAATAAGAATTGCCCAGATTCTTTAAGTCACTGTAGTGGTGAATGCTTGTGTTGACGAGTTAAGTGATAGAAATCACGAGAAAGGTGACTCTGAGTAGCCTTTTCGAAAGTGAATGTGTGGGTAGGACCATGAGAGCTTGGAAAGCTTGTAAGATTACGTATAAGGCTGGAATTGATTGAGCCAGACAGAGGGATGAGGTTCGAAATTGTCTCCCTCTGGATTGAGGGTTTTGTGAGAAAATCGTAGAGATTTTGGGTGCACTAAAGAAGGAAAGTGACCCTGGCAGTACTAGCCCTAAGAGACGATTGAGGATTGGTGAAAGGTCACCGGAGGAAGGATTTCCTTGGAGGCATGAGATCTGCTTAGCCAACTTCTGTTGAGTGGTTTGATGGAAAGTATCATCCTGAGATTGTTTAAGAGCAAGGATTGTTTGGACCATGATACTGTTGCGAGGATCATAGGATGATCGGCCAATATGAGACAGAGTTCTCAAGATCGATTAGACATATGATAAGGGTGGTCAAGGACCCTTGAATAAGATGAGTAAATTCTTGAGTGGATTGGAACTTGAGAACCCTGTGGCCGATTGTTATTCCTGATTTTGAGAAATGATGACAGGAATCAGTTAAAGAGGAATATGATTGAAAGACCTATGAATAAGAAAACTCATGCTCATGGATTATGAGCAAAGAGATGTTCATTATGAATACGGAGCGTGCCCATGGGAAATGAATGATTACCTGGACGTAAGGCACATAGTGGAAAGTGAGCAATAAGTCTTTTTTGTTATGAATGAGGTCGAAGAAGAATCGGCATGTTAGATTGCCTAAAGTTAATGGTTTCCTGGGATCGGTTGATTGAAGTGGGACCATGAGAGATGAAATCATGAGTTGCTATTCTCTAACGAATAGGGCATTGCTCTTAAAGGGCAATTGAACCATGAATTGGTCATTGACGAAAGGAAAAGTGAATGGACTTGATAGTCCTGACTGGTTATGATCCCAGTGAATGAGTTAGTAAGCGAAAGAAACGCTTAAAGAACACTTATAAAGTGATTTGAGTTAATTGAATTGACCATTCGACAAGTGAATGGGTGGAGACCCAAGGACGAACAGGTATTGTCACTGGAGGTGACTGAGTTATGGGAAAGAGAATGTAAAAGCATGGTGGCACTTGAGCTCTAGAGTAAAGGTGTCGCTGTTGGCGTAGACTCCAAGGTTACCGTCCTATTGAATGAAAAGGACAAGGTGAATTGGAAGCGAGGAAATGTTGCAGAGTTGTGTAGTTTCTTCCTTAGGGTAAGAGACCCTTTTGTAAAAGGAAGAGAGGCTCTAAATTGCTTTAGTATGATGATTGAGCGTCTGTACCGAGAAAGAAGACGCAGGACTTGAATGATTCCTGGAAGTGAAATCTGAGAGGCTGTCTTGAAGACAATGTTGAATTCCAAGATGATGTCGACGTTCAGTGGAACAAACATAATTAGATAAGGTCGCCTTAGTGAGTATGGAACTCAGAGGCTAACATTAATGCTTCTCGAGGAGAAGAGTGACAAGGATAAATGAAATGTCGTGTGGTCCTAGAGGAGACCTGTGACGACAGAGAGCCAAGGTCTGAGCTCAAGAGAAAAGTGCGAGGGATAGTTGGAAAGATTCGACACCTGGTGAAAGGAAGTTGATAATCGTCGAACTAAGTGCCCAAGGAATGGTTGAATTGATCGTTATTGATAAGAGACGATGGTTGAACTCATGTAAAGAGCCATGAGAAACATGAACAGCTTTTGAAAGTGTCATGTAGGCTTTAAGGAAATGTCTATTGCATGCTAAGTGTGAAGGGCGCAAATTTTGGACCTGGTGAAATAAGATTCATGCGTTGGAATGAGTGATAAATCCTTTGAGGATTGGAATAAGTGATGAATCGACAAGAGTTGATGTGAGTTGCGAAAAGAGCAAGCTTCTTGAGATTGATATAGACAAACCTTTGAAGGACTCCCCACAAGAGCTGTTCTAGTGATAAAATGGATTAAGGGCGAGATGTAACGCGAGTGGGCGAATGAACGTGAAAGGAGTTTTCAAGGACTCAAGTTGAGCTAATGACTGTGTTGTTTATGGCAAGTCAAGTCGGAAATTAGAACACATATGAGGGTCGTAATGATACGACGCAGAAAGGAAATTTGAGGAGTAAAAAGACGATTTGGAATGGGTATTACATGTACGCCATGATAGTAAAGCTACACAAATTGGCACGCTTAGAGCGTGATTAGAGTAGTCTGCGAGTGTCCTCGTGATAATGTTGGGAGATGTTATTTAAGTGAAGGAATGTTGCAAGGCTACACCTATTACGAGAATATAACGGAGCAATTTCCCAAGAGGAATTGAATAAGAGGCAATGTGGATGTATAGAATTGCGTGCGGATACGAGAGACTGACTTAAATGAGAAAAGGACCTCGAGAATTAGGTGAACTATAAGAGGTCAAGCATTGAGAAATGGACAATGGAGGGACAGATCTTCCCTCAAGAAATGAGAGATTCAACTTCCACATTGGAAGTTCGTTAATGGACTAATGTGATGGCTACTGGAAACACCTGGCTTGAAGGCCAAAAGGAAATTGAGGTGTTACCACGATTAAACATCGATATTGAACGGATTATAGAAATGGATGGAACTCTTGAGGCCTATGGGCGGAAGTACGATCCAAAGGGAGAATTATGGTGTTTCCTGAGGATGGCACAAATATGTGCCAAGATACATATATTAGTGATAAGGTTGAAAATTGAAATTTATTTATCTTGTAGTCGAGCACTAGACGTGTCGATAGAAGGGAAGGGCATGACGATGAAAGTTGAAGGATCACTTTGATCCAAGGGAATTGCCGGATGGAGTCAAGAATGGATTGCTATGGAAGTAGCCATGTAACTGTTTAAGGAGTTAAGAGGGCCGTAACTCAATTTGATAAATGGTGGGCAAATTGATAAAGCCCTTGAATCTCTGTTGGCGTGAAAGGAAATTTGAAGGGAGTGATACGCCGAATGGTATGGACAGTAAGAGTGCATACTAGCAAGGGCTTGGTAAGGATGGTTATGGACAAATGAAAGAGATAAGATGAACGCTCGAGGAAGAGTTGCTGGCCAATGATATGAATACCAAAAGAGAATGGAGAGAAGCCCATTGGATTGAGAGCTAAAGGAGGCAAGTCCTAGAAAAGGATAGTTTGAGTTGGAAAGGATTATTTGGAAGAGTGAGGATGCAACGAGGCGCCGACACCCCCAAAGGATTGGATGGGTAGAAGGTTGTGAATTTCGAGGACGAAATTTCTTTAAGGGGGAAGGGTTGTGACATTCTGATTTCCAGTCGATTTCAGGCTCAAATTTCGTGGATACTCAGTAGACATGTGTAGGAATTTGTGGTAAAAATTGAGGCTCAATTTGATAAAGTTTTGACCATGAACCGGCCTTGTGAATTTTGCCCAAAATCTGCCGGTAAACTGACTTTGGAGGAACCGGCGATGTTCGGCGAGTTACCGACGACCAATCGACTTCAAATCTTCGATGAGACCGCTAAACCCTTAAATAGACATGTTAAGAGGTAGGATAGTGAATAGATGTTGGATTTGGAGTAGAAATACGGCTGAAAGTGCATTGTTTGCACAGAACCGAAATGAACCGGTTCGGTTCTGTGCAAAACCAATTCTGTTGAGGGTTGAAGATGATTATATCAAGCTGCAAATTGATGTTTAAGATGTGATGAGATGATGAGGGTTAGGTTATGGATGATTAGGGGTTAATGGCTTGAGGAATTGGATATGAAAAATTAACAGATTGGTTGAATATGCTAGGTTGCGCGGTGAATGGGCCTTTGGATTGATTTGACCGAAACTTTGAGGACCTAAGAGGAGGAAATTATGATATCGAAATCAAGGTAAGGAAATTCCTAACCTTATGCTAGGAATATTGGACTCAATTGGGTGAGTTGAAGGTTGAATCGAATGAATTATGAGAATTTGTTCAAGTGGGTAGCTTGGTTGTACCCTAAGATGTTATAGGATGATTGTGTATAACATTATCTATGCCTGAGTTGTTGCCATATCTGGATATCATTTGATTTGGTTTGCATGCCATGAGTGTTAATTGTGCTTGAGTTGCACCCGTGTTTATATGTGAAATGAAGTAAGGTAATATGGCATGAGCATAACATGGCGCGACCTTGAGGCGTGTGAGACGCGGGGCGGGAGATGGATACCCTAATGCGACGAGATCGCGGGGTGGAGTTGACATTGAGTGGCGCCCTGATGCGATGAAATCGCGGGGTTGAGTTGGCCATGGTTCTGATGCGAATTATTCGCGGGACGGAGGGGCCTTGAGGCGTATGAGACGCGAGGCAGGAGATGAATACCCTGATGCGACGAGATCGCGGGGTGGAATTGATAATGTGTGGCGCCCTGATGAGACGAAATCGCGGGGTTGAGATAACCACGGTCCTGATGCGAACTATTCGCGGGACGGAGGTATGAGAATATCCCGATGCGACAAGATCATAGACTGGAATTGATGTTGCTTGGCTCCCTAATGCGACGAGATCGCAGGGTTGAGATAGCCACGGTCCTGATGCGAGCTATTCGCAGGACGAAATTTATGAGATGATGATGTTGCTTGGAGATACATCGGAACCTAATGCGTTTACGCGGGTTGTCGATCGCGGTCCGATGCGTTTACACGAATCGAGCCTGATACGTTTACGCGGGTTGCCGATGATAGTCCGATGCGTTTACGCGGATTGAGCCTAATGCGATTATCGCGGGCTGTAAATTGAGGCAAGCAGGAGGAGATGGTTGTGGTGAGATGGCATGTTATTGTTTTATTAACTTGTATTGGATATGTCTATGAGTTTATGAGTTTGAACTATTGCATATATGACTACTTGAGTGAACGGTCGGCCTAACCTAGGGTTAGGACCCACCTTACTGAGATTTTTATCTCACCCTAGTGGGGGCTTCATTTTTTAGGTTCTAGGTGGAGGTAGCACGAGCTTGCCAAGGATCGGCATTGAAGAGATAGTGGACCAATCGTATTTAGATTGGATTTTCCTTTTAAATTAAGGCTTGTACTTTGGTTTGGTGAATTAGGAATTGATCTTTTTGTAATTGGTTAATGTAACTTGATGTGCACTTGTGTCCTAAGTCATCGGTTATTGATTTAATTGTGTTTGGAGTTAGCATCGCTTTCGAGTGCATAATTGTAAAGAGTTGTAAGTTATTGGCTGTTAGACCCTTGAGTTTTCAGAAAAGCACGGTTTAGTGGAATGTTCGCGCGTTTGCCTGGTTCGAGGCGTGACACTCTTCCTCTGGTAAGAGAATTACAACTGTTTTGACTGGATAATCATTCACCTCACCCCGTTTGTCGAGCTCACCCAGCTTAATTACCACTGATATCGTAGTCTCGATCATCCCGATCAGGTCCTCCAAACCCTCAGAAACATACCCACTCTCAGGTTCGTTATAATATGGATTCGGCGTGTGAATCAGTGGCAAGGTTCTCCGATCTAAAAGAGACCTAGTAGCTCCAGCGTTTGAGGACTCGGCATTCGCATTTAAACTCCACTCAATCTCTACCCCTTGTCGCACTACGCGAGAGAACAACGAACAACCTTTGAGCTTTTCATCCCACTCTTCAGTTATTTGAATTGAATTGGCTCTACGGAATATGACCTCGAGATGGGCAAACTTCTCATCAATATATGTCTCAATCAATACATCATTAGGAGGCGGTGCTTCAACCAAAGTTAAGGAATCTAGCAATCTTCTCATTTCTATGGATAATTCATTTAAATCCTCTAACTGACACCTTAATCTTGCCATTCTGCGAGTTTTTCTTCGAGCCTGATAGTGTAACTCTTTGGCATGGATGTCTCCTATTATCTGTGACTGACCATATGCAGTCAATTGATCGTAACAACTCACAGGAGAAGAAGCTTACATGTTCTTTTATTCAAGATAACCGATGCAACATCTCTTGGTCAAATGATGGCTCCAGATCCTTCGGAGGATGTACAACCATATCGTATATTACTTCCGGCTCAACTAGCTCATTCATTCCTCTCCATCCGTCAAGTATAATTTTTTCCATCTTTAAGAAGAAACTGGGAGGGGCAGAGTACTTCACCTTAAAGTTGTACTTCCTAGAGTTTTCGCCCAAATTGTCTACAATTGTGCCTCTTTCATGGGCTTTGGCTATAAATCTCTAGTCCGCCATTTGTCTCTCTGCGGCCTTTAGTTCATCCTCATTAACCTCCTCTTCAGGTTTCATGATCAATTCAACATTGCCTATCAGGCTTTCATGATGAATCTTCCACAAGTCATTCAACTCGGTCTCAACCACAATTGGTTCCAATCTAAATTTACGGAGGCTATAACTCCTTCGAATGTATCATCTGCAACTTCAATGATTATCCCCAGCTTAGTGATACATAATTTCTTTCTCTCAAGTGACACCTCCCCGTCACTTGGACATGATGATGCAATTGCCACAATATCCTTCAGCTTCGTGACATTCACCTTCAGATCTACGCGATTTTCTTCTTCGCCATAAAAAACCATTCCTACCATCTGATGATTCGAGAGTGGGTTTTGCTATTCATTCGACGCCACATCATCGAATTTAAGTATCTGATTGTCAATAAAGCATACATATACTCTGAGCTTTAGGATATAGCAATTATCCACATTGTGCCCCCTTTCACTCATGATAAACACATGATTGACTCTCATCATGGCTAGATACTTTCTCGAATCAGCCCTTAGCAATTTCTTTGCGACCAAATGCTCTTCCAGCAACATCGGAAGTAATTTAAGTAACAGCCTTGGGAGAGGCGAAGACTACCTATGAGGCTGCTTCTTTTTCCACTCATATATCTTTGGGACTGACTAGGACGAACCTCCTCCCATCTGGTTGGAATTAGGTAATTGCTTCAACTTTTGTGGATTTTGTACGAAAATTATATCGACTCCAACTTCTCTTTCCTTCCTTAGAGGATATTGCCGTCTTACAGGAGTTCCCGGGGCCTTTCTTTCTCTCATAGCTCATTCTAGCAGTTTTGCCACTTAGAGGTGTTCAGACTGTCAAAGTACTCATAGGGGAGAGCTTTTAGAAATAAATCGACCAACGCGTTTTCAGGAATGGTCGTCTTAACCTGTGTCGCCAATGCCCTTTACCTTTGGGCATAAATACGGGTCACTTCGCTCTTTGCTTTTATAGTTCGAAGCAGATCTTCCCTAGTAAAGAAAATAGCGGTGTTGAATTTGTATTGATGAAGGAAGTCTTCAACAAGATCCTTTCAACCATCATAATCTTCGAGATCTAGCTCAATGAACTAAGTCAAGGCGGCGCTGACCAAACTCTCCTAGATTGTGTTCATAAAAAGTGGAACATAATCCGAATAATGCTCCATCTGTGCAAATATACTTCAAGTGGGTGCGAAGACATCTTGTTCCATTATACTTCCTGACGAAGTCTGGCTCCTTGTAATCTGAGGGCACTTCGATCTTAGCGAACTTTGAGATCTTATCAAAATGGGCTAACTCATAACCTTGATTATTCAAACACTCCTCAATCTTAGCCAGTCTTTTAACTATCTCTTCATTCTTTACTGTAGATTTACCTCTCTTCTCCTTCTCGAGGTTAATGATAACGGACGGTGTCTTAGGTCGATGATTGGCATTTGGTGCCCGAGCGTTTTTTGGAATAGGTTGGATATTCTCAGCTTGTCCTCTATCAGAGTCATTTATTACTGATGGTTAGGCGATGTTATTCGGATTTGGAACGGTTGTCTGTTTGGCTTGAGAAATCTCCATTGTAGCCTTCATTTCCATTATCAGAGTAGCTAGAGTTGTCACTTGAGTCTCTAGGGCGCCAATCATTAGAGTCAATTCTTGTTGTTCCATTCTAATTTTGAGTTTGGTTCTGAAACGATGCCGAGGCAGTTCCATGATCAAAGAACACCTGTCTACAGTCAGTAACGATAATAAGAATCCTAACACAATGAGCAATAAAAGACTAAATCCTTTAGTTGCATATCTTATTTCGGTTAATGAGGGAAAGGTTCATCATACGAGCCCTAGCTTCATATTGATAACTATTTCAATCATTCTCCAAAAGATATCATGTAATTAAAAGAAGCGTAACCCATGGCAATAGTTTTGATGCATATCGAAAAACATTTATCTATATGCATACACAAGAAAATCGAAGTGTATTATAAATAAAGCTCTAAAAAATTGTTCAAATATTCAAGTAACATGATGCTCCTATATCTAAACTTGAGGGAGTTCGTTTATCCAAGCCTAAAACGTTTAGGACCTAAGGCACCCTTAACATCCAAGGAGAAATCAACATCTCCGATTTGAAACTCTTCGTCTTCATTCGAAGCTAGCGTTTTCATATCCTCATGTATGTAGAACTCAATTCTAGGTACTTATGGAATAATATACTTGGTATATAGGGTTCCACAAAACTGCGTCTAACTATCTCGAAATGTTGAGTATACTCAACCGAAGTTCTATGGATGTCCATCTCATTGGTCATGTTATCTAGCCACTATATCCACCATTTGGGACTTCTTCAAAGAGTTAATGTTGTACTCGATTTTGGTGTCGAACTGCTTCTTCCTCTTTCTCCTTTGAGGACCTCCTTCGGCTTGTTGAAAGAGAACACTCCTGGTCGCGACAGTGAGGGTATCTCCTACAGTGCCCCAAACAGTCTAATAACCCTTCTTGGGTTATACGCGGTAGCTCCAGTAAATCCAAGTAATGGGATTGGATCTCTATCGTTGTGCTTAAGCCTAACCCTGTAAAGCATTAGCAATCTAAGCCGCCATCAAAGTTGCTCCGACTTTAGGTTTCTAGGGAACTCTTTCCACTCCTTAAAGTTAAACTTAGGAGTTCGTGTATGAGCTTGAGCAAAGGTTCTCAAGGGATGAATATCAAAACTGATTTCAGTGAAACCCATGCAAATATGGAACTGTCTGACATGGGAAGTAAACCACATGTATATAAAATCGCTAGAGGCTCTAAAGATTCTCTTATTCTTAACCCGAAAATGGTTTCAGGGAGAGAAAGGTTTCGGCTAAGATAAAATAGGATTAATCCCACCCATAGCAGACTTGTCTAACCGCTACAGATACGATGGGGTCAAAGGTGATAGTGGAGATAAGCAAAAGCACAAAATTGTAGAAAGCTAAGACAAAGCCTCTACCTGGCCTAGTTCCTTTGTTCATAGAAAGGTCTAAGAACCTATTGATAAGGAAAGAGAGAGAGATGCGTCCACAGTTGCTCTTATTTTCTATCACTATATCGGAAAGACTAGTGTAAAGGAACTCTACTAACAAGCTAAGGGCTTCTAAACCTATCAAAGGTTGAACTAGGCAATAAGAGAGCTCGACTTCGATGACAGCGCTATACTCCTTCTGTGTAGGGGTAATATCCTGTCCTTCTATGTTGAAAGTGGCAGTGGTTGGATCCCAAAACTACGCCATGGCTTGGATAAATGCGAGAGGGTACTCGATCTCCAGCAAATCTAGTAGATATCCCAATCGTGTCCTAGCATATGACTGGTCGGCTTCTCCCATGTCCCTTTACCAGGCTAGGAGTTCATATCGGGGAATCTTGAACACTTGAATGTTGTCTTTCCCCATCAAGTTTCAAATGTAGAAATAATTTTGAAAAATCAATTGCCATAGTTTATTATAAAATGCAATGATGTAAATGTCATGAAATTTGCATGAGCCGGTTCACTTACATATTTTAGTCAGTGAAATAGAAATTAGACTCTCTTATTTAGGTCAAACATCAAACAAGAGATCTAATTTAAATTTCAAGTAAGTGAAGTATGTAATTAATTGGGATCGCCCTAGCGATTGAAAACAATAGCGATGTCACATTCCATTGATCAAAACATCGGATTAAAACATGAAAGGAAATATACCGAGATAGATTCCTACTACATGAACAACAAAGAGATAGGAGAAATAACCCAGAAAGGGTGTCCTATGTGATTATTCTAAAAGCAAGAAAGCCACAAAAGACATAGGGAATGCGGAGTCTAAACTTCTAGCCCTCAAAACTCTTATGATCTAGATATCTTTTCCCATCTCGCCAATTGGGAAGTCTTCATCAACTTGAGAAGTTTTGTCATGTGAATCCTTTTTAGTTGAGTAATCCATTAGGGGCTCTTCCTCATTCCTCCCTTCTTCGTCAGGTTCCTCTTTAGGATAGGGTTTAGTGATCAACACCTCCTCATTGGCAAGTTCTTTCTTGAGGTTCCCGTCAGTCATGGATTCATCCTCTTTAGGTTCTTTGAGATGGCGCAGCTCCTCTGACCATTCTCTTATCTACGGTATGATCACTTCAGGGGATCCTTCAGTTACCTTGAGCTTTGGTTTATTGTGAATAATGTGCTTTAGTCTGGTTTTGATGGCAGGGCCGTCTCTCTTTCTCCCATGGAGCCAACATTGGTCAATTTTCCTTGGCTTAATGTTTGACTTTTCGGTGCGCATATCCTTCTCGAGCCAACTGATTGCGGTACTGTCTTTTTATTTTCAGAAAACTTTCGTGCCTCTAGTCCATTTCACAGTTGATCTTCAAATTGTTGACATATTGTTGAGTATGATAATCTTCAGCACACCCTAACTTTCTCTCGGTCAGTTCTCATCCATGAACGAATCTGGTGAAGTGCAGCTTCTATCTTGCCCGGGACAAACTTCCTCCCTTAAGTACTCAAAGGTCACCAACTTTGTGGAGCTCCTTGGGAATAACGACATTTTAATCCTATCATCGCTATTTCAATCAATCACACTAGCAATTTAAGAGTGTATGCCATGTATGCCAATGCAAATGATATACTACACATGAATCAACTATAATTTAAATGGCGTAACAAAATACATTCGAATGTAAATGTCTTAACAATCACTACCAAAGGGGAAGTTGAATTAATCATGTATTTTGGTTTTAGGTATTCCAACCATCCATAGACTTGCGCATGAGACCAATGGAGGTATACTCTAAAAAAGGGGAAAAAATGGGTGAGAAACCTACGGCTTAGACTCCCATGATCCGGAGTATATTCCTCCTCTAGAATACCCATCTAGGAGGGCTAGAGATCATCGATCAGGCTCATGAGTGGGAATGAATACGAAAGTCTCAGGTGCCATCAAATACGATATTCTTTAGCACCATTTCCCTATCTAAGATAACCTAGAAGTGGTTGTAGTCGGGGTTTGATCGTTAGTGCGTGAGATGTGTCGTGATCATCACAATATAAGATCATGCACAATAGGTGGTGTCAAACACCGCTTCGATGTATGTATAAAATTAAATATCCAATCCCAACTCCAACCTGCCGGAAAAATGTCAACAAATACTTCATTTCTTATTTCTCCATCTACAAAAAGATCTAACACGATAGTTAGGGTACGTACCTCACCTTGAAGAGAATCTACATAAAACATGTCAGGAAACCAATCAAATTTTTAATCAGCTCAAGTTCTCAAAATAATCCCCAGCGGAGTCGCCAATCTGTTGGGACCCTCTCACGAAATTCAGTCGATGTGATGTGCGAAGGCTATTGGGTAATCTCGTCTGGTCAGACGTGGATCTCTCCCAAGGCACATTACCCAAGTCGTAACGTAGGACAACATGGCCGACTTTCAATCTGGCCTAGTGACATGTGATACATGTACATGCCATGGAGTTGCCACTGATCATTTTATGGAGGGCATAATTGGACCACCCCGTCGAACAATTATGAGTTTCTATTCGGTTCTATAGAAATCAGAGAAACGGGTTCGGGAACTTAGTTACACCAACTATCATAATCGACGTTCTTTTGGCACCTAAGTTGAATGAATTTTTTGACCTAAGATTTTATGCAGGTGAGTAGAGTACGTACCCCAAATCTAAGAGTTCTTAAAGATAGGGAATAGCTACCATAGCAATCATAATCAGTAATAAAGTACGCAAATCAAAGAATTCATAATATGTGGATAAAACATATCAAATCAATCATAGCATTCCTAGTAAGACCTTATTGGCCTAGAGAACTGTCAATCATAGCTCAAGAGTAATTTTAGACAAGATTCGCCTATGAGAAGCAAAATTGTAATTTTGAAGAAAGCTGGGGACGAATTGCCAAAAAGAGCAAAATCGTCAATTGAAGGGGATCGGGAATCTCAAAAATGTCAAAAAATAGGTTTGGCCACCTAATTGACCCATCTCCTAATTTTTGACAATTTTCAGAATTTTCTAGAATTTTAGAAGGCAATTTACCCTTTGAAGGGTAAAACGTCATTTATACAAAAGTAACAAGATGTAAAAATCCCATACAAAAAGGATTGACCACCTACCTGACGCATCATCTAATTCTAGCAATTTTCACGATACATTGAAATATCGAAGGCGATTTACCCTAAAAGGGGTAAAATTGTCGTTTTGAAATGGGAACGAGACTTGAAAACCTAAATAGAAGGATTGGCCACCTAACCTAATCCAAACCCTACTTATGGTATTTTACAAGACCTCATATATATACGACGGAGGCGACTTACCCCTAAAGGGTGTAATTATCAATTTCAGAGACAGAACATATAAAAAAATCCAAAAAATAAGATTGGCTACCTGTCTGTGGTCATTCCTTAATTTTTTAGAATTTCTGGAGTGACTAGGAATTTTCTACATATATATTTTTTAAAATTTTCTAAAATTTTTCTATATTTTTAGAAAACATTTTTTATTGAATAAAAAGAAGTGGGGTCTGTGAATTCGGCCCAGTACGCGTTGACCCTAATTGTCTTCCTGGGCCATATGGGCTAGAGAGCGCAAGGCCTGGTCTTATGACTCAGACCGGGCCCGCTAGCTAAACAAAAGAGGTCGGCCCACTGATGGCTCGCCTTACTTGCACAAAGCCCTAGACAAAAATGATGTCATTTCTACTTTCATTTATTTTTTATTTTCAAAAACTAAAATTATGAATATTAGATTTACTGATCCGACGGCTACCAGGCTAACACGTGGCAACACCTAAGCTGTCGGATCGCCTAATAGATTATTATTCCCCCTAACGGCCTTACTGACGTGGCTGCCACGTTAGTGCCGTGTCAATTTGTCCAGAATCAACACTTACTGAAGAAGATGATTGGCACCAGCAATGGAAGCCGACTTCGACGGCTACAGAGCTCCGATTGAGCTGATCTTGCGCCACTCGACTCGTACGACTCTCCTCTACAACATACATGAAGTACAACACAGCATAATCAAGCTAGCCTAGGTCACCTACTCCGACTGAAGCTACCTCTCTGGCGACTACTCGTCCTAGCCATTTTCTATGCCAAATAGCTGATCTAAGCATGTAGTAAGCATCGTAGGAGTTCGAGAGCACTTACCTATGGTCCGGGACGGCTCGATTTGATCTAAATCGAGCCCTCGAGCTCGTGACCGTTCGGAGGACGTTGGAGGTCAACACGAGGTTTTACTTGACAAAAATGCACAAGACAAAGGAAAATATGCTCAGTGAAGTTCAACAAGTCATTCGCAGGTCATAGCATGCAAAAAGATCAAAGGAATCGAGAGTTGCCATGCGAAGCCAAGACTAAGCTCGAAAAGGAATCTCATCATTTTTGATGGATTTACGAGCCTCCTTAGGTCATCAAGAGCTAGAATGGAGGATCGGCGGCTTTGATCTCACTAGGGAAGGTTCGACGAATGATAGACAAAGCTCGGTTTCTTCGGGTGACAATGGCGACTTTGAGAGCTCTTGATCGCCTTTCTCTCTTTATCTTTCAATTTTTCTCTCTTTTTTCAACAGAATGAGCTCCTAAAAAAAATGCATGAATTTCGATATAAACCCCTTTTCTAAAATGAGTCGCGCGCGGGAGTTGGGGTCCGTGACCATTCACACGTGCAGTTACATGCGAAATGGTCACCGGACACTATTGAACGTCAGGGACATAATGGCCATCTAGTTCAGGTCATCTGGGGATCACAATTTCTCCTGGATGTGATCAAAATTTGTTCTACATTTGAGTTCTTTCGGCCGAAGCACAAATCGACCTCGTCGACGTCAGTCCGACGATAGGTCTCGATCGACGCGGCTGGATCTGTTCTTAAAAAACCCTCGTTCATTTTTCACAAATTGTGGCCGATTGGGTGACTAATTTCTCAATTGAAATTGCCTGCAAAGCTGTCAAATTTGCGGGAGCTCTTAGTTGAAATGAACCGGATTCGAGGGCCGAATTCGATTTGGCTCGCAGACCCGATTGAGATTAATTCCAAAATTAATCAAATTCTATGGAGAATTGATTAAATTAAACCTCAAAATTGAATTCATGGATATTAAATTTATCTAAAAATTTGATTTTCCTTAAAATTCTAACATGAATTGATCAAAAACCCCAAATTGGTCTAAAGATTCAAAAGATGAAATTGCAAAATTAGAACCCTAATTGGCCAAATCAGATCAAAATACCTTACCAGTCGATTTAGAAATGTGAAAAACATAAGGGAGAGATCTTACCTTTGCATGTTAGTCCCTGAATTTCGATTATTTTCAGGTCAATTAAAACTTAGGAACCTAATTGCAAGAAAAGTATGCAATTTTGCCAAATTCATGTAATCATGCAATTCCCGTGATTAATTGGATTAAATTGCAATGCATGGCAATCAGGTTGAATATCAAGACTCTAAAAATACCAAAATTGCAAATTAAAATACTTGAATGACATTTTTTGGACAAGTTCAACCCCATGTGAAATGAAGGATCACATACAATTGAACTTGAATTTTGGCTTTTCATGAGGCAGAGCTATATTTCTTGATTTTTCTTCTATTTTTCTATTTTTCAAAAATATTTAAAAAGATAAAAAATATGAAAAATTATTTTTTTGTTAAAAAAAGTTCCTTAGTCTTGGCCAATGCTACCAAAATTGATTTTGTAATTTTTCAAGTTTTTATGAATTTTTAATGAATTTTTCAAAAAAAAAACTAATTGAAATCGGGTGTCATCAAAGATATAAAGACGAGATTACATGACATGACAATAATTACATGTGATGTGATATGGAAATAGAAATACTATATATAACAGTGAGATGTTGTAGCATTGCAATAATTTGTCCAATATTACATGTCAAATTTGATAAAAATACAATAATGAAATGATATGAAAAGTAATCACATGCGACATAGCATGGCAAATCTGATGCAAGACATAACGACAACATGACAACCAAAAGCATGAAAGAAAAAGCTAAAAGCCAGACAAGGGGGTAGAGAGGGCCAAATAGACGGTCATAAAAAAATCATGAAAGAAAAAGCTAAACAAGCAGCCAAAAACACCTATATCTAACAAGACAACTAAATTGGTCTTTAGCTTGTAGATAGCGAAGCAAACAAGCAGCCATGTAGCAAAAATAGTCATACGGTTTGCTCCATAACTACAGGGTATATGCAAAGGCAGCAAGGTAGGGCGGTTGTACGAGAGCAGTAGCCATCAAAAAACCTGCGAAAAGGCTCCAAAATAAAAAGGAAACAATCCAGCAATCCTCTCAGCATAGCAAGAGGATGGCGTAGATGATAACCAATAGTCCGAACAAAAAAATACAGCTCAAGGACAACGAGCCAGCAACCAAAACAGAATAGAAATGAAGTGAAAAACATCAAGGAAAAGCAAAGCATTAGATAGGTTTTCGGCGCTCTTCAAAGATGGATGGAGATAGTCCCCAATTCTTTGTAACAACCTATTGCGAGGGTGGTTATGTATACGGCCAAAGGACAAAGCTTTATCCTTGATTAACTTAATGAGATGCATCCTAAGGACCAAAACAAAGAGTGATTTTGCACGGAATAAGATATTATTTCTCTCGGTCCATATAATGCAATATAGAGCTCCAAGAGAAAACTTGGCGATCTAGTGTGAGAAAGAAATCCCCCCTAAATGTTGCTTGGCCCAACGAATGTGTTCTAGCTAAGGACGGTTTGTCCAAGTGAAGTTACAATTGGCCGCCCGCCAATAGGTTAGGCCACAAGTGATAGAGCATCCAAAAAATAGGTTGTCGATTGAGTCCGGACCACCCTTACAGAAAGCACAGGCACCATCCTCTTTTCTTCGATGTTGAAGCAATAAAGTCTGAGTGGGGAGTCGGTTATGACAGATGACCCATAGTAGAAATGAGTCCCGCGGTGCTAGAGTCTTATCCCATATAAAGGAGTGTCAAGGGACCGGATGACCCTAAAGTCTAATGACATCCTAGGCCATGGTCACTGAGAAGGAACCCGAAGGGTGACCTAGCCATTTGAAGTTATCTTCCTTGTTTCGGAGAATGGAAGGCATGGGACCCGGCCAAACATGAATGATATACATGGGTTCGAAGGCTGGCCAGTTAGATGAAAAGAACTGGGCAACCATGGCTTCTTGAGGGATCTTGGAACGGGCAATCTGTTTGGCCGAGAATAACAAGTGAAAAGGTCCCTTAGGATGTCAATTATCATAACAAAATGATGTCGACCTACCATTCCCAATTGACTAAATAAACGTGTCGAAACTCCTCGCGAAGGCCTGGGATCTTCTTCCATGTCCAAGAGCAAAAAGTAGGGATAGGTGCAACCTAAAAACTCTTCTTCTTTAAGAAGGTCATGTGGATCCATTTACACCATCATGACTCCTTGTCATTAAAGAGGATCCGCAAATGTTTAAGAGATAGGGCCTTAGAATCCCCAAGCCACCTTCATCTTTAGGAAAACCATGCAACTTTGGCCCCCCAGCCCCTACCTTGAGACCTTTCCAATGGAATTGCTGAGGATGAGCTCAATTCTGTTAAGAACCGACTTTGGCAAGGACAAGACGCTGATCCAATATACATGAATAGAGTAAAGCATAGATTTTATATGGTGAAGGCGTCCCGCGTAGGAGAGGAATCTTCGGGACCAAGAACGTACATGGGTCGTAACAGTGGCGACTAACACGTGATAGTCTTGGCAAGTCTAGAAGAGATGATCGGAACTCCTAGGTACTGAAAAGGAAGAGATCCAACCTGAAAATCGAAGAAGCCTCGAATCTGGTCATGAAGAGAATTCACGCCACCCGACAAGTAAACCTCACTTTTGGTAGTGTTTGGTTTGCGGCCCGACCAACCGAAGAAAAAGTCCAAGCCATGCTTGAGCCTCCGAATGGACATAAGATGTGCTTCGGCAAATAAAAGGACGTCATCCGGGAAAAATAAATGGGATACCCGAGCATGCTTGCACCTCCAAAAGAATTTAAAGTCCGGTAGTAAGGTCTTCACTTGAATAATCCCTGAGAAAACTTCCATGACCAATGTAAACAGATAAGGGAAATAGGGTCACCTTGTCGGATTCCTCTATTACTCAAAAAGAAGCCATATAACTCCTCATATATAGCAATAGAGAACTTAGGTGAAGAAATGCACTCCATGATCCACTTAATGAAGGAATTCGGGAAGCGAAAGGCTCGGAGTACCAATTCAAGGAAGGCCCAATCCAACGTATCATAAGCTTTGCGAAAGTCAACCTTGATGGCACACTTAGGAAGGTAGGGCTCGTGATGACAATCTGCAAAAAGCTCTTGTGCAAGCATGATATTATCGCTAATCCTCCTTCCTCTGACAAAAGCCGTTTGGGATAGAGATATGAGAGAAAGTAATACACTCGCAATCCTGTTGGCCAACTTCTTAGTGATACACTTATAGATAGTGTTGCAACAAGCAATAAGGCGGAAGTCATCCATGGCCATGGCATTAGGAGTCTTTGGCACAAGAGTGAGGATAGTCATGTTGAGTTCCTTGAGCAGGCATCCAGACCGAAAAAAAAATCCAAAATAGCCAAAGTGATTGAAGGCCCAACAATATCCTACTAAGACTTAAAGAACTCAACATTGTAACCATTGAGTCCAGGGCCTTACCTTTTGCAAGAGAGAAAAGGGTGCCACGTATCTCCTCGTCCATGAAAGGTATGGCCAAGCAGTTGATTTGGTCGTCATCTAGAACCCGGTTCAAAAGCTCCCGAATGAGAGGCACCTTTGGCCAAATTTCAGCAGCATCTCCATTGAGCAAGGCACGGAAATGACTCACTATATGACTCCTAACTTGAGTTGGCTTGATCCAAGATCGAAAGAATGCGGTTGTGAAGCCTCCTCTTGTTAACAAAATGGTGAAAGAACTGGGTGTTTTGGTCTCCTTCTTTGAGCGAACGGATCCTCGATTTTTACCTATAAAATGACTCTTCCTGAAGCCTAAGCTTTGAGAAATCCGAGATAAGTCTCCTCTCCTCATCAACCTGTGGTTGGTAAATAAGGTCTTGTTCAAAGGCAGCTTGCACTGAACAAAGATTCCGCCTAGCTTGCTCCGTGTGTGTAGAGATATCAGAGAAGAAGTTGCAGTTTAGTTGTTTGAGACGACTCTTTAGGAGCTTGAGTCGTTTGCAAACAATATACATAGGAGAACCATCAAAGTGGATATTCCAAACAGTAGCCACAATATCTTTGTACGATGGATGTGAAGAATTTAAACGGTTTCTTAGAAATTGGAGGAGGAGCAATTCTAACAACCATGGGGGCATGATTCGAGATCCCAGGCGCCAAAAAGGAAGCTTCAGAGAAAGAAAAAACTTGGGTCCAATGCTCATTAACAAGAACACGATCAATCTTGTGTTGCTTGCATGACGCACCTGAAGATGTGGTCCAAGTGAATCGATGTCCTACATATCTGAGATCATCCAAGCCAGCCTGCTCCAGACATTCTCCAAGCTCATCGAAAGCCGAAATCCAAATGTTAGAGCTATCCGTATGATCTCTAATAGCGTTGAAATCACCAGCCACTAACTAAGGATCCGAGGTGTCACTAAGCTGGATTAGGTCAATCCATAGGGACCGTCTTGCCACAAAGATATGCTCGCCATAGATAACCAAGAGTAAACAGGATTTATTCATAGCAATCATCATGAGTTGGCAATGAATCAACTGTGTAGAAATGGAAAGAAGATGGACCTCAACCACCTGGGGGTTCCAGCTAAGCCAGATCCTACCACGAGAAGAGAAGTCATAGTTGGAGGTCCAGACCCATCCCGGTAAGAGGTTGCTAGAGATAGCACCAAACGAAGACTCTTTAACTTTCATCTCCAAAATACCAGTAATAGAAAGCCGGTTTGAAAAGACAAGATGTCGGAGTTCTACTTGTCAAAGGAGGTGAACTAGACCCCTAATATTCCAAAATCCAAAATACATATATATAAAAGGAGAAAGGAAGAGGATTACCGCCTTCTCCTATTTTTCACTTTTGTCTTGGTGTTTTCCTCATTTAGGATTTGGTTTGGATCATCAATGATGGCACACACAATAGCTCATGACCGAATAAGTGGAGGTGAAGGGGAAGCTTGGTCTTCCTTTGAGTCACTGCTAGCTTTGCTAGCAGCATTGCTCACCCTATTTTCTTTGATGTCCGAAGTAGAGGAGTGGACCAAGGTAGCCCGAGAGGAAGAAGCCGACAACAGCTACTGCTGTTGTTGATGTAGAATAGCAGCTTCAGGTTGAGCTTCCAAAAGGGGTGGAAGAACAACAATAATCTTAAAAGGGGGGGGGGGGTGAGAAGGAGCGCTAGACTAAACAAGGCTATCATCTTGTCGAGCAGTAGAATGGTGTAACCCACAGGTTGGGGCAGCATCAACTTGAGCTGGAACAATAGAGAATTCCTTAGACACTTCAGGCCCTTTTTGTTTTAGCGGATAGATACCACAAACCACCACCTCTACTGCTTCAGTAACAGACTGAACTGGAACAACCGTCAAATCCTTAGGTGCTTCAAGGTCATTCTGTTTAGGTACCTCAAATTGCCGACCATTTTTCCTTCTCACCTACTGCCACATACCATCACATTCCTTAGGACCCCGAGAAGAGGAGGGGACAGAAATAGGAGGGGCCTTGGTAGTTGCACTAAATAGGAAACCATTATCACCCTCCTTATGGCCAAAGACACCACATTTGCCACAAGTCAGTGGCTTCTATTCATACTCAACACCAATTGGGTAGAAATCACCATTCCAACGAATTTTAATCAATTCAGGCCGGGAGGAGGTAGCCTTAATTTCCACACAAATTCGAGCAAACGACAACCGTCGTGTGAGCATCAACATGAAGGGGATTCCAAATAAGGCTAGCAATATGACTAAGGTCGGATTGTGATCGAAGAGAGAGTGGCACCTTCTTTAAACATATCCACATCGGAAGGGTATCATTTGCACCCCTCTCAAGTTTCATCATGGGATCCCACGGTCGTAAGACCATTGTGCTATTGTTAATGGAAATGAGTCTCATATCAAGCCTTTGTTTCCTAAACACCTCATCCGGTATGTGGATGAGATAGAATCCTTCATCATGCACTTTAATATCAACCACTTGTGCCCCCCAAGTTTTCTTAATGGCTTCTATAGTAATTTTGAAGTAAATCCTGTTGCCTAGGAAGAAACCCACCACACATTCCTTCAAAAAGGGTTTTTCCTCCTCAACGACATCCGGGGTAATGTTGGCGAAGAATTCACCCTCTACCATTTTCGAAATTTTGTAATATAGCCCTTAGTCACAACCTTGGCAATGCTTGCCCAAGATTGAGGCTAAGATTTCGCACCAAAAGGAATTTTAGGCCTGCTATTACTCCGAGCCGCAACTCCTCTAGCAGAGTCATTAGCAGCAGGATTATTCAGAGGCCTCTGCTGGGCATTAGCAGCTGTGGGATGCCTTGATATAGATCTGCCCTTGCTCATGTTTCTCCTAGAATTACGACTAGAAGACCGACGTCGACCACCAAGATTATTATGAGCCTTGGTAGCAGGGTCACCTTTTGGTATAGGGCCTAATAAGGAAGGTTAAACTAAAGTGGCAGTGGCTATGCCCTTGTCCTGTTGAGCCATGTGAGAATCACCACTAACAATCGATCCAGCTTCAACAGCCTCCAATTGAGGAATAGATTCAGGAATGGTGGAAAGGGCAACCTCCTCAATGGAAGCCATACAAATCGGAGGCTCTAACTGAGGAGCTGTCGGTTCAGCCTCAGACTCAGACAAATCCTCACTAACTATCTTCATTGCTACCAAAATATACCACTCAGCATATACAGTTCAACCACCAGTCAACCAAGCATTTGAAAGTGTACCACCAATACAACCAACCTTTTAGGACAGTAGAAACTCCAACGACTCCTAGCCAGGTAGGTGGAGAGGAATGAGCCCACTAGACAATCAACCCACGTGGAACAGATCAAACAACAAGCTACCAGTCAATGAATATCACTGATCACACTCTATCACCAAGAAAGGCAACAACACCATCTACCCGTATGAACCACCAATCGTCAAGCCAACCAAACCTCTACCCCGTAGTCAATGCAGCAGAATAAAGACCAGTTGAACTCGTAGAGAAGGAAGAGGTTACTTACAAGGTCCTTTGCAAGAAAGGCTGAGAAGGAGGATAGGATAGCAGAAGTGCCAATCTCCAGCCAGAGTTGGACGCAGGGAGTAGAAATGAGCAAGTTGAGGCAAGCCAAAGATCCTCCCGTTCGGCTCGGTGAAACGGTTCGCCCAGGTCCGAATCCAACAGGAGGCGAAAATTTCAAGAGAGAGAGTGCAGGAGAGTCAGGCGTACTCGAATAGTAAAGCACGAGCCCACAGTGCCGGCTAAACGACCAAAAACCACCACAGACCCTAGGTCAGACGAGATAGTCGTTATGAACGAGAAATTTGGGCCAGATTCCTCTCATCCCCTTCGACGCCGAGTGAATTCCTTTAGGGGGAAGGTGGAGAGTGATCTTGCAAGCTTATATGAAGAAGGAGCAGTCGTCAACGCCGGCCAGAACAACTTGAAACCGCCGCAGACCGTAGGTCAATCAGGAGAGTCATTGCGAATGGGTATTCCAAAATTCCCAGATTCTCTTAACCGCGTCAAAGTCGAGTAAATTCCTTTGGGGGGAAGGTAGAGGGAGACCCTGTGAGCTTAAATGAAGAAGAAATAGCCGTCGGGCTAGCCAGATCGGTCAGAAACAGCCGTGGAATCCATATCGAGCAGAACCAACTGCGAAAGCTCAAATCTGCGATTTCTTCCTTGAAGGTGGACATCAATGGAAATCCGTCGGAGGGGTGATGGAAGGGGGGGGGGTTGCAAGCTTCGGTCTAGAGTTCCAGCCGGAAAGGACGCCGGAGATGGCCGGAGACCGGCTTGGACGGAGCGGGAGACGCTCAGTCGTTGTCCATGGCTAGGAGAGAGGGAAACACAGGCGCCGTGGCTTTATCAAATGTAAAAGCCGATTATGTTGCATCAGGAAGTTGTTGTGCTCAAATCCTATGAACGAAGCAATAACCGAAGGAATTTGACATTGAACCTCGCAACATTGAAACCAAGTGTGGCAACACTAGTGCGTTACAAAGAATCCAATTCTGCAATCAAGAACTAAGCATATTAAAATTTAACATTATTTTATTCATGATCATGTGCATAACGGTGATGTTAGCATTCAATTTGCTGATTCTAAACGACAATGAGCTGACATATTCACAAAGCCGCTTGAGAAAAATACATTTGAATATATCAGACAAGAATTTTGTATTACTGCTATGTCTGACTGAGTTGTTCTCTAGACATGTGAACTTTACTTCTGAGCAAATTGCAATATCTGAGAGAAGCAAAAGGATGCCAAGCTTCGACTCAAAGCAAATTGCAACATCTGAGAGAATCAAAAGGATACCAAGCTTCAACTGAAGAAGCTACGAGGACTTGAGAAATTAAAACATCGTTTGAATATATCATCTTCTGAGTGGATACGGCAAAAGGTTTGATCGTTCAAATTTTTGGCTCGTAAGTAGTAATATTTTTAGCAACAAACAAGGTAGGCACATCTCATTCTTTTTAAAATATTCTGCGAAATATTGTGATTGGGTTGATTTTACTGATCGCCTTGATTAATTAGATTAATTTGATTGAATTGACAATCCTTGTGCATGACAAGAGAATACACCTAGTTAGGAATGCTACTCTTACCATCCGTAGCATGAGGGCACAAGGGAAAAGTGAAGAATCCATAAATCATCTGATTAAACAGAATGGATTCTTAAATGAAATGGATTTTCAGCGTTATGTGCACTTCTGACTGAGAGAGAAATTAAGGCAGCAAATGATCTAGCGACACATGCGGAAATGCTTCTAAAAAGGGAAGTAAAGGGGAAAGGAAAGGTTGGGGAAACATCTAGGGTCTATACTGTAGAGATGGAGAAACATCTAGGGTCAATACTGCAGAGATGAACTCCGAGACAAGGGAAGAAAATATTGCTGAATTTATGAGAATGGAAGATGATGAAAAATTCTATGACAAGTTTGAAGAAATGGAGATGAGATTTTTGGCTAAACAGGGTGAAAGGGAAAGTATGTTCAGATCTAAAAATCATCATGAATCTTACAAGCACTTGCTGAGAAAGTATTCATTGCCAAATAGACTAGTAGAAGTTGAATCCCTTGAAAAGGTCGGCCTGCATATTAGTACTTTGCTTGCATATTCTGATCTTAAAACTCTTTGCAATTTGCGGACACCTTGCTTCCCTGGATTAACTGCTTATTTCTACTCAAACTTTTGCATCCCTGATAGGAATAACATTCAGTTCTCTGTACTTGGAAAGGACTACACTCTGAGTGTTACAAAGCTTGCAGAGATTCTCAAGACTGAACACTTTATTTGCACTCCAATTCCTGTTTCAGAAAAGAATGGGGCAATTTTCCAAATTAGAATTTTTTTAAAAAAAATTACCAAAAAAGTTAAAAAAAAAACCAATTAGGTACCGCTCGGCATATAGGCCGCCGAGGAGGCCCAATCAACCCAATTTGGCATTTTAAACCAAATAGGATACCGCTCGGCATATAGGCCGCCAAGGAGGCCCAATCAGCCCAATTTGGTGTTTTAAAAAAAATTACTTTTATGGTAATTTTTTTAAAAAAAATCTAATTTGAAAAATTGCCCAAAAGAATGTGCTCAAAGATCTCTCAACAAACAATGCAAGTCAATGTCCAATGATATGCATTGTCCTCCACAAGATTATCGTAAACTGCCTTAGACCTAAGAACTTCTCTCAGACCATCGCCAGATATGAAGGGAAGATCATCTGGGCCATTCTGAGCAGAAAGCCATTCTCTATTCCTCATAATATATTTCTTCATATTTAGAGGACAATAAAGAAAGGACAAGGAAAACTTCCCCATGGCTCTCTGATAACCTTTCAGTAAATGAAAATTCAAATACCTCTTAGATTGAGCTCTCTTCAAGTTCGAAAAGGAACGACTGGCAGATCAATGTTGACCAGTATAGCGTACAATTTGGTTATAGGACTTTGGAGAGACAAAAAGAAAAATGTGGTACCTGTTGAACTCACAACAACAATATCAAATTCTGAGGTCAGTCAAAAAAGGAGGTTAGAAACTGAGAGTTTAAGATCTGCTGAACTTACTAAAAAGAAGAGGAAGGATGATCGCTTGATACCGACAGATTCAGACTGGAACGCTTCAAAAGACTCTAAGTCAAATGATCAAAACTCTGACATTTAGCTCACATAATTTGAAGGAGTCGAATAGACCAAAGGCACATCTGAGGGGGAGATTCTAGAGAGGATAGTTGATGCAGACACAGCAGAAAAGATGGTGTCAGATTAACGAGCTCATGAAAAAATCGCATCATCTGAGAGAAGTGCTAGGACTCAGGGGGAGTAATCGAATGCAGGCACTCAGATTGATGATGACTTTAATGTAGTCAGAAGGACAAAGGTCCTCAAAGGACTTGTACTAAAACAGAGAAAGAGATGGATCAAAAGCTGACAGACATTTGGGCTTCTCTGCATTTTGACGTTGAAGGACTAAAGGTCGGAATAGATTCTGAGGCTGAGCAGAGAACAAAAGAAATTGTAGGCCTCTCAGAGTCTCAGTTGGGCATTGTAGACATTGCGATCCTAAATCTGAAGTAGGATATGGACCAGAAATTCAGCTAATTATCCAAGTTTGTCCTAGTTCAACTTCCTCGACCAAGCCCCAATAGCTTCAACTTCAGCCCCATCAACATCCAATCCAGCTCCAAACCCCAAATATTAAAAAGACTTCCTCGTTGATCAAATTTTTTAATCATTTTGATGTTTGGGATCTACACTTGAATCTTTCTTGTTCTGAATATGTCTTGATCAGTACTCTATCATGAACCTTTAAATTATTAATGGACATGTGTTCGATTTTTGCTATAATCAGTGCTATAGAATTCAGTACTAAGCACTCTCGAGCCGTTATTGAATACTCTGTGAACTTTATGCTTATACTGTGATGTCATTTGCTTGACGCAGGGTAGCGATAAACAGTAAATCAATTTCTCAAAATAAACTGTATTTAATTAATCAAAGTCTTTAAATTACAAAGAGCGGGTGTACTTTATATAGATAGTACTCCTAAAGTAAATAGAATTGCTCAAAGATAACATAAAATAAATCGAATCTAATTTAATCAAACGGAATTGAAATCAAATATCGCGATTATCTATATCGCTAAAATTCTTAAAATAAAAAAATACCTAAAACTCTATCTAAAATCGCAATATTGGGTTTTTCTCGGAAATTATATGCCAGTTGTCCTGCATCATTGAATAAACTGTATTCAATTAATCAAAGTCTCAAGATTACAAAAAGCGGATGTACTTTATATAGATAGGACTCCTAAAGGAAATATAATTGCTCAAAGATAACATAAAACAAATTGAATCTAATCTAATCAAATGGAATTGAAATCAAATATCACGATTATCTATATAGCTAAAATTCTTAAAATAGAAAAATACCTAAAACTCTATCTAAAATCGTAATATTGTGTTTTTCTCGGAAATTATATGTCAGTTGTCCTGCATCATTCTCTTCCTCTTTAGAAAACTCGTCCTCGAGTTATAATGTGGTGTCTAGATACCCTTTCTCTTATAATTCCAGTGCCTCCACCTATTCCTTTTAAAAAACCTGATTGCCTGAGCGGGTCGCTTGATAATGGGCTTTACATCAACAATTTTCTCGTCCTCCACATAAACATCAGCAACCTCTTGATGATGAGCATTGACCACAGTCTCTCCCTTGATCAAAATCTTTGACTCGCTCGGTTTTTCCTCGGTGCTTCCTTTTGGATTCTCTTCACATTTCTTTACTTCTTGGGCATCGTCCCCGTCTTGTTCGCCCGCTTTCTCATTGGAAACCTTGGCTTTGAGAACGATCTCCAGGTCTTTCTACTCTATATCTTCTTCCACCCTCGGTTCCTCCTCTAATTTCTTGAAAAGCTGGTCCTTGCACTAGACAAGAGTTGCTCCCTCGGGTTCCCCAATTTTGAGGGCTTTAGAGGCCATAGCAAGAAAATGGGGGAAAGAAGGGTACAAAAAATCTAGCGAGTGGTTGGACATAACGAATCTTGTTCATAATTAGGTGGAAGGAACCGAACCTTTAACATTTGTTTCATCCGTCTCCACGTTCGAATGGGCGCTTTTCCTTGTTGGCATCGAGATATTTGCGTCTGCTCCCACCAGGCTAAAGTGTCGCGCCTCAACTTTTTCGCCACGAGTTTTACTTGGTCTTCCTTATCTATCTCCATGGCTTCAAAGAACTTCTCAACTTCCTAGAGCCAATCTCGAAAGTCTTCAATATCTGAATTGCCATTAAAGGTAGAGAGATGAACATTCAATTGATATTGATCGGAATATCGTCGGTAACCTACGTATCATCGACCTCCACGAATAGGCTCATCTTGGAATCCACCATACTTGTGACCTCCACGAATAGACACGTCTTGGAAATCTTCTTCTTCAAAACCTCGACATAGGCTTGTTGCCTTTGTCGGTGATGTCGGTGATTTGCCTCGCGATCCATAACTACTTCGGGATCACGAGCGATAGGAATTCGCTCGGCTAGAAGAACGCCAGGTGTGTGGCTTGGGTTTGCAGAGAATCGTTGGGTAGCGACAAACAATTCTTGCATCGTCCATCAGCGGTCTTGCAGAGCTCGTCGAGTTTTCTCGGCAAACTGGGTAAACACCTTCCGTGTAATAGGCTCACCAAGATGACCATCAGCTACGGAAGTATATCGATTCATGTTATGAGACATCGTTGCCAGAAGAAACCTTGCTTTGATACCAAATGACACAGGGTAGCGATAAATAGGAAATCAATTCCTCAGAATAAACTGTATGCAATTAATCAAAGTCTCTAGATTACAAAGAGCGTATGTACTTTATATAGATAGGACTCCTAAAGGAAATATAATTGCTCAAAGATAACATAAAACAAATCGAATCTAATCTAATCAAACGTAATTGAAATCAAATATCGTGATTATCTATATTGCTAAAATTCTTAAAATAGAAAAATACCTAAAACTCTATTTAAAATCGTAATATTGCGTTTTTCTCGGAAATTATATGCCAGTTGTTCTGCATCATTGTTTCACCCTTTTGATTTGCTTCACCCTTTTGTGCTAATGACAAAAAGGGGAAAAGTATATAAAAGTTGTATGCACAGGTTGAGAAGTTAAGTAGTACACAGGTTCGTACGTTCAACAGATCGCATGATTTAAAAAGTCATATTCTTTCATAAGTTGAACAGGTTTTGACTCGAAGCACATGGAAACTTCATGTCCTAAACAGATTGAATGAGATGTGCTACTATTGTATTATAATCTGAGTAGATTGACTAAATCTGAACATGTTCTATACAAGTTATTTTAATAGGATAGAACACAAAGTTATAAGCATCTGAGTACAATTCTACATTACAAGTACTATGCTCTCAAATACTGCTCATGATTAATGAACTAATACAAGTTCATGAGAACATATGGACACGAAATGTTGACTTAGTTGGAATCACATGTCTTCACAACATAGATGCTCTATACTTGTGTGCATACGTAAATTCTAAATCATTTTAATACAGGTCTTACAAGTTTTGAGATCATTCATGATACTATGAAATTAGATTTTGAAATTCATAACTTCTTCTTGCTAAAGTACAAGGAATGAATTGATAAATTATCTTTTAGCAAAATGTTACTTGAGTAACAAAATCATATGTTACTCCCGTCTTTCTATTCAAATATTTAATATTCTTATGGATGATTTTGTCATCATAAAAAAGGGAAAGATTGTTGAGAAAAACCCCTCAGTGATTTTGAAATTGACAAAACAATCCACGAACTCTTAGTTTTGGAATAATACCATGAAATACTTGTTTTGCATATTGTCCTTTGGTGCGGGGATGCACAGGATTGAATATGTCAAAAGGTGGCTCAATGTGATTCTGAGGGACTCGGATGCTGTGGAGCTTAGACCCTGAGCGGGAATAGCTCAGACCTTGAGCGGAACGATGCTCAAGATCTGAGAGAAGTGTTTGACGTGCAGTAACCAGAACTTCAAGAGAAATTCAAAGCATGACTTAATTCATCACAACGACAACTAATCAAGCTGCATCATTCTGAAAGATTCTCGAGGATAGAGATCAATTAAAAATACGGATCTAAGGAGACAAGCGTAACAATCCTATTGAAGAAATCCATCTATGGAAACCCATGGTGATAATTGTATAGGCGATTTGATCTAACAGGGAAGACTTTCCTTTGGCAATCCTCAATGGCTACAAGATCTTCTTTTGGATACAGTCTCGTCCAAATAGGCAGGTTTGGAGAGCAATCCTCTAGAGGCCTTGCAATGGTTAGTCGGATGAGGAGGAGTATAAAAGATATCTCAAGGTCGAAGAGAATAAGATTGGCATTAAGAGGGAATGGTGTTCAAAATTCCAAGATCGAGAGAGCTTCAGTTATTTATTTCTCCTTGATCTATCCATTGTAACTGTGAGAGGTGTACTTGAGAGTGTTGAGCGTTAGGTGTGGAGTCCTGCGTCTCAAAAGAGATCACTAAGTTGTAATATCTAAGCAGTTCATTAGGGGAATCCAGCCTATTGGCTGCTAGTTGAAGAATTGGACGTAGACTTGATCAATATCAAACTACTATAAACCCTATGTGCATCTTTCTCTATCCCTTACTCTAATTTGATTGTATATCTTGTGATAGTGAAATTGCACACTTAGCACACAATTCTAATATTGTTTGAGGGCTAAGCTACAAACTTGCTTGTGATTTTAATTTCGAGTTAAATTCTTGAAATTGCAATATAATCACTCATTCTTCCCTTTTCTAGGTGATAACGCTAGCAACAACAAAAATTACTATATACAAGCTTTGAAAGAGAGAAGTGATGTACTAAATTTCCTCGGGCATGATATTTGATCGAAAGGCAATGAACAATTTACATATAACAACCTTGACAGCCTCCCTGTATCCGCTATTACTTGTATAATCGACATTATTATACATGTCAAAATATATCGGACAGGAGAATGTTTTTCTGATAGTACTATTTGGAACAGTACATTCTCAACTGTAGAATTACACACCATCATTGCGTATTTTACATAAAGCACTCATTGATTGAGAGATAAGGGGTCAGAAATAACTGACGGTACTAGTAGATTGTCAGACTGTAGTTTCCTATTTTATAACATCTTCAATTGGATGGAATGTCACCTGATGCTCAAGCATATAAATGCTTCCCTTCTTTCACCTGTCCTAATGACCCAGCTCAACACATTTCCATTTACGAAGATTACTAGAGAATCATGGGTTTTGAATTATAAAAATAATTTTGAAGAAATTCCTATCATGTTCGACAAATTAACAGTACCATTTGCATTTTTGTAAATTACCCCCTAACTTTAATCCAAGAACCTTTTTTCCTTTTTTTTTTTTTTTAAGTTTCAGCCTTCAATCTCTTAATAGACTAATGCAGTAAATATCGACTACTCTGGTTTATGGATTACTCTGTTTAATTATTAATGCGGAAGACAACCCGTCACTTCGTGACGCTCTTATTATGCTGGCTTTTCTCTACGTTAAAATTAGGGTGAAATTCACCAAAATTCTAAACTATATTTATCGTGCAGTGTGACAAATTTGTCTTAAATTTTTTTCTTATGACACCAAGAACTCTAAACTTGTAATCATGTGACATGTTTACATCAAAATTTGATGTTTTAGGCGTCACAAGAAATATTTTGGGATAAATATATCACATGAGTAAAACCTTGGGATTTTTAGCGTCACTAATTTTTTTTTAAAGTAAATATGTCACAATAGTTTAATATTTTTTGTGGCCTTTTCTCTCTAAACTATTTTGCTCGAAAACCCACCAATGGATAGCTCTGTTGGTTAGGGTGTACTTAAAATTGTGTGGTTAGGCGCACTGATCTCAAGTTCGATTCTCCAGATGAACACCTGTGATTTAAGTGGGGGGTCATGGCGGTGGATTGCTGTGCTAGTCTTCCCCGACTAAGTGGGGGGTCATGACGGTGGATTGCCGTGCTAGTCTCCCCCGAAGAATAGTCGAGGTGCGTGCAAGCTGGCCCGAACACCTTGGTTATCAAAAAAAAAAAAAAAAAATTTGCTCGAAATCGTTGACTCCCATGTCAATTGACGGAAAAGATGGAAAGATCTCTACTTCGGTTGAGGAAACCCGGATTTAACCCACGGAAGCCAGCAAATTATTGCGTTGTTACACAAAATTATTTACAATCAATTGAATAACAGCTTTTGTCTGAGACAAAAATTTTAGAATGATACTACATAATATTTCTTCGCCTTGATAATATAGTTTATAGTTGGACATGGTCCTACTGCACCCTGGAAAGTTCGTCGATCTAATTTTGTAATCCTTTTTACTTCGAATTTCCCGTAACACACGAATTACTTGTCAAGTAATAAGCCATCACGTTTCTTGATAGTAAGATTAATGAGACCACGTAAATTGAGCAGGAAACCCTTAACAAATATAAGTGGGAGAATACAAATGCGAAACTTTCAAATTATGTAAACAACATTCTTATTAGCTCCATTTCTGCTGGTCAACATTCAATTCAATGGGGGTAAGGCACCGCAGTAAGATACTAAGGGTCTAATCCAAATTAATCACATATTGACTTACTCGAATCATCAAACCCAACCTTACTTTGACCCAATAGAAATCTTCCTTTTTATCTTATGAATGACCTCTCTCTTTCTCTCTCAGAACCACAGTAAGTTCAAATAACACTCTCTAGCGAACCACCTTGCAGTCGAGCCTGATCTCTTGGCCACCGGTCAAGCTGCTCATCTTGATCATGGAACTGATGAAGGCCTTATTGAACTCCTGCTGCGAGCTCGCGTACTTGAAGACCAGGGCCTTGGTCTTCGGGGTCGTGAGCAGGGATTGATCCGAAGAGAAGATGCTCTGGCCCCGCAGGAGCAACTTGAAGTAGACATTGTCGAAGGTGGTGGAGGTCGAGTCCATCGTGGATCCCGCATTCTTCGCCATGTTGCGTAACGGGCACACGTTGCGGAGGTTCGCCGCGAAGGACGGGCTCAACGATGGGTCGACGTCGGCGGTGGGGCTGAAGTTGTGGATCCTGTTTTGGAACGACGAGCAGTGAGCAAATCCCAGCGTGTGGCCTCCTGCATGCACGCGATAAAAGCAATCTTACATGACAGGTTACATGGCGGCATAATAAACCAATGACAAAATACTGCAAAACCACATCGTGCGATGATGTGGTAAAAAACAAAGTGGTCATGTCATAAATTTATATAAAGCTTTTCCCAAACGTTTGTGGGCAATGTCTTACCAGATAGAGCCACTAAATCTTCCATGGAAAGGCCTCTCTGGGAAAAGCTTTGTTGGAGTTGAGAGATGTTGAAGATGGGTGCTGGTAATTGCCTGGTGTCACTTGCCTTCGATGTTCTTCCATCTAGCCTCCCTTTTGACACATTCCAAGCGGGTCCTCCAGACTACACACCAGAAACATCACATGGAACATAAAGATGAACAAACATAACCCCTTCCAAAGCAATTTCATCATAAGTTGGAAATTTTTTTGTTTGCTCTTGCAATATTACGAGGACGAACCAGAGAGACAGCATCGCGAGCGGCGAGAGCCAAGATGTCCGCACAGGAGACGACACCAGGGCACAGTGCTTCCACTGCCTTCTTCGCATTGTCGATCACGTAGAACGCATGCAGCGAAATGTTGGGAGGTCCATCTTTCTCCGCCGTGTTGCCTCCCGTCGAGTTCAGCAGCACAGAACCATCACACCCCTATTTTTCATACCGAAGCAAACGTACAATAATATTGCTATAAGAGTACAGATGAAAATATTTTCTCCTTCGTTCAGTTTTTGTAACCATATGAATCAGGTAATCCGTTTGATGTAGTTTTTACTCTACAAAGGCGGCGACAAAGACTTCAGGTTAAGGAGGAGTGCAGGAGAAACCGGTATACTCTGATGAAGCAGTCGTGGAAGTGCATCCTCAAGAGCGCAGCGGGAACAGTATTGTCATTCGCCATGGCCTTCTCGACAGCAGCTGTGACCGTAGCCTCGAGCTGTGGGCAAGTGCTGTCGTAGTAGCTTGTGCTTAGTGCGCCGACAGGGGAGAGAATTCGAAGGATGAGAAAAGCGGAGACGATAGCAACTGGGGATGCCATGTTCGGACCTTTTTCTGAGTAGACTTTGTAAGACACAGGGCTGGTGCTGCCTGATGAATGATGAAGGACATGATGATGGTACTTATGCAGTGAAGATGACAGTGGTCACGCGACACACAGATTGAGGTTGGTAATTGGGGGAAAAGATAGGGTTGGTCAGCAAATTTGGTGATCAAGAACCACTGTTGGCTAGTGGAGCAGTGTTCTTGAAGTAAACTGACTGCATAAAACGACAACTCAATGTCACATTTGATAACTATTGTTCTAGTTTGAACTACTAAGTCAACTGGTCGATCGGGAGGGAAATGAACAGTCTTTTGATCCTGCGTCTAAACAGATAGATGTTTCAGGATCAACTATCCAGGTCAAGTTCAAATCTAAAGATATGGAAAGTTTGGACCGATGGTCGAACCAGGCATCCGGGACGGATGTGTGGCCATGGTAATTTTCCGAGGCAGACACTGCTCAGCCCCAACCTATCGAGGTGCCCGGCTATCATCCCCGGATCGTTTCGGTCCATCATCTGGTCATGCAGAACAAGATGGCCGGACATTCTAAGCACAAGCGCCGAATCTATTTTGTCAGTTGCTTTGGGCGTCTGGTTTTGATCCTCCATGATTCCAGGCTTGTGCAGACGGGACTAAATTCAACTCAAGTGTTGTCGTCAACCACCAAGTAACTTCACAGCTCAATTCGAAACTAATTGAGTTGATGTCCGTTAATTGCAAATTCCAATCACAATTACGTCTAATTCCCTAAAAAAACTCTTAATTTTAAGTCCAGCCCCAATTTCCCCGAATTTATTTTTGTCTCACAAAAAACCCTGGACTTTAGGTTTGGTGTCAAATCTATCCCGACTTTAGATCTAATCTGAAATCCACCCCGAATTTTGTTGTCTAGAAAAAATTCCCTTCTTTTTACCATCGAATTTATCCCATGATCCTATCCCAACTTGACATGGTATTTTCATGCCAATAACAAATCCATATTATCAATGTAACATGAAAAATTATCTCCAAAATGAATCCATTATGAGATATGTAAATTGAGAATGATTAACGGCCATGCTTAGATGGACGTTTAGTGTGGGCACATTTGGGACGAGAATTAAAGTTGATGATTTTTGTTAAGAGAAAAAGAGTTTGGGTAGATTTGAGATTTAACTTAAAGTTAGGGTTTTTTTAAGACAAAAAGAAAGTTCAGGGCAAAGTTGGACCGGATTTCTCTTATACCAAAAAAGTTTGGAACAGAATTAAAGTTAAAACTAAAATAAAAACTTTAGGAAATTAAGCCGTCACAATTAATAGTAATTACCATCATTCTTAGTTTCACCTTTTGTGCGTGTAGATGCGAAACTTCGTATGAAAAGAGTTAGACCTTGCAAAAGCAAAGGGCGTTAGCATAGAAGTTGACCGTTCAAAGGCTTTGATATAAGGGAGACAAGGAGGATAATGTTTGGTGGATAGGATCCAACGACCAAAGGCACTTTGGAGCAATGTAACCGCGGCCAACTAGTTGGTCCTTGTTCGGTTAGCTCATTAAATTGGAATCCATCCAAGGCCGAGATAATATTCTGTACATATTGAACAATGTCACGTGCCGGTGACACGTGAAGACACAAGCCAATCGTGAGTAAAAAATAAAAGTTAGCGACAAAATTAGACATATGAGTAGGATGAGTTAAGCAATGTAACCAGCCGTTTACTACAAGGTTAATCGGGTCAAACGGTAGAACTTGCTAGTCAGAATCTCTTGTCCGGGGCATTCTTCGAGTATGCACCACACCCTTCTATAAAACTATCTCTGTTTATGGTTCGATGCATTATCTTAGCTTAATCAGTCGGAAAATACTTAAGTCTTGTCGGTTGGATCTATCAGTCCATCTGCGTCCAACTACTATATGACAGACTAATACTATTCCCAGAAATTTAAATAACTAATCCACGACTTTTCTAGGATGGCATGGACAAGATCCTGCGCATTAGGTGAGTCAAGTGTGTTCGCACGACCTATTATGCAAGAGTAAACAGTTTTCGTCGGATGAGCCACTTATATGTTATTTGTTCTTAAGTAGGAATTCTAGGCATGTCTTGTCACTTCAAACCCAGTTGGAACTTCCATTTTCAACTTATAATGAAAAAAAAAAAATCGACCAAAAAAGAAAAACTTATAATGATGTTGCTTTCTAAACTTTGACTTGAGATCTGTTAGAGCGCACTGGTTATGTAGATATATGAGAGACAGGTGCCCAAAACTAAGGTTGCCAAAGATACACGCCTCACTTTACTAAAACTAAAACTCTGTTACATTACATGCAAAATCTTACTTGTCCGAAGTTATATTTTCACGTACTTTGATGAGAATTATATTGTTAATTTACATCTGCTGATTCAACAAATATGGAATTGTTCCTCCGACAGAGATGACTATTCTCCAGGAGCATTTAACAATTTGTTTTACATTGGACTTTATTTATTTCGCGAAACATGAATAATTTGAAAATTATTTTCCTTGAATTAATCGCTTGTATTACTAGCAATAGTGAGGCAATGAAAAAAGTTTTCACTATCAACAACAATTTTTGTCTAAACATTTTTGTGAATAATAAAAATATTTGTCGTTCATTCATTTTTCAAGTGATCAAACGATCATTTTTAGAAAAATAATAGTCATTCATTTTCCTCGAAACAAAACAGAGCATGAAAATGTGACATTTCTGGAAAATATTTTCCTAAAAGTAATTTTTCATGAAAATGATAATATTTTTTCCAATGTTTGGCTATGATATGAAAATTAACTGAAAAATATTTTCCATCATTTGGCGAGGAATTGATTTTCCTAAATAGACATACATTATTCAAGTGCTAATAACTTGTCATGGGTAAACCAATGAACTCGACACGGGCACCAGGTTCTCAAATCTTGATTCCCAACTCTTGGGCATGAGCACAGGTATTGAACTTGGGCCCACCTGAATTAAGCTCGAGAACTTAATGCATGTGCCTCTGCTCGGATCTATAGAGGCCGGCCCTAGTCCTCGACCCTAAGCCCTAGTTCCATCAAGGTCGACAAAAAACCTCGAGTGTTGAGGACCGAGACTGTCATGCCCTGCATCCTAAAAAGCGCACGAACGTCTTTTCATGGTCTTTCTCGCGATTATCCCCAGGACCGAATGACGATCGATACACTCACGGAGTGAAATGCATATGCGGAAGCGATAAATAAACTCCATACATAAGGCTTGATAAGATGACTTAGAATGCATAGAACACAAATACATAAGAATCGGTCTTACAACACCAAACTTCAAACATAAACCATAGCTGGGTCCAGGGATAGATGACATCTAATCAAAAGGGTGTAGCCTAACAAGATACTACCACCCTTTCCTTGATGGGTGTCCAAAAGTTAGGCACTACAGCTATGCCTAATTGTCAGCCCTACTATCATCTGACTCCACCTTAATTCTCTTAGGTTCAGACTCCAGTGGCTCTTTCGGGTCCGTCTCTTCCAACCTCTCCAGCTCAGCTCTGGAAATCTGTCTAGGATCGTTCTCAGTAATAGAGGGCTTGACGACATCATCATCAGGGGAAATGATCTCCTCGGAATCCACAGCTCCTAGTACATCATCGGGTATGACGCACTCCCTAAGTGGTCCGAAAGTGGTATCCCTATCTTTGTAGCCCACGCCAAAAAGGTGAGAGGTCTCTAGGAATCACCTCTCTCGTCAATCCGGATCGTACTAGCCTTCCTCAAACACATCTGGTTCAATAACCCTCGGCATCCTAAATAATGGAGGCATGGTAACCGGGGTTAAGAATTGGGGTCTGAAAATGTTGTTCCACAACGGGATGAGAATAAATCTCAGCAAGGTAACCCTAAATCTAAACTAGGCCATTAGTACCTCTAGAAATCGTACACGTGCAATTCTACTCAGCAATGCAAACATGGCAAATGAACTAATTAAAATGGAAATAAAGACAATGAAACATAGCATGATACTTAGGCACTTCCATCCAATTCGATTTAAGTAACAATCTCAAAACCAGGTCTAAGTTTCATACTAAGGTAATTCACAATTATGAGTTTCCAGTCATGTACAAGGAATTCAATTGCACAAATAAACCAAGCCCTGTACTCAAGCATTCAATAACTCATAGCTTGTATAGTGATATGTTACTCAAAGTGGTTCCAATTCTCAATGGCCAAGCCCGCGTATGAATGCCTCAGGCTAATATAATTATTGTACTCGCGTTAGTACGCCTCAGGTTACAATGTCATTATCGGACCCGCTTTAATATGCCTCAGGTCAATCCTGCTACTAACGCATCAGGATATAATCAAACCCCGCGTCTAACGCCTCAGGGTAATATGTTTTAACCCCGCGTAATACTCATCAAGGTCAAATGTGTACATATAACTCAATCAATGAATGACCAAACAAAGCGAGTTACACAATTCAATTAATCGAACTCCAAAAATAATCTTAAGTTCATGCTCGATGTACTCTAATCACCCATGACCAGCATTAGACTCATGAAGTTAATCAAGACAACACAATTTTGGTTCAAGAACATCTTAAGCACCGTTTAGAAGAAACATTCACCAGCAAACATTTGGAAGCAGCGTTCAGAAGCAACGTTTGGAAGCAACATTCAGAAACAAATGTTCGGAAGCAACCTTCGGAAGCAACATTCAGAGGCAACATTCGGAAGCAAATGTTCAGAGACAGTATTCAGAAGTAAACGTTCAGAAGCAACATTCAGAAGCAAGTCGTTTAGAAAGAATATTCAAAAGCGAGCATTCAGAAGGAACATTCTGAAGAAGAAGCAATGTTCAGAAGCAGAAGCCATGTTCAGACGCAGAAACAATATTCAGAAGCACGATATTCTCAACACTCACAGCCCTTAAACTACCTTTGATCACCTTCAAATCCACCATTAAACACGTATATTAGTAGCCTAAAGTCCTAGGTAATGTTTAAGAGTAACTTATCACAATTTTGCTCAAGATAAATCCATCAAAAAGGGCCACCAAGTCGCGGTTTCGCCTAGGCAAAGCTGGTCCAGTTCATGTCCAGGAAAACAACAAGAAATTAGCCCTTACACCTCCAACGACTTCCCATAAAAACCATCCTTTGGTCACATAAAATCTTAAACTGGGTTCGAGAAGTTAACCTACCAAGGTTGCACCAAGATAACACCCTAAATCATCCCTTAGTCTCTTGGTTTCTAGGCTTGGTTGGTGGCGAGTTTAATAGCAACGGACGGATGGTGGTTCGGCGAGGTGGTAACGTTGGCTTTGAGGCCTCTCGGCCAAACAAGAAAGAAGGAGAATGAGAGAAGGCGTTGGTCTCCTTGAAGCTAAACCGTGAGAGAGAGTGAAATAAGAGAAAAATGAGAGAGTGAGATGAGAGGAAGATGGTGGTTGGCTAAAGTGAAGTGGGAGGGAGAGAGAGAGAGGTATTATCCCAATTCAAATGCAAGAGGGTGATGGTGGGGTGGTTCATGAGTAAATCATAAATGAATGACAAGTGAATGACATGAATAGTAGTAGTTGTTATGAGGTTTTGACTAAAGTATCATGTTGTCATTCTTGTCCCCAATAATTCAAGAGCACTAATGGACACTCTTGGCCTTCTATTTTTGGTCAATAAGGAGATAGACAAAAGACCATCTTGCCCTTACTAATTTCTATAGGAATGAGTAATAACCTAAGGGTAAAAAGGTAATTTTCACTTCACGGTCCAGAATTTCACTTTTTCAATTCATGTGGGGCGAATCATAGTCTTATTTGTCCTTGATGAGATGATGTCCAATTTATTAATATTGAAATTCTTAAATATCCGACATCCAGTCTCGAAGTCCCATTTCATGTCAAACTTAATCAATTGCAATTCCAGTGTATCTCAAACTAACGGGCAACTCTTAGGAGTTACGCGTATCGACCCATGACTAATGTCACGTTTAAAGGTTATTCAAGCCATGGTGACCTTGGTTGTCATATAATTGCGAGGGTAAATCGCTAGTTCCAAAGGACGCGATTGTTAGGAATCGGTTGAAGCTAATTTACAAATCATACTATGGTCAAATGGAAACACCTGCGATCTAATTGTATGACATTAGAAAATCGTTCTAAAACCAATCTTAGACCGGCCTATAATGTCTCAAAATGTTCACTCGATAATCTTTATTGTCAAGATGCTAATCCATGATCAAATTTTTTGGTCAATGTACTTAAATCTTAGTTATCTTTTCCCCTGTTGGTTAGTATTCTCAAGAGTGGCCAACTCTGAGTGAGATTTAACTGAAGCGCACTGACGAGATATCTCATTCATCCATATTTCGAAAAGGGTCGAATTTCAGTATGTCACAACTCTTCTCCCCTTACGAAAATTTCGTCCTTGAAATTTACCATAAGCCCCGTTATTCCAAATAGCTGGGGGTGCTGACGCCTCATTCCTTCCTCACTTTTCTCGATGGTTCCCTTAGTTTCAAAATCTCAAACAGGTCTACGTACCTTAGACTCGACTTTCCTTCTCGAAACCCGTGTCTTAACGCCTCAGGTCAACATCTTGCTTAATAATGCTTTAAGATGAACACAAATCCTCGCGTAGTCACGCTTCAGTTTATTATGTGACGACATACACATGAGCTCAAGCAATTTGATCCACACGATAAACTAAGAACCCATCCATGCCATTTAAAAAGCTTAATACAATCAGATTCCACCTTAAGTCAGCCCTTATGACGTCATTTTGAACCAAGATAAATCAATCACAATGAGTCCTTACTCATTCATTCTCGACCAAAGCTTGAACCAATTACCAATAGGTCATCAAATCCATCTCTTTAGGCAATTGCTACTGTGGGCAGCTCTATCAGGTGTAACTGCTCTTCCCAACTTCTTTTAAAATCTGTGACACACGTTTGCAATGTAATCTCGAGCGTCTGAATCATCCTTCCAGACTGTCCATATGTCTGCATATGATAGGACGTACTATATCATAACTTCGTCGCCATGACGTCCTAAAGACTTACAAAAAAAAGTTGTGATAACTTAAGATCCCTGTCCGACGCAATCGTCACCGGAACTCCATTCAGACGAACTATCTGACGCATATACAACTCGGCATACTCATCCATTGCAAAGTCCTTTCGCACAACCAGAAAATGTGTAGACTTAGTCATTCTATCTACAATTACCCAATTGAGTCATGACTTCTTTGACTTCAAGGCTATGACAAAATCCATCGTAATGTGCTCCCATTTCCATTCGGGGATCTCATACGGTAGAAGTAATCCGTAATCCGCCAGGCTTACAATATTACGTCTTCACTTGTTGATACGTCAAGCACATGGCCTCATGCTTCGCTATTTTACTTTCATTTCATTCCACCAGTAATGCTAACACAAGTTCTGATATATTTCTGTGTTATCCGGATGAATACTATAATTACTCTATGAGCTTCTAACAAAAATCCCTTCCTTCAGCTCCTCATCATTAGGTACGCACAATCGCCCACAAAACTTCAATATCCCATCTTCTGATACTTAAAATTCAAGCTTCCTTTAGGCCGCATCCATTTCTAGGATCTTTTGGATGCTAGGACTGCAAAGCCTAAACCTTTTCCTGAATCTCCGGTTCAACTCTTAATGTAGCCAATAAGCTCGACAAATGACAAACCTCAAATTTAAACTTTGAGTCCCTTATTCCCTCAAGTAGAGTCCATTCCTTAACTATCAAATGTGCGATGCTCGATTTCCGACTAAGTGCATCCGTTACTTTATTTATCTTCCTAGGGTGATATAGGATATCACAATCATAATCCTTAAGCAACTCCATCCAATGATGTTGCCTCATTTTTCAATTCCTTTTAGGAAAATGGGTACTTCCAACTCTGGTAGTCCGTATAAATCCAAAACTTTTCGTTACACGAGTAATGCCTCAAAATTTTCTAGGACAAGATGATCACATCAATTTTCAATCATGTGTTGGGTAGTTTAACTCATGAGGCCTCGACGGTCGCGATGCATATGCACTAACTCTTCTATGCCGCATTTGAACGCATCCTAGTCCTTTTGGGACGCACCACTATAGGTCCCATATCTTCAAGAGCCAGACGGTATCACCAATACCAGTGCAGTCGTCACCGTATGCTTAAGCTCTTGAAAGCTTCTTTCACACTTATCCATCCATTCAAATATTGTTTCCTTCTTCATGAACCTCTTCAAGGAGTAGCTATCTCAGAGAACTTTTCCACGAATCTCCTATAATAAACTACCAATCCTAAAAAACTTCGAACTTTCGTAATTGACGTTAGTCTTGGCCAATTCGTAATTGCCTCAATCTTTAAAAGATCCATTGATATTCCATTCCCAGAGATTACATATGCAAGGAAAGCTACCTTATTTAGCTAGAGCTCGCACGCGCTAATTTAGTATAGAACGAGTGTTCTCTTCGGGTCCATAGAACTATACTTAGATGTTGCTCGTGCTCTTCAGGGCTCTTTGAGCAAATCAAAATATCGTCAATGCACACTAAGACAAACTTATCCAGAAACTCCTTAAATACTCAATGCATCAAATCCATGAAAGTAGTTGGGCATTAGTCCGTCCAAACGGCGTAATTATAAGCTTATAATGCCCATATCTTGCATGAAAGTCGTTTTGAGTACGTCCTCATTCTTTATTCTTAACTGATGTTAACTCGTTCTCAAGTCTATCTCGGAGACCATTGACGCTTCTTGAAACTGATCTATCAAGCCATCTATTCTTGACAACGGATGCTTGTTCTTAACGGTTACTTGGTTCAATTGCAGGTAATCAACATACAAACGCAATGACTCATCCATCTTTCTTACAAATAGCACTGACAATTTCCATAACGACGTGCTAGGATGAACGAATCCTTTATTCAGTGGATCTTGCGTTTGAACTTTTAACTCTTTCAACTCTGACAAGGACAACTCGTAGGGCACCTTTGAGATCGGCTCCCTTCCAGGAGTTAACTCGATCGCGAACTCCACTTCCCTTTTAAGTGGCAATCTCGACAATTCTTGAGGAAAGATATCAGGAAAATCATGCACCACGGCCATACCCTCTAGCCTCGGCTCCTCAATCATCAAGTTAACTTCTATAGCCATATAGGTTTGGCACCTTTGGTCTAACAACTTAGTCACCTCAAATGACGAGATCTAATGGATCGAGGTCCCTTCTCGACTCCCTATAAATTCAAATCTAGGGTGACCAGTTGGGTAGAACTTGACCACCCTGCTACTACAATTCAAAACAGCCATTTGTTTATCCAACCAATCCATTTCAACTATGTATTAAGATCACACATAACCAAGACTATCAAGCCTCTCAATTTTTTCTTATTACCAATGACTACCCCGTAGTCGGGACATCTTAAAGAGAACAACGCATTATTCTTTAGGGGGGGTGGTAACATGCAACATTACTTCCAATGGTTCAGCTCAATTTTGGCCAATTTAATAAGTTGTTCAGGCACACGTGAGTGCGATGCTCCTGTCTTACATAGCGAGGTCCATTCATATGCCTCTATCCACAAAGTCAACAAACCCAGCTAAACTAGTATGCCGGTTTGCCAATATTCTACCCGGCAGGAGGGACGAAACATCAATCTCCATATTAGGCCTCTTACCAAAGTGACGGTCATCCTTTATAGGTACGTACCATGATCTAAAATCAACAGTCTTTTCCTTTAGATCCCTTTCAATCATTTTGCCTCTTTCACTCGCATCATACTCAACCATTTGACTCTTCTTTACAATGCTCATCACAATTTCTCAGATGCAAGAGCACCGACTGACTATGGAGTTTGGGTCTTAATGCAACCCTGAACATCCTTGCCCTGTCCAAAGGGTCCTCGACCATCCTTGGTGCGTACTTAGACGGCCTTGAGATCTCTGTCTCACATTGGTCGATGGTCATCTTATTCTGACAAAGCTGTTGGAACTTGACCAACTTCTACTCCTTTGCAGTTTCTGAGAGATACTTTCCATTGAATGACTCGGCGAAAGCAATCCGATTTTGGTACCGTACTTTCAGGAAAAACTCTTCCTTTGGTAACCTTCTACCAATCATTAGCAGTACCTTGGGAAGGTAACTATTAGGGTTACTTTCTCCTCAGTGTACCCAAAAATTCTAAGGTCTTCTTCCAAATCCTCAAACTAGAGAGGAGCAGTCTCAGAATCATCTTTCCCGTCAATCTTAGTCAACTTCGATTTTGTAAACTATTCCACAAGTTGGCCCATTCGGCGATTTTTATTCCCATCTCCAATACCATTCATTCGATTACTACCATTAGCTCTATTAGCAGCAGCAACAACGGTCTCAGTTGTTTAGGCAACAGCGGCAGCTCATTCTTGAGCTTGCCTACCCATCAGATTCCTTATTTCCCTTTTAAGGCTCCATTGACTCTATTGACTCTTGAGACTTCCACAACCTGTGGTTTCGAGCTAGACGCTCCTTTGGTACCCTTACCTCAGTTGTTCATCCTCACTAAACTTTCACATCACATGAACCGCTACAATTCCATCAAGAAATTAAGAAACTAAGTCATCTACTCAAGTCTAATAGTTCTAGACTGCTCACAATGGTAGCAATCATAAGCTAGCACTCAATTGCCTGGCAATTCCGATCAATCCTCAACTAGCAGTCAATTATAAACAATCCTCAACTAGGCGAACATCAAGTAAGCACTTAATGCATCAATTCAACGAGATACTCGTTCGTACTTTTAGTCCTACCACACTGGCGACTTAGCAAAATCACTATCACGCCCCAAACCCGTCGAGCGCGTGAGCATCCCGCCAAGCCGTGCCTTAATGAATGCTCCAGGATCCAACATCCAATAATCTGAGCACTGACAGAAATACACATGCGGAAGCGATGCCATCTCCATTCGTATAGATATAACCACATACGATGACTTACGACAAATACATCAAATTACCTTAACAATTACTAAAAGATCGATTCCTAATTCAATATCTGAAGTAAAATCTCAATATCCACAATTGGCAATTCCATTATAAATACAACAGGTCAATTATCTCTTCAAATGCCACTCCTTGGCATGCTCGTGCAACCTTCGCCTAGAACCTGAAAAATGAAGCCCTCACCGGGGTGAGATATAAATCTCAGTAAGGTTGGTCCTAACCTTAGGTTAGGAGGTTAGGACCGACCGTCCACTCATGCACTCAACTATCCCTCAATTATTCTAAACTCATAATCACACAGACGCATCAAGTACAATTCAATAAAACAACAACGTGCATATGGAAGGCATGCAATTATAAACTCACGTCACCCTCAAATAATCATGCACACTCGGCTTGCCACTTCACCACATGCACCAATCTCCGCCTGTCTCAATCTCTTAGCCCGCGATTAATTCGCATCAGGCTCGGTTCGCGTAAACGCATCAGACCGTCATTGGCAACCCGTGTAAACGCATCAGGTTCCGATGAATCTCCAAGCAAATTCGTCATCTCACGGATTCCACCTTACGATCTCATCGCATCAAGGTATTCTCACAATTCCGTCCCGCGAATAGTTCGCATCAGGACCGTGGCTATCTCAACACCACGATCTCGTCGCATCAGGGCGCCACGCAATATTAATTCTACCCCGCGATCTTGTGGCATTAGGGTATCCATCTATCGCCCCGCGTCTCATATGCTTCAGGGCCTCGCCATGTCAGGCTCATGCCACAATCATAACTTATACTATGACTTCTAATTCATTTGCACACACGATACCAAGTGCAAATTCAAGCGAAACTCGAAAACTTCGTGGCATGCCAAGCAAATCAATAATATCCGGACATGGCAAATAACTCAGGCATAAACAATATCACACACAATCATCCTATAACATCTTAGGATATAATGAAAGTTACCCCCTTGGGCAAATTCTCATAACTCAATCCAATTGAACCGCGACTCGCCCAATTGGGTTCAATCTTCCTAGCATAAGGTTAGGAATTCCCTTACCTTTGATTTGGCAACTCAAATCTCCCCTTGCAATGGCCTCAAAGTCTCAGCCCCTTAGGATTCGAGGTCGAACGCGGCGCGCAACCTATAATTTCAACGAGTTTCGTCAATTTCCATATCCGATTCCTCAATACATCAACCCCAATCATCCATAACATAACCCTCAACACCTCATCACATCTTAAACATCAATTTGGGACCCAAAATCACCAATCCCAGCCTCCAACAAATTCTGTTTGCCTGGAACCGAACCGGTCCTCCTCGGTTCCGTGCAAATCGAACACTACCGGTCCTCAATCTACTCCTAAATCCATCATTCAATCATAACCCTACCCCTTAACATTCTATCTAGGGGTTTGGGAGGCTTACCGAAGGTTTGAAATCAATTGGTCGCCGGAATTCCGTTGAAATTCGCCGGTTCACCCAAAGGTCAAAATCCGGCAGTTTTCTGTTCAAGATTTGCAAGGCCATTTTGAGGTCAAAACTTCCTCAAATCACTCTCAACTTTTTACGACAGATTCATCTACATGTCTACTAAGTCTCCACAAAATTTGACCTCAAAAATCTAATATTTAGGCCTCTAAAAGGGTAAAAAACGTTACCTACTTCAGGCTGGAGCTAATTCCGTCAGCTCTTGGGAGAATCTCTGCTTGGGACTCCTCGGTGCTCCAATCGACCTAATTCTTGTTCGAGGACGTCGAAAAGATGTAAAGCTTCGTCGATGTGTTCAGCCGGTGGCCAAATGGTGGCCGGAGACTGGTGTCGGAGCGACCGAATAGCAGCTCCAGTTCTGATCGCAGGCGCAGAATGAAGAGGGAGAAGTTGATGGAGATTTTCGGTGGTGAGGGAGTGTGGCAGGTCAAAATGGAGTAGAGAGAGAGAAAAAAAGGCTACATACTCAAGACCTTGGTCAATGGTTGAATGTTAGGTGTGGTATAGTGGATTTGACCACTCTTTTGCCCATCCATTGACACATGTCCCACTTGTCATTCCAATTGATCCAATGGCCTCAATTAATCCACTTTTTCGGCAGCCATGGGGGAGGATTAAAAGACCAAAATGCCCTTCTTCAAATGCAAGGGCAAGATTCTAAGCTTGAGGGGCAAAGTGGTTATTTTACCCCCGAAGTTCAGAACGTCATTTTTCTCGTTTCTGAATCCTTCGATAGGGCGACGACCAATCCAAATAACGTTGGAATTCTTGATTTTTCATTTTCAATCTTTCAGGACTCATTTATGATAGTTTTCTCTATCAGACGTGGTTCCAGCCTATCCCGAACTAACGGGTGGCTTTTGCAGACATTACGCGTATCGACCCCGTGATTCATATCACGTTTAGGGCTCGTCAATTCGTGGCGGCTTTGGTTGTCATGTAATTGTAAGGGTCTATCGCTAGTTCCCTCGACAATCCTTATGGCCTAAGCGTCGTTTCCTATCCGAGTTCCCTAGGTCCACGTACCTCGTCTCGCGTTAGCCTTTCCCCTTTGGTCAGTATACTCGAATTGATCAGGTTCGAGCGGAATACGACTGAAATACATCTCTAGATATACACTTCTCATTAATGAGCCTGAAATTAACTGAAAATCAGAATGTCACAACTCTTCCCCCTTAAGGAAATTTTATCCTCGAAATTCGCAACCTCCTACCCATCCAATCTTTTGGGGTATTGGCACCTCGTCGCATCCTCACTCTTCCGGATAATCCTTTCCATGGCTTGACGATCCTGCTCTTCCTTTCCAATCCAAGGCCATCCCTCCTTAGGACTTATCTCCTTTAGCCCTCAATTTGATTTGCTTCTCTCCATTCTCTTTCGATATTGATATCATTTGCCATCAGCTTATCCTCGAGCGTTCACCTTATCTCCTTCATATGTCCAAACCATTATTACCAAGCCTTCGTCAGAATGCATTCTTAATGTCCACACCGTTTGGCGTATTACTCCTTTCAAACCAACGGAGATTTAGAGGCTACATCAACTTGCCCTCCATTAATCAAATTGAGTTATGGCCCTCTCGGCTCCTTCAATGATTACATGATTACTTCCGTAGTAATCCATTCTCGACTCCATCCGAAAATTTTCTTGGATCAAGGTGGTCCTTCAACTTTCATCATCATGTCATTCTCTTCCATCGACACGTCTAGTGCTCAACTACATGATAGACAAACTCCAACTTTCAACTTCATCATCGATGTATATATGCATCTTGACACGTCTTTGTGCCACCCCCAAGAAACACCATAATTCTCCCTTTGAATTTCAATGAGGTCATCTCCTTAAGTTTCTCTTCAATGCTGGACTCGTTCTTCCGTCCATGGGCCTCAAGGGTTCCATCCATTCCCATAATTCCTCCAGTATCGACGTTTAACCATGACACACCTCAATTTCCTTCTGGCCTGCAAGCTAGGTGATTCCAGTAGCCATCACCTTAGTCCATTAGCGAACTTCCAATTTAGGAGCTGAATCTCTCATTTCTTGAGGGAAGATCTGTTCCTCCATTGCCCATTTCTCAATGCTCATCTCTTAACTATAAGCATCTGTTAAACCATTCACCCTTCCTTAGCGATATGAACATTGCTATAACAACACTTGAGTGATCTCTTCATTCCACATGCCTCGTCTTCAATTCCCCTTAGGCAGTCCATGCTCTTAATCTCTTATAGTTCACATAACTTCGAGGTCTTTTCTTTATCCATGCAATGCTCTCATTCAATTCCCCTCGAGAAATTACTACGTTATTTTCTTGTGGTAGGTATTGACTTAAACCTCTTTCCACTCAAGTAAGTTTTCTCAAACTTTATCGTGAGCTCCAAGCATTCTAACTCATGCAGCCTCACTATCACGACGTACATGCGATACTCATTTCAAATCGCCTTGTTATGGCTCAAGTTTCATTCTATGTCGTGTCAATACGACCTTCATATGCTTTTTAATTTCCAACTGGAGTTTGTCATAGACAACGCAGTCATTAGCTTAACTCAGGTCCTCGAAACTCTTTTCATGTCCATTCACCCATTCGCGTTACGTCTCCTTAATCCATTTCACTAATAGAACAGCTCTTGTGGGGAATCTTCTCACAATTCGTCTATTACCACTTACCAATCTCAGTAATTTCTCAACTTCTCGCAATTTACATCGACTATAGTCGATCCATCACTTATTCCAACCCTCAAAGGATTTATCACTTATTCCGACGAGTGAATCTTACTTTATCTTGTCCACAACTTGCGCTCTTCACATTCAGCACGCAATAGACATTTCCTTAGAGCCCATATGACACTATCAAACACTGCTCATGTTTCTTATGACTCCTTAGATGAGTCCAATCCTCGTCTCTCGAGGTGGTAGCAACCAACTCAATCATTCCTTGGGCACTTGATTCGACTATTATCAACTTCTTTCTACCAAGTGTCGAATCTTCCAACTATTCCTCGCACTTTTTACTTGAGAGCTCAGACCTTGGCTCTTTGTTGTCACGGGTCTCCTCTAGAACCGCACGACATTTTATTTATTCTTGTCACTCCTCTCTCGAGAAGCATTAGCATTTTAGCCTCTGAGTTCCATAACTCGCTAATGCGACCTTATCTCAATTCCGTTCGTTCCATTGGACGTCAACATCATCCTGGAATTCAACATTGTCTACAAGATTGTCTCTCGGATTTCACTTTCAAGAATCATTCAAGTTCTGCGGCCTCTTTCTCGGTACAGACGCTCAATCATCATACTGAGACAATTTAGAGCTTTTCTTCCTTTTATCATAGGGTCTCTTACCTTAGGGAAAAAACTACACAACTCCGTGGCATTTCCTCACTTCAAATTCACCTTGTCCTTCCCGTTCCATAGGATAGCAACCTTGGAGTCTGCGCCGACGACGATACCTTTACTCTAGGATTCAAATGCCACCATGCTTTCACATTCTCTTTCCCATCCCTCAGTTACCTCCAGTGACAATATCTGTTCGTCCTTGTGTCTTCACCAGTTCACTTGTCAAATGGTCAATTCGATCACTTTGCAAGTATTCTCTAAGCGCTCTTTTCGCAGACTAAATCCTTCTCTAGATTCACAACCAGTCAAGACTATCAAATTCGTTCACTTTTCTTTTCGTCAATGGTCAATTCATGGTCCAATCGCCCTTTAAGATCAATGCCCTATTCTTTAGGGAACAACAGTTTATGATTTTATTCCTCACGGTTCCAATTCAATCAACCAATTCCAGGAAATCATTAACTCCAAGCAAATTAGTATATCGATTCTTCCTCGACCTCATCCATAAAAGGAAACGATTTACTACTCACTTTTCACTATGTGTCTTATGCCTAGGGAATTAGTCATTTCCCGTAGGTGCGTCTTATACTCATAATGAACACCTCTTTTTTCGTAATTCCTGAGCAGGAGTTCTCTTATTCATAGGTCTTTCAATCATTCTCCTCTTTAGCTGAGTCCTGTCACCATTCCTCAAAATCAGAAATAACAATCAGCCATATGGTTCTCATGTTCCAATCTACTTAGGGACTTATTCATCTTGTTCAAGGGTCTTTGACCACTTTTACCATATGCTTGCGACCTTGAGAACTCTGTTTCATACCAGTCAATCATCTTATGATCCTTGCAAAAGTATTAGGATCTAAACAACCATTGCTCTCAAGCAATCCCAAGACGATACTTCCCATCAACAACTCAACAGAAGTTGGCTAGGCAAATCTCATGCCTCTGAGTAAATCCTTCTTCTAGTCACCTTTCACCAATCCTCAATAGTCTCTTAGAGCTAGTACTGCCAAGGTCACTTTTCTTCTTTAGTGCACCCAAAATCTCTGAGGTTTTCTCACAAAATCTTCAATTCAGAGGGTGACAATTTCGAATCTCATCCTTCTACTTGACTCAATCAATTTCAGCCTTATCCATAACCTTACAAGCTTTTCTAAGCTCTCATGATCCTACCCACACATTCAATTTCGAAAAGGCTTACTCAGAGTCACCTTCTTCTGACTTCCATCACTTAACTCCTCAGTACTAGTTGTCTCAGCGACTTGGGTAACAATGGTAGCCCCTTTTTGAGCTCGCCTACCCATAAAATTTTTTTATTTCTATTCAAGGTTCTCGCGACCCACTCAACTCTTAGGTCTCAAGTGGTTCACAACTCGAGTTAATCGCTCTGCTGGTTTTCACGTTCTGGTTACTCATCTTTACTCAATTCTCATGATCCATCTTAGTTCTTGGATCTTTTCGTATCTCATATGCACAAGCCAAGTGCTACTCTAACGACCATACCTTAGTCCTTTAGTCTTATTAGGTTCTCATGTCACTTGAACCACTATGATTCCTTCTAGGAATCCAAGACTTAAGTCATCTACTCAAGTCCATCAATCTCAAGCTGCTCATCTCAATATCTTTCACCATTAACCAACCCTCTAATGGTTCTTAAGCAATTCCCAATTAATTGCCAATTATTTAAGGATCCCAAATCATCCTTGATCAGTAATCCTTCCTCAAGACAGCCTCAACGAGACAACTTCTCAACTGACGGCCACTACTAGGCTAGCCTCAACTAGGCAACTATTAAATAAGCACTCAAGGCAGCGACTCATTGAGTCAATAGCTCATACTCTAAGTCTAAAGGCATCCGCCACTCTAGCATAGTCATAACATAATATCTCATCTCAACATGCCTCGGTTCATCGGGTATCAATCCCTTACGTCATCTAACTTCCCAGCTATATCTTGGCCAAGCCAATCACATGAGGCTAATCATAACATGCCCAACAAGCCCATCACAACCATCGCTTTTCCTCTTTCCAAGGGCATCCACTTTCAAGCATGACGCCTTTAACCATGCCACTCATAGGCGCCATTACACAGGTCATGCCACTTTCAGTCATCCTAGATGAGAATCAATCCTATGCCGCACATCTCTTATCCACAATTGGACTCAACCTGATACCTAGGCTTCCCCTTTCAAGTTATGACTTGGGTTATTCCTACCTCTTGCCATCTTAGAGGCCTGCCAAGAGCCGCTCCTTGTCCAGACCTTTCTATCCTGACGATCACTCCCCGCCCACATCAGACCTGACCGTTGCAGGTTGTCCCAAGTCATACATTTATGAAGAAAGCCCAGCTCCACATGTCCCATACCATGTTTCATTACAGTTTATAGGTATCACATTAACTTATCCCATACCAAGCGACGGTTTATTAAGTCCAACAACGATAAGTCACTACATGCACCCTCATCAACTTTCGTTTCAAGCCACAAACATAAGCACAACATGACCGTCCTCATCGCTTGTCCTGTCAAAACTGTCTTCAGGTCAATTGTCTATATTTCGTTATATATCACACATCCAGTCAACATTCACATCAAATCCCTATGCATCCGATCACAACTATCTTCGATTCAGATATTCCTCGTATTCATCTCAACTCATATCATCCAAGGCTGACAATAACAATTGATAGCTAGATCCCTAAGGTATCACGCAATTCAATCCTGAATCTACTAATGTCAGCCGTCTCTTTATAATTCGTACTCCTCAAATTAGGGTCATTGATAAACCAAGATCACAATTATACACGTCAATTGACCCTCCATTCACAAGCAATTCCCTATTATACTCAAGCACAATTACTACCTCAAAATCCACACTTATGACTCTCCAATCCCAGCTTGCTTCCACTTAAACTTTAATCACCACATAACTCAAGATCATTCATTAAAGTCAACTCTAGGACCATTAAAGTACCTCACAAGTTCAAGCCTATAATCCTCAAGATCCAGCAATCCATGCTTAGTCCTATAGGCCTCAATATCTAACTGTCTAAAAGTCATCGCTCCTTATCACTCCAAATCTCAATCATATTAGATTAAGCTGACCTTGCTCTGATACCAAATCAATGGAGATGTCACACCCTGAACTCGTCGAGCGCGCGAGCATCCCGCCAAGCCGTGCCTTAATGAACGCTCCAAGATCCAATGGCCAATAATCTGGGCACTAACAGAAATACACATGCGGAAGCGATGCCATCTCCATTCGTATAGATACAACCACATACGATGACTTAGGATAAATACATCAAATTACCTTAAACAATTACTAAAAGATCGATTCCTAATTCAATATTTGAAGTAAAATCTCAATATCCACAATTGGCAATTCCATTCTAAATACAACAGGTCAACTATCTCTTCAAATGCCACTCCTTGGCAAGCTCGTGCAACCTTCGCTAGAACCTAAAAAATGAAACCCCCAGTAGGGTGAGATATAAATCTCAGTAAGGTGGGTCCTAACCCTAGGTTAGACCGACCGTCCACTCAGGTAGTCAACTATCCCTCAATTATTCCCAACTCATAATCACATAGGCGCATCAAGTACAATTCAATAAAACAACAACGTGCATATGGAAGGCATGCAATGATAAACTCACGTCACCCTCAAATAATCATGCACACTCGGCCTGCCACTTCACCACATTCACTAATTTTCGCCGGCCTCAATCTCTTAGCCTGCGATTAATTAGCATCAGGCTCGATCCGCGTAAACGCATCAGACCATCATCGACAACCCGCGTGAACGCATCAGGTTTCGATGAATCTCCAAGCAAATTCGTCATCTCACGAATTCCACCTCACGATCTCGTCGCATCAGAGTATTCTCACAGTTTTGTTTCGCGAATAGTTCGCATCAGGACCCTGGCTATCTCAACGCCGCGATCCTATCGTATCAGGGCGCCACGCAACATCATCACCACCCCGCGATCTCGTCATATTAGGGTATTCTCATAGTTTTTTCCTGCGAATAATTCGCATCAGGACCGTAGCTATCTCAACCCCGTGATCCTGTCGCATCAGGGAGCCACGTAACATCAACACCACCATGCGATCTCGTCGCATCAGGGTATTCTCATAGTTTCGTCCCGCGAATAGTTCGCAACAGGACCGTGGCTATCTCAACCCCGCCGTCTCGTCGCATCAAGGTGCCATGCAATATTAATTCCACCCCGCGATCTTGTCGCATCAGGGTATCTATCTACCGTCCCGCGTCTCATATGCCTCAGGGCCTCGCCATACTAGGCTTATGCCACAATCATAACTCATACTATGACTTCTAATTCATTTGCACACACGATACCAAGTGTAAATTCAAGCGAAATTCGAAAACTCCGTGGCATGCCAAGCAAATCAATGATATCCGGACATGGCAAACAACTCAGGCATAAACAATATCACACACAATCATCCTATAACATTTTAGGATATAATGAAAGCTACCCCCTTGGACAAATTCTCATAACTCAATCCAATTGAACCTCGACTCGCCCAATCGAGTCTGATCTTCCTAGCATAAGGTTAGGAATTTCCTTACCTTTGATTTGGCAACTCAAATCTCCCCTTGCAATGGCCTCAAAGTCTCGGCCCGTTAGGGTTCGAGGTCGAACGCGGCGCAACCTAGAATTTCAATGAGTTCCGTTAATTTCCATATCTGATTCCTCAATACATCAACCCCAATCATCCATAACATAACCCTCAACACCTCATCACATCTTAAACATCAATTTGGGACCCAAAATCACCAATCCCAGCCTCCAACAGATTTGGTTTGCCCAGAACCGAACCGGTCCTCCTCGGTTCCATGCAAATCAAACACTACCGGTCCTCAATCTACTCCTAAATCCATCATTCAATCATAACCTACCCCTTAACATGTCTATCTAGGGGTTTGGGAGGCTTACCAAAGGTTTGGAGTCAATTGGTCGCCGGAATTCCGTTGAAAGTCGACGGTTCACCCAAGGTCAGAATTCGGCAGTTTTCTGTTCATGATTTGCAAGGCCATTTTGAGGTCAAAACTTCCTCAAATCGCTCTCAACTTTTTACGACAGATTCATCTACATGTCTACTAAGTCTCCACAAAATTTGACCTCAAAACTCCAACATTTGGGCTTCCAAAAGGGTCAAAAACGTTACCTACTTCAGGCTGGAGCAGATTCCGTCAGCTCTCGAGAGAATCTCTGCTTGGGACTCCTCGGTGCTCTAATCGACCTAATTCTTGTTCCAAGACATCTTCGTCGGTGTGTTCGGCCAGTGGCCGAATGGTAGCCGGAGAATGGCGTCGGAATGACCGAACAGCAGCTCCAGTTCTGGTCGTAGGCGTAGAATGAAGAGGGAGAAGTTGATGGAGATTTTCGGTGGTGAGGGAGTTGTGGCAGGTCAAAATGGAGTAGAGAGAGAGAAAAAAGGGCTACATACTCAAGACCTTGGTCAATGGTTGAATGTTAGGTGTGGTATAGTGAATTTGACCACTCTTTTGCCCATCTATTAACACATGTCCCACTTGTCATTCCAATTGATCCAATGGCCTCAATTAATCCACTTTTTCGGTAGCCATAGGGAAGGATTAAAAGACCAAAATGCCCTTCTTCAAATGTAAGGGCAAGGTTCTAAGCTTGAGGGGCAAAGCGGTCATTTTACCCCCGACGTTCAGAACGTCGTTTTTCTCGTTTCAGAATCTTTCGATAGGGCGACTGCCAATCCAAATAATGTTGGAATTCTTGATTTTCCATTTTCAATCTTTCAAGACTCATTTCTGATAGTTTTATTTATCAGACGTGATTCCAGTCTATCCCGAACCGACGGGTGGCTTTTGCAAACATTACGCGTATCGACCCCGTGATTCATATCATGTTTAGGGCTTGTCAATTCGTGGCGGCTTTGGTTGTCATGTAATTGTGAGGGTCTATCGCTAGTTTCCTCGACAATCCTTATGGCCAAAGCGCCATTTCCTATCTTTTTTCCCTGGATCCACGTACCTCGTCTCGCGTTAGCCTTTCCCCTTTGGTCAGTCTACTCGAATTGATCAGGTTCGAGCGGAATACGACTGAAATACATCTCTAGATATACACTTCTCATTAATGAGCTGAAAATCAGAATGTCACAATCACAACATGCTATTTAACTCCTCAATCGGGCCATAGTCAAGCAACACTCAATGTCAAGTACGCGGCTTATCGAGTAGGCCAATCACAATTCAAGCAATCAAAGGTACACCTCAAGAAGTTATCATTTATGCCTCAATTCCAAACACATCTGCAACCTAGCATAACCACAACCAACTATCTAGCACGTCAGATAGGCATTGGCTAAACAACACTCATTGCTGATTACGAAGCTTTACGACCTTTAACCACCCAAGGTGATGCAAACCAAGTGTACCAACCACAAGCGCTAAATCAAATGCCATGCGATTCATGCCAAACTCTAGCGAGTTTCTAAAGTCTTGTTATCTAGCCATTCTAAGTCATCATTCCTTATTACTCCAAGTCTTAACTAACTTAGATTGAGCTGACCTTACTCTGATACTACTTAAATTGGGATGTCACGCCCCTCATCCTAAAAAGCTCGCGAACATCTCTTCATGGTCTTTCTTCGCGATTATTGTCGCGACTTAAAAATCGAGTTTCCAATCTTAGGTTAATGGATTACTAAATTAATTAATTAATTAAAGTAATTAACCTAACCCGAACTCTCCCAAGCCCTATTGAATTGCAACTTAATTAATTAGAGTTATTTAGAATTTGGAGTCGCCACTAATAATTTTTGGTAGGTTGATTAGAAACCTAAGTAAAACGGTGGTATAACCATTTTACTTCTACGAATTAGAGATTGTGGATTCGATGACTTAATTACGCTAGTTAATTAAAACTAATGCACTTTCGGTACTTTAATTTCATGAGATGTCCTAACTTGACAACTTAGATTGAATCAATTCGAAGCTTAGAAGATGTGTGATTTTTTTGGGCTTTCGCTTTTTTTTAGATGAATGCAATGCAGTGATACACAAAAATATGCCATGAATATGCTCTAAAATATGGGATATGCATGAGATATGCTAAAGATATGCATGAAACTAATGACATGTAAAAAAACATAGCAAAATGACATAGAATAATGGCGTGGCAATGATGCATGACCTGGCATAATGACGTGGCAAGGATGCATGACATGGCATAATGACGTGGTAAAGATTAATGACGTGGTAAAGATGTATGACATGGCATAATGACATGGCAAGGATGCATGATACGGGAAAACATAATAATGCAAGCTAAATTATGTGATGTAATGTGAATGACATTTTTTGTATTTTTTTTTATTTTCGACAATGCATGAAATTTGATTTAAAAAATATGCTAGGGGATTTCAAAAATATAAAATATATGAGGTGATATTCGAAAATATGAGATGCAAGATATGCAAAAGATGAGATATGCATTGGATGTGATTTTCGCCCTTTCCTTTTGAAATTTTCGGCCATGGCGAGGATTTTCTTAGAGGTTTTTGTTATCTTGACTTAATTGGCTAAAGTTTTATGAGATAAGGCTTCTAGGAAACCTCATCTTCCTAAAAAAAAATTAATTAGATAGAATTTCTAAGAAGTCATATCTTACTAAAGTTTTTTAGGAATTTTCAGAATATGACGAAAGCAAGTCAAGAAAACATATACATCCACATAGATAAGGAAAGACAATCGAGATCATATCTCCTTTTATTTTATTATTTTATTATTTTAAAGAAATTCAGCCTTGCAAATTTGAGATTAATTTTCTAAAGATAGCGGATAGGACCTAAACGGCGATAGGTCGAATCGACAATTCGTGACAAAAGGTTAGGTTTTGATGTTTTAGTTCGCAAAACTCTTCCTGAATTTCTGAAAAAATCTGAATTTTCGCTTTGATAACGGCATCAAAATAATGTAAAACGATCACCACAAAATTCAAGGGTTCACTTGTTAAGCCCTGACAAAATTCTGCATGAGTTAATGATATGAAATGCGCGAAAACAGCTTTACTTCGGACCAAAAACAGCGTGTGAAACAACATAAAACAGAATTGAAACAGAGGCAAAACAACTTGTTTTTCGACTCAAAGCGTCACCAAATCAGACCTATGAAAGTGAAGAGATATTACCTTGAATCGAGCCCGAAAGTTTGTGCTTCACAGCTATGAATTTGCTTGAGAATCGCCTCTGCACAGCGGTAAAACAGCCCTACGAGAGAGAAAAACGCCCTCCAAGCAGCAGCTCGGATATCTCCAATCAGCGGTGGATTCTGGACCGAACAGCTGCGAGTCCAACATCGAACAGCAATGAAGGATCTTCGGACAGCAAGGAAATTTGCTGAATAGCAGAAAAAATCAGCCTTGGACAGCGGCTTGCGGAAGGACTCCTCGGCGATAGCTCGTTAGATTAGCGCTACTGGTGATACTGGAACGTGAGCACTCACAACCTGCAAAAGGAATATTATTCAAAGTATTTTGTGGAAATAATGCCGCACGTTGCCCAGGAGACCACGTAGGAGTGCTACTGGAAGTCTTGGACACTAGGACTCCTTGCTAAAAGATAATCCTTGATCACCGAAGTGGAAACAAATCCGTCGAAGAACAAACGAGAGAATTCAGCCAAGTAACAAACGAGAGAATCCAGCCAAGTTTTCCTTTCCCCGGGATTTTTAAACGTTTGTCATCACTGGTGTCGAGAGATACCATACGATCAAAAGCTCTTGGACTTCTTGGATATTCTGCAAAATAATTCGTTCGGTGGTCTGGATGACATGGTGGTCTGCGACGTACGAGCAATAATTTGTTGCGGTTTCCCTGGAGCCTCTTTTGCAAAATTTTTATGGCCGTGTATTATGAATCGAATGGCCTCCTCATCTCTTTCGTGAACAGTGAGCTCCCTTTTATAGGACAAAAATAGGGTTATAAGAAAAGCGCCAAATAGTCAAAATATTCTCTCCTTCGTATCTTTTCCTGAATATTACCAATTAATTTTCCCCTATTATTCAACCATGTAAATATATATCTTCTTTATTGCTTGCTGCATTTGGTCGAATATACACCAGGGTATTGTCTTTTTGTGGCTGAATTTCCAAGATCCCAGCCCAACTAGGTCTTTTCGGAGGATATGATATCTTTTTTTTTTTCCTTCAGCTGCACGTATAATGTTACTGGCTCAATATTGCGCCAATTTTTCTCTTCTATTCACCCACGTAATGCCATGTTTCCGTTTTGTCTTGCACAAAAATATATTTGCTCCATCTAACCTTTTCTTGGCCGAGTTCTCTTCTCTCTCTCTCTCTTTTTTTTTTTGGTTTGCACACGATTTTATGAAAATTTAAATCAAGCAATATTAGCCATCAGCCATGGGAGGAAAGCAATGGGTTAGACCAAATTTTCAATTCATGCAAGTTACGTCTGTCGCGGGGCTAATGGTTTATTAGGTCAATAAAATTAACTGACGCAATTCAGACTCTCCTAAGTCTTACCAAATCGCAATTTCGATTTATTTATAAAAAAAAATGTTCAATTGGAGTCACCACTAATCATTTACGGTAGATCGATTAAAAACCTATATAAAATAGCGGGAGAACTATTTTATCTCTACAAACAAGAGAAAATGAGTTTGGGTACTTGGTTACATTAACTTTTCAATTAATGCCTTTCGGTACCAAATTTTCATGAAAAATACTTAATTTGATGATTTGATTTTTTTTGGATTTTTTTATTAAATGCAATGCGAATGCAGTCTAACTGTATGACATTGAGATGTTATGACATGGCAAAGATGCGTGACATGGCATAATGACGTGACAAATATGCATGACTTGGTACAATGACATGGCAAAAATGCATGACATTACATAATGACATGGCGAATATGCATAACATGGAAAACATGATAATGCAAGCTTATGTGATATGCAATGCAAATGACATTTTTTGTTTATTTTCGGATTTACGGAAAAATGAAACGAAAAAGGTTCAAAAGAAGCGTAATTTAACTTAAGAAAAGCATGGGATTTTTTTGGGATTTTTTCGAGCATGAAAACAATGAAAATTTGAACAAAAATAAACAATATTGCCCATAAAACACCTTTGAATCCGAAAATCTGATTTTATTCACAACATCCCTCGAGATTAGGGTTAGCAAGTGTATATTTTATAAAATAAACCGTTGTCCCTATATACATAGGGCAAACCTTAAAATTCTATTTAGGAATTAGCAATCCGCTCCTCAAGATTGAGGATATGATATCTAATTCACACGTACGGACACGATCGTACTTCGAGATCAAAGTCATATGTTGCCTGTAATGTACGTTTTCCGAAAGGGGCTATACACAATTAGGGATCATGTGTCATGGGCAATATTGTTTATCAAAGTGCAAATTTTATAAACACAAAAGGAAAACAATATGCAGAATATAAACATGCTAAATATAGAAATAGAGATTAATGCAATCAAGGCCACATGAATTTCGAAAAAACTCCCTAGGGGATTACCAAGATTTTAAAGGAGTAGCCTCCTATCCGCAAAGGATATCCATATCTTTTAGAATAGGAATAATTATCTCTAAGGATTTTCAAAATAACTTAGATAATTCCCAAACTTTAAAAGACATGTTTAGAGATTCCAATATCTTTTAAATCCAATTCACACATGACAAAATTTGGATATTTCAAATAGATTCAAAATCTATTGGGTTAAGATTAAGATTTCGAAATTTATTCAACCCACAAGATATCTTAACTATCCAGATAATCTACTTGAAATATTCCAAACCAATCCGCATTAAGCAAAAAGATTTCCCATAAAACAAAATGTCAATTATCTGTAAAAGCCTTCTTCAAATTTCGAAAGTAGATTAGGACATCATAGATTATGAATTTTCGAAGATATGAAGAAATTATGCTCAAGATTCATGATATATGCTCCATGTTCAACATCCACCGAATTAGGCAACCACATATCCGAAATTCGATTTATGAAACCATACTCTGTCTGTGAATCACTTCAGTATCCATCAAGCATTCAAAGTAGACGAAGAATATCATGGGATAATAAAAGTTACCTAATTTAGAGTTTGAACCGAAAAGACTTGACGGGTGAATAAACCTCGTCGGCCGCTGGCTATGGGATTCGTACACGCTTAGAGGACTTCGGTTGAATGAATTTGTGATAAACAAATCACGCCTTGAACATCCTCGGACAGCAAAGCAATTACATTGAAAGTGAAGTAATCGACCTTGGACTCTGAATAAGAGGTCTTCACAAAAAAAAAAAAAAGGAAGCTTAATTTAAAGAATACACGTAGTTCCTTAGCACAAACAGCAGCAAAATCAACCCCTAGTCGATGACATGTGGACTCTAAATCAGAATGAAAAAGTTGATTCCCCAGTCGTCAGACAAAGCAACACCGAACAACAACTCTTTTGATCTGGACGGTGATTAAAAACGGTGCTAGCTTGCAGGGACTTCAACGCACGAACGGGGTCACTATTTACGCCAGACAACCATGCTTTTGTGGTGGATGATGGGGCAAAGAGAAGAGGCCGTCGGTGCCGCTGGCGCCGGTCTAGGGAGGCCACCGTGATGTCGAGAAAAACTGGCGTCGTGTCGAAGTTCAACCAAAGGGCCCTTGGCTTCTTCGCTTTCTCTTTCCTCCTCTTTAAAATTCTCACGTAAACTCTCAAGTGCCTGTGGACAGAAAAAAAAAATTTGCCAACCCCCAACGTGAACAAAGCCTTCTATAACATAAAGCTTGACGAGTTGAGTCCTAGAATGAGTAGGAGTTGCGGATGACCGTCGGATTGCTTGTGACATTCCGGATTTCGACCCTCCTCGAGGCCATTGACAGGGAATGGAATCTCGAAGTTTTATATCGGGCAATGAAGAATTGTGACATTTGAAAGGAATTGGATGTCACCTCATCGAAGGTAATTTAAATCGAAAAAATGAAATTCCGGACGGTAAGTGTAAAATTACCATTTTGTCCCTCGAGGATTAACCTTGTCTTAAGATTGGAGCAAGGATATTTTAGTCTTTTGGTAAATTCCTTAGTGACTGAAAGCTTGGAGGGCATAAGGTCATTGAATGCAAGATATTATTAGCAAATGCCAAGTGTCAATACAAGAGATGAGTTATTCACTTAGCATTTAATCATAGTCAAATCCAACTACCATTCCAAGCTTTGATTCTCTTGGGGATTGAAGAAGACTTTTCTCTCTCTCCTCTCTCACTTTGGCCGGCCATCTCCCTCTCTTGCCTTTTCTCTCATGGAGCTCTCTCTCTCTCCCTTGCGCGCAGCTCGCTTCCCTGTCCCTACTGCTCCACTGTTTCGGCCATAACTTTGTCTTCCGATATCGAATTGAGGTCAAACTACCGCCATTTCAAACATTATTGTCTTTTGGTTCTAGGGACATATTATAAGCTCAATTTGGCCCAGCCGTTTGTTCCGTAGGTCTGTTTAAGTGGGCAAAGACCAGGCGAGTCAGTTTTGGAATCCGGTTTGAGGAAGAGCTCAACTTTGCCGACTTCAAGAGCTTGTATTGCTACCAATTTGAGGTAAGACCTTCTAAAGACATGATATTAAGGTTTGGTGGCTTGAGATTGAAGTTTAGTTGGAGATTAGATAGGTTTTGATGGTTAAATCTTAGTGGTTCTCCAAGGAGCAGAATCTGTCTCCTTCGACCAGTTTGGAGACCGAGCACTTTTGGAGGTCGTTGAAGTGTCGCCTTGCCTTGAAATTGCTGATAAGGCTCTCTAGGACATAGTGGTACATGTTAGTGAGGAGTATGTGGGTTAGGATGAAGTTTAGATGAAGATTTAATGGCCAATTTGTGTGATTGATTCTAGGACAGAAAGCTGCCCTGTTCTGACTGGTTTGATTGGAAGGCTTCAAGCGGCCGATTGTGGAATTTTACTTGTCGGATTGAGTGATAAGAAGACTTCTAATTCTTTATCAGGAAGTTAGGTTACTAATGGGTGAATTGTGATGAAATTGAGGGTGTTTAAATGGCTGATTTGGGGTGAAAGCCGAGAGCTAAGCGAAACTGTTTTCTCAACGCGCACTGATTTTAAAATGACTCGTTCTTGGTCATCCAGTGTCCAAATTGAGCTCCGTTTTCGCTCACATGTCAGTAAGATCATGAGGGGCAAGATTCTGAAAGTATAATTCTCAAGAAGTCAGCAGAGCAATGTCGGTTTATTCAGAAATGAATCTGGTCGTGGAGGCCAAAAACATATAGCTTGGTGCTGCAACGTTTCGTCGATCGTTTTATGGAATTTGCTTGTCCTAGGCTCTAGGTAAGTTGATCTTAACCTTCTAATAGGATGTTATGTTACTAATGGACAAGTTTGAGGCTTGAACTAATGGTCATTGGGTGTCAAATGTGCTTGAGATTACTAGTGCCGACTGTGATCGTATGAACTGAGCCTTACTTGCTTGCTTTGGGGGTGAGATTGTGCAACTTTTAATTGAAAATGCTATGTGGATGTTCGGTTGACATGTGCTCTTGAATGATCGTACAACATTAGATCCTTTGAGTGTCAATTGTGAGATCTCTATGCTTGATTTGGCAATGGTGGAATTCGATTGTTGAGAAGTGATGAATTAAGGTCAAGAATGACTTGTTCGATTGATTGCCCTTGTTGTGCAAATTGTGCCATGCATTATGTGATTTTGGCCATGATTGTTCTCTTAGAAAAAGGCTAGTTGCTTGTCTATTTGAGTTATACTCGATCATGAAGTTATTTTTAAAAATGAGATATGGCTTGTAATCCAAATGTGAAAGGATGAGGCTTGAGAGCCGCTTGTGATCATTGAATGATAAGAAGCATGGTTTATGATAGCTAGCCTCAATTGATTGAGTTATGAGTACATATGCATGTGATGCCTTGATGCGTATTGACGCGGGGCTTGAGTAAATCCTGAGGCGTTATTATGCGGGATTCGACCTGAGGCGTATTGACGCGGGTCTATGAAAGGAAAATTGTACCATGATGTGTTATGACACGGGGTTTGGATTATCCTAATGCGTTATTACACGAGATATTGTACTTGACAAAGTAAGGATAACTAACCTGAGGCGTTATTATGTGGGTAGTATCCTAGCTTGATGCGATATCATGCGGCTGCTTGATGCGTTATTACGCGGGCGATTGAGAAATACGACCTGATGCGTTATTGCGCAGGTCCTGGCAATAAGTATGTGTTGACCTGAGGCGTTCTGACGCGGGTCTTGCCAAGCATGTTATAACAGCCTGAAGCATTATTACGCGGGCTTTACCATTTGGAATTGTGATATATGATGAAAAATGCCTCATGATTTGAAAAAGGGCCTCGACAGTGTTTGTTTTGATTGAAAATCCCGCCATAGTACGAAACTTAGCTCTGCTCATGGATTTTGTGACTGAGTTAAATAGATTTGAAGTACTGAAGCACCATGTTTTTACCATGCCAATGTTTTAACTCCAAAATGCTTGTTTTTCAAAAGGTATCTAGAGGTACTGGCAGCCAAGTTTAGGGTTAGGTTTAACTCACTGAGATTTATATCTCACTAATTCGTGGGATAACATTTTTCAGGTTGCAAACGATGAAAATCCGAGTTCGCCATGGGTTGGCATTTGAAAAAGCCATTGGAGGGAATGGAGTTCTGCCCAAGTATTGGTCGTAGTTAGATATGTGATCTTATATGATTGTATTTGTAAACCGAAGCCTGCATTGTACCTTGACTAAATGTTTTCTTGTGTAGTCCTGAAATCATCTTTTCTAAATAAGACGAGGGGTCATTTTCTTGCTTCCATTTGCTCATGCTATTATTATTGATTTACAAGTTGCTTGCCGAAGGATCTTGGGAGACTAAGATGTAGAGGGATTGGTTTGGTGGGTTGTTCGCGTGCACCCCGGGTTCGGGGCGTGACATTGCTTGTCCTAGCTAGAGTAGGATTTGTCTTGAACCGTTAGATGTTGACTTTCCACGTCTACTAGAACTCTAGATAAGTTTCCGATCTTAATCGAACTCTCAATTAAGATAAGTTTCCGAAATTAATCTTAAAGTTTGAAGTGTCTCACTCACGGTAAAGAACCAAACACATTCGACCACCCAAAATGAAATTGTAGATGGCCGAAATTCCCTTAATTTTGTGGGCTTGAGGCCTTTCTTAATTAAGTAAAAAAATGGGCTGATGAAAAAAAATTATAGTGGCGCATTCACATTCAAAAATCCATCCAAATTTCTTAAGCATAAGCTAAGGCTTTATAAATAATAAAAATTTAATTGAAAGCCTTAATGATTAAAACATGTTTGACCGAATAGAATTGTGCTAAAAGTCCAATTAGCTCATCGGAATTCGGCACACCTCCTACGAGAATCCAGTATTAAAACCGATCCATCCAGGTATCAATTAAAACCCAATTGACTCACTTATGAAATTAAGTGCAACGATGTGCTCTTGACTCGTAGAAAATGCAATGCATGAAAAGTTTAATTTTTGCGAGAATTGTAATTAACTCTCATTTTATGCTTAAATGAATGATTTCTAAAAATCAAAATTTATGTGTCAACAGCTGTCCCTCTTTGAGCGGAAGCTCGCAGAGGTTTTGCTCAAAGATTAAAATTGAAACCTAAATTTTGCAAATGTAAATGATGATGATGAAATTTTTGGCGGGAGTTTAAATCCCATTTTCTGATGCAAAAGGAAATGATGCATGAAATGAAATGCCATAAATAACATGTGCCAAAACTTCTCCTATCCCACATCAAAGAAATCTGCACATGGATCGCCTATGTAAATACATGTTTACTAAATTCTTCATAAGCTAATGATTCCCTTAACCTCCAAACTTCAAGTGGATGCCAAGATGCTAAGGTACTAGCCCATATGTTGCCAGAAGTTTCCTTCTGAAGCGAAACGGCGCAAGATCTGTGTGGAGTTTGAAAATGTGCTTAAGTTATGGTTTGAGCTGGCCATTTGTCTCTTGGGAAGTCGCCATGTGGACTATTAACCATGAGTTGGTAAAGATGTGACACTCGAGCTAATCGGTGTGAACACTGAGGGGTGTGATGCCTGAGCCAATCAGAACAAACACAAAAGGGTGTGACATTTGAGCTAATCAGAACGAACACAAAAAGGGGTGTGACGTCTGAGCTAATCAGAATGAACACAAAAAGGGATTTGACGTCTGAGCTAATCAGGTATCAAAATAATATAAGATTATAGGGATATTTTGAGCTGATCAAGTGTTGACATAAGGTTTTGAAAGGGACGGGTAAGTGATGGCTAGGTCGACTGCGACATACCTGTCCATTTTCTTGAAAAAATGATGACATGCATAAAATTAATGTAAATGCAACGTCATATGCTAGAAAGATTTGTGAGCTTTTGCTTGCATTACAAAGCTTCACTAGGGATTTTGTTAATAAGGAAACCTGTTTGATCCTTTCAACAAAATTTGATCAAATAGAATGAGGAACCTTCAGTCAGAAAGTACTTTCTCTCAGTCTTTGTGAAAAGGCTTTTTGACCCAACCATTGATGCGGGCATAAGAATCACTCGAAGCTGTCTTCATCACGTGTGACAAAAATCCAGGTATTCTCGCAATCAGTATGACCGAACCAATCCATGAGGTCTTTTCAATGACTGTAATTCAGGCTTGGTCAAAGGCTATTCAAAGGGGACTCACGTGAGTCTTTTAGGCTTTGAAATGAAATCTTCATCAGCTGCATCGGGTTTACAAGTCAGGAACCCTACCAAATGAGATAAAATGATCTTGCTCGCACTTCTTCGAGCGATATTCATAAGCATTTGAAACCCTATATTAACTCAAGTGCCCTAATCTGAAGAGGCTTTCGATAAAGATTGTAATGTAGGTTCGGGGTAGGCTTAAAATGAAAGGCCTATTTTCAACAAAGGGTGATGAGCAAATTGGTGATCATTCGCCTCTATCACTCTGTGCATCAAATATGATCTTTCTTTGAGAAACCCATTCAGGTAAGACCTTTACTTCCTTCTAGAGTTTCTTCGAGAGAGCTTTTTCTTCTCTTATTTTTTTAAAAGGGAGTGGACGATTTTGCCTCTTTTTTTCGCTGCAATTTCACCATTTTTTGTTGTTGTTTTTTTTTGCATGGCGAGCTTTGCTTTTTCTCTTTTTTTTTTTTTATTTTTGCACAATGAGCTCTTTTGAAAAGGAAGAGAGAGTCTCATCTGAATTGTCTGCATATTGTGCTGACAAATTTTCAAGTTCCAGATTGCCCCAAGGCACTTTGCTTATCTATCAAATGGTCTGAAATGATTTGTTTCTCAAGAGGATCGCCAATTGGGTTTGGAGAAATGAATCCGCCGCTCAAATTTGATTTAGCAAAGGATTAGTATATATGGTGTAGAAATGAAATGCTCTTCGTCATTTCTAAGGCACTTGAGCTAACACAGAATTCACATGCAACAAACTCACTCAAAGATTGATGTAAGTGAAAGCAAGGATTCCCACTCATTCTTGAATTTCTGAAATTTGCCCCAATGTGGGGTTGTCTCTAACATGATTATGAAATGAAATCGCCGTTCAAAAGGGCTTAGCAAAGGGCAACCTTAGTGTTTGGATAGAGAAAATAAATGCCTCATATCATTTTGGTCATCATACTTTTCGTGATATAACCATTTACCTTGTAAGCATGTAAATTCTCACATTGCTCACTGGGGATTGTGATATAAGACGTGTATGGAAAAAGGCTTGCCTTTCATCGTTCTAATATTCCTCATTCAAATGGTCAATTCAATTAGATCAAAGAAGCTTCCTGATTGAAATTATCTCATAGTGGAAGTTGATAATACAAACAAGAAGCATGATGAGATGAAATTCATGAAATTCAATTTTACTTGATCATCCAGAATATAAAAAGATGAGAGTCCGTATCAAGTATAGACATGTATAAACTACACAAGTATATTGAGAATTCTCAAGGATTGCCCCAGTATAAAGAGAAATGCGCATGAGATCAGGCAATCGAGGATTCCAGATGCTCTAATTTCTTTCATTCGATGATGATGACTGTCATGGGGTATATATAGTCCTGCAAGGAGAAAAATGCATTATTCTAAGAACGAAGAAGAATATACTCCCTTATTCCAAGTCAGGATTCACCGTTGGTTTGTCCCATTTTTTGTTGGGTGGCATAATCAGGAATTGTCTCCCGGATATACCCCAAGTTGGAAGTTTGACTTATGGTCCTTGGTTTCTGCTCTTGTCCCTACAAGAGGGAAACAGAAAGTTATCTCCAAGAATGACAGGTTGAGGGCGAGAGATACTCCCTTGGAGATCGAGCGTCCTTCGTCTTTCCCTTATGGCATGATCAATGGATCGATTGAGAGTGAAACATGGATTGACCTCGACTTATTGATGAATTGGTGTTTCAGGCTAACTGATGCAATGTGATTGATGAATCAATCAACTAAGAATTGCCCTCCGAGTATTTTCATTTGTGCAGGCTAATGCATGGCCAAAGTTAAGAATCTGCCCCTTGCCTCTTGATTGGTTCTGAAACACACAGTAGATGGATCAGTAAGACAAACATGGTTAAATCACATGTTAGTCATTTCTAAAGATTTTCCTTAAAAAACTTTTTGCTTTTGAAAATCTCAGGACGAGAATTCTTGAGAAGCCCAACCCTCAGTGCTTACCATGGATGACAGATTGTTCAATCGTTGGTTATCGTCATCGGGTTGGTTCGGGATACTTCAACAAGATTCCAAAATTAATGAAAAATATGTGTAATTTTATTGATATGAAATCAATGAATTACATTTTATTGTGAAGGAAACGTGATATCCTAGTGCAACCTAAACACCTCAAGAAAGCAGAAAATATCCCACGTAGTGGATTGGATAAAAATAAATGGTCATGCTTGAAAGTCTGCCTTCACCCCATCGATGATTCTTCAAGCATTGCTCGAATGATCTGGTAGCGGGTTACTCTGCACATTGGGCTTATCAGCTGACTGAAATGCAAATGCTCCAGTTTCAAGTAGATCCTGGATGCGGTGCTTGAGCATGGGACAATCATCGATCGAATGGCCCTGCTTGCCAGAATGATAGTCACACTTCTGTGTAGGGTCATATATGGGATACCTCGCAGGATTGGGACGTCGGGGCTCCGGCGACAACAAACCCTTCTTACACAGGACAACCAAAACTTGAGAAAGTGTCCCAGGAAGTGGAGTGAACGTTCGGTTCTTGCGTTGATTCATCCTCTGATTCTGCTGTCTATAGCCCGACGTCTGTTGTGGAACAAATTGCAACTTCTAGACCTCAGCCGGTACCTTCTGGACATAAGCCATATTGACTTCGAGAATGTATTCCTTATCCTTTTTATTGGTAAATCACTTTCCAGAAGAAGTGGTTTCGCCGTACCATCCCTTCTTTAATCCAGACTGAATTTCCTCTCCCATGGCAACAAGCTCGGTAAATGTTCGGATTGTCGTTATCAGCATGCGCGAACGGATTGCCTACGGGAGAGTAGATACAAATAGCTTCATCAAATCTCGCTCTAGTGGCTCAGGCACGATCTGTCCTGCCATATTTCTCTATTGAGTAGTGTACTCCTTTAAGGTTTCCCCCTTCTTCAGCTCAGCCTTCTCAAGGTCTTCACAAGAGATCGTGATGTCTAAATTGAATTTAAAATGCTTGACGAAAGCATTGGCTGCATCCTCCCAAGAATCGATGCAGTTGATTTTGTGATTGGTAGGACACTAAATGGCTACACCCTTCAGACTAGCCTAGAACGTTTGCACCATAAACGGTCCATTGGTGACATACTTATTCATTAAATTCTGGCACATCCCAACGTGCTGGATCGGATTAGAGGTACCCTCATACTTCTCAAAGATAGTCATTTTAAACTTGTCTGGCACCTGGACCTTGGTAAATAATGATAAGTCAATTGGGGCGATGTTATGAGTCCCTTCAACTTCTCACAGCCTCTGGTCCATCTTAGCAAAAAGCTTGACACTTTCGTCATTCATCATCCCGACAGTAGCATTGGGTTGCGGGATGGTCATTAGGGGTGGTGTGACAATCTGACCTGTTGGTAAGCCGGTATACCCAAGAGGTTGAGCGGTGCCTCTAACACCAGGTGGGATGATATTCACGGAGGGTGGGATGGCAATTGTAACTCCAAGCAAAACAACATCTTCAAGGGAAGTCATGTCATCATAGGTCCCATCGCCTTGAGTAGTTATCTGAGGATTAAAGCTCGTAGGTACTATTGGGGCGATCGGAGGTTGCCGTTGACTTGATATGAGTTCAGCCATCATCAATCTCATTTGGGCCATCTGGTCATTGACCACCTTCATTTGCTCCTCCATCTGTTGCTTCATTCTTTACTCCATCTGGGCCAACAGTTCAGCATGCTCGGTCATTTGTCTCGTTCTGGATTGAGTATTGTACGGGTGTGGGGGATTCATAATAAATTACCTTTGGAATGATCACGCCAAAATTAGTACAATGAGCGAGAATGATGAACTGGTCCATGACAACCCTCTTGACCCAACGAACAAAACAGACATGAGCTAAAGACCGAATCAGGCAATTTTTCAGTTTCGTCGACCCTTACAATAAACTTCGTCTTAATTCGTACGTTAACCTAAAAATCCCCAAATTTTATGAGCTGATGCGAGATACAATGATGAACGACTTTTGTGTTTGGACTTAAGGTTGAAAATGAGCCGATCAATACAGTTTAATGCATATTTGGAAAATATTTATCCAGAAAACTGTTTCGTCCACCTGTGGTTAAATAAACGAAAGACCCTCCTAAAATGTGAATTAAAATCTGAAATTTTGCAGGTTATTAGTTGAAATCTCAAACTACAACTTTTATGTTATGGGGTTCAGTAAAGGAGGTCGTTTATTAAGGGTAGTCGGCAAAATAATTCTGGAGTTTGAAAATGTGAGAAATTTCAGCCTGCTCCCTTGCGACAATTAATTCGATATTAAATATAAAACATGTTGGATTGGCGCCAAATATTTTCTCATGGTAGTTCAGAATATTGTAAACATTTTTCGTTTGAAGTACGGAGATCGAATCCAATTCAAATAAGGTTTAAAAATTCTACAAATCCAATAACGTCAGAATGAAAACGTAACTGAATTAGTGACTGAAAGTGTAATGAAGGATAACGAGCCTAACACTGAACGAAATTTCCTAATGAGAAACATAAGAAAGCAAAATGATGACATGACTCGAATGAACAAAAGTACAAACCTAATTTGCCATGGACCGACTAAATAATAAAAATAAGATAAAGTTAGAGAACTTACTCTACCTTGAAAAGTAAAATGCCAATCACATAGACATGCACATGACAAGTGTAAAGTGATTGGCCATTTTATGAATTTGAAAAAAATTGAAATCTTAAAGACAAATCGTACCAAATTAAATTGGTCAATGTTTAGCCTTTAAGAGTTTCATTTTACGCCGAAGGTACATTCCATGCCATGAGATCATAGCCAGGTTGGGAAATCCTCGATACCAAAACTCGGGATCGAAGACGGGGTCACCCACTCCTCGAGATTGAGGTTAGGGAAATTCCCGATCTCGATACCATCCTATATTTTACTAAGATTTTAAAAATGGTATAGTGAAAAAGAAAAATTAATGCACAATAGTTTATGCCACCCAAGAAATTGAATCGCAATGTAACTTAATTATCGACCATCCAAAGAAAATGGTTAGATAGTTAGGAAATCAAGCCTGGCAATTAGCATTGAAGAGAAAAATGAACAATGAAGATCCAAATCATCAATCGAGGAAACTCAACATGAAAATTACTCAGGCCTAAGTCCACTAAATTTTTAGTTTTTTCAAAAATTAAAGGGATCGGTTAAAAATTCCGAAAATCAAGTTTTAATTTTCGACGATTTGCCAATTCAACTCTCCCTTTTAATTTTTTCGATTTTTTTTTAAAAAAAAACTCCCCAATAGAGTTGTCATGCTGTTGCGACCTAAAAAAATTAGACTAATGAATTATTAGGTCAATTAAATTAACTGACCTAACTTAAACCTTCCCAAGTCTTACCAAATTGTATCTTCGGTTTATTTATAAAACAAAAATGTTCAATTGGAGCTGCCACTAATCATTTACGGTAGGTTGATTAGAAACCTATATAAAATAGCGGGTGAACTATTTTATCTCCACGAACCAGAGAAAATGAGTTCGGAGACTTGGTTACGTTAACTTTTCAATTAATGCCCTTTCGATATCAAATTTTCACGAAAAATCCTTAATTTGATGATTTGAATTTTTTTGGTTTTTTTTATTAAATGCAATGCGAATGCAATCTAACTATATGACATGTGAGATGATATGATATGACAAAGATGCATGACATGGCATAATGACGTGACAAATATGCATGTGATGGTACAATGACGTGGCAAAAATGTATGACATGGCATAATGACATGGCGAGTATGCATAACATGGAAAACATGATAATGCAAGCTTATATGATATGCAATGCAAATGACATTTTTTTGTTTATTTTCAGATTTATGGAAAAATGAAACGAAAAGCTATACTAAGTTCAAAAGAAGCGTAATCTAACTTAAGAAAAGCATGGAATTTTTTGGGATTTTTTAGGAATTTATTCGAGCATGAAAACAATGAAAATTTGAACAAAAATAAATAGTGTTGCCATAAAACACCTTTGAATCCGAAAATCTGATTTTATTCACAATATCCCCTGAGATTAGGGTTAGCAAGTGAATATTTTATAGAATAACCGTTGTCCCTATATACATAGGGCAAATCTTGAAATTCTATTTAGGAATTAGCAATACGATTATCAAGATTGAGGATTTGATATCTAATTGACACGTACAAGCACGATCGTACTTCGAGATCGAAGTCATATGTTGTCTTTAATGTATGTTTTTCGAAAGGGGCAAGGCACAATTAAGGAGCATGTGTCATGGGCAATATTGTTTATCAAAGTGCAAACTTTATAAAACAAAAGGAAAACAATATGCAGAATATAAACATGCTAAATATAGAAATGAAGATTAATGCAATCAAGGCCACATGAATTTCGAAAAAACTGGATTACCAAGATTTTAAAGGAGTAGGCTCCTATTCGCAAAGGATATCCATATCTTTTAGAATAGGAATAATTATCTCTAAGGATTTTCAAAATAACTTAGATAATTCCCAAACTTTAAAAGACATGTTCAGAGATTCCAATATCTTTTAAATCCAATTCAAACATGACAAAATTCGGGTATTTCAAATAGATTCAAAATCTTTTGGGTTAAGATTAAGATTTCGAAATTTATTCAACCCACAAGATATCTTAACTATCCAGATAATCTACTCGAAATATTCCAAACCAATCCGTAATAAGCAAAAAGATTTCCCATAAAACAAAATGCCAATTTTCTGCAAAAGCCTTCTTCAAATTTCAAAAGTAGGTTAGGACATCATAGATTATCAATTTTCGAAGATATGAAGAAAATATGCTCAAGATTCATGAGATATGCTCCATGTTCAACATCCATCGAATTAGGCAACCAAATATCCGAAATTCGATGTATAAAACCATACTCTGCCTGTGAATCACTTCAGTATACATCAAGCATTCAAAGTGGACGAGGAATATCATGGGATAACAAAAGTTACCTAATTTAGAGTTTGAACCGAAAAGACTTGACGGGTGAATATACCTCTTCGGCCACTGGCTATGGGATTCGTACAAGCTTAGAGGACTCCGGTTGAATGAATTTGTGATAACCAAATCATGCCTTGAACAGCCTCGGACAGCAAAGCAATTACACTGAAAGTGAAGTAATCGATCTGGGACTCTGAATAAGTGGTCTTCACAAAAAAAAAAAAAAAAGGAAGCTTAATTTAAAGAATAACCGATGTTCCTTAGCACAAACAGCTGCAAAATCAGCCCTCAGTTGTGGACTCTAAATCAGCATGAAAAAGTTGATTCCCCAGTCGTCAGACAAAGCAACATCGAACAGCAACTCTTTTGATCTGGACGGTGATTAAAAACGGTGCTGGCTTGCAGGGACTTCAACGCACGAACGGGGTTACTATTTACATCAGACAACCATGCTTTTGTGGTGGATGATCGAGCAAAGAGAAGAGGCCTTCGGTGTCGCTGGCGCCGGCCTAGGGAGGCCACCGTGATGTCGAGAAAAACTGGTGCCTTGTCGGAGTTCAACCAAAGGGCCCTCGGCTTCTTCGCTTTCTCTTTCCTCCTCTTTAAATTTTCACGTAAACTCTCAAGTGCCTGTGGACAGAAAAAAAAAATCTCCGACCCCCAACGTGAACAAAGCCTTCTATAATATAAAGCTTGACGAGTTGAGTCCTAGAATGAGTAGGAGTTGCGGATGACCGTCGACTTGCTTGTCCTAGCTAGAGTAGGATTTGTGTTGAACCGTTAGATGTTGACTTTCCACGTCTACTAGAACTCTAGATAAGTTTCCGATATTAATCGAACTCTCAATTAAGATAAGCTTCCGAAATTAATCTTAAAGTTTGAAGTGTCCTACTCACAGTAGAGAACCAACCCATTCGGCCACCCAAAATGAAATTGTAGATGGCCGAAATCCCCTTACTTTTGTGGGCTTAAGGCTGTTCTTAATTAAGTAAAAAAATGGGTTCATGAAAAAAATTATAGTGGCGCATTCACATTCAAAAACTCATCCAAATTTCTTAAGCATAAGCTAAGGCTTTTGTAAATAATAAAAAATTAATTGAAAGCCTTAATGATTAAAACATGTTTGAACGAATAGAATTGTGCTAAAAGTCCAATTAGCTCATCAGAATTCGGCACACCTCCTACGAGAATCCAGTATTGAAACCGGTCCATCCATCTGTCAATTAAAAGCCAATTGACTTACTTATGACCTTAAGTGCAACAATGTGCTCTTGATTCATAGAAAATGCAATGCCTGAAAAGTTTATTTTTTTGCGAGAATTGTAATTAAATCTCATTTTATGCTTAAATGAATGATTTCTAAAAATTAAAATTTAGGTGTCAACAACGTTCACTTGATTAATTTCAAGAATATAATCGAATTCACTCGATTGTTGCCGATCCGATAAAATGAGGATTAATGCAAATGTTCCCTACTGCAAGCTGAAAATCTCATGACGAATTGAAGCTCAATTTTGTCATCGGTCCGATAAATGCAAATGCATGATAAAAATAAAAATGATTTAATTATTTTTGTTTAGAACTAAAAGATTAGCTCTAATTTTTATGTAAAAATGACCAAAAAATGTTAGTCAAAATTTAGGTGCCAACAATTATCCTCAGGACCAAACGACAATTGATACACTCGCGGAATGAAATGCACATGCAGAAGCGATAAATAAACTCCATACATAAGGCTTGACAAGATGACTTAAAATGCATAGAACACAAATACATAACAATCAGTTACACAACACCAAACTTCAAACATAAACCATAGCTGGGTCCAGGGATAGATGACATTTAATCAAAAGGGTGTAGCCCAACAAGATACTACCACCCTTTCCTTGATGGGTGTCCAAAAGTTAGGCACTACAGTTATGCTTAATTGTCAGTCCCACTATCATCTGACTCCACCTTAATTCTCTCAAGTTCGGACTCCAATGACTCTTTTGGGTCCGTCTCTTCCAACCACTCCGGCTCAGCTTCGGAAATCTGTCTAGAATCGTTCTCGGCAACAAAAGGCTCCACGGTCATCATTAGGGGAAATGATCTCTTCGAAATTCACAGCTACTAGTACATCATCGGATATGACACATTCCCTAAGTGGTCCGAAAGTGGTATCCCCGTCTCGGTACGCCCATGCCAAAAAGGTGAAAGATCTCCAATAATCACCTCTCTCGTCAATCCGGATCGTACTAGCCTTCCTAAAACACATCTGGTTCTCACCTACTGCATACTTGGTGATCACAATCTCAATATCCCTCGGCATCACAAATAGTGACAACGCGATAACCGAGGTCAAGAATTTTAGGATCTGAAAATGTTATCCCATGATGGGGTGAGAATAAATCTCAGCAAGTTAACCTTAAACCTAAACTAGGCCATTAGTACCTCCAGACAATCGTATACATGCAATTCTACTCAACAATGCAAACATGGCAAAAGAACCAATCAACATGGCAATAAAAACAATGAAACATGGCATGATACTTAGGCACTTCAATTCAGTTCGATTCAAGTCACAATCTTATAACCAGGTCTCAGCTTCGTACTAAGAGAATTCACATTTTTGAGTTTCCAGCCACGGACAAGGAATTCAATTGCACAAATAGACCGAGCTTCGTACTCAAGCATTCAATAACTCATAGCTTGTAAAGTGATATGTTACTCAAAGTGGTTCTAATTCTCAATGGCCAGGCCCATGTATTAACGCCTCAAGCTAATATAATTATTATACTCGCGTTAGTACACCTCTTTATAATGCCATTATTAGACCTGCTTTAATAAGCCTCAGGTCAATCTTGCATCTAACGCGTCAAAATATAATCAAACCCCGCGTCTAACGCCTCAGGGTAATATGTTTTAAAACCGCGTAATACGCATCAAGGTCAAATGTGCACATATAACTCAATCAATGAATGGCCAAACAAATCGAGTTATACAACTCAATTAATCAAACTCCCACAAAAATAATCTTAAGTTCATGCTCGATGTCCTCTAATCACCCATGACCAGCATTAGACTCATGAAGTTAATCAAGACAACACAATTTTGGTTCAAGAACACCTCAAGCACCGTTCAGAAGAAACATTCAACTGCAAACGTTTAGAAGCAAGGTTCGGAAGCACCGTTCAGAAGCAATGTTCAGAAGCAACCTTTGGAAGTAATGTTCGGAAGCAAACGTTCGGAAGCAACGTTTAGAAGCAAGTCATTCATAAGGAACATTCAGAAGCGAGCATTCAGAAGGAATGTTCTGAAAAAGAAGCAATGTTCAAAAACAAAAGCAATGTTCAGAAGCAAAAGCCACGTTTAGAGAAATAATATTCAGAAGCACGAAATCCTCAATATTCACGGCTCTTAAACTTCCTTTGATCACCTTCAAATCCATCACTAAACATGTCTATTAGTAGCCTAAAGTCCTAGGTAAGTTTTAAGAGTAACTTACCACAATTTGCTTAAGAGAAATCCACCAAAAAGGGCCATCAAGTCGCGATTTCGCTTAGGCAAAGTTGGTCCAGTTCTTATCCAGCAAAACAACAAGAAATCAACCCTTAAACCTTCAAAGACTTCCCATAAAAACCATCCTTTGGTCACATAAAATCTTAAACTAGGTTCGAGAAGTTAACCTACCAAGGTTGCACCAAGATAACACCCTAAATCAGCCCCTAGTCTCTTGGTTTCTAAGCTTGGTTGGTAGCGAGTTCAATGGTGACGGACGGACAGCAGTTCGGCGAGGTGGTAGCATCGACTTTGAGGCCTCTCGGCCAAACAAGCAACAAGGAAAATGAGAGGAGGCGTCGATCTCTTTGAAGCTAAACCGTGAGAAAGAGTTCAATGAGAGAAAAATGAGAGAATGAGATGAGAGGAAGATTGTGGTCAGCTGAAGTGAAGTGGGAGGGAGAGGGAGAGAGAGAGGTATTATCCCAATTCAAATGCAAGAGGGCAATGGTGGGGTGGTTCATGGGTAAACCACAAATGAATGACAAGTGAATGACATGAATAGTAGTAGTTGGTATGGGGTTTTAACTAAAGTCTCATCTTGTCATTCTTGTCCCCAATAATTCAAGAGCACTAATGGACACTCTTGGTCTTCTATTTTCTACCAACAAGGGGATAGACAAAAGACAATCTTGCCCTTACTAATTTCTAGATGAATGAGCAATAACCTAGGGGTAAAGAGGTAATTTCTACTTTACGGTCCGGAATTTCACTCTTCCAATTCATGTGGGGCGAATCATAATCTTATTTGTCTTTGATGATGCGACGTCCAATTTATTAATATTGAAATCCTTAAATATCCGACATCCAGCCTCGAAGTCCCATTTCATGTCAAACTCAATCGATTGCAATTTCAGTGTATCTCAAACTAACGGGCAGCTTTTAGGAGTTACACATATCGACCCATGACTAATGTCACGTTTAAGGGTTATTCAAGTCATGGTGACCTTGGTTTTTGTCACGCCCCGCACCCCATCGCAAGCCCGCAATCATCCCTGCAAGTAAAACAATAACAATCTCTCGGCGGTCTCAAAGATCCACCTCATATAAAAAGAAAGGTCGAGAGATACAATAATTTACATTAAGCACACAGAAGCGGTTCCCAATGTCTCCCGTACAATATGTATATACACATGCAGACTAAGTAGGACATGGATAGCATCAAGAAAGCCGTACATCATCACCTACAGACCGATAATTACTAAATCTGCTAAACATCAGGGGCGATGGGTAAGCATGCCAAAAAGGTATCCACAAAATCCACCAGGGAAAGGGGTCAGGTTGCCAGTCAAAAAGTTAGGCCATCATCCGGAGTCGCCTAGGAAGAACTGCTGGAATCTCCGGTGTCCCCGTTCTCCTTTGTCAGCTCATACTCGGAGAAAGTCTCTGATGGGATCTCAACTGAATCCTCCATAGTCACCTCCTGCGACGGCTCAGCGAAGTCACCCTTGGACGCCTCTAATACTATAACCTTCTCCTGCTCCTGCTCCTGCTCCTCGGTATCCTCCAGGGTCGGTGTTCGCTCCGGTCCATTCCTAGACCCTACTACCGAACCCTCGAGCTACTCCTGCTCCACTATAATCTGGCATTAGTCGGGTATGACGCCCGGTGGTACCTCGTTGGGCTTCAGCGGCCCGGTCTCTGTGTATCCTTCCCTCTTGAACCACGCCTTTAACCTGTGAGGCTTCCATTTTGGCTTACCCAAATCGACCCATACGACGGTACACTTCCTAACACAGACTTTCCCCTGTTTGTCCGGGAACTCATCAAAATAGGTCGTCATTTCCTTCGGGTCCCCAAATCTGATAGGCCACATTGCTACTGCCTAGGATCTATAAGGTAAGGTTTCCCCAAAAGGGTGAAATACACATCTCAGTAAGAAAAACCTAACCCTAGATCAGGTTGACCGTCCACTCAAGCAGTCAAGTCACTCAGCCTATCCAACTCATGAACTCACGCGGATATGATAGTCATAATTCAATAAACAATAATGCGTAGAGGACAGGCATACATTTATATTCTCACGTCACAAACAAATGCGCATATATGCTCGACCTGTCACTTCACCACATCAATCAACCTCTGCTTGCCTCATTCTCTGGCTCGTGATTAAATCGCATCAGGCTTGGCCCGCATAAACGCATCAGGCCCCGGTTTAATTTCCAGGCAGGGTTTATGAGTTCAGACTCTGTCCCGCGATTATGTCGCATCAAGACTGTGGCTATTTCAACCTCGCGACTTTGTCGCATCAAGGCACCACCTAATCACAATTCATCCCACGACCACGTCGCCTCAGGGTACCAATCTCCCGCCCCGGGTCTCACATGCCTCAGGGCCTCATCATGCCATGCTACAATCAAGATTCATGCCATGATCTTCTATCATTTACACGCTCAATGTCAATTACATTTCAAGTAGCATTCACAATCCCATGACATGCAAAGCAATTCAATTATTATCCAAACATGACACGCGATTCCAATACAAGTCAAGGCACACATAAACTCCTTAATTAATCCTAAAACATACTAAGGCTCTTTACTTTAGAAATATGCCCATTAATCGATTAATTTCTTACTCGACTTACCCAATCGAGTCCAATCCCCCTAGCATTGGTTTAGGAAATTCCTTACCTTCGCTTAACAACTTAAATTTCTCTCCTCGAGTCTCCTATGGTTCGGCCAATCCAAGCCCCAAAGCCGACTTGTCGCGCAACCTAGATTAACCAATCGATTTGTCAAAACCCCAAGTCTAATTCCTCAATTCATCCATCCAAATCACTCATAACATACTCCTCATCATCTTAACACATCATACACACTAAATTACAATATAATTCCAACCTAATTAACCCTACACAGAACCGGTTTGGCTCGGCATTGAACGGGTTCCATTTGGTTCTACTCATGCCTGGTCCAACCGACCTTAATCTATCTCTAATCCATCAAATATACACCATTATACCTCTTATAATGTCTACCTAAGAGTTTGAAAGTCTCACCATGAGTTTCAAGTCGCGTGATTGCCGAAAAGTCGTCCGAAGTTGCCGAATCACTCAAACACAGAATACCGGCAGATTCTAGACATAATGTACAAGGGTGGTTCATGGTCAAAAACTTATAAAATAAATCCTCAATTTTTACCACAGAACCAGATATATGTCTACTTGATCTCTACCAAATTTGAGCCAAAGATTTCAAGTTTTTGGCTGTCTAAAGGGTTCAAAACCGAACCTACCTCAAACTGGAGCAGAATTCGTCGATCTATGGGAGAATGCTTGCCCCGAATTCCTCAGAGTTTCAAATGACCTGATTCAAGTTGAAGGACGTCGACAAGACGTGGGGCTACGTTTGGGTGGTCGTTCGACAACAGGGGACGGCTGGAGGCGGTGGTCGTACCGACCGAACGGCGAACTCCGGTCTGGTCGTGTGAAGTGAAAACTGGAGAAGAAGAAGAAGAAAGGAAAATGGTGGTGCTCTGTGATTTTTGGCAGAATGGGGGGGTTTGAGGAGAGAGAGAAAGAGCTGGTTATTATGCCAAAAATTTAATTAATTGAGGTGATTGGTAGGTGGGCATTAATTGGTAAAATGATCTACTACTCTTGGATGCTTGACACTTGTCCATTGTTCTTCTCAAGGGCATCCAATGGCCATCAATTGCTCTTTAATTTTCAGGAGCTTGGGGGGGAGAAATGTCTATTTTTCCCTTTCTTCAATTATAAAGGCAAAGTCCTAAGCTTGAGGGGCATTATGGTCATTTTACCCCCGACGTTCGAAACGTCGATTTTCTCATTTCTGACTTCTTCGATAGGGCCATAGCCAATCCAATTGACTTTGGAATTCTTGATTTTCCTTTTTCAAACTTTTTAGGACTCAATTCTGATCGTTCCTTCTACCAGATGTGATTCCAGCCTATTCCGAACCGACGGGCGGCTTTTGCAGACTATACGCGTATCGACCCTGTGATCCTCATCACATTTAGGGCTCGTCAATTCATGGTGGCTTTGGTTGTCATGTAATTGCGAGGGTTTATCGCTAGTCCCTAAGGTCTCGATCGTCACAGTCCGATTTAGGATAATTTTGCAAATCGTACGTTGGTTAAGCGGCATCACCCGCTCTCCAATCGTACGATGCTCGCATGGTAATCTTTGATCGTTCTTAGATCAGCCTTTTGGTGGTTCTAAATATCTCCTCAACAATCTTTATGGTCAAAGCGTCGTTTCTTATCTGAATCGCCTAGGTCCACGTACCTCATTTCGCTTTAGCCTTTCCCCTTTGGTCAGTCTACTCAAATTGATCAGATTTGAGCGGAATACAACTGAAATACATCGCTTGATATATATAAACTTCTCATTACAGAGTCTGAAGTTGATTGGGAAATCAGAATGTCACAACTTTTCCCCCCTTACAAAAATTTCGTCCTCGAAATTTACATTGCACTCGACTACTCAAATAAATTGGGGTGTTGTCGCCTCATCGTCTCTTCATTCTCCCACGTGGCTCCTTCCGTTCCATGGTGCTCTCATACGATCTTGACTAGTGAAATTTTTTTATTCCTAAGGATCTGCTCTTTCCAGTCCTCAATCCTTATTGGCCTCTCCACATAGGACACTCTGTCATCCACCTCTATGGCTTCATAATCCAATACATATGTCGGGTCAGGTTCATACTTTCTTAGCATCGACATATGGAATATATTATGTACCTGGGATAGATTTGGCGGTAACGTAAGCCGGTAGGCCAAGGTTCCAATTCTTTCCAATATCTCAAAAGGGTCTACATATCTTGGGCTCAGCTTCCCTTTCCTTTCGAATCGCGAAAGTCCTCTCATTGGCGACACCTTGAGGAAGACATGATTGCCCACTTGAAACTCCAAAGGCTTGCGCCGCTTGTCTGCATAGCTTTTCTGGCGACTCTGCGACGTCCTCAGCCTATCTCGGATGATCCCCACTGCTTCCACCGATTGCTCTACCAACTCGGGGCCTGTGATACTCCTTTTTCCTACTTCATCCCAGCATATTGGTGTCTTGCATACTCTGCCATAGAGTGCCTCAAACGGTGCCATCTGTATACTCTACTAGTAGCTATTGTTGTACGCAAACTCTACCAAGTGTAACTGCTCTTCCCATCCACCTTTGAAATCTATGACACACGCTCTCAACATGTCCTCGAGCGTCTGGATGGTCCTATTTGACTGTCCATCAGTCTGTGGGTGGTACGCCGTACTGAACTGTAGTCGCGTCCCCATTGCTCCTTGCAAACTCTTCCAAAAATTTACCGTGAACTTCGGATCCCTATCTGAGGTGATCGTCACTGGCACTCCGTGTAATCTGACTATGTGCCCCATGTACAGTTCTGCATACTTATCCATGGCGAAGTCCTTTCGTACAGGAATGAAGTGGGCGGACTTGGTCAATCGATCCACGACTACCCAGATTGAGTTGTGACCTCTTTGGCTCCTCGGAAGTCCCATCACAAAATCCATAGTTATGTGTTCCCACTTCCATTCCGGAATCTTCGGCGGCTGCAGCAATCCTCCAAGCTTACAATGCTGCGCTTTCACTTGCTGGCAAGTCAAACATTTAGCAACATGCCTTGCCACGTCTACTTTCATCCCGTTCCACCAATAATGCTGTCTCAAGTTCTGGTACATCTTCGTACTTTCAAGGTGGACACTGTAATTGCTCCTATAGGCTTTCGATAAAATTCTTTCTCGGAGCCCTTCATCCTTTGGTACACATAATCGCCCTTGAAATCTCAAAAGTCCATCCTCAGACACTTGGAACTCTGGCTTCCTCTTCGTCGCATCCATTTCGATAACTTTCTGAATCTCTGGATCCGTAGGCTGTAATGCTTTAATCCCTTCTTAGACCTCAGGTTCCACCCTCAAAATCGCTATCAAACTAGATAGCTGATCAACCTCCAATCTGAATTTAGAATCTCTCAGATCCTCTATCGTCGACCAACTTTTCACCAGTAGGCATGCAATACTCGACTTTCGACTTAATGCATCTGCCACTTTGTTTGCTTTCCCAAGATGATATAATATCTCACAATCATAATCTTTCAACAGCTCTATCCACCTGCGCTGCGTTAGGTTCAACTCTTTCTTGGAAAACAAATACTTCAAACTCTGGTGGTCTATATATATCTGAAACTTCTCGCCACAAAGGTAATGCCTCCAAATCTTCAAGGCAAACACAATCGCCGCTAACTCTAAGTCGTGGGTCGAGTAATTCATTTCGTGCGGTCTCAACTGCCTAGATGCATAAGCTACTACCCGGCCATGCTGCATCAATACACAACCCAATCCTTTCAGCGAAGCGTCGCTGTAGATCTCATATCCTCCTAGTCCCGACGGAATGGTCAGTACTGGCGCGATCGTCAGCCTGTGCTTAAGTTCTTGGAAACTTTGCTCACATCTATCAGTCCATTGAAACTTCGTTTCTTTCTTCGTCAACCGCGTCAGTGGAATGACTATGGATGAGAACTTTTCCACGAATCGCCTATAATATCCTGCTAGTCCCAAGAAGCTTCTGACCTTCGTGATCGTAGTAGGCCTCGGCCAATTGGTTACAGCTTCTATCTTTGCAGGGTCCACTGCAATCCCTTCACTAGACACAATATGACCTAGAAATGCTACCCTGTCTAGCCAAAATTCACATTTACTTAGCTTCGCATACAACGAATGTTCCCTCAGGGTCCTCAATACGATTCTCAAATGTTCTTTGTGCTTTACTTCGCTCCTTGAGTAGATTAAGATGTCGTCAATGAAAACTATGACTAACCTGTCCAGAAACTCTTTGAATACTCGATGCATTAGATCCATTAATGCAGTTGGGGCGTTAGTCAATCCGAACGGCATTACCGTAAACTCGTAATGTCTATACCTCGTCCTGAATGTAGTCTTCGGTATGTTTTCCTTCTTGATCCTCAGCTGATGATACCCCGTCCTCAAGTCAATCTTCGAGAACACTACTGCTCTTTGTAATTGATCAAAAAGATCGTCAATCCTTGGCAGCGGATACTTGTTCTTCACAGTCACCTGATTCAGTTGCCTGTAATCAATGCATAGTCGCAAGGATCCATCTTTCTTCTTTACGAACAGCACCGGTGCTCCCCACGGCGAAGCACTTGGTCGGATGAATCCTTCGTCCAGCAACTCTTGCATTTGCACTTTTAACTCCTTTAATTCTGACAAGGACATCCTGTACAGTGCTTTCGAAATCGACTCTATTCCAGGAGCTAATTCAATTACAAACTCTATTTCCCGTTCCGATGGTAATCCTGGTAATTTCTGGGGAAACACGTCCGAAAATTCGTGTACCACAGGAATATTCTCTAACTTGGGTTCCTCGACCGTCGTATCCATCACGGCTACTAAATATGTTCGACATCTTTCAGACATCAACTTAGTTACTTCCAAAGACGAAACCAAGGGAATCGAGATTCCTTCTCGACTTTCCACCAGCTCAAAACTAGGGCGATCTTTTGAATAAAACCGAATCGTCTTATTCCTACAGTCTACTACTGCTCCCTGCCTACTCAGCCAATCCATTCCTATAATCACGTCGAAATCAAACATAGGCAATATAGCTAGGTTGATACTTTCCTTACTTCCCCCAATCACTATCTCACACCTAGCACACCCTAATGAAACTAAGACGTTATCCTTCAATGGGGTAGCAACATGTAATGTCATGCTCAATGGTTCCAATCTCATGCCTACTAACTCAGCAAACTGTGCAAATATAAATGAATGCGTGGCACCCGGATCGAATAAAGCATAAGTAGTCTAATTGCACAAGTAGACCGTACCTGTGACCACTCCCGATGCTTCCTCCGCCTCTCCGCGGGCTACAGCATAGACTCTATCCTGTGTCGGCAGTCTGCTCTGTTCTATCCGAGACGTTGCAGTCGACGGTCCTACTTGTGGTCGCTGAACTTGTGGTCTATTTGTCGGAGCTTGATTCAGACATATCTTCATCTGGTGGCCCAGCTGACCACACTTGAAACAGGCTCTAGTCTTCATGGGGCATGGTCAATTCCCATGCCTTCTGCTACACAGCCTGCAGCTCCAGTTCGCCGGGTTTGGCGGCTTTGCTATGTTCTTCGGCATTGGAGGCACAAAGCGTCTATTGTTCGCCATCGGCCTCTTGCCAATCTGGCGATGGTCTCTGAATGATGAGAATCGCGATCCAATTGCGGTATTTCTTTCCCTCAGATCTCGCTCAATCATCTAGCCTCGCTCGTATATCTCCCTGTAGGTCCTCAAATTCAAGGCTATCATTTGGCTGCGAAGTTCGGGCCTCAGACCATCCCTGAATCTCCGTGCCTTCTCCAAAGGATCCTCCACCGATTGAGGGGCGTAACTCGAGAGCCTCGAGAACTCAGCTTCATACTGATATATTGTCAGTTGGTTATGTCGTAGTTGCAGGAACTCAATCTGCTTCCTTTCTCTGGTTGTTTCCGAAAAATACTTATCATTGAACGCCCTCTTAAAAGTGTTCCAGTTCATGGCCATACCTTCAGGAAACACCCCGTCCTTGGTGGCAGCCCACCAGTCATTTGCCGTACCCTCCAATTGATATACGGCTAGCAACACCTTCTCCTCATCAATGCATCTCAATACCCCGAAAGCCTTTTCCAGCTTCTCTATCCATTTGGGTGCTAGCTCGGGATCTCCAATCCCGTCAAACTATGTCGACTTCAGCTACATGAACTATTCCACTAGTTGGCCCATCTGTTTGGCCACCACGATTTCCTCTTGAGGGTTCACCGTTTCATTACTCTGGTTCGGCTCGCCCTGACTTCCGCTTCCACCCGCGTTGCCAGTGTTGGTATTCACGGCTGCTAGGGCAACTCCCACTACCTGGGCTATGGTAAAGTCCCGATCTTGGGCCTGCCTCTCTATGATGTCCCTGAGTCCTTCCATTGCCCTTAGTAGACCGTCCACTCTTGGATCTTCAGCTACGGACGGCCTCGAGCTAGAGGCTCCGCCTCTTGGTCTTCCACCCCTCCTAGGTGGGTTACTCATCCTTGCTTCTTTCTACTGAGCCTGATCCACCACAAGTTCAACAATGAGTTAGCAACTTACTCATCCATCCAATCCAGAACTACTAACTACTCCTTAGTAAAAATAATTTCACAACAACAGTACTTCATACATCACATTAATTCCAGAAATGTCTTAACTAATGGCACATGGCCGTTACCCAATTCCATTCGCTCCAGTGATTCACTAAAACCAATCACTTCCAAGCATCAAGCAAGCCAAGGTCCAGAAATGACCTTCAATCCTAAGTAAGGGACTTAATTCCTTATACCTCACCATGATCTCATCAAGGTTAAACATCACCCATAGGTGTCAAGTCACAAGCTAGGCATCCCATGTATTACCCCGACCAGTTTCCATAGGTCTAGCCATCCATCTTTGTCCCACTTAGTCCTCCTTATTACTCCAATCCTTATCCAACTTCGTATCGAGCTGACCTTACTTTGATACCAAAACAAGCGGGGATGTCATGCCCCGCGCCCCATCGCGAGCACACAATCATCCCTGCAAGTCAAACAATAACAATCTCTCGGCGGTCCAAAGGATCCACCTCATATAAAAAGAAAGGTCGAGAGATAAAATAATTTACATTAAGCACACGAAAGCGGTTCCCAATGTCTCCCGTACAATATGTATATACACATACAGACTAAGTAGGACATGGATAGCATCAAGAAAGCCGTACATCATCACCAACAGACCGATAATTACTAAATCCGCTAAACATCAAGGGCGACGGGTAAGCATGCCAAAAAGGTATCCACAAAATCCACCAGGGAAGGGGGTCAGGTCGCTAGTCAAAAAGTCAGGCCATCATCCGGAGTCGCCTAGGAAGAACTGCTGGAATCTCCGGTGTCCCCGTTCTCCTTTGTCAGCTCGTACTCGGAGAAAGTCTCCGATGGGATCTCAACTAAATCCTCCATAGTCACCTCCTACGACGGCTCAGTGAAGTCACCCTTGGACGCCTCTAATACTATAACCTTCTCCTGCTCCTGCTCCTGCTCCTCGGTATCCTCTAGGGTCGGTGTTCGCTCCGGTCCATTCCTAGACCCTACTATCGAACCCTTGGGCAGCTCCTACTCCGCTACGGTCTGGCACCAGTCGGGTATGACGCCCGGTGGTACCTCGTTGGGCTTCAACGGCCCGGTCTGTATGTCCCCATCCCTCTTGAACCACGCCTCAAACCTGTGAGGCTTCCATTCTGGCTTACCCTCGTCGACCCATACGACGATACACTTCCTAACATAGATGTTCCCTTGTCTGTCCGAGAACTCATCAAAATAGGTCGTCATTTCCTTCGAGTCCCCAAATCTGATAGGCTACATTGCTACTGCCTAGGATCAATAAGGTAAGGCTTTCCCAAAAGGGGTGAGATACACATTTCAGTAAGAAAAACCTAACCCTAGGTCAAGTTGACCGTCTACTCAGGCAGTCAAGTCACTCAACCATCCAACTCATGAACTCACGCGGATATGACGGTCATAATTCAATAAATAATAATGTATAGAAGACACGCATACATTTATATTCTCATGTCACACACAAATGCACATATATGCTCGACATGTCACTTCACCACATCAATCAACCTCTGCCTGCCTCATTCTCTGGCTCGCGATTAAATTGCATAAGGCTCGGCCCGCGTAAACGCATCAAGCCCCGGTTCAATTTCTAGGCAGGGTTTATGAGCTCATACTCTGTCCCACGATTATAACGCATCAGGACAGTGGCTATTTCAACCCCCGCGATTTTATCGCATCAGGACGCCACCTAATCACAATTCACCCCCTACCACGTCACCTAAGGGTTCCAATCTCCCACCCCGTGTCTCACATGCCTCGGGGCCTCGTCATGCCATGCTACAATCAGGATTCATGCCATGATCTTCTATCATTTACACGCTCAATGTCAATTACATTTCAAGTAGCATTCACAATCCCATGGCATGCAAAGCAATTCAATTATTATCCAAACATGACACGCGATTCCAATACAAGTCAAGGCACACATAAACTCTTTAATTAATCCTATGACATACTAAGGCTCTTTACTTTAGAAATATGCCCATTAATCGATCAATTTCTTACTCGACTTACCCAATCGAGTCCAATCCCCCTAGCCTTGGTTTAGGAAATTCCTTACCTCCGCTTAACAACGCAAATTTCCCCTCCTCGAGTCTCCTATGGTTCGGCCAATCCAAGCCCCAAAGCCGACTTGTCGCGAAACCTAGGTTAACCAATTGATTTATCAAAACCCCAAGTCTAATTCCTCAATTCATCCCTCCAAATCACTCATAGCATACTCTTCATCATCTTAACACATGATACACACCAAATTACAACATAATTCCAGCCTAATCAGCCCTCCACAGAACCGGTTTGGCCCGACATTGAGCGGGTTCCATTTGGTTCTGTTCATGCCGGGTCCAACTGACCTTAATCTATCTCAAATCCATCAAATATACACCATTCTACCTCTTATAATGTCTACCTAAGAGTTTGGAAGTCTCACCATGAGTTTCAAGTCGCGTGATTGCCGAAAAGTCGTCAGAAGTCGCCGGATCACTCAAACACAAAATATCGGCAGATTCTGGGCATAATGTACAAGAGTGGTTCATGGTCAAAAAATTATCAAATAAATCCTCAATTTTTATCATAGAACCATCTATATGTCTACTTGGTCTCCATCAAATTTGAGACAAATATTCCAAGTTTTTAGCTGTCTAAAGGGTTCAGAACCGAACCTACCTCAAACTTGAGCAAAATCCATCAACCTGTGGGAGAATACTTGCCCCGAATTCCTCAGAGCTCCAAATGACCTGATTCAAGTTGAAGGACGTCGACAAGACGTGGGGCTATGTTTGGGTGGTCGGCCGGCAACAGGGGACGGCCGGAGACGGTGGTCGTACCGACCAAACGGCGAACTCCGGTCTGGTCGTGTGAAGTAGAAACTGGAGAAGAAGAAGAAGAAAGGGAAATGGTGGTGCTCTGTGATTTTTGGCAGAATGGGGGGGTTTGAGGAGAGAGAGAAAGAGCTGGTTATTATGCCAAAAATTTAATTAATTGAAGTGATTGGTAGGTGGGCATTAATTGGTGAAATGATCTACTCCCCTTGGATGCTTGACACTTGTCCATTGTTCTTTTCAAGGGCATCCAATGACCATCAATTACTCTTCAATTTTCAACAGCTTGGGGGGAAGAAATGTCCATTTTGCCCTTCCTTCAATTATAAAGGCAAAGTCCTAAGCTTGAGGGGCATTATGGTCATTTTACCCCCGACGTTCGAAACGTTGTTTTTCTCGTTTCTGACTTCTTCGATAGGGCCACGGCTAATCCAATTGACGTTGAAATTCTTGATTTTCCTTTTTCAAACTTTTCCGGACTCAATTCTGATCGTTCCTTTTACCAGACGTGATTCCAACCTATTCCGAACCGACGGGCGGCTTTTGCATACTATACGCGTATCGACCCTATGATCCTCATCACATTTAGGGCTCGTCAATTCATGGTGGTTTTGGTTGTCATGTAATTGCGAGGATTTATCGTTAGTCCCTAAGATCTCGATCGTCGCAGTCCGATTTAGGATAATTTTGCAAATCGTACGTTGGTTAAGCGGCATCACCCGCGCTCCAATCGTACAATGCTCGCATGGTAATCCTTGATTGTTCTTAGATCGACCTTTTGGTGGTTCTAAATATTCTCTCGACAATCCTTATGGTCAAAGCATCGTTTCTTATCTGAGTCGCCTAGGTCCACGTACCTCGTTTCGCTTTAGCCTTTCCCCTTTGGTCAGTCTACTCAAATTGATCAGATTTGAGCAGAATACAACTGAAATATATCACTTGATATATATAAACTTCTCATTACAGAGTCTAAAGTTGATTGGAAAATCAGAATGTCACAGTTTTCATGTAATTGCTAAGGTAAATCGCTAGTTCCAAAGGACGCAATCGTTAGGAATCGGTTTAGGTTAATTTGCAAATCATACTATGGTCAAAAGGAATCACCCACGATCCAATTGTATGACACTGGTAAATCATTCTAAGACCAATCTTAGACCGGCCTATAGTGGCTCAAAATGTTCCCTCGACAATCCTTATGGTTAATGTGCTAATCCATGGTTGAGTTTTTTAGTCCACGTACTTAAATCCAAATTAGCATTTCTCCCATCGGTTAGTCTTCTCAAGAGTGCCAAACTTTGAGTTATATTTAATGGAAGCGCACTAACGAGATATCTCATTCATTCATACTTTGAAAAGGGTCGGATTTCAAAATGTCACAGAGACCCTGCACTCGTGCCTAGGTTAGTCGAGGCCGAGTACCAGACTCTAGTATCAGTGCCCTCACTTGGGCCTATCTAGGTCGAGCCCAAGATCTTAGAGCCCATGTCCAATTCCATCGACCAAGCCCTCCCCTTTGTTCGGATCTGAAGCCATCGAAGTTGGGCCTCGGCGTCCTTCGAGGTTGAGTCTATTGAAGTTGTACCTCGGACTCTAGTTCCTGAGCTAGTCCATTAAGACTGAGCCTAGGACCCTGGCACCAGTGTTTGGGTTCTTATCAACCACACCTAGGTCCATCGAGGTAGAGCTCGAGTCCTCAATGCCAAGGCTCATGTCTATTGAAGCCGAGCTAGTGGCCGGGACTCTAGTGCTAGGGCTTGAATCTATAAAGATGGAGTCCCCACCGCCTGTGCCCAGGTGCAATGAGGTTAAGCCCAAGTCTCCGACACCCGAACTCTAGTCTATCGAGGTTAAGCTAAGGTCCCTAGTGCTTAAGCCTAGATCCTCAACAACTAGGTTCGAGCAAGGACACTTTAGTCCTAAGACTAGCCTTTGTGAGCTGGGGTTTGGGTATCGCCAAGGTCCCTCGCCTGGCCTTGATGAAGTTAGGGCCTAGCATTTCAACTCTGTGTACTAGCATCAAGGTCTCAAGCTCGGCCTTGATAAACTATAGCTCTAGCACCAAGGATTTAGGCTAGCCTCGATAGACCCAGGGACCATCGTCAGGGTCCTAGGCAAGGCCTCAATGGATTCGAGTCCAAGTGTTTGGGGCCATGACATGGGCCTCGAGATTAAGTTCCAACCTCAATGGACTCAGGTTCAAAAGCCAAAGTCTTTGTCCTGGCTTTGTCAGACCTGGTTCCTAGCACTAGTGGCTTGATTCTATGCTTCCATGGCCTAGCCTCGACAAACTAGCATAGTCACCTGGAGCCACAAATGTGGGTAAGATCTCGATGTGTAAAGAAAATCTCCTAATTGATTTTGAAGTTAAAAAAATAATCCATATTTTCTAAAATCTGAATTAATGAAATAAAGTACTCTTTTATAGATTGTCTTAAATATATTCAAAAGTTGAGGAATGATTGTGTGTGAATTAATCTAACTCAAGCTCAGATGTTGACGCAAGAAAAGCTCAAATTTTGAAGGAGTACTTCAGATGCAACATCCAAATTCTTATGAGATGAAACCTCATACTTCGATTTAAAGATATGATATTATCATAACGGCTAGTAAATCTAGTTAGATTCGTCTTTGAGATTATTTTATCTATATCACAATGGTGGATTGAGAAAGAGAGAATTGATTACCTAAAGAAGAATTCTATCTCTGGAAACCTAGATTGAATTCTAATCTTATTCCTCAACAGCTACAAAATACTTGTTATACAATCTCGTCCAACGGATTATTTGGAGAGTGATCCTTAGAAAACCTTTCAATGACTAGATTGAAGGTGGAGCAGTAGAAAAGGAGATTTCAAAGATGATGAAAGTACAAGAGTCCAAAATTTGAAATTTCAAATTTTAGGAAAGCTTCAATATTCTCTATTCATTCTTGACCCAAAAGCATTAATTCTTAGAGGTTTTTGTTTGAAGTGTTTGAGTGCTAGACAAGGTAGTCTATTGATTCAAGGATCATCATCAAGTTGTAACATCTGAGCAATTGACTAGTAGAAACCAGCCAATTGGCTGTCAGCATGAAAAAGTAGAAGTAGGTTTGATCAAAGCCGAAACACTTTAAACATTCTGTGCAAATTCTCCATCCCATAAACTCACTTTATATTATTCTTGACAATATAATCGAGCATAGACATGCTCTGAAGTCACCTCAAATCTTTTTTTTTTAATTAGACTTTGAACTAAGTTACGAACTTATTCTTTTTAATTTTGTATTATTTTACACTAAGTTTTTAAAATCAGATATTCACCAGCTTTAGAAGATTCTCTACAACATGATGGACACATGTCTATGCATCGGGACTTGGGCATGGACGCCAAGGTCCTAGACATGGTCTGAGGATGGACTTGAGATCGAGCGCCAGGGTCGCAGGCATAAGGAACTAGGCTCAGAAAGTCGAGAGCCTAAGGATGGACACTGGGTGGGGGGCGGGGGGGGGGGGGGGGGGGTTGGCCTCAATGTACTGAGACATTGGCAAGGACTTAGGCCCGACCTCGATGTTACCGAGCTCGGCGTCTTGGGCATAGGCATACTAGAGTCCAGGCCTAGCCTCGACGGACCTAGGTGCAATGGCTTAGGTATCAAGCACGGGCTGGATGGACACAAGCCTGTGGTCTCACGCTCGGTCTCAATTAACCTGGACGCAACACCACTGTCTAAGGCCTAGAATGAGCATTGAGGTTCTCGTGCCTAAACTTGGAGTTTCTGGTCCAAGTGTCAATACTTAATCAAATGTTGAGAAAATGATTTTCAGTTTTTCAAAGAGAAAATCATTTTTCTGATTTTAGGTTTTGGTAGGCAAACCTTTTCTATTGACGCATTTTCATAAGCGCTCCAAGTGCCAGAAAATGAGGAAAAATTTTCAGGCAAAATGTTTTTCATTAAACAAACGTAAAGTGACTTAAATTTGGTGGGCTTAGCGAGAATTGTAATTTTGTAGCCCAATAAGGAGTATGTAAGAGGCCCAAATGGGATGAATCTAGTGGGCTCAACCCACAGTACTGTTAGCAGCTTCTGTACGCAACACCGGACCATGGAGACTGGTTCGAAAATTCAAGAAATTAACAATTGGAGTATATAAACAACCACGGATTGCGTCCAGCATCAGATAATGTAAAGGATTCCATTATATCCAATTACCTTTCGAATAATTCATAATATTTTCAAGCGACATTCTTTCTCAATATTATGATTATTGACTGTTATAACTCTAAAGATATTGTGTTCATATAAGTTGAATATGCAAGAGTAGAGAAGCAGTTTTCGTAAACTTAAATTTTCGATCGACAACTACCCCCCAAAAAAAAGAAAAATTACATGCTGAGTGGCTCTAACATTAACTCTAATTTGAACAGTTTTCATATACTATTTGACTCTAATTTTAACTTAATTGTATATTCATGTTGTTAGAATAGTATGAACTACGAAATTTGGATTCCGTTTGTTTTGCAAAAAATATAACCTTTTTTGAAAAAAAAAATCCAGAAAGTTATTTTCAAGAAAATGATGATATTTTTCAGTATTTGGTTGAGACCTGAAAATGACTGGAAAGTAGTTGTTTGGTAAAGAAAATTTACTTTGATTTTTCGCATTGTCATCTAGTTGAAAATTGCAAATATGGACACCGATGTCCTACACTGTATAATCAACACTAACATTGGCAATTATTTAAAAAAAATTATAAAATTCAAATTTCTAATAATATTTGTTTTTACTTTTATTTCCTTTCTTTCTTTTTTCCTTTCTTTGAAGCCATCGGTGAGGATCGAGCTTGCCGGCCGTCATTGTGGCCAACAATCAGCCTAGGAAACAAACAAATAATATAAATGATGTAATATAAAATAAAAATAAGTAAGGAAGATAATAAAAATAATTTAAAAATTTTGGATTTTTAAAATAATTAAAGAAAAAGAAGGTGAAGGAATGGAGGGAAACTGATTTTCTCTCTTCAAAAAAAGGAAATTATTTTCCCCACTTTTGAAGGTTTTTTTCTAGTTGTGAAATTTTTTTCCTTGATTAATTCAATTTTTGTCATCTAAATGCTAAAATTCCAGAAATTATTTTTCCCAAAACAAATGGAATCTTATTACAAGAAAACAAACTCACATGATGGATGGCTGAAATGAATATATGTAGATTTTCATTGTGTGATTGCATCTTAGATGCATTTGTTTGTGGGGGGTGTGGGGGAACTTCATATTAAACGAAAAAACTTCCTAGGAAATTATTTTTCAGCACATGGTTATTTTTCTTTTCCTTGGGTAATATATGACAGAGAATATTTTTTTGGTCTTGGGATCTCATTTGGGAAATAATTTTGATCTCGTAAATTTATTTCAGGCAAACAAAAAAATAAAAATTTTAAATAGTTTTATTTTTTTCTTTTTTCTTTTTCCTCATCGTGGTCGGCCCGCGGTGGCTGCAGGCAAGCTAGAGCACGAGGCTCGCAAGTCAACCGGACATCGCCAAGGCCCAACGGCTAGCAAAGGGAGAAGTAAAAAGAAAAAAAAGAAAGAAAATATATAAATATATAAATATGAATTAAAACATAAAATATCAAATATAAAAAGTTTTAAAAAAAATTGAAAGGAGAAATTTCGGAAGTGTTTTCCTGTCTTGAGATTTAGTAATTAATTTTATGCATGAATTTTTCACTAAACAAAAAATGTTTTCCGCTAATTAAGTCGTTTTCGAATAATCAAAAGGGTGAAATTCGGAAAACTCATTCCATATGACTCACTCTACCTCCCATTCACTCGCATTACATTCATAATGAGCTTTTTCATTTTACAATTCCTACACGTAAGATCCAGGAACCAATTGTTCAATCTAAGAGAGAAAGAAAATCTAGGTAACAATTGAGTCTCTTCCGTGAAAAATTCTAGCTTTAATATCCTAATTGACTCCAATTTTGGTTAAATTTTTTTAACTTATTCTTGTTTTTCGAAAAATAAAAAGTCCACGGAAAAATAGATTAAGATGGAGAAGTAAAAGGAAATATTTCATTGATAACTTTCTTTGGATCTAAATATTTTGATAGAGAAACGTCTACTTTCATGTGATATGCCATGGGTTGGGAGTTGGAAAGGGATCCGCTTCCTCCGCCGTATTATCTTCCAAATTGTGAAGGCAAATGCACGTATACTCAACTCGCAGACTTTATTAGCAATACATGCATTATAATTGTAAAAGCATCTGAAATCGGAAAATAAGGCTAAATATATATACTATATATATGTATGCCCTTTTGACCGAGCTTGTTATTTCAGTGCAGCAACAAATCACATTGATCAAACCTCAAACCTTCACAAATTGATGATCACAAAGTATGTTTAATGTCAAAACCTTTCTTCTATACTTTGGCCCGAGAATTACTCATAATTTCCTGAGCCTTGAGTTCGCGGATCGATTTTGCTTCCTCATCTTGTAATTCGAAACTAGAAATGTGGCGGGCTGCTCTTTTTGAAAATAAATAAAGCACGCCTCAGCCGGTCCAATCGGTCAACGTGAACTCCAAAGCCGCTCTCGAATTCGGCTAGAACTGAACTGAGCTAGAGAAGGTCTGGCCAAATGTCCAATTTGGTGGCGCGATGTTTGTGAAAGTCTTTGTCACTCCATCGGTGGTTGTGACCTGAAAGGACAGAGATTGGCCATTGAGGTACGAATTGGACTGCCAATTAGCCCCCCAGTTCCTCGACATGACCATCCATCCTGTGTTCGAGCCTTTGATCGAGACGGAGTTGATCGACCCGGCTCCGGCGACATTGGTTATGAGGACCAGCTCAAAGTAGTCTCTCCCGTTAATGGTGAACCTCACTCCTCCATGTTTCTTGCAAGGGACCCTGCAAGATGTTGTGACCCACCTATGACTTAGTCCTGGAGCAATAATCAATTTAAGATGGTTCTGATGTGAGGTGATAGGTTACGAACCTTTGGTACAGGACGGGTATGATTCCTCCACTGTAGATGCCGATCTTTTCCCAAGCGGGCTGAGCCATGTCGAAATGCTGGAGGGGCGGGTTGCACCACCCACCATCGTCGTTCGCGAGAGCGTAGTTCGGAGGGCAGAAATTGGTGGCGGTGACCGTGATGGAAACTCCTTTGATGCACCACCTGGAGTCGGTTGTGTAGTCACAGATGATCCTGTAGCACTGCCCACACGAAGCCCCGTCATTGAACAATGCGGTGCTCAACGCAGCAGTTCGGGTGCCGTACCCGGTCGAATACAAGTTCCCATAGCCACAAGCTCCTCCTGCACATCACTGACGAATGTCAAAACTCGAGAGTCCCTACTTCCTTGCGAATCGGGTATCACGAAATCGTCTTAAATTCCATACTCGACAAGCAGTTAACAATGAGCCTCTATGGAAGCGAAAAGCATTCTGGAACCTATATAAGGATCAGTGTCGAAAGGTTTCGTGACTAACCGGGTCTTTATGAGGACCGGCGAACCAACCCAACAAGAGAGAACAATTAATTTTGCTCAACTTACCCATGGTTCCGGAGGCGTCGCTTCCACCGTAGAAAGTGGCATGAGCTTTACTCCATCCTGAAGCTGTGAATGCGTTGGCAGTCACAGCAAAATGAAAGCACACAAGCACAATGAGAGGAGCAAAACTGGACATCTCCATCTGAAAGAGAGAATTGGAGGAGATTGAGGCTCGAGAATGGCAATGTGATTTGGGGGAGACCCTGAAGTACCGCACTTTAAATAAAGGGAACTGGATTGACTCCCCACACGACACAACCACCGTCACATGTGATCTCTCCAGAAATGGTAATTTTTTTTTCAAGGAACTAAGAAACTTGTTTAATCAATTGGATGATATTCTCAGCAAAGTCTGAAGATCTCAAAGGCCTCATTCAATTGTTCCCACGTTCTCTACCACCTTCACATGTGATCTCTCTCCAGAAAGGGCTCATTTTCATTTAATAATGCGTCTGGTTGTTGCCATTTGAAGATTACTGGGCATCTTTTAAAATGGCTTTTGACTTTTGAGAGAGAGAGAGATTCTTGTTTTTGTACCTAGTATTTCACATGGGTCTAGCGGTTCTTCGAACCGTATGAAGCAAGGCCCCTTCATTCTCGTCTTCTGCACATGACCCAGTTTGAAAAGGGACGGAGCGGAACGCCCAAGAGTGGCTATTACGTTCTCGCCACTTGCAAACATGTTTAATTTGGTCCGCATGAACGGTCCTCAATGTGCTTAAACATTGTAGAACGACAGGTCGATGGAGAACCCGCCGGACGGTACCTGCGAGTTCAGCATTTGTCGGGGCGCTTTCTTGCCCTGTATTTGCAAAAGGTTCTTGGCACATCAACGAACTAATTCTGGATTTCTGGTCAGTTCAGTTTCTCAACTTACGGTCGATCAACCGTGAAGACAGTTAATTCCTATTCCTTTTCCGGGTCGTGAGTCATTCGCGCAGTTGCTAGAGAATCAACTACAAAGTTCCATTCTAAGATGGTAATAACAATTACTAATCCACCAAATCAGACCTCGTTTAGTTCGGCTCAATCAATGAAGGACACTTTGTGGACGGAATAATTTGTATTATTGGTTGGTCGACAGACGCATTATGTACAATAATTCCTTGTTCCTATAAAGCATTTTCCTACTTCACAGATTGGTTTTAAGCCAAATTCCCGGAAAACCGTCACCGTCACCTAAATAAATGACAGAAAGATTCTGCAACTAACTGATTACCGCATTCATCGGCACGAGCCAGTGGCATGTCCTCGAGGACAAATGAGAAGGACTCAAGGATCAGGGTCGGTACAGAAAGCAAATTGATCTCTGGAGCATACTATACTATCCATGTGACACAGATTAAAATAAGTGAACGAGAAGATGGTGACGGTTGACCAGAGCATTTGATGAGATAGTTTAAAAAAGGTCTATAATCAGAGTCGTTGCTTGTAATTGCAGGATTAGGAATGTGCTGCATCCAATGAAACTCCAATGCCACATTCCAGCACATGCTTTTCCCATCCAATCCAGTTAAAATGAACTACAGAGAGAGAGAGAGAGAGAGAGAGAGAGAGAGAGAGAGAGAGAGAGAGAGAGAGAACCTCTTCATGGAGCATGCTTTGCTAAGACAACTTTGTGTACCGTACATGAAATAAAGGACATGGACTGGGATGAGTTAACCAATCTGCTATTAGTATCCATTCCTGCCGATGTCTATCAACTATAAAGAAAGAAACGTAGGAAAAAGTTACCCTAAACTACAAGTTTTGGCTTGAAAAGAATTTCTCCGATGTACGGCCTCCATCGGCCTAGTACTATTTGTATTGTCCTTGATAAAACCACGTTATACATCCAGGGAACAAGAGTGTGGGAAGGTAAAAAAGAGGCTTTGAGCACATAGATAACCTAAAGGCAAGTTCAGATTTCCCAATTTGTCGCCGCCCTCTTCCTTCAATTTGATTCGTGAGATCTTGCTCCGGCTATTGCCTTGTGTGTCTCGCAACCAATTTCCTCCTTCTGGGTATCGGTTTGAAGTTGCAGTGCTTCCAACAACTACATTATGCATGACGAGATGAGACAAGACACAAATCCCAGAGGTGAATGTGGATTTCAGCCTTGCTGGTAGTTGTGAATGTATCCAGACTCCTTTGACGCCGTCCAACTTTTGCACAATGCAGAAGAGGCTTCAATAGCTCCATCGCAGAAGGCCTAGGTGTTCGCCCAGTCCAGTCTCGGGTTGTCATCAACATGAGCAAGAGATACAGACATGAGCAGTACTAATTGGCAATGTCAGGGTCTTCGGACCATTGGACCGTCCCTCCCATTGCCAATCGCAAACAGGACTTAAAGCTTTGATGCAGCATTCAGCCTAATTGCGATCCTGATTTTCAACCCCCATGGTAAATGGTTCACAAAGATCTGGACAACTCTGGAACATGAAGGCAATCGAGCTACAGATCTCCAATTTTCAGCTTTTCACATGTTAATAGCGAGGGTATTCAGTGGTTAGCTAATTCTATATGCTGTAAGTACCGATGAAGATAGAAATAAAGGTAGTAGCATCTTTGATCAGATTGATTGTTGGGACCAAGCTGGTGTGCCTACAGAGAAGCATTGTAATGCAGTGACATTAGGCTTTGAGGCATTTCTCGAAAGATCTTTGACTCGAAGCACATTTGATCCAAGCAAATATCTTTTGGTTAAGTGACTTTGGGTTTTCGACCCCCCCCCCCCCCCCTGGAAGCCAGTCAATCACCGGCGAAGATTGAACCATCGAAGGACTAGGCGAAGCAACCTTGAGGTCACGACCTCAGAGGAGGCAATGCCAAGGTCGCCCGACCTCGACAACTGAGACTCGTGTGAGCCTAGCCCTCGGCTATGTAGACCCAAAATCGTTGACGACACTCGAGGAGGCTCATCAACTCATGGCAAATGTCAGACCTATGACTCAGATCTAAATAACGTTAGTTTCAAAGAGAGACGATCGACAATGATTAAGAGGGCGAAACTGATGTACGAAAATAATCAGTGGGGTAAGTTTAAAAAAATATACATCAACTCTGAAAGCAGCATTTCCACGAATACTATAAGCTATTTTTAGATGAAAAGTTACATTGTGATGCCAAAGCATAATAGAAAATAGGTTAAACATAAGAACTTGAATAAATACTAGGAATAATCCGTTTACTCAGTTGTGATTTATCAAAATCAACAAAATATCATAAGTCTGTAAAGTATACCTACCACGAACCCTAAACACATTTATATAAAGTACTAAATTTAATTAATCTAGTAAACACAATATTACGAAAATACTATTAAAATCACGAAATTCCTTAAAATCTTAAAATTGCCTAAAAGCATTACAATTGTAAAAAAAAAAAAAAGTGCCTAAAATAAGTGAACCCTAAGTGCACCATCCCCTGCTAGGAAAAAGATTTGCTCTTGAATCTAGTTTTTTTTCATTGATTTCAATCTCTTCAAATTCACGGGCAAGATATTCAGCTTTATTAAAAATCCTCATAAGACTGTTACCCTTTCTACCCCATTCGGACAATTTCTTGCACCTTTTATCATATGGAAAATTAATGCCCAAAGATTTAATGGAGGGGTAAACGTCATTTGTTTCTTCTTCAAATTCATCCTCTATGGATGAATTGTCACTATAGCTTAAGTAATCAAAGACGTGACTGGGTTCAGAACCTGCAGTGCTTCATCTGTTGTTACCAATATCAAAGCCTCCCTTGTACGGCTTTCAGCCTATTGGCCTCCTCCAACTTCCCGTCGACGCACCACTTAATCAGCAAATCACAAAAATGCTCATAGAACAAAACTCAAGAACAAGACATCCCACTTTGCCACCTGATTCAAGTTCCTTTTCCTTGCCACTGTCATCAACACAACGAAAGTCCCTCGTTCAATCCAATATTTATTTTGGATTTTAGCTAGGATCAGCGTCACAAGTTTGTTGCCTTGTGCATCCATCACCTCGACGAGATTGGAACCTCGATTGGACGCACGATGCTTGCAGGGATGGCCACCAAATCCTTCGCGATCTCTTCACAAATTCGAACACTGCAGGAACAAGAAGCTAGAGCTATAATCCCTTGTGCCAATCCACGTGCTCTCTATCGGTAATCCATTCCCGTATTCATGTGTCACCACGGGATGGTGCATGTTGCTCACTAGACCCCACGATTTCCTGCAATACAAGAACGCCCCTAAAGGCGGGCAAAAAAACCACCTATGTAAAATGCTCGCGTAAAAAGTCAGCCCTAATCTCCTTCACATCGACCGCATCCATCGAACTCTCCTCAACCGCAGCGAAATCCTAGTCGTCCACATCCCACGTCAGCATCCGCTGGGACGTCGCCCCTCGTTGCCGACACGATGGCTTCTACCACCGCGTCTAGATCCACATCCTCATATTCTCCATCGGATTCATCATAGACCAGATTTTCATCAAAGTTTGGATCTTCGTCAAAGATTGGATCTTGAAACGCAGGAATCTCGATTTTCATACCGATAATAGGAAAAGTGGAATGATTTCCAAGTCGTACTCCTCAATTCCGTCCCTGGTTCAAATCCTCAAAAGAATTATCGTCCTCATCTTCATCATCGGATGGATACTCATATTCAACTCCTTCTAATTGAAGGTCCAACTTAAGTCGTCGCTCCAGATCCTAGATTCGCCTTCTCTACTCATTTTCTGTCTTGCAGGTCTCTTAAACGACTGTTCATCTGCATCAGGAACGACTCCACGCCCCCACGCCCCCAACCTCCACGAGTACGCCATCTACAATCAACGTGATTTTGTTAAGCCATTGATTTCAAGCCACCTATGCTCTGATACCAATAGGCTAAACAAAAGACCTTGAATAGATACGAGAAACAATCCGTTCCCTCAATTGTGATTTATCAAAATCAACAAAACATCAAAAGTATGTAAAGTCTACCTTTCACAAAGGCTAAACACCTTTATATAAGGTGGTAACCCTAATTAACCTAAGAAACATAATATTACGAAAATATCAATAAAATCACGAAATTGCTTAAAATCTTAAAATTGCCTAAAAAAGTTAAAATTGTAATTAAAAAAAAGCCTAAAATAAGTGAACCCTAAGTGCATCACATTGGGTTAAGAGACTTTAGAAATGCTATGTTTGGGCTCACAGGACTTTTAAAAATGCTGAACCAAACCAAATCTCTCAACTTCGTCCCAACAGCCTATGGAGACTCAAAAGTCCTTTGGAAATACTAACCAAGCGGACCCTTGGAATACTCTTGCTCTTGCACAGGAGAAAAGAGCGCATTCAACAGAGAAAAGCAAGAGAGGCATTATGTTTTTCTACACGTCCAATGTTGTATCGCATTCAAATTGAAGACAAGAATTTGTTGTAAGCGTTCTTTCAAGAAAAGTTGTGGTTACTCCTAGAGGTAGTGGTTAGCACAAGATTCGTACGGAGTCCGTGATTTAGGGTTTTCTATATCCCGTGTTCGTAGAACGGTTCAACCCTTTGTACACTTGATTGAAGCTGTTTAGAGGCCTGTTGCTCCATCGTTTTCCTTTTTCAGCATAGGACGGTTTCCACGTAAATCTCAATGTAACGATTCTCAGCTCAACTGCTCACTTCTTTTAGTCACCTTAGAAGACAGCAACTTTCCCCTTTGCCTACTAAAGGCGTGTACATGTAGAGGCATAACTCTACAGACTAATTGGGCAATTTAGACATAAATTATATGTCTGCAACCCTTGTCGCTTGGGTGGATTTGTAGTGAAATTGGTGCTCCGACCTTTCAGCAATTTTAAATGCAACGAGACTTAACCAAAAACAAACGATATAAAAAAATATTTTTTTGGCTCAGCCAATATCTTCACATAGAGATCAGATAGGCGGGGCAATGCACAGGTACATCTCATGCGAACAAGTGCACAGATATGCACATATTGCACCGACCTCTTTGGTGGGTTGAGAAGAACCGTAAATGTTTACTCCTTTTATCTCTCTTCCTTGCATTCATTTGGAAACAGCTTTCAGGTTGTGACCGAACGGATCAGACGAGCCCCTTATGTTTTAGAATAGACTTGATCGTATCAGATTATCATAAAAATATGAGACAAAAGCTAAACACTTCACCGCGGTCCCCTGTTCATTTCTAACCGTGGCATCATACAACACAATAAAACCACAATCCCGGGACAATCAAAAGCCATCCCGGCTAAATAATAAGCATTATCTGACAATATCAGTCCTTAGTATTAGAATAAAAGAATGTGCTGCTCAGTCAAAATTAACATGTCAATCACCTATCTCTACAGCAAAGAAAGAATGGCCACAAGAATCTAATCACTATCAAGTCTAAAATGGTTACACAAAAAACACATCCAAGCGAAATGTCATTCGATTAACACAGAAAATAGGACGACATTAAAAAATGGAGAAAGCACATATCAAAATCGAACCGCAATCATTCAGGAATGCATTATGCAACTTGTGCAGTTGCCTGGATCGGTCCATTTGATCTGTAACCACGGCCTCTTCCACGAGTTCCCCTTCCACGGCCACGGCCTGTATACAGGGGAATTAAAAGATAAAAATCAATAATCCCACCACCTGTTTTCACCATCTCTGATAAAAATCAAAAATCGATTCAACTCTGTTCGGGATGTTCATAATCTACCATAATCAAGTGTGGCATGACCATTTTTGCTCTCTCAGTTACATGAGATCGATGACTCTATTCGATTTTTTTTATTTTATCTATAAGAGGAGATTGCATCAAAAATGTAACCGATTCCTTCGATTCCTTGGGTCACTGGCCATCGGCCGGGAGTTTCAGATTTAATACCGATATCTTACCAACGAATCCAATAAATCTAAGAGTAGTCCTTGGTGTATTGATCTTTTTTGGAAAGGGAGTGTGTGTGAGTTGTTGATAACTGAACCTTAATCATTAATTAAAACAGGTACCAAATCAGACTTGTCCATGAATAAAAGAATGACCAAAAGAGTACCGCGGTTCTGAGCAGGTGGTTCTTGATTGTATCCTCTGTCTTGCTGTGTATCAGCATAAGGTCCATTGTATCCTCCCCTTCCGCGGCCACGAAAACCGCGTCCTCTTCCTCGACCCCTACCTCTAGCATAACCCTGGTTGCGGTCCCAACCTCCATCATCATACTCATGATTCACAAAACCATTCCCTGAATAAGCAAAATATAAATTGTAACCAGAAAGCAAATAGGACTGCTGACACAGGAGAGCACACATGCCAATCATTTTCCTCCGAAGTGAATTAGCATTTTTGGTGCCACTACAACAGAGTACAAAATAAGTTAGCCAACCATGATCGAAGATCCTACATATATAACACCCCCTTCCATATGAGTTAAAAGAAATGTTCAGTTCTGTGAGTGACATACCTCTACCTCTTGGCCTTCCTCTGCCAACGCGGCCTCTTCCTCGCCCATTAGGTGATCCCTCTATAGTAATAGGAATAAAATTAGAAGAAAACTCGAGAAACAACATAATAATCACTCATAAACAATAGCGACAAAATAATTTCTTGAAGTACCTCCTTCAATATAAGGCTCTGATGATGTCTTCACCATCTCAGCAGGTAATGGAGGCTGATGCCTGCAATAAAGGCATTTACGGCTTGTAATGGATAAAAGACCAAGCTCTTAATATATCCAACTCTCAATATCAAGAATCAATTACAAGAGAAGAACAACGTGAACTCACCCAACAGACGATGTGTCCAGTTCCTTCTTTGAGAGAGTTATTGTAATCATCGATACATGTCTTGTGGTCTCCAACCTATCCAAACAAGAGAAAGACATCAAACGGAGAAAAAAGAGCAGTTATAAAGATGAAAATTAATGGCCGATGATCAGTTTGCAACTGCACTTACGTGACAAGGCCTTCCTCCAAAGGCTCCCATGTATCGGTTATATCTATTGATCCGATGGAAGTTACCTGATGAAGACCCACAATTCTTCTCTACAATACATAAGCAAAGAAATTTCAGAGCAAAGCTAGCATTTATAAAGTAAGTAGAATGTTAAAGTAATAGCTCGAAATAGACCTTGATTAACTCCACTATAGTCACAGTCTTGTTGATGGCTCTTCCCATGGCCTTAAACACAATTTCGTTCGAATCTTTCTCCTGGATAATGTGGTTTACAGAGTAAATTACAAGGAAATAGATATCCAAAAATTTTCTTGTCTCAGTAAATCAACATTCGAACAGTGAAAGGATAAGTAAATCTAAGTTATCAATGGTCTCAATGATTCTGTCAGATTTGGATATGTGTTGAAGACTTATAAGGCTCCTTTTCTATTGGCCCATGTAATTTTTATTAAGCTTTGCACGCATAAGCGCCGGTGGTGAAGCTAAAGTTTCTGGCAGTTGAGCAAAAAATAATAATAATAATCATAATAAGATTGTGGTCCTACCAAGGAAGTTAACATCCAGTTGGTGTTCTTATTAAGTCGCAGCCCATTTTGCCTAGTTCGGAATAAATCACACTTCAAAGATTGGTGTGACTAGCTAAATATCTGCCACATTGTCTTTCCGGTATATTTTCCAGTTAAAAAAAGTACTTAAATTAGGGAAATCAAAAACCGCAATCTAAGTGCGAACTATATCATCTATATTACCTAGCGCCGAAGCACGTAAACTGGCCTAAATGCACCGGCCATTATCTCATCCTAAGCAGAACACGAACAATCATCATAAAGCGAGACAAAACAGGACACGAGAACAGAAGGGGAAAGAACAAAACACAAAACCTGAAGCAGGGTCATGGCGTAGGTGATGTAGCTGCGCATCCTTCCCTGGCTCGTTATCCTAATCTCGTTCTCGTCAATCGGCGTCTCCTCCCTCGGCTTCTCCACTCTCTGGTAACGATCCATCTCCTCCCTGAGATTCCCCAGCGTCACAACATCGACCGTAAGGCCAACCAGCAAAAATGAAGCGACGAGAGAAACCGAAGAAACCACGCGCCGCAGCAATACACTGCGCAGCTTACGACTCGCACCCAGAAAAATCAACAAAATGACCAAAACCGAAGCAACCGCGAAATGGAGGAAGAAGAAGAAGAAGAAGACGAAGCTAGGGTTACCAACACCAGAATCTGTGGCAGGATACGAAGGAAGAAGACTAGTTAGGTTACCTTGTGGCAAAATGGATAGAGAGATAGACCTCTTTTCTCTTCTTAGTCTTCTTCTTCTGCTGCTGCTGCTACGGCTTAGTGGTTTCCTTCGTCTTACGCCCTAGGAATGGCGTGTAGGCGTCTCAAGCCCTTTTATACGCCACCGGCAACCCTGGGAGAAAAACTGCCCTAACCAACTCTTTATCCGGTCCAGCAGGAGGCGGTTCGAAACTTCGAGTTGGAACCGAGCCGTTGTTCGCTCGGTTAGAGTCTGCCTGACCCGAACCGGAGCGTTGGATTCTTTAAAAGGGCCGCAATGAAAGAGGCTGCGAAGGAATTTTTGTTCTCGCAGATAAGGCCGCTCGCTTGCTCCCCATGTCGGGAGATCTAGCCTTCAAACTAAAGGCTTCGAAGGAATTCATTTAAATGGACAATTTCAAACTTGAAAAATGATCTTTCTATTTCTTGAAGAATGAGGGGCAACAAGAATTCTTCAAAAAAAAAAAGAAATTACCCTATCGTCTTCTCCTCCTTCTCCTTTGCATCTTTGGTTAATCTTAAAGCTTTAAGACTCTTCATGTAATTATTTGGTTCACATGAAAATTCTGCAAAAAGCGCCAAAGAGAGTCAAATTTCTTTCTTCTTTATAACTTTTTGGCTCACGCCACACGTCCAAGAAAATAGCAAAAGTGGTTCACGCTGAATCTCATGAAAGTGGCAAGAGAGTACTTTTCGAAATCGCGACGGTGAATAATCATGTTTTTTTTTCTCTTACTATGTTTGGTATTTTGTGGCTGATTTGCCTCGTCAATATTGCTGGTGTTCATTTACATTTCTTGTCATAGCCTAACATGTGGCTATGGAATGCAACAATGAGCTTATTTGCTATTAAACATTTAGATCATACAATTATCCTTGGTTGATTAATGGAGGTTATATCCATTTATACATTACACATTTGTAGTTTCTTTAGTAGTGGATTGTGAAGTATTCTTATCAACCCATGTTAGGTACTGAACCCATTCTATGTTCAAAATACATTGCGAAAACATGTTCATATGAATCACTTGAGTCACTGATCATAAAAAACATATCACAAGGACATACCTTAATTGTCACAGATTAAGAGCCCTTTGCGATCTCGGAGTTGCTTTGACATCGCTTTGACGAACGACAACTAATAGTCGGTAAGGAGGAGACTTCTAAGTTCTCTGTTTTTTGTGAGTGAGTCGAATGTTTGGTCATACATTGTCACGCCCCGCGATTTGGCACGAGCACACGACTCTCTGTAAGTAAACCAAATATCTCTCGCGGTTCCAAGATCCACCAATAAGTAGAGAAACATGATATATATACCAAGCATGCGGAAGCGATAATGAAATAATTTCCCCGTACAAAAATTTTGAGTGGGACCTGAATAGCGCAAATACTGTCATACATAACATCCAACTGTTCATACAGATACATGGCTAATAAATCTGCTAATCGAGGGGGTGACGGGGTAAGTACACAAAAAGAGTCCACCATCTTCATACAATAAGAGATAGGGTCAAGATCGCCACTGAAAGATCAGCTTATAAGTTGGGAGCTCCTAAGACAAGCTGCTGGAGTCTTCGGTTTCATCAACGTCCTCCGTGGGCTCGTACTCCGAAAAGGTCTCAGAGTGAACGTTTGTAGTATCCTCAGCAGTCTCCTCAACAGACGGCTCCACGAGATTCTCCTTAGTCGCCTCGACCACTATGACCTCATCCTCGGTATCCTTCAAGATCGGGGTCCTCTCCGGTCCATTCCTAGAACCGACAATCGATCCCTCAACTGGTCTAAGTCTCGGGCGGGGTGGCACCAACTAGGAATCACTCCCTAGGGCACCTCATTGGGCTTCAGCGGCTCGGTAGACACGTCCCTGATTTTTCTGAACCAAGCCTATACCTGTGAGGCTTCCAACTAGTACTACCCTCGTCTACCCAAACAACAGTACACTTCCTGACATAAATAGTTTACTGCCCATCAGGGAACTCCTCAAAATAGGTGATCATTTCCTTGGAATCTCCAAAACGTACAAGTCACATCGTCAAGACCTAGAATCTGTAAAAAGAAGGGGTCCCCAACTGGGTGAGACACACATCTCAATAAGGTGGATCCTGACCCTAGGTTTGGCCGACCGTCCACTCAGACAGTCATAAACTCCAATAATTCAAACTCACAGACATATTAGGCAAATGCAAATATAGATGACAACACATAGATGGCAGGCATGCAGCTATGGCATCATAACACACTCAAATGATTATGCACACTCGTCCTGCCACATCACCACCTCTACCGTTTTTTTTTCCGCCCGCCTCCATCTCATGCCCGCGATTAGATCGCATCAGGCTCGGTCCGCGTAAACGCATCAAATCGTCATTGACAACCTGTGTAAACGCATCAGGTTTCAATGATACTCCAAGCTAGTGTCGACACTTCATATCTCCGTCCCACGTAAACGCATCAGGACCATGGCCATCTCAACCCCGCGGCTCGTACATATCAGGGCGCCACACAACTTTTACCCCGCGCCTCAACACCTCAAGGTATCAACCACATCACCCCGCGTCTCATACGCATCAAAATCTTGCCAAATTACACTCATACCATGATTCTCAATTCATTTCACTTACATAACAACAGGTGTAATTCAAGCACAATGTAAATACTCATGGCATGCAGGTAAATCAAAGTGACACTCAGACATGGCAGATAATTCAAGCACAAGCATTAGCACACATTAATTTCCTATACCCTCTTAGGACGCACCAAGAACAACCATCTTGGAATCTCTCACAAAACAATCGATTATTCTCCGACTCACCCAATTGAGTCGAATCTTCCTACCCTAAGTTTAGGATTCCCTTGCCTTGAGTTTGATACCACAAAAATCCTCTTCTTGAGCCCTCAAAAATTCGGTTTTAACAGTCCAAGGCCAAACTCACCACGCAACCTAGGAAGTTCCAACCAATTGTCAATTTCCTCGTCCAATTCGTCCATCTATGAATCACAAACCTCTATAACACAATCCTCATCATCCTAGCATGTCTCAAACACCAATTTGAGACTTAAAACCAACAATCCTCAACCACCACACAATTGGTCTTGCATAGAACCGAACCGGCTATTTTCGGTTCTGTGCAAACCGAGCACATCCAGCTCTAAATCTACTTCAAATCCATCATTTAATCACTAAACTACTTGCTAACATGTCTATCTAAGGGTCTAAGAGTCTCACCGAGAGTTTGAGGTTGTGTCGTCGTCGGAATCCCTTTGAAAGTCGCCGGCTCCTCTAAGACAGTAAACTAGCAGTTTTTGTCCAACATTCACAAGACCCATTTGGGATCAAAATTTCATCAAATCAAGCTCAACTTTTTACCACAGATTGATATACAAGTCCCCTAAACCTCCATAAAATTTGATCGCAATACTTCAACATTTCAAGGCCCTAAGGCTCAAAAACTCAGCCTACCTCAGATTGAGTCAATTTCCGTCAGTTCCCGGGAGAATGCTTGGTTGGAGCTCCTCAGTGGTCCAATCGACGTGCTTCCACTTCGGGGAGGTCAGCAGGAGGTGGGGCTAGGCGTGGATGGTCGGTTCGCCAACTGGTGGTCACCGAAGAAAGGTGGCGGCGGCGGCAGCGAATGGGGCGGCAGAAACTGGTCCGCGACATTAGAAAAGAGGAAGAAGAAGAAGGAAGCTCTCGGTGCTTTAGGGGAGTGTATGGCCGGTCAAATGAAAGGAGAGAGAGAGAAAAGAGTTATATTCAATCCTCAAGTCAAATGGAAGAATAGTAAGTGGTTAATAGTGGACAAGACCACTCTTTAGCCCATCCATTGACACATGTCCTAAGTGTCATTCAAGCTCAATCCAATGGCCATGCTCTCTTCCAAGTTTCGGCAGCCTTGGGGGGAAATAAAAGATCAAAATGCCCTTCTTCAATTGCATAAGCAAGGCTAAAGCTTTGAGGGGCAAAATGGTAATTTTACCCCCAATATTCGAAACATCGTTTTTCTCGTTTCAATATTCTTCGATAAGGCGACGACCAATCCAAATATGACGTTGGAATTCTTAATTCTTCATTTTTAATTTTCAAGACTCGTTTCTAATTATTCTCTCTATCAGACGTGGTTCCAACCTATCCAAAACCGACGGACGGCTTTTGCAGACGTTACGCGTATCGACCCTGTGATTCATATTACATTTATGGCTCGTCAATTCATGACGACTTTGGTTGTCATGTAATTGTGAGGGTCTATCACTAGTTTCTATGGCCTCGATCATCACTGTCCGATTTAGGAAAATTTTGCAAAATATACATTGTTAAGCGGCATCACCCGCACTCCAATCGTATAACACTAGCAATGCATTCCTTAATCGTCCTTGGATCGGCCTTTTATGGTTCTAAATATCCCCTCAACAATCCTTATGGTCAAAGCGTCATTTCATATTCGAATTCCCTAGGTCCACGTACCTTGTCTCGCGTTAGCCTTTCCCTTTTAGTCAGCTTACTCGAATTGATTAGATTCGAGCGAGATATGACTGAAACACATAGCTAGATATACTTCTCATTAATGAGTCTATAAATGCCTAAGAAATCAGAATGTCACATACATCCTCTGAAGAGAATAACGTTCTTTTAAGCAACGTTTGTTGAACGAAGGAACGTATCCTTTCGTTCAATATTATAGATAGCGGTTAGTGGTGTGGTTGCCCGCATAGGTGCACACCGTAATCCCGTGGACCCCACTTAATATTATTTAATATCTCATACTTGCCCATGCAAGGCAAACAACTCTCATTCGCCCACAAAGGGCCAAACATAACTCTTAATATTTTCGTAAAGTTCATATTGGTAAATAACCTATGCGACCAGCATACATTGAGAGCTCGTTGTCATATATTCGTTGGGAGTATATGACAGCTTTAAAATGAGCATAATCAAAGATAGATTTTAGTATGATGTACCCTAGATCGATCAATCATATTTGTACATCTCACCGGATCTCATTTAATAATTAGATACATTATATCACAATTATGATTACACTAAATAACCATAATTGATCGGTCTGTGAATATAGTCCATAATGTGACTAAAACTCCAAATCAATCTTCATTTTTCATTAGATCTCTCAATTTCAGTTCAACTCGCTTTTCTAGAAGTGTCCCTTTAGATCGAATCAATTCCATGACCATAGACAACACTCTAAGATAGCAAACAAGAAATAGAACTTTCAAGAATAACAAAAAGTCATAAGGGTACTAAAATTGAGAATTTTATCCTCGAGAGTATCACACGGCTTAAGAAAGTTAAGATTATAACTTTTGCCAACTCTCATTAATCGACTATGCATACGTAATATGAAATATGTATTACGATATTTTCTCTTTCCCTATGGAGCGTATGTCTTTCTATTTTAATACCGCACAGATGATCATTTTGACACACTCGGTATCTGACTTGAGTTCACGTAATAACTTTAGTCAAGAGTTTCCATCAAAACTTTCATCTGGCAATAAAGACAAGTAAAGTGAAATATGTTGGTCATTTCACTTTTGAACATTGTAAATTTTAAGCCCTTCTCCTAACATTCCTGTTAAGGCGACATAAAATATTTTAAGCTTGAGCTCTCAATTATTACCTAAATAATAAATTTAAAATTACCTCATCTCTATTCATTATAATAAATAGAGGTGATTACCCGTGTGAGTGGGTTGATCTCTTATCTGTCCGACATACCTTCTCAATATAATGCACCAAGCACTAACATGCATAAATATCAAATGGACTTTTTGACTTCCACATTGACAAACAACATCATCAATTATATATGTTCAAGGGAAAAATACAAGTATTTAATACATCAACCTCTACGCAATCCTAGAGTCTTTATATGACTAAGAAAGACATCTCTAGAAATTGGCTTTGTCATACGATATGCTAACATTTTATGCGTAGATACATACTTTAAGTTTATTTTCTTTCGTGCTACCATGTCCTTGACATAGTTATACTTAACCTCTATGTGTTTGGTTTTGCCATGGAACTTAGGATCCTTGGTGTAAGCTATTGTTGTCTGACTATCATAAAAAACCTTCACAGGGTTTGCAACATTTATAGTAATAACTAAATGATTCAGAAATCTTCTAAGCCAAACACCCTCTTATGCTACTGCTGATAACTATACACTATTGTATCTTACTACTCCATGATATGGTGTCATTATTCAATAAGAATGCATTTCCAGAAATGGATTTCCTCTCATCCAAATCTCCTCCCCAGTCATCATCAATATAGCCCTCAAGGTGTAGATCACTTTCTTGATACGTCAACGAATAATCAACAGTTGCTTTCAGATACCTCAAGATTCTCTTAACGGCAGTCCAATGTGCTTAACCTGGATTGGATTGATATCTACTGACCGGTCCAACTGCATAACAAATATCGGGTCTTGTTCATATCATAGAGTACATGAGATTTCCAATAGCACTGGCAAATGAAACATTTTACATACGTTCTTGTTCTTGTGGAGTTTTAGGAAACATTCTTCAGCTCAACCCTTCACTTTTTGTAATATGAGTATCAATGGGTTTGTAATTTTGCATACGAAATCATTCAAGAACTTTATTGACATATGTCTCTTGCGAAAGAGACAACAACTTTTTCGAATAATCTCTCGAAATCTTAACTCCGAGAATGTATGTAGCTTCACTCATATCTTTCATTTCGAAATAAGAAGATAGCCAACTTTTGACTGTCTTGACAAACTCTATATTACTTCTAGCAATCAGTTTGTCATCAACATATAATGACAAAATAATAAAGTAACATTTGGATCTTTTGATATACACGCAATTATCTGCATTGAACATTTCAAAATCATATGCCACTATAACATTATGAAAGCGTATATTCCATTGTCTAGAAGACTACTTAAGGCCATATATCTATCTCAGAAGTCAACAAACCTTTTGTTCTTGGCCTTTTTTAACAAACCCTACAGGTTGTTCCATATAGATCTCTTCATCTAATTCTCTATTGAGAAAAAAAGTCTTAATATCCATTTGATGTAATTCAAGATTCAAACTAGCCACTATTGCTATAATAAGACGAATTGAGGTAAATCTTACCACAGGAAAAAAAGTATCTTCATAATTAATTCCTTCCTATTAGTTATACCCCTTTGCCATAAGGCAAGCCTTTATGTCTTTCAATTGAACCATCAGTTTTGCGCTTTATTTTGAAAACCCATTTATTCCCAATGGATTTGCGTCCTTTTGGAAGATCAACTAGTTCCCAAACGTGGTTCGATCTCATTGATTCTATTTCTTCTTCCATTGCTTTTATCCATTTTTTCTTATCAGGGCATGATAGAGCCTCATTTATATTTATTGGCTCATCTTCTTCTAGTGGAGCGATCATGAAAGTTTCCCCTTAAATTTTAAATCGTCGTCGAGGAATGCTTTTGCAACTTGTTCGCCGTGAAGAATTGTACCAAAGGTACTTCATTCTCCATTATGTCCCCACTAGGATAAGATAATTGTATTGATTCATCATGTGGTTGCAATTGAGACTGGTTCGCAATCAACTCCCCACTTCTCACATTGCTCCCACTTATATCATTATATCCAGCAGTTCCATTATCCTAATCTAAGGTCTCAAATAAGGAATAGTCTTCACCTATTTGGCCCTTTCTTGAAAAATCATTCTCTAAGAATGTGACATCTCTTGATTCAAATTCAGTCACGCTGCCACTTTCTTGCTCACCTATGAACACATATCCTATATAGTGTTCTAAGTATCTTATGAAGATACTCTTTTTGCCTCTTGATCTCAATTTTCCATATTTATGAGAGGACTCATGAGTATAGGCAGCACAACCCCAAGGTTTAAGAAAGCTTAAATTAGGTTTTTGACCTGTCCATAACTCATATGGGGTGGAAGAGACTGATTTGGAAGGCATTCGGTTAAGTATATAGGCAGCAGTCAATAAAGCATCACCCCAAAAAGCGATCGGTAAATTGGCTTGCGCCATCATGGATCTAACCATTTCTAGTAAGGTTTTGTTTCTTCTTTCAGTTACTCCATTTTGTTGAAGAGTATAAGGAATGGATAACTGTCTATCTATTCCCTTTTCATCACATAAATATCCAAACTGATAAGATAAATAATCTCGACCTCAATCGAATCTCAAAACTTTTATTTTCTTATCTAACTGATTTTCCACTAAGGTCATAGATTTCTTGAAACAACTTAATGCTTCCGACTTATGAGAAATCAGATAGACATATCCATATCATGTATAACCATCAATAAATGTGATGAAATAAACAGTACCATGCTTTGCTTTTACATTCATTGGACCATAGATGTCTGTATGGACTAATCGCAAAAGAAATTCAACTCTAGTGCCATTTACAAATGGCTTTCGTGTAGTTTTTCTAGTTAAGCAATGTTCGCAAATAGGCAATTCGATTTTTTCAATATTACCTAATAAGCCATCTTTGGCTAATCTATCATTCTCTGTTGGCCAATATGACCAAGCCTAGCATGCCAAACATTCACATCATTCTCACTAGAATTGGAATATACGAATAAGGAATAACATACATTCACACTAGCATATTCAATATCTAATACAATAAAGCCATTCATGAAATAACTAAAACCATAGTAAGTTGTACCTAACAACAGATCCACACTATTATTATGGAAATTCATAATAAAATCAAGTTTGACTAAAATAAATACAGAGATTAGATTTCGATGAATCTCTAGAGCATATAGGACATCGTGTAGGAATAATGTGCGTCCACCACGCATGATTAGTTGGCAGGTGTCAATTCCTTTCACTCCACTCTAGAATTGTTTCCTATATAGATCCATCTTACTCCACTTGGAATTAGTCAAAATTCCACAAACGTACTTCTATCTCTAGCTACATGGTCTGTGGCACCTGAGTCTACAGCTCACAAAGGATGAAATTCAGTCAAAAATACAAAACTAGATACAAAACTAACACTTTTAAGTGTGTTCAAGGTTTCTACCTTTTTAGGCTTGCCGCAGTCGCGAGCGAAGTGACCCTTCTTACCACAGTTGTAACATTTCATCATTGAAATATTTTTCTTTACGGTACGCCTCCCTTTTCCATGCTTCTCAAACTTCAGTTTCTTACTTAATGGTTACATTCCTTTACCTTTCCACTTCTTGAAACTACCATGGTGCTTGTGCTTGGAACTTAAAGCTCCATGTGAGTTAGAGTCAACAAAATACACATTAGTTTGTGTTTTAGCTGCCAGAAGGCGATCATCTTCCAACTCCAGATGGCGCATAGCATCCTCAAAGATTGTGACGTTCACATTGTAAGTCAAGTTAATCTTCATGTGTTTCCAATTGTTAGGTAAAGAGCGGATAACAGCCTGCACTTATTGTTGATCAGACAATAAGTGACCAGCATCCTTTAGCTCGCTAATCATGTTCGACATCTTCCTCAGATGTTGTTTCATATTCTGCTCATGTAGTATCTTATATCTATCGAACCTGATAATAAGCTGTCTTAGCTTAGTGACAGAAGTCTGTCCAAATCTAGCTTTCAAGGCGTCCCACATGTCTTTAGCATTCTCGTGCTGCCTGAACTTTCGCATTATATCATTATCCATACTGCTCAACAACGTAATACGAGCAATTGAATTCTTTTTCTTCCAGGCAGCGAAGGCTTCCTTGTCCCTTATGTGCTGTGCAGTGTTACCATCCTCTATTTCAGCTATGGTCAGGTTAAGAGCTTCCAATACCTCAAGCTCCTCTAACACATACTGGATTTTCATACTCTAGATTTCATAATTCTCTCCATTCAATTTCTCACAATTGTTGAGTTCAACAATAATGTTCTTTGAAGCCGTTGCTATAATATCTGAATATTAGACATTTTACATGGATTTTAAGTCTATTTGTATGCAACAAATGCAGCTGTATTTAGATTATATTGATATATTATTTCAGAAAAGATTCCAAAATCAACGGTTCGCTAAGTTCCCCATCCTCATCTAGATATTCTAATCTAAAACCTATATCAATACAATCATCCATATGTGCTCATCATACAGTTACTAAAACTCATGAACACTCTCACTCAAGCATATATAACATTATATATAGATGCGATGTGCATAAACTAAAATACAATAGTTACAAATAACAGCAAGTTTTTATATTCTAAATATAATCATGCGTTGTTATTTCCTCTAAGTTTTGACGATTGACCCAGACAATTTTCCTTATATAAGGTACTGAATCCGCAAATTCCCTAGAGGGATTTCGACTAAATCAAGAGCCCATATCGCTGGGTTAAGAAAACCCTCTGAGGACCCTTGGTCTTAAGCCAGGGTGCAATCGGCTGCGCGATCCATTCATCCCGAGTGACGACTTCTTCGCCGTCCTAACCCTTACAACCTTTTGTAAAAAATGTAGTACAAACGTCTTATATGACCATTATTCATCCCAAGTGCGGTTGAGATGATCATGTCAATCCTCAGGCATAGAATTTTTAAGTGCATTAAACTCTTCTCGATCTTTCACTATACGTCCACCCCAAATGATTTCTTGGATCATATTGTTGACCTTTGTTACATGGATTATAACATCACATACATTATCCCATTTATAATTGTTCAATATCTCAATCTTTTCATTAAGGACTTGTATTTGCCTTTGCCTCCTTAGCTTTGGAGGTTTCTTGTCTTTTAACACCCTCCATTTATGCCGAGGTGCTTTTCTTGAGGGCATTGTTCCTGCAACGAATGCAGTACAAAGTTGATTACTAAAATTCATCAATTATGCAATTATTACGAACATATTGTAATAAACAATAAGAAAAAAAAAATATATCAAACAAGCCCATAAAAATTGACCGACCTTTTTTTTGTCAACGGTCAACGGGTCGAGTCAACGGTCAACGGGTGGGGTCAACGGTCAAATGGGTTGCGTCGAGTCAACGGTCAGATGGGTCAGGTCACATCCACTGCGGGCCGAATTAGAAAACATTTGAAAATGGGCCAGGCCTTTTTTTTTATTGGGCTGGGCTGCGTCGCGGGTTGGGCCGAACCTGGTTCGCTGACGTCAGCCCACATTAGCCCACGCGTGCGTCGTACGTGACTGATGTTGACATGACATCAGCTGCGCTGGCGGACCACGTGAGCCGCACGTAGCGCGTGGTTGGCGACACAACGGCTCCACCGGCTCGTGTCGGCGCATGAGCCGCTGTCCGACCTCCTCCGGCGACCATCCATATGCCAAAATTCTCGTCTCATCGAGATGAACATGATGAAATATTCATACCTCAAATTTGACAAACAAAAGTAGCTTAAAAAAGGATGAACAGCCTCGGCCTTGAGGGACTCCACCCCGTCACAGCGCGTGGCGCACGTGCGATGATTTCATGTGCCCCCTCGGGGTCAGCGACCACTCAAAACGATCATCTCGACGAGCCTGTTCTAATGGTATATTCAAAATATATTTTCGACAAACCAAACTCACGCATGAACAGTACATCGCTATTGTACGAAATTAACATAAAACAATCAGGAATCAAGTAACTTTTGCTCTAATACCAATGTTGGATACTGAACCCATTCTATGTTCAAAATATATTGCGGAAACATGCACATATGAATCACTTGAGTCACTGATCATAAAAAGCATATCGCGAGGACATGCCTTAATTGTCACAAATTAAGAGCCCTTTGCGATCTCATAGTTGCTTTGACGCCGCTTTGACGAACGACAACCAACAGTCGTTAAGGAGAAAAGTTCAACGTTTTTTGTTTTTTGTGAGTGAGTCGAATGTTTGATCATACATTCTCTGGAGAGTGTGACGTTCTTTTAAGTAACGTCTGTTGAATGAAGGAACGCATCTTTTCATTCAAGTAACATCTGTTGAACGAAAGAACGTATTATTTCGTTCAACATTACATATAACGGTTAGGGGTGTGGTTGCCCGCATGGACGCATATTGTAACCCCGTGGACCCCACTTAATATTATCCAATAACTCCAATTGTACATTTTCAAATTCAATTAAACTAATATGTCGTTTGTACCTAACAATGAACAAGATATAAGATAACTGTATCTATTAATATTACTGCGATTCACCAAACATGGATAGGATATAGCAAAATTCAAATTTATTATTATACAATATCTTGACAATAAATCCCGACGACCAAACACAGCATTTGAGGATTTGTCAATATATCTTTTCTAGGCAATTTTGGCTTGAAATCACTGATGTAGATGTCAGTAATACTATGTGGTACGACCGGCATTGACGTGAATGAATTTTGTAGTTTTTTATAAAAAAAATTATTGATTTTTTTCCTTATTTTGTTGTTTTTGTTTCATTTTTGTTCTTATTTCCCTCCATCTATCGTCGGGCTCTACCAATGGTCAATGGAGGTTGCTCGCCACAAGCAAGGGTCGTAATGCCCTTATTTGGCTACTTCTCATCACGCTCACCTACCATTGGCTAGGGCTCGACCCTCGCGGCCTAGATTAGGGTTTGACCTCGTGGCCTCTTGGTAAGGCCATCCTCACCGTTGCGTGTGTTGGCTAGGCAAGCGAGGGCATCCAGGCTCTCTCCTTTGGCTAATGACCTCTTCCTGCAATCGCTAAGGGCTAGCAACTGATGGAGGGAAACATGAAAAAAAATGAAAGAATAAAAGTGAGAAAACTAAAAAATCGTAAAATTCATAAAAGTACAAAATAGTAGTCCATGCTAGTGCTGGATGTGCCTTGTATGACGGTTAACATCCACGACAACCATTCCTGAGCAAAATTAGCTAGAATGACTGCATTTGCAAATTTTCATAAGGTTCAATACTTGATTGTCACAATCAAAAGGTTTATAACTAAATTAACCGTTGTGCAATAGGTTTATGACTTTTTGAAGAATTATATCATATTCACAACATATAATCTTTTTTGTCGCATTTATTATAATTCATTAAATATTGTTCGTCCATTTTTCAAACTAATAGCAACCTATTATCGAAACTGGATAAGGATTTATGCTTTTATGATTTTATATTTAACTAATGTAATCCTAATCAAAAAGCTAAATTATTGTCGAGCCCCAGCCGGCGACCCCTGCCTATCGTAGACGAGGCCAAGACTCGCCCAACAATGGCTTGGTCTTGTCAAGCTTGGAGAGCCTGCGGTTGCTGACCCCTGGTTGGGGATCGATTTTCGCCAGCCATCCCCCAACCTTGTTGACCATTGCCAACAAAGGTAGGGTAGCAACACCGAGGGCTAGCATAGCTTTCACCGCTGCCAAGTCCAAACATTTTTAAAATTTCTAATTTTTAAGCTTATTTTTATATTTTGATATTTTTTAACATTTAACTTTTTACATTGCTGACTAGGATCTTCCGGTGAGCCAGGTAACACTTGGTTATTAATATATAAAATTAAAATTGTCACGTAAGATTTTTTAGCAAAGTTCGCTAAAGTTGGCACTCAAATAACTATTTTTTTTAATAAAAAAAATTGGCACTTGAGAGATAAAAAAAAGTTGTACCAAAGTAAGCGCCACACATAGATTTTGACACTTTCGGTGTCCTTAATTTAATTGTCTAGAGATGCGAGATCGATTCAAAATTGGCTCATGTTGCTTCAAGATGTTCACCACTCCTCCCGAGGAAGCCGACGGATTTCACAGCTTTCGATGGGAAGGAGAATAACTGCCCTAACTCTCAACCGATTGGCCCCCATGTTCTTCTATTCGTTTGGAATTTTAACGAGTTGATACTGGCTTCGAAGAAACTTGCGATTGATGTTATTAAACTCATGTGGGAAATTCAATTCGACTTGCGAATTAGAAGTCACGTTTAAATCCAATTCAGTGGATGTGAGCCATTGTATTTCACATTTAATTAGTAATAGTTTCTTTTCAGGTGGGCATCTTCCTCAAAAACTACGAGCAACCATCTTTTAATTATTATTAGGGTTAGTACAACGGAAAATTTCAAACTGATACAAATGTAATAAATTTATCCCAAATCATTTTTTCGACCATAAAAAATCATAAATTAGTACACTTCTGACAAATTTACCTTAAACTAGTATACCTGAGACAAATTTACTCTCTGTTAGTTTTCGTTATATTTAACTATCAAATTGCTAAGTTTATGACACGTGGCAATTAAAAGGTATATGAGTTTTGGGTTTTCACTCTGTGTTTGTCACATGTTTATCAATTTAAGATTTTTTTTATATCAATTTAACTTATGGTAAATTTATCATAGATGTATCAATTTGAAGTATTTTGTGGTCAAAAAATTAGTTTAGGGTAAATTTATCACATATATACCAGTTTATGATTTTTTTTGTCAAAAAAATAATTTGGGGTAAATTTTTTACAGATGTACCAGTTTGAGATTTTTCGCGATTAAAAAAATAATTTAGGGTAAATTCGTTACAAATGTATGAATTTAAGATTTTTCATGATATTAACCCTTATTATTACGAGGATCAATGCAGATATCGCGCACGAAAAATCTACCCAGAAATCACCTAACTATAGAAGTCCTTGGGACTGTTTTCAATCAATTTCACCATAAGAATAATCCACTTGTCGAAAACTTTATACTTCTGGCCCTTATATCAAGAGGTAATAAAAGAAAAAAATTAACTTAATCTCATAAGTACGTCCTCGAAATTCTTGACCATGCTTGACCACCAAATAAAACCATCCATATTTGCCATAATCAAAAGGAAATGCTTCCACGATAGTTTACAGTTATTTTTAGTTGTAGATCCATATGTCATCACCGCTTGTTTTACATAAAGTATTCATTATTTGAAAAATCGTGAAGTAAAAAAAAACGACAATATTATAGACTGTCAAGATAGCATCTCTGTAATCAAAATGTATTTTATAGCTGACTCCAATCCTCTTTACATTAGTAAATTGTCCATCATCTCAGAAATCTCCACCAGCACCTTCAAAAGGGCCTATAGCCTTAAAGCTACGTCTGATCGTCTAATAAAACTTGGGATGCATCTGTCCATGGCAAGACAAAGTCAGATATGGGGGGATGTAGCTCGAATAGAATTTCTTTTTTTTTTATAGGTAAAGTGAGTGTGTATATAGCATTCCAATAATGCCAAGTACAAAAATGTCGAACACAAAAACCTCGAACCCATCACAACACTTGGATGTGTCCTAAGGGGTGCAAAGGTACAAGGCATTACAAGATACAACAATGGCTAAACCATCAAGGCAAGCTAAACAACGCTCAAACAAGCTAAAATCAGATTTCACAAGGCAGCCCACAATCCGGAGCAACTAGCTAAAATAGAATCTAGGGAAAAATATAAGTAGAACAAACAATTAAGAAGCATGATGGCCATCTTAAAAAATGGAGGTGGCGACGCTCCAATTCCTTTGCACCCGCCTATTGTAGGGATTGTCTTCTACACGACGAAAGGTGAAGCTGTTGTCCCTTACCACTTTTCGGAGATGTTGGAGGAGAGCCGGAATAACTAGCCGCTTGATCCTAAAAAGTATGTGACTCCTCTCAGTCCATATCATATGACATAACACACCAAAGGAGAATCGAGCTATCCAATGTGGGAAAGAGCGTCCACTAAATTCCTTTATGGCCCAACAGATTGTGTCTTGCCAAGACATATTATGCCAAGCCAAATTGCAATTAGAGACCCAAAATAAAGCAAGAGATCCCGAAGTAGGACAAGCAAAGAAGAGATGCTCAATGGAATCAGGTCCACTATGACAAAAAGGACAAATATCGTCCAAACTTCTGCCATAAGTAAGAAGCATAACCTGCGTAGGGAGACAATCTGAAGTAGGACAAGCAAAGAAGAGATGCTCAATGGAATCAGGTCCACTACGACAAAAAGGACAAATATCATCCAAAATTCTGCCATAAGTAAGAAGCATAACCTGCGTAGGGAGACAATTGAGCATGATGAGCCAAAGTAGGAATCCATGCCTCGGGGCAATAAAACGATCCCAGACAAAAGAATACCAAGCAATGCGGCGTCTTCTAGGCCTGATTGACTCTTAAGCCGAAGAAACCGAGAAGGTGCTTGAGGGATGTCCTTGCCAGGTCAATCGGCCTTCCTTCTCCTCCACAAACACAGGATCAGTAACTCCCGAAGCTACAAGAGCAGCCAAAACAGCCAGCACATCCACACTGAGAAGAAGAAGTCTCTAACCTAACTGTCACGAGGAATGCAAGAACCAAAAATCTCTCTGTTAGTGAAAAGCTTGTAGAGCGAACCCCTAGAGTGCCACAAGTCAAACCAGAAGGAAATGGCCGACCATTACCTATCCTCCAGACAAAACTTGAGTAGAACTCCAAATGAAGATCAAGAATCTTCTTCCATGCCCATGAAGAAAAAGTGGGTCTCGATGCCACCCAGAAGCTTATATTCTTCAAAAAAGTAGAGTGGATCCATTTACACCATAAGCATTCCTTATCGGTGAATAGGATCTAAATGTGTTTGAGTGTAGCCGCCCTATTGCAGTCAATAAGTCTGCGAATACCTAAATCTCCCTCATACTTAGGTAGACAAATATCCGCCCAAGACACTTTAGCATCGCCAACTCCTAGGTCTGGATCTTTCTAGAGAAACTATCCAAGGATACGTTCAACCCGAGATAAAGCAGGCATCCAAAGGGTGAAAACGCTAGCCCAATAGACATGAATGGAGTGTAGGACAGACTTAATAAGTTGCAAACGTCCACCAAAAGAGAGAAAACGCTCATTCCAAGACCGAGCTCTAGCGGTGATATTATTGACTAACACATTGCAATTAGCTTGAGCAAGCCTATAAGCTATGATTAGTATCCCAAGGTATCGAAAAGGGAGGTTACCTTCTTAGAAGCCGAGGGCATGAAGAATTTGCTCTCTTAAGTCCACAAAAGCAGTAGAAAGGTAGACCTCACTTTTGTTGTCATTCAGGTATAAACTGGACCAGCTTGAGAAAAGCTCCAATCCCTCCTTAAGAAAGGTGAAATATCATTGGCATAGAAGAGGTGAGAAAGCGGAGTAGGTTTGCACCGTCAATAATACTTGAAGCCAGGAAGTTTGGTTTTGGCATTGAGTATCCCAGTGAAAATTTCCATAATAGTGGTAAAGAATGGGGAGAGATAGGGTCCCCTTGACGAATACCTTTACTACTTGGGAAGAAACCATGGAGGTCTCCATTGAAGAAGATAGAGAACTTAGGCGAAGTGACATAGGCCATAATCCATTTAATGAACAGCTTCGAGAACCCAAATGCATCCAATGCCAACCGAAGAAACCTCCAGTCGACCTTGTCATAAGCCTTCTGAAAATCGATCTTAATGGCACGTTTCGATGAATAGGCAACATGGTGAAACTCGGCAAACAATTCTTGTGCAAGCAAGATGTTGTCATTAATTCTCCTACCCCTAATAAAGGAGTTTTGGGAGGGGCCTATAATTGAGGGCAAAACCAAAGCAATCCGATTAGCTAGTATCTTCGTAATACATATTAATGGTATTCCAGCAAGCTATAGAATGAAAGTTGTGACATTCTGAATTTCCTGTCATTTTGAGGCTGCTGAATGTGAATGTACCTTACGATGTTTTTCAGTTTTGTCTCGCTCAGATCAGATAAATCTTTAGTAAACTAATCAAAAGGGAAAGGCTAATGCATAACAAGGTACGTGGACCTAGAAAACACGAAATAAGAAATAATGCTTTGACCAAAAGAATTGTTGATGGAACATTTAGAGCTAATGAGGCCGATCATATAACAATTAAGGAATACAATACTAGCGTTATACGATTGGCTCGCGGTGATGCCGCTTAACCAATGTATAATTTACAAATTTGTCTAATTCGAACTATGACGATCGAAGCCGTCGGAACTAGTGATAAACCCTCGCAATTACATGACAACCAAAGCCGTCATAACTTGAGTTTTTCTCAGTGTGATGAGAATCACAGAGTCGATATGCGTAATCTTTACAAAAGCCGTCCGTTAGTTCAAGGCAAACTGGAATTATGATCGACGGATGAATGATCATAAAATGAAAGCTCAAAATTGGCAATTGAAAATAGAGAATTTCAATTTTGGATAGGAATTTGACAATGTCTCGCCAAATGATAATTTCGAATTGGAAAAGTGAAATTTGGACTGAAAGTGCAAAATTACCATTTTGCCCCTCGACCATTTATTTTGCCTTAAAAATGCAAGGAAAAAATGGACATTTCCCCTATCTATATGGCGGCCAAAAATTCACATATATGGGCTCAAAGGATGAGTCAAAGCTTGGTTTGCATTATTAGACAATGTCACATGTCAACCATTGAGACCCCCAAGTATTAATTGCCCTCACCAGCCCAAGTCTAATCAAATTAAGCTCAATTATGGGTGTGAGATAATTATATTGAAGCCTCATCATCTGTGTATAGCCATCCCACCAATTTCATTGCGTTTTCCTCTGATTTTTGCCTTAACCGAAAACTACCCCAAAAAATAGTTTCTGTCCATCTTGTTCGGTCTGCTCGAGCAGCCTTTCTCGACACCGCCTGGCCATACTCCGACCACCAGGAGCTAGCTTGACATGTCCCTGATAAGTTTCAAGTGGTCGATCGAGGTTTCGTTGGATGGTTTTTCCTAACCAGCCCTTAGACCAAAACCGGACGAAATCCGCGCGAGCTGAGGTAAGGTCTTCGTTCTACCTATTAGAGACTCTGATTGGCCTCAAATTTTTTAAGAGAGCTTCATAACATCTACTACTATGTTCAGATGGTTTGTGGTTGCAAGTAGATGGTGTTAAATTAGATTTTTATGGCTGATTATGGTTGGTACAAAACTGGACAGATTCGAACCTTGTGGAGACCGGGCTATTTCAAAGTCTTTGAGGTGTCGGTCCGCTTCAAATCTATTGGTGAGTCTTCTAAACTTGTAAATGAAGGTTTTTGTATGTTATTTGTGCAAATAGTTAGGCTTGGAATTGAAGTATAGCTCGATTGAACGGTGGAAAACGAAATCGGTTCTGTTTTGATGGATGGACCTTGCTAGCCGGTTCTATTTAGGGGCTAAATAAGGGGTAATTAAACTTCGAATGGACATATAATACCCTATATGACATATTGTGAAAAGTCAATGAGACGTGTGAAAAGTGGATTGAGGTTTGGAAGTGATTTATGGCAAAATTGGTGCATGAAACTCTAAATTGTGCCTTGCCATGAGTATGGCTGAGTTAACCGAATACATTAAGGCTTGAAGTGAGCATTAACATGTATTTGATTATTAGAAAAGGTGTCTTGAATTGCCAATGGCGTCGCTAGGGAAAGATTGAGTTAATGGAAGTGAGCATTCCATGGTTCGTGACTCGAGATTGGTTAATCTTGTTAGGTTGACGAAGTATTCGCGAGGATTGTATGCTTGTGGCTTTAAGGAGAGTTGTTTGGCGCGACATTGTGATATTTAATTAGGTAAGTGTTTCCTAATCCTTTCTCTGAATGCTAGGACTCTGTTGGATGAGTTATTGAATGAAATGAATGTCGGGTGAATTTTATGAATTGAATTGTTGTGAGTATTGTGATGGCATTATGAGTCCAATGAGAAAGGTGTTGAGGATACCGATTGGTCTGATGACCTCGGTGGTATCGGAGGATGGTGAAATTGAATGTGAATGAGAGTACCGATTGGTCTAATGACCCTAGTGGTACGTTGACATCGTTTGGTCTGATGACCCCGGAGATGTCATGTGGCAAGAATGCCAGTGGAGTATGTAGGTGGATAAGAAAGCGGTGGCCGTGGCGTATGTGGTACATGAGATTGCATATTGGGACTCGACCCTAAAGTTGAGCATGACTGTTTATACTGATTATCCATACCTGATAATTGATATTGTTGTCATGTGCTGCCTTGTGTCATTGCCTTGTTTGTTATTTTGTATTTTGAGTGACATTTGTGTGTGGTCTAGTAGGACTGGCTTGAGGTATAGGGTTAGGTTTCACTTTTTCAGATATCGATCTCACCCCATAGTGAATAAACTTTTCAGACCCTAAACCTTAGCCATACTGCCAATCCGCCTGGGCGATCCAAAGGAGATGACCGCCCTTTTTGATAAGTTCCTGTATCGGAAGGGTATCACATATGTCAGGAAGTGCACGATTGTCTGGGTAGATGAAGGAACGCTGGAATTGCAACCCCACCATTTAAGGCATGATTTTGTCAAGTGAGAGACAGTAGTTTGATAGGACCTCTACTGCTTGAAGATGTTTATAGGAAGTGATTCCAACCTGGTGTCATTCGTCCCGACCGGGTATTGAAGTGGATAACTCAGCATTCGTGGGAGGTTCAAGAAACATAACTAAAGTGCCGAAGTCTCCACTGGCTTCTGCAGAGTATTTGAATTATGTTTCTACTGATACGATTGAGATCACTGATGAAGAAGACGAAGTAGAAGCTGAAGAAGAAGAGGAAACCGAGGAAGACACTGAAGAGCCTTTAGAGAATATATCATTTGAGACTTTTTCGGATTACCACCCAGATGTCGAAGGGGACGATGGAAGGGATGACTCAAGCTGTTCTTCTGAGAAGTCAGTTTAAAAGTGTATGTGGAAAAAGGGCTCTAAGAAGAGCATAGTAGTAACCTTTAAATCATAGGCCTTAGTTCTTTTTTCCTACCCAGTTGTGCGGCTTTGTAATTTATTTTGTCTTTTCCCTTCCGATGTATGTACTGAATGCTTTTGCAATGTATAATAGGTGTGCTTTTCCCTTTGGTCCAAATTTCCTTTTATTTCTTTTGTATGGTGGTGTTGTCACCCTTTCGTATGCGCATTTCATACCATGCTAGACCGTGTTAGGTTTCTGGGTAATTAATGGCCTGAGGTAGGTGTAATGATTCTCCAAGGGATGCGGGACGTTACAAAAATTGTTCATAGCCGAGGCATTAGGTATCTTCGGCACGAGCGACATAATAGTGGTGTTGACTTCTTTGAATAAGACGCCGATCTCAAAAAAATCCTTAACGGCTGCAATAATCGAAGCACCAACAACATCCCAGGAAGATATAAAACAAGTCGACATTAAAACCATCAGGGCCTGGAGCCTTACCTTTAGAAAGTGAAAACATAGTGTTGCGAATCTCTAGAACCGAGACTTGGCTAGATAGGAAGGTGATTTCGTCAGCCTCTAGAGCATGCCCAACAAACTGTTGAACCTCTAGGATCCCAGATCGAGCAATAATAGGGACACCATTGAGCAGATTCTCAAAATGGTCAACCACATGGTGCTGAATAAGGCTCGGCTCAGTCAGAATAGATCCATAAGAGAGTGTAACCAAGAGCAAACGGTTCCGAAGATGCTTCTTGTTGACATAATGGCAGAAGTATTTAGTATTAAGATCTCCCTCCTTAAGTCATTGAATCTTGGACTTTTGTTTGAAAAAATACTCCTCTTGGAGTCTAAGTTTCGAGAAAATCAGGAGTTGCTCCTTCTTAGTATTAGCCAGCACCTGATTCATGGGATCAAGTACAAGTGCATCTTGTGTAGTTGTAAGAACTAACCTGGCCTGGGCAGTATGAGTTGAAATATCTAAGAAAGACTCCTTGTTAAGCTGATTGAGTTGGACTTTAAGGAGCTTTAGTTTTTTACATAACATATACATAGAAGTCCCACCAACTAGAGAATCCCACATTTGAGCTACAATATCTTTATAAAACTGATGCGTCATCCAGAAGTTGAAAAATTTGAAGGGTTTCCTGGACATCGGAAGAGGCACAATTCTCACAACCATATGAGAGTGGTCAGAGATCCCAGGGGCCAGAAAAGTGGCTTCAGAGAAAGAGAAGGCACTACTCCAATGGTAATTGATGAGCACATGATGAATCTTCCTTTACTTCTGAGACACTCCGAAGGATGTAGACCAAGTATATTTGTGACCTACATATCTAAGGTCATCAAGCTAGGCCTGAGCATGACATTCTCCAAACTCATCAAAAGCAGGAATTCAAGTATTAGAGCTACCCATTCTGTCACTCTGATCCCAAATGGCATTAAAATCCTCAGCAACCACCCACGGATCCTCAAAGCAACTCAACCGAACAAGTTCAGACCAGAGGGCTCTACTGGTGGCAAATGTGTGATCACCGTATACAACCGAGAGAAGGCATGACTTGTTCACATCTATCAACCTCAATTGACTATGTATCATCTGAGAAGAAGAAGAAAGAACTACCAACTCTATAGTTTGAGGGTCCCAACCAATTCCCCGAGGAGAGAACTCATAATTGGATAACCAATGCCAACCTAAAATCAACCCAACAAAAATATCTACAAAGAGAGACTCCTTAACTTTTGTCTTTAAGATGCCAATACAAGAAAGACGGTTTGATCGAACAAGTGTTCGAATCTCAGCTTGCCTAAGGCGCCCAACTAGACCCCTAATGTAAACCCCAAAATACATATATGCAAGGATAGAAAGGAAGGAAATTACTGCTTCTTCTTGCCTCCCCGCGTCTTCCTAGCCTTGGTGTCGACAATGAGAGAGGAAGGGTTTTTGTCCACCGAAATAGTGGTAGGCAGAATGGCTTCGGTGATCAAAGGAAAGGCTGGAACACATGCTACGGGTAAATGAGCAATAATAGTAGCTCGAGATTTGGTGTTTGAAGGGGAAGGAGAGGGAGGAACCTCTCATTTTCACTACCCAAGCTAATGGCGACATCACTTCCATCCATATAAAAAATAGATGCATCCATAGAGTTGTCTTCGGAGATGCATATAGAGTTGGCAACAACAGCAACCTGCTCAAGAGTAGGATCACACTTTGGTTTGGCTTCCAAATCCACCACAGGTTCGGGCACACCTTGAGGCAAAACCAAATCCACAATAAGAGGCACATAGACATCCACCTTGACATTTGTGGACAACACATCAAGAGCAGACCTTGCGGCATTAATTGCTTTGGAACCACCTTGCCTCCTCTTCACTTGTTGCCATCCATCATCAACCTGAGCATTGGCCAAGTTCGCATCCTTATCACCATGGGTGACCAATCCATTGGGTGGTGGCAATTCAGTGGATGCAACACAAGGATGACCAGTTGCACCACACGTCCCAAAAAATGTCCATCGAGTGAAGAATAGGTTGGATGACATTGGACATTGATCTCTACACAAACCTGGGCATACGAGATCTTCTTCGTCTGCCTTGTTAGCAAATCAATATATAATGATCTTCCAATCACACTAGCTATGGCGCTAATCCTCGGAGGCGACCAAAGCATGACTATAATGGTCCTCAACTTCACCTATATCGAAAGAGTATCGTGTCGTCCTTTTTCAAAATTGAACTTCATATACAATTGTTGGAGTATCATAGTACTTTTAAGGACCGAAAGCGAGCCAACATCCAGCACTTTCCATCTAAATACTTCATTCGGGATGTGAAAAAAATAGAACCCATTATCATCCAATCTAATATCCAAGATATGAACTTCCCAAGCATTTCTAATAGCAACCTCAACCAGCTTAAAAGGTAGCTTTTACCCGCTTAAAAGGTAGCTTTTTACCCACAAAATACCCCACAAGGCACTCCTTCCACAAAGGATTCACAGCTTCCACCATCTCCTCAAAAATATGAACAAGAGGCTTACCATTAATCAAGGAAGGTGAAATATATGAAAGGTTGTAACTCTTTTCCATCGAGAGAGCAATATTCGCCCAAGGCTTAGGTTGAGTTTGCTGCACATTAGGGCCTTGAGGACGGCGAGGTTGCTACATAACCTGAGCTTCACATCTACTCTTGCTTCAGCCGATACCCTTAACAACACTAGCAATAGTTCGAGAAGTCCCAACCACATTTAAACTCTTAGCTCCTAATAGTGAGCTATTTCTCCTCGGAGGTGGGAGGGATTGCCTATCAGAGATCTCCCTCAAATACGACTTTTCATCCTGCCAAGCCCATGAGCAGGTTGGGAATTAATACCAGGCAGATCAGTGGTAATATGAACACTAGATTGATCCATAACCACCGAAGAACCAATCCCACATTTGACAACAATACCACCAACATCACAATGCAGATTATGAGGGCCAAGGGGTTGAGGGGGAGTTACCTCAACTAAGGTAGCCTTTCCTTTAGAAGTAGGAGGCTGAGGGATGTTCAGTTCAAGAGCATGAGCAATAAAATCATCCATAGCAACAAAACAAGGCTATCAAAGCTTCACCAACCAATCAAAGAAAAAGAGAAGCTCAGCCAAACAAGAGAGGAGACACCATAATTGTTGAAAACCACCCACCAAGAGGACAACCCAACACTTTACTTCACACAAACAACCAGAACTCCCACACGCGCAGCCTCCAAAACTCAGCCCAAATCGCCGTCGGGAAAGGCCAAAATCAAGAGAAGAAGCATGTTGGCGTCGCAACAAGACTGCAGACCTTAGATCTGTTCCACAGGCCACAAACCTCAACGAAAGAGGAAGCCGTTCGGATGGATTGAAGATGGGAGTGAGAAGACCTTCGTGTCCGAAAATCAGCCCTAGCAGCCGTCGGGGGTGGCCAAAATCAACAAATTTTCGTTGAGTGAACCGTACCCGCGAGAGGAACCAGCGGGAGCTCCATAATATTTCCTTTCGTTGAATCGCTTGTTACTTTTCAATGTCTAGATTGTTGGTCGAATGAGATTTCTTTTGTCCAACTATTTTTTATAAAATCCTACACGATCTCCTTCTCCTTCTCCTTCGTTCACACGCGACACCTCTCTCACATTGAAATTTCACGAAAACACTTCAAGAAAGCAGAAAGAGTCGAACATCTTCTTCCCCTTAACAGTAATCCGGCCGATGAATTCAAGCTCCATTAGTTGGGAAAAGCCACAAGCAATTAATATTGCTTCCTCGCGAGGATTCCTCTCTCTGTCATGTTTGCATGCTTTTACAAGGTTCATGAGTTCCTTGCTTTATTTGATATTAGCCTTCATGGGTACAATCATTTGTTTTAGTGGCCAGATTGAGGGCCTAGAGATAAATCTCTGCAAATCATAATTCAGATAGCATGTTAGCACGTAAATCTAAGTAGGGTTCTTGGAGTTGTGGACTATGGGGCGGGGAAGAGACAGATTAGACATGGGTGAGAACCAGAAAATGGAGATAAATAGTTCTCGCTTTTGGCCTCCTCAGGGGTTTCACCGTAAATTGGACATGAATTATCTTCAATTTCAATGTCGTTTGATATAGCCGCGAATTATTTTTTTTCATTTTTTACCACAAAGATTAGCTTATCTTTTCAACAACAACATCAACATCAACACCTTTATCCCAAACTAGTTGGAGTCGGCGGTCGATGAACCCCAAAAAATCATAAAAATAAAAGCAGAATCAATGGAGGGAAAATAGATAAATGTGTAAAACTAAATAAGTAAATATATATATCTATCTATACACTACTCCTCCACAACACTAATAGACTTCCTTCACTCCGTCCTAAGACAAACCGTACGCCAATCTGTTTCCCACTCTATTAAATCTTGTTTTACTGCTTTCTCCCAAGTAAGTTTCGGCCGACCTCTTGTTTTCTTCGTGTTATGCTTTCGATAGCAAACTGCTGTTTGTACTGGTGCATCTAAAGGCCTTCAGAGGATATGCCCAAACCATCTCAATCTATGTTCTCTCATCTTTTCCACCATTGGTTCTACTTCAACTTTTCATCGAATCTCTTCATTCATTATCTTATCCATCTTTGTATTACCACACATCCACCTTAACATCCTCATTTTCGCTACTCTAGTTTTATGCTCATATTTCCTTTGTGCTGGCCAACATTTAGCTTCGTATAACATGGCAGGTCTGACCGCTGTTCTATAAAATTTTCCTTTTAACCTAGGAGGAATTTTGCGATCACACAAAAATCCTGATGCATTGCGCCATTTCATCCAACCTGCTCTGATTCTATGGCTTACATCCTCATTAATCTCTCCCTCTATTTGCAATATCAATCCCATCTATTTAAATGTATCTTTCTTGGGTACCTCCTGTCTAAGCATATTTACGGCTTTTTAATTCCCTCTTCCTGCTGTGTCAAACTCACACTTCAAGTATTCCATCTTACTTCGACTTAGCGTAAATCCTTTAGACTCTAATGTGCTTCTCCATACTTTTAACTTAGTGTTAACCCCCAGTCCTGGTCTCATCAATAAGCACGATATCGTCTGCAAATAGTATACACCACGGCACCTCATCTTGAATATCTTTTGGTAGCTCATCCATAACCAGGGTAAAAAGATAAAGGGCTCAAAGCAAAATCTTGGTGTAAGCCTACTGTGATTGAAAAATAACTTGATGTGCCATTACAAGCCTTCACACATATAGTAGCACTGTCATACATGTCTTTGATTGCCTCGACATACTTTGAGGTACTTTTTTCTTCTCAAGAATCCACCACAAAACCTTTCTTGGAACCCTATCATACGCCTTCTCAAGATAAATAAACATCATATGGAGGTCTTTCTTTCTTTCTCGATATCTCTCCATCAATTATCGTATTAAGAAAATAGCCTCTATGGAAGATCTTCTTGGCATAAATCCTAATTGATTGACAAAAACCTTAGTCTCTATTCTCAAACGATGCTCAATAATTCTCTCCCACAGTTTCATTGTATGGCTCATAAGCTTGATACCTCTATAGTTAGAACAGTTCTGGATAACTTCATTGTTCTTGTATATAGGCATAGTATATTCTTCCTCCATTCATCGGGCATTTTATTAATATGGAGGATCTTGTTAAAAAGACTAGTTAACCAACTTATTGCTACATTTCCTAAACATCTCCACACTTCAATAGGGATATCATCGAGTCACAAGGCTTTACTAGTCTTCATCTTTTTTAATGTTTCTCTAACTTCCCGTGCTTTACCTTTACGCACAAACTTTCTATTTGAATCATTAGAAACATCTTCCAAATCCACCCTACTTCTATCGCTCTCCCCGTTAAAAAGTTTGTTAAAATAACTCATCCACCTGCTCTTGACGTCTTCATCTCTTATCGAGAGTGTTTGATTTTCATCCTTTATACATTTAACATTTGTCAAGTCTTTACTTTTCTTGTCTCTTGACTTTGCAAGTCTATAGATGCATTTTTTTTTCTTCTTTGTTCCCAAATTTGTTGTACATATCGGTAAAAACCTTACCTCAGGCCTCTCGTATAGCTTTCTTGGCACTTTTTCTCTCCAATCTAAACTTTTGCAAATTCTATTCATTATAACATTTATGTAGGCATCTAAAACACTCATTCTTCTGCTTAATTGCCTCTTGCACCTCTTCATTCCATCACCCAGTTTCCTTTGTTTGATGTCAATTCTCTCCACTTTCCCCTAACACCCATTTTGCCACTGTGTGGATGTAGTTAGACATTTCCTTCCACATCATATTTACATCGCCTTCTAGTCGCCACGGTCCTTCCTATATCATTCTTTCCTTGAATTCTGTTTATTTCTTTTCATGTAACTTCCACCATCTCACTCTAGGATGCTGTGCAATTCTCTTCATCTTCTGTACTTTGTTATACCGATTTTGTAAGACCACCAATTTATGTTGTGTAACTACACATTCACCAGGCTATACCTTACAATCTACATACGAAACTCTATCATCTCTTCTAGCAAGAAAGAAATCAATTTGGCTACAATTTTGACCGCTGCGAAAAGTGATCAAATGTGATTCTCTTTTCCTAAAAAAGGTATTTGCCAACATCAAATCATAAGCTAATGTCGCACTCAAGATGTCTTCGCCAATCTCATTTCTAGTCCTATATCCAAAATCTCCATGAACTCTGTCAAAACCTCCACTAATCTGACCGACATGTCTATTTAGATCTCCTCCTATGAATACCTTCTCCTCGTGTAGTATCCGCCTTAAATCTCTTCCAGATCTTCCCAAAATATGCTTTTTTCAGACGCTTACAGTCTAACTTGAGGGGCATACACACTAAGGATATTCAGAATCAAATCTACCACTATTAGCTTAACTAAAATAATCCTATCTCATATTCTTTTAACATCAATAACTCTATCCTTGAAATTTTTATCGATCAGAATTCCAACTCCATTTATACTCTTTGTTGTGCCTGTATACCATAACTTAAATCCAGTGCCATCCACTTCCTTAGCCTTCTCTCATTTCCATTTAGTCTCTTGCAGACAAGCAATATTCACTTTTCTTCTAGTAAAAGTATCTGTCAATTCTCTCAATTTATCCGTTAAGATTCCTACATTCCAACTCCCCAATCTAATCCCTACCCCAGGGCTTTTTTTGCCTCCCACACTCATCCACGGAAGTGTGAGGACCATTGCTCATTTATCACCACATTCGGGCACCGATGTGGGGTATCACTATGGGAATGATGGCCCAAGGCTAGTTTCCTTACCTCTTGCACCCACCTATCTTGGTGCAAAGACTTTTGTTCATTTTTCGCTACACCCGGACGCCGATACAACGCGTCGCTAAGAATGGTACGCTCCAACAAAATATCAATATGGTTCATCTCATAAAGGTAATTATTTTTTTATAACCAGCTCGCTACGCCTGACGTAACCCTCCTCCTTTACCTGGCTTGGGACAGGCTATATAGACTACATAGGCGGAGTTACAAAGATTAGCTTATAATAATGCTAAATCATGCAAATATATTTTTATAATGATAATAAGATTGATATTATTTCATGGGCACTATGAAAGGGTTTATTTGTCTTTTATATTGATATATATTTTCTACCAAAAAATGAATATGATAGGATATAAAAATATCCAACATTAAATCCATAGTTTGTCAAAAATAAATAGGATATAACAAATTCCACAAAATCTTAACCTATCACATCCAATTTGAATGATCAAATGCAGCCTAACGGGATACGTATAAGGAATTGACTCGTGGAAAGCTCCAATGGACTCGAGACAAGGGCCATCGTAACTCCCACGAAACTCGATGTATCTTGCCGTCGATCCATGGAAATATAAAACACCTTCTAGCATGCCACCACACCTCGTGAAAATTAATCAAACACATCTTAGGCTTGATTGATGCAATTCAGATCATCATAAAATCTTAACAAGCCATTTTTGAGGCTTACTGATACTTACTATCAAATTCAAAATAAACTAACAAATATCAACCAACCAAATTTAAAGTAATAATGACCAAAGGTTAAAAATATTATCAGTGAGGGATGCATCTGGAAAACTATAAAAGAGTTACAAGAGGATAAGAACAGGTGACCAAGGTCAAAATAACGATGACCTTGGGTTAAAAAGACTAAGTGTAAAAGAGAGGTAAGTTTGTCAACCCAAAACTACAAGTGGATTATTATGAGTAGCTCAAGGAGATATTTGATGCATGATTGCGGACTCAAACTTTTCAAGAGCATTAAAGAGTAAAGAGGTGCACAAAATAGAAAAGTTACAAGTGGCACAATCATATGGCTCCATCTAATGATATGGCCAATAGGATGGACTTATGAACTGAGAGTTACCGATAGATAAGAATGAATTACTAAAGCAAAAAGTAACGATGTCTTTAAAAAAAAAAAAAAATTGGGGGGAAGAGGGGGGTTTGTTGTGGGAGGCTTGTGTGTGTGGCAAATAGTGATTTGAGAGTAAAATCACGAAAAGTGTGTTCGTTCATCTAATAACCTTAAAACAAGCTTATATAGGGTGTTAACCCTACTGACATCAATACTAGCAAAATTACAAAATTGCTACTAAAAATAAAATAAAATTCGAAAAATACTAAAATAATTCAAAATACCATCTAAACGATCTCGGATCGCCAAAATTTATCGTCAGTCAACACCAAAACTAGTATGGATAAGATGGCCATTTCGCTTCAACTGATCGAACATTCTGACAAACTTGACTTCGAATCTGAAAGTTCTAGACATATCTTCTCGACTTTCATTAGACTTTTGCCTATCCAATCGCCATTGGGACTTATGACTATCCAATCGGTCCAAACGCACTGCTAATATGCTTCGCATCAGTGTGTGTTGTGGTTGGGCGGGCGGTTAGGTTTTCAAATGGCTTGAAGGTCAAAACGCTTAGCTGAAACTGAGTGGGAAGTGCTCAAATTAGAAAACAAGAAATGGCTCAACTATATGTTTTATAGTAGATATTTTATTAAGTTACCAAAATATATAGTAAATCGGCACCTAAACAAGAAAATTAGTATACTTTCCAAGCATCAATAAATCAGAAAAATATTTTAAACTCACTAAAATCATTAGTGAAAAATAACAGATGCTAGGAAAATTTCAACTCAATACATTTTAAAACTTGAAAACCATCCTTATACGTATTTTGGAATGTATCGGTCCGCTTTTACAAGTATTTGGGCGATCAATCAACTATCATCAATATGCACAATCAATGTACATCTCATCATCGATCAATTTAATCTTCATGCATCGGACTCCACGTGACTATAGCCGCGGAAAATCATCCTTGGCACCCTCCAAACGTCACAAAATCAATGAGCCACCTGAGATTCCATACGTGCCGTCCAAACTCCGAGCTGATTAATACTTCACATCCAAAATCTTCTACCTACCATAGAAAATTCTGTATTTCTCGGCTTTAGTCTAGTATGGTTCCAAACGCGCTCCAATAGAATTAAGATGTGCTCCCGCCTTTCCGAAGAAGCCAACAATCCTGCCACCACCTGATGGCGATGGGATATGGAAATCCCCTTCGTCCTTTAACCACGATTTCCATGCGAACGGCCCGTAAGTAGTCTTCGTGGTATGTATTTTCAGGTCGCAGACGATCTTGTCTGGACTGTTTTCACTTCCTGCTTTGTAACCCGAGATCGAAACTAGACGCTCCTTGGGATAATCAAACATGACCTGCAAACATAGCAAATCGAAACATGTTTTATCTTGCGAAAAGAAAACATCTGAAGGTTCGAACCTTGAACCCTAGATGTAGGATGCGAGAAGAAAGAGAGCCTCGGCTTCGATGAAAATAACCTGTGCTACATGAAGCTGAGAACATTACGAAAAGCGACGTGTAACGAATGACTTACTGAAATAAATAAATAAATATAAGAAAAGAGAGGGATTGAGATATGGACTGACCAGGTGGTTTGAAGACCGGTGTTCTTTGCTGCCATGACGAGAGCATCTGACGAAGGAACCATTGTTGTCATACACAACTCGGATGGAGTGAATTACCAAATTGGCTGTGATATGAAATCCTCTCACGTCAGTATGTACTCCATCATCCCATGGAGTCCCACCAAAGCCTCCAAAGGGTCCAATGGTTTTGAAAGGGTACAGGTGTGGTATGGGCTCCGCATACACCCCTATGGAATTGAGAGTCTCGCCGCATCTTCCATAAAATCCGATGATTCTGCTCCCACTCGATGGATACCAAAAGTACTTTCCTGTCTCCTTGCCAAATGGACCATGTCTTCCTCTGTTACTGTGAAATGTAAGCGACCGAATGACAGCATTATCGACATTGTCTCTATGGTCTCTCTTATAACCTGAGATCGATGTTAAGTATTCCCGTGGATAGTCCAATCTAACCTGTGCAATCCCAAGATTATATTCTAGTGGTGTAAACAAGACTTATTTGCCTAGTTCCATTTACTAAATGACGTGACCAGACAAATATCATTATCATATGGAGAGGGCGACAAAAACCACTAACCTTGGCTTTGAATTGTCCAGTGTAGCTACCGTGCATGATTGAAACGTGTTCGCCATTCTTGTCGTACACAAACGTAATGCCAAGGATAGCAGAGTCATATAGTACCTCAATTTCCCTCACACCACTGAATGTCCCATCATCCCAAGCACATCCACCTAGGCCTCCGAATGGTCCGACCGATTTAACTGGGTAGAGATATGATTTTGGTTCAAAATATGCTCCCATGGCTTCAAGTTGTTCTCCACTCGTCCCATAAAACCCAACAATTTTGCCACCCGTTGCCGGAGATGAGAAGTGCTTTCCCCATTCTTTACCGATAGGCCCGATCGTTCTCTTGTTAGTTTGAAACGTGAGAGATCTGATGCCGCCCAACCTAACCCCAGATACAGAAGTCAGATACTCATCCGGATCATCTATTTCGATCTGCGACAATAGACAACCGTCAAACTCATGATTTTAAGTCTCAAAAGAGGCTCCCGCCAACGCAGGCTCTGTAGGTTTCCTATGAACTTTACGAAGCATGCGTATGTAAGGGCAAATACCGTATGGATCTTGACGTTCCTTCCTATATCGAACGTGTTTCCCTCAATTCCACCATGTGTCTCCGATTGCTTCAATTTTTTGTTCTCCCCTTCATACTGAAACCCAATTGATCGGATGAATGGCCATTTACTTGTATCAAATTCAACAATGATTTTCCTTACATTGGTATGCCGATTGCCATCATCCCAACATGACACACTTGAACTCCGAAATAGCCCCAAACGCTCAAAGGGATAGAGCTCCCAAGACGACACTCTTGAACCCTGAAGTAACCCCACGGACTTGAAGGGATAGAGCTTGTTGGAGTGTAGCTCGACTCGTGCTCCGATAGATTCGAGAAAATCACTACTTCTCCCGAAGAAGCCGATGACTTTACCGGCCTCGGATGGTAAGGAGAAGTACTGCCCTTCCTCTCTACCAATCGGTCCCCATATTCTTTTGTTGGTTCGAAACGTTAGCGAGTTTATGCTGGCGGTGAAGAAGCCTGCAATTGAGGTTACAAACTCGTCTGGGTAATCCAATTTAACCTGCAAACCAGAAGTAACTGGAGACGATCATATAGAGGTCCAGTGGATATGAATCATTGTATTTCAAATTTAATCAGCAAATTTCAGTAGCTAGTATTCTTGGGCAATATGGGGTAAATCCATAATAATATCAATTGAAAAGGTTATACAATTGAATCCGACAAAAGTTTCTTTCTCAGGTGGCATTTTCTTTGAAAACTACGAGCAATTGTTATTGTAAGGATCAATACAAATTTCGGGATTTCGTGCCGGGAAATCTCGCCGACAAACAACCTAATTATACTAAGTCCTAGGAAGTAGGAACTGATTTAAATCAGTTACGAAATAGAAGCATTCACTTGTCGAAAATTTTGTGCTCTGATCTTTACGTTGAGAAGCAATAAGGGAAATCAGTTTACCAACCTCATAAATACGTCCCTGGAGTTTTGGACATTGCCTAGTGGATCGAATAGAACCATCCGTGTTGACATAATCGAAATCAATGGAATTAATGGAGGATTCGTAGCTGACAACAATCCTCTTTATGTCAGCATATTGTCCATCATCCCAGGAATCTCCACCCGCACCTCCAAAAGGCCCGAAAACCTTAACGGGATATGTATGAGGAATCGGCTCATAGAAAGCTCCGATGGACTCGAGACGAGAGCCGTCGCAACTCCCATGGAACCCGATAATTTTCCCGCCGGTGTATGGAAATGAAAAGGGCCTTCCTTCTGCTGTTCCGAAGGGCCCATAACTCCTTATATTAGTGTGGATTGTTAGTGACCAAAGAATGACAAGTCCAGAAATTTTTTCCGTGTGGCCCGAGGCCGAAGTCAAATACTCATGTGGGTAGTCAAGTTTAATCTGGAAAAAAAAAAATCGAAGAGGTGAAGAAAGCAAGACAATAGTTAAAGAGATGAGATTGAACAGATGCGAATGACATGCATTACGTTCACTTTTCTAGGTTTTGTGCTGTTTCACTTCTTCTGATTTTAATATTAACTCCATTTTGAGCCATCTATTTCCCGATAGCTCAGGGGTGCATGAAAAACATTCATTTCTCAATTTTTGTTTCAGAAATAATTTCTGGAACAAAAATTCGTTTGGTAACGCAATTTTATTTTTTATTTCTGAAACAAAAAGTTATTTTACAAATATATTTAAAGCAGAAATGAGAAACAAAAAAAGTTATTTCTCCGAGAAATAGAAATAAAAATATTCATCGCCAACGGTTGCCGCCACCGCCCGCCACAGGTTGCCGCCGCAGGCTGACAGTTGCCGCCGCCGCTGCCGCTGCCGCTGGTGGTCGACGACAGTTATTTTAGGATAAGAAATTTTACGTTGTTATCAAATACATTTTTTTGCTCAAAAATTCATCTAGAAACAGAAATAGAAAAAACTATTTCTAGCCAGAAATCGATTTCTGGAACAGAAAGGTTGTCATGCGTGCCTTTAAAGCCTTAAGCAATTCGACAAAAAAAAATCCTTAAACAAGTAGAAATCGACTAGACAATTACCCAAAAAAAAAAAAAAACAGAGAGAACACTAATGACTTACCTTGTATGTTTGTCCTCCTTCACTTGTGCCATGTGAGAGGGGACCAACCGGATGTCCAAACCTATCATACAAAGTAGATATAGACTTGATAGTTGAATCAAAGCCTACCACGATTTCCCTCACATCTGTGTATTTCCCATCATCCCAAATGTCTGTGCCATGATCACTCCCATATGGTCCCACAACTTCAAAAGGATAAGCATGAGAAATTGGCCCAAAGCGTGCTCCAATTGAATCAAGATGGTTGCCACATTTTCCATGAAACCCAACAATTTTCGCCCCATCAACTTGTGGAAATTGAAAAGATTGCCCCTTTTCAGAGCCAAATGGTCCATATGACTTTCTGTTGGTATGGAACTTGAGAGATTGAATAACAATTGGAGTTTGGTCGTCCCTTATATGGCCCGAGATTGAAGTCAGGTATTCATCCGGATAATCTAGTTTGACCTGCGACAAGGGCAAGAGCTTTTGTAAGTGTCACCATCCTCTTTCAAAGACTCTTTCAAAGACTGACAAGAAGTAGTTGAGTATATGGAAACTAAATTTCTCATCTACATGGACTTCTTTACAATGATAGTATATGAGAGTTTAGTATGATCACTTATCGCTTCTTGTGTCATGTGCTAATGTGTGATTTAAGCACGTAATTGCTTCTATCTATCTCTTAATCATGATGATTCAGAAGCAAAGAACTTATAATTCCATGAATCTTTTAAAAATAACAAGATACTGACCGTAAAATTATCACCATCAGGATGTCCGCCGTGCTCGCAAGAACGCACCAAACACCCGTCTTGATCATAATCGATGGTGATGGACTCGATAACAGACTTAACAAGGACACTAATTTGCCTTACACCAGTGTGCGTTCCATCGTCGTAAGCAACGCCACCTTGACCTCCATATGGCCCCACGGATTGCAATGGGAGAAAGAGCGGACTATAATCTCCATCAATGCAATCAAGGTAGGGGCTTCTCACCAACTTATTCAATATTTCATGCCAATGATCTTTTGACTTATCACTGAGATAGGAACCTAATCTTTTAAGGGCCAGTGGATGACCTCCTGCATAATGAGCTAGACTTTTACACAACTCCTGGTATCCTTGTTTATGTCCTTCTCTCCTGAAGGCATGGCAACTAAAGAGTTGAATTGCTTCGTCCGGACTCAATCCTCCAACAATGTACTCGTCATCTACCTCTAGAACTTTCAGCAAATTTCGATCTCTTGTTGTGATCATGATTCTACTCCCGGGGTGAAACAATTCTCGCTCTCCGGCTCCGAAATAGTCCATTTGTTCCTTCTTAGTAACATCATCAAGAACAAGAAGTATCTTTCTTCGACACATGCTGCTCTTTATCTCGTTGATGTTGGTGTGAATGTCGTCGTACATCTTCAGTCCTTTGACCTTGATGAGATTTTGGAGTAGCTTTTTCTGCAGGCCGAGAAGATCACTCCGGTTTGCTTCCCCAATTTTATCGAGAAAGACAAAACTCTCGAATTCGCCAAGAATTTTATTACAAGCAACTCCGACCACCGTTGTCTTACCTATTCCTTCTTTACCCCATATGCCGATCATGCGCACATCCTTCTCTTCGTCATCCAAAAATCTATTTCTTGTGCTTCTACTTAAAGGGCAAATTCCCAGCAAGGAAATCAAATCGTCTGCCAAATGATCTACTCCAATTGCGTGTTTCGCAAAGTAGAGAGACCGGATTGGTCGAATCTTCTCGGCAAGGTACTTGACTACTATTTCAGTGAGCTTCGATTCATTGCTGATGTTAACGTCAGGGCAAACGTATATGAGCAATATTCATGAGATAATAAACATTCACATACACCACGAAGAGACAACACACGACAAACATCGTACTCATATTTCGATAGTATATGAACAGAAGAAATCGAGCTGCATGTGAAACAAAGAAATGGTAATGACTAAGCTCTACTTTCGAAATTTGGACCTATCCTAGAGTTTTCGGATCGAAATTTAAACCTAGTATCTACCTTGTTCGAATTTTGTCTCGGTTTGTAGTTTTCTAATACGGCCTTTTGCTTTGGCGTTCCTAATAAAACTAAAAAGTACCCTCACATTTCAACCTCGACTAGCAATCCTGTTACATCGAACGTCTACTCCTATTGTGGAATTTGTCATTTTCGTTTCAATATTATCCGCTCATTATTCCAAATTGGCCAATAATGAAAACTCACTTACCCGAGACCCTAACCCATCCCCCCCCGCCCCCTGCTCCGCCCCTCCCCTCCCAGCGCAATCAATGCCCGCCACGAGGTCGCCACCAGCCCACAACCACCACCGTGGCTGAGCCACAACCGGTTGAGTTCGGCAGACATTGAGTTCAACTCAGATCCGTCTAGCTCTCTAGCGTCGAGCTGGACTTCCCAGTTAGACTGAACAGAAGTTTAGGAGATGCAAATCGTAGGATTTCAAAATTCGGGATGCAAACTGATATTAAAATTAAAAGTGGAGGTGGTTTGAAATAAGACCCTCTTTTACATTTGAAATTTTTTACGAGGTCACATCAATTTTTGCTTTTTCATAATCATTCAGGCAATAAGAATGTTCCGGAAAGTCGAAAGAGACTTTCTCATTGTTCCATTCTCTTAAGAAAACCAATGGTGCCGATTATAAGCCAATTGCATCTCCAAAGCAAACAAGAAAGAGAAATAACATAAAGAAGAAAAAGACAAATCACAGATCGAGATACTAAGCTTCGACATGAAGTAAGAATCACGCGTACTTACCTATTGACGTTCTTCAGATCAAAACCCGAAAGATACTTCGCCTCTGCCAGGGCATCCCTCCATTTTTGTATCTGCACGTCGTCTTTAATTTTCCTGCACAACCTCTCGAAACCTCGCGCGAATTCGCTGCCGCTCGTCAAGTTCACGACGTCAGCGGTGCGCACGCCGTGAAAGATGGGAACAATCACGTGGCCGTGGTTCTTGAGCTGCCTTCTGCACTCGAGGATCTCGACCAGCTCGTTCAGGCACCACTTGGAATCGGCATAGTTTGTGGAGAACACGACGAGGGCGAACCTAGAGTGGCGGATTGCTCTCAGGAGCTTTGATGGGATCTCCTCCCCGGTGTCCTCTCTGTCGTCGTCGCTGAAGTGTTCGATCCCCGCCTGATACATCCAGTGGAAGAGGTGCGATATGAAGTTGTTCCGCACGTCCTTGCCTCTGAAACTCACGAACACGTCGTGCTTCCATTGATGAGAAGACGAAGAAGACGAAGAAGACATGGTGTTTGTCTAGTTGATAAGATGGCTCGGAAGCTTTGATTGAGAGGCTATATTTGTATTCGTTTGGAAAGACTTTTAAGAGGAGACTTCTTTTAGGACACACAATTTGACACTGACACCGATTTGAACACGGGTATTGTTTCTTTTCTTTTCTTTTTGGCCAGGATATCTCTAACTAGCTTGCTTCATTATTAGCCACACCCTACTAGTCCGTTCTCTTTCCATACAATTTCCTGAAAATGATTAAACTCGCGACATGAATGCGCATGTCGTCTTTTTGTACTAAAATATCTTACCCGGGACAAAAATGAATGATGGGATGCATTCGTTTCACCAAAAAAAAGTCTGTTGAACTTAATTTGGAGACTCGCTCGCGATGGCTATAAGGAAATCTGGCGTGTTCAACTTGGATTTATTTGACAAATTTTTATCTGTTCCCACTGGCATTGGTAAAGGAAAATGGACGGAAAGGCAGGAGTAAAATCTCTCTCTTGCCTACTAAGAGTTGTGGTAAGACCTACTTAGTAATTTGGCAAGCCGGAAATTTTTTAAAAACAAACCTAAGTGTGTGGCATTTTTCACAAAGATATTTTAGAGTGGTGTTCTTTTTTACCGACTTCGTCTCAGTTGACACCCTCCATTTTACAACGCCACGCATGCCAGGCCACATGCCATTATCCACGCCACGGGTAGGAACTCTTTTGTATGACATTGTCTAAACGCCCAAAATATATCTCCCAAATTTAAACCTAATCCCCAAATCTCGTAAGTTTCCCAATTATACTAATCGGATCCTTCACTCGTCCAGAGAAAAGGCAAATTGCAGCTCGTTGACAGCCAATAAGTTGAGTCATGAATTGCAATCTACTTAAATTGAGGCATCTTATGAGTTGGATGGAAATGTGAGTCTACTGCTCAAATAATCAATAAAGGCCAAAAATATATGTTTCGGGGTAGAGAGAGAAAAAAATAAAACTAGACCCATCTCAATTAATGATCAAGGGACGTTACGAAATCTCAATTCCATGCTAATTAACGTACTTGTTACATGCGATTAGTAATTTGAGTTTTACAATCTATGAATCAGGAAATTTCTTACCCAGAGCAACTTCTCTTAATGAAATAAAGGTGTATTATCTTTGCATTAGTAAATTTTAGGCTATGTTTGGTCATGGATTTCTAGTCATATATAATTGGATCGGAAATATGAAGCCCAGGGACTTTGTTAAACCATATCTGCTATTTAGAGAATCGCAATAATAAAGCTGGATATTTCCATACCATATCATGTCCTTTGTTTGATATAAACGGGAAGAGGGGTGATCTTTTGTGTAAGCATAGCATTTTTGGTCGAACAAACGACATTGATGGTTGGTGTCTTGACATTCGCTTCGATAGTGAATGGCTAAACCAATAATATTGCACAAACGGGGATTTTAAGAATCTCTCACCAACTCTTGCCTAATTCATTTTTATTTTCTCATTTTTTACTAATTTTTCCTCTCTTTGTTTAAATTCTTCAATTTAATGTTTGTTTCCTCTTCTAAAATTCTCTAATAAAATTTAATTGAATAGTAAACAATCATACTAAAATACCGAAAATATGTCATTGATATAAATACTGAATATCTATTTATATATTATGTTGATAAGTTGGGTTGAAATTTGAATAGATTAATAAAGACAGGAATAAACAAGAACGAAGTTTTTGTTATTATTAATTTTTTTATATATCAATTCGAGTATTATTTATATTCAAATGTTAGTTTAAAAAGTTTGTTATACAGGAAAAATAACTTTTATATTATTAAAATTACAGTGCGCGTCCTTTTATATTTCCTCGAGAAGCCCAACCGTCAAATCAGTCAAAACAGTTGGGCGTCCATTGTCGATCAATCGTAATCGTTATTTTCTTTAAACAGCCATGTAGGATGGTCCCATCGACGTCTGCGCATGTTAACTGATTCGCAGCATCTTCTTTGTGTCAACATGCTTTGAAGCTTCAAACCCATGTTTGCGTTTTCAGACTGTCCCTGTCAGGCTGTCACGTGAAACAAAGACTCCTTTGGCTAGATTAGACGAATTTCAAACCTTCGTCCTCGACCGAGCAGTGGTCCAATTCCAAGACAACGCCGCGATTAGTCTGAACATTCAACTGGAGAAGCAGAGTCTGCTCCCAAAGTCCACCCCGCAATTAGTCCGAACATTCAATTGAAGAAGCAAAGTCTGTGCTGATGGCGGAACTTTCATTCATTGTCCATTCTCTTTTAATTCTTGCACGTCTTCTCTGAATTCGGATCCTATAAGGAATCCATATTAGCGGTGACATAACCCTCCTCGGGCCATTCATGTCCCATTAACAATCGGTCAGGTCAATAAAAAAAAAATCCTGCTCAAAAATTTGCCTCCTCTCAAAATTTGACTTGACCGATGGGGAAATAAATGGCCCGATGGAGGGTTATGTCTCTCCTAATATGGACCCCAATGTTAAGGGATCCGAATTCCTCTATGTTGCGTGTGCACTTGATCTATGAGGAAACATTTCGACCTTTCCTTCGCAGTCGCACACGCAATCAATTGTGCTCGTGAGAATCAAAGAAATCGACCGATGCATTCCGTGTTCTTCATGCTAATGGCCCTCCACGTATGCTGCATATTGGCCAAAAGAACAATGTTGTGCAAAGCCTAATCTCTAAATCCTATTCTATACATTACCTTAAATTTTATATAAACTCCAAAGCGTAAATCCTGAACTCTAGGTAATCCAAAAGGCGTAATGATGCGGGAGCAGGCGACTCAAAAGATCAGCCCTCACGTTTCGATTCTACAATCGCTCTGCTAGGGTTTCCCTTATCTTCAAACCGCCGCACACTAGACCTCCTTGAGGGAGAGAGACTCCTCCTCCTTCCCCCCAAGTTCCTTCTCAGCACCCCTTTCTTCTTCCATTTTGGTTTGTTTCCACCCGCTGCGTTCCCTCTCTTTGCCAAGCCCTTGCCCGAAACGTGATGCTACAAAAAGCCAAACAACGAAGAATCCAACCCATGGTGGTTGCTGAGTTTTCGTAAAGCAACGATGGGCGATTTTTCAGTGGGCGTTCAATGGCGTGAGGGCTAATTCGGTGGCCTTCCTCTTCGGCAAAAGGGTAGTTCATTTTTCACCTTTAATCTTCGACAAATCTGATAGTGATTTTATGATCAACTCTTATATATTTTATATTTTTTCTTTCCCGATCTTAGAGTTAGATCTAGATTTGTCTTTCCCGATCTTAGAGTTAGATCTAGATTTGGGTGCTTCTCTATCCCGATCTAGAGATAGATCTGAGATTTTCAAGATGTTTTTTTGTATTCCTTTGACTTATTGGAGTTGTTATTGTTAAAATTATGTCTCGACTTTTAGTCCGAAGCGAAAGTCTGAATATTTCTAATTGATACTCTAGATTATCGACGAAGAAAAAAGAAATAAAAACGAGAAGATTGGATTTCGTCGGATATGCATGGAATCGATTTCCGTATTGAATTTGGCGACTGGATAAAGAAAGATGCACGGCCTGGTTGCGAAAGACAAAAGAAGGAAAGGAAATAATTGGACAATCTTTGAAAAGTCCAGTGTGAACTTGGTCAAAAAAGCAACATGACGATTCCAAAGTGACATCACATGGGGTTCTTTGCAAAAGGAAAGACCATGTGCGATGGAATCCGTGCGCGAGAACGTACGTTTGGCTGAGGAAAAGTTCAGTCCCACTTTGACCAAGATTTCCTTCATATTTTTCATATATACAGGCGATGGCTTTCAAATAGCGGGCATGCGACTTTGTGATTTGTCGTCCAGAGAAAGAGATCGTGGAAGCGCCAAAATCTCGAGCGCTTGATTGAGGAGTCTTCGTGACATGTCCAGAGAAAACGAAGACGAGTCTTGAAGCACCGTTTGTCATAATCAATGCTTGGTATCGTGACTTCGTTTTTGTTCGCGGAATTACATCAAGAATTCGAGTGTCGAAACCGGTTAAATTTTGAGGTTGGATTTGTGTTCTAATTCCCTTGCGATATTAAGAGATTATTTCGTTAGAAATTGAGGATTAAACACTATGTGCGTTCTTTGATGTAATTAGGATTGGGCAACATCAAGAGTGTGTTTTTATAACTCGAGTGAACTGTGATCTCCGTGTATCGCTTGATCTATAGTGGAATTCGTTGCTGCTCTCTCCGTGAACGTAAGTCTCTACGACCGAACCATGTATATCTGGTGTCCGATTTAGTTTACTCGTTCTGTCTATTTATTTGTTCGTTCGATCGCTTAGTTCAGCGCAACAGTTATGTTCTCTACACGGTGATGGTGCTAGAGAAGCCGGACTTAGGTGCGCACTGCCTTTTGGCAAAACCGTTGTTATTGAAGAGGAATTTCTCGGTGTGTGCCCATTATCAAAGATGCGAGATTTGGTTGGTAATCGACCATCGTACGAGCTTTGATATCGCAATAGATCCGTCTTCGAGGAAGAAGCCAGTATCTATAAATTGTAGCAAGTTGATTCAATTTTCAGATTTAATTTACTTGATTCATAGGATTTTCATGTATCTGAAGCTATGTACTAGTTTTTTTCCTATGAAATGAAGTTGATTGTTTCGGATTAAAAAAAAAAAATCAGCCCTCGATCTCAACTCATATAATGCCGACACAATCATCGTCCGTCCGAGCCCAAATTAATTTCATTTGTAATTTGATCACGTGGGTTCAGGAATAACACTCGTCCATTATGCGATATAGTTATCGAAATGCATGCTTGCCTTCGGCTACAAGACTCCCCATCGACAACCTGAAGACTAGAGGCTATTTTGATCAATTAGCAAGTTTCAATGCACCTGTTAAATGCATTTAGTCGTTGAATATTTATGGTGGTGTTGCATTTTAGAGTCATCATTAGGTGTATTCCGTAGTGTGTCTCTTCGTCTCTGGGATTTTCAATTTTTTTTTTTTGTTTAGGATCATCTCTCTATATATATAGGTGTAATCTCCATTTTAAATGCATAGTGCGATGAATGAGAATATTAGAAATTTGCCTCTGTGCGAGTGAATAACTCCTATTTCAATTTCTTTGGTAGATTACTCCTTGGCGGTGAGCTTCTCTATCCCAAAGTCCTTTATCTTTGACTAGTGGTTCATCCTTTAGATCTTAGTAGTGAACTTTGCCAATCTTGATCTTTATCGTTAGCTAGTGGTGCGTCCATTAGACTTTAGTGCTGATTGTATCATGCATTTAGCATCCATCCATCAATATTCATCCCATGCACTCTAATCTATTCGCGTTTTATTCGATAATCACTCAAAACATACTAGTACTTCCTCGCAACCGCATCACATAATCCTAAATAACCCACGAACCCCCAATAGACCCTAGTAACTCTCAATCGCTAACCCATGAATAAATAATTTCCAGAAGAAAACGGATAAAACCCAGTAAAAGTCGATCAAAGGCAATGGAGGAAAGGACGAATGTGGAAATTGTCATTACCATAAATTTTCAATATCACTCGTAAGGTGTTGTGATTTGATAGACTTTAGATATGACAACCGTGGTATAAAACCTTCACTTTTTATGACGTCCTGAAAATTCAACTTTTGTAAGTGTCGGAAGTCAATAAAAAGGATATGAAAATTTAATCATAGTAGACATATATTTTGGACTGTAAGGACTGAATAGACGAAAATTTGGACGAATTCCAAGGTTTATGTTATTTTAGATTATGTTTCGAATTTTATCCGCCGCGAATTGGGATTGTCGTTTTCGCAATCGAGCCTAATCCTGATCGATCTTGGCTAGTGAAATTACCGAAAATACCCTCATTCAGTATGCCAAAATTTTGTTTCAGTTCCGGCGCGTCAAATGACCATTATATCCCCCAATTGTTTGTGTATGTGAGACAAAAGCCATTGATTTTTGTGAGACAAAATTAGCCACAAAAGTATTGTGGGTCCCACCAAAATTTCTCTTCCCCATGCTCCCTCTCACATCATCCCCTTTGCTTCTCTCTCTCTTCTCTCGTTCTTCTTCCTTCTTCTTGGTTCTGTTCACCGTGGACACCCCCTCAACCGAGCCATTCCTCCTCCTTCCCTCGTCAATTTGAGCGACCACCGCCTCACCGCCGTCGAGCACCACCCCAGCAACCTCTTGCCGTCGCCCAGACCCGAGCTCGGCCGTCGTACGCCGTCGGCCGGCTGAGAAATGGCTTGGGGAAAGGGTGCCTTATTTTCGGGTCCCCTGACCCGAGCACTCCGACGCTTCCTCCGGACACTCCGACTGCCACCGGCGTCGACCACTACCCCACAGCCGACCACCACTGTCTTTCCGACCACCCAGACCCAGCCACACCGCCCGACGCCCGCCGGAGCTACTGCAAATCGCCTCGAACCGACGGTCGCCCTATTTTAAGGCTAGCTCTATTTGGTTTTCGATCCGGCCAAACCGGCCACCATCATCCCTCATCGCCGCCGCCAATCACCTCCACATAGTCCCCTTTACCCCCTCGAAGCTCATCGCCGCCGGTCACCTCATGCGGGGCCAAAAAAACGCCGCCGACCGCCTCCCCTGTTTCGGCGCCGTGAAGACCAGGTTCTGTTCGCAGCTATTTCACCGTCGTCGGCCACCTTCCACCGTCGTACATCGGTCCCAACCGACCCCCACCGATCCCTAGGTGTGTTCCCGAGTCTCGACTGGCCTTGTCTTGGCCCATGACGCCGAGAACCACCCCAAAACAGTCCGGTTTGCCCTGTTTCGCCATTGACCGCTACTATTTCAGGCCGCCATCCGCAGGAGCTCCGTCGCCGGCCACCTGTTCGGACGACCTCGCCGGACCTTCCCGTGGGGTCGCCAAAGTTTGGGTTCGGATTGCCGCACGATAAACCCTAATTTCGTCGCCGCTGCCGCCATTCGTCGAGGCCCGTCGAGGCCGCTCAAGCTAACTCACTTAGTGAGTTGACCATAAACCTTGGTTAGGGTGCTAATTGCACTTAGGGTTAGTTATTTATAAAAAAAAATAGGTAGACGATTGAGACCGGTTTAGATAGAAACGATGATTAGGTTAAATGGTCGTTCGATTAGTATAGTTTGGTCAATTATATTGTCTGTGGCTATTTGTGGTAATTTATCAGTTGATTGATTGATTGTGTTTATTTGCGAGCGAGTAACAGGTTAGAGACGAGTAGGCGATTGAATTTATAAATCAACTGAGAAACAAGAGATATAGTACAAATTGAGCTAGAAATTGCCTGATTGAGTTAGTTGCTCGTGAATGCATTATTTGCCTTATTGGTTTGGTCGCCTCGCTGAAATGTCTGACTGAGAATCTTGTTGGCCTTGGGCCGAGTCTATTGTATTTCTGTATGACTTTTGACATTAATCAAAGATAAACAATGGGTTAATTGCCGAATGTGAATTGTGTGGTCATTTAAAGGACCAATGACGTTACTTGGCAAGTTCGCATAGTACTATTGGTACTCATGCCGTACTTATTGTATGGAAACTCATGACTTGCTAGAAGCACGATGATCCATACCCCGTGTCAATCGTACGGTTTTAAGGGATTATCAGATGCCGGTCGCAGCTTGTAACGGACCGAAGCTCCTATTTAAGGATGCCTACTCGTCGTGTCGTGCCGGGAGCATTGGATACACTGCTTGTAGTAGCCGTCGCTGAGATGGTAAAAATGGACGTAGCTTGGTCCTGCAAGATAAGTGCGAGATCGCACTATTAATATTTTTATCACGCTAGTCGTGTGGGTCATTGTTAAATAATAGATTTGTGTGATGTCTTGTATAAACCTGAGTGGTGATACCTTGATTGGGTGCTTATTTAGTGACTATATTTTATTGATTATATGGTTATGCCTTATGATTGATTGTTGTGCTTAGAATATCCTGAGTGAATCAGTGTACTAACCGAGCTTAGGCTTGATTCACTGAGATTGAGTTCTCACCCCCTCGTGGGATAACTTTTCAGATCCAAAGTAATGGAGTGGCTGGTGCGATTTGGTACACCTACCCACTCATCACACGATATCACTCTCCAGCCGGTGCTAGGTACGGACTAGATGTGAGAACGCCACATCATTACGATATGGGTCGATGAAGGGATGCCACAACTGGTGGCGCATCTTTTCAAGGCCTGGAATCTTCGTGATGGGGTGGATCTCTTTGGTCTGCTCAGAATATTTGAGGGGCCACCTATTCAGGGGGTCCTTAATGTCCCCGCCTGGGATCCGATGGATATTGATACGCCTGACGGGAAAGTGGTGGATCTCGCACTGGGTATGCAGTCCGAACTCGAGCCTGAGCAGTCCGTAACCCCCTCTGTACATTCCAATTAGAGTTCCTGTGATGACTCTAGTGACTTGGCTCCCCCGATTGGTTACAATGATCCGAATGCCGTTTTTACTTAGTAGAGGGTTATGTTTCTTTTGTGGTCAGGGAACTAGTGATGTCTTTTATGATGATACTGTTTTGGAATAGATGAGAGTTAACCTTACCTGACTCTTGTATCTTTTTATGAATCTTAAAGGGCCGCCACGAAGCATGTGGTTGTATTTACCAGCTATTGGCTTTGTAAGGTTATAAATTATCTATTCTCATCAGTTTTATGTTTTTGTTTGGTTGTCTGGCTTTTCTGCTTATTTATCCCATGTTGACTCTACTTTTGGAAGATTGCGCGTTCCGCATACGCAGTAAATTTTTGGGTTGGTAGCAGTTACCTGGGACGCTATCTTTTATGACCTGGTGGCGATTTGGCAAGGGATGTCACGAGTTCGAGAGTCGGGACGTGACACTTTTCATCAATACACACAAAAGATGCTCTGTAAGATGACTTGAAAGAACCCATCTGTGTCAACAAAAAGTCTACAAAGACTGTCTTAGAGGATAAGTGAATCATAAGTGTCATAATTATTGTACGATATTCACTTGAGAATCATAACTTTCTTTTGCTCGCTTGAATGCCACAATTAAATTTGAAAAATCGATCACGTAAGTGCTATCAACAATTTGTCTCGCCAAAAATCTTACATGGATACCGAAAATGCTAAGGTGACACTGTTGGAACGATTTGTTTGAATATCTTAATGTACGCTTGGATTTCTTTTATAAATTTTTATTTATTTTACAATTTTTCTTTTTGTTTTGGCTTTTTTAGCTTTTTTCGTCCATTGGTAGGTAAGGGTCACCAGCGACCCTTGCAAACCACGATCGGCGGCCCAAGGCCGATAGGCTTCCTCAATCACAACTAAGGGCACGACGGCCCTTGCCAAGGCCACCGACCATTGGTGACATTGTGCCCTGGCGGCCAGGATGAGGGTCGTCGATGACCCTTGCCATCTATGGGGAGGAAAATCCAAAAATCAAACGAAAAAGAAAAATATCCAAATAAATAAAAATAAGAAAAAATTCCATGAAATATTAAGAAAATCACCTATCATTGAAAATTGAATATAATAATAATAATAATTTCATGTAGCACGATTTGTCGAAATGGACTCAAGGGATCGATTTTTCTTCGATGTGGTACTTAAATGAACAGAAAAAAAGTTATGGCACTCAAGTAAATGCCGCACAAAAGTTACAACAATTATGATAAACTTATCACGTCTTATTAGTCTTGTTGGCTTCAAATATCTCCATGAGTTACCAGGCTTCCACCACTTTCAACCATCATCTTGGGGTTCCTATGTCACTCACCAAAATCTTTCATGCAATTTGTACCTCGAAAGAATAAATTATTAAAGCCTCAATTTGTATATTACTACAAACTCGAAATTTCCTTGAACATAAGATATATCCTAATTTTCCTACACATGCTTGTCCAATCCTTAATGAAATCTTTGGAAGCACTATTGTATTTGGTAAGTAAATTTAAAGTCTGTGTCCTAAAGTATATGTGTTCAACAAAATCACATATAATAAGGGCCGAATGTGAAAACGTAAAGGAATCTGTACTTACCTCTAGCCATTGATGAAATCGATTAACAAATTGAAATTTACGGAGCATTGAACGGCCGATGATGAGTGCTTCTAGACAATTCCTCTCTCCAAGCGATGATGTGCATTCTCGAAAACCTACATTTTGTATGTATATTCTGATGACCAAAAAATCGGGAGAATTTTGTATAAACGACCCTTTTGTATTCTTCCCCTCACACCTCTTTAGATAACATCACGTCATCATAACTTTTGGGCATCGGGAGTGGGCAAGAACAATTATCACTCAAGTTAATGCGATCAACAAAGCATAGATGAAATATCAAATGTGGGATTATATTTAATATTAAAACATTCTCTCACTTGATCCCGACATTTCGTTGAATGAAATATGAATTCACTTGCATTAATATCTAAACTAGAGCCAAAGGAAATTGACAAAGCCATCAAAGATGAAAATTCGATCGAAATAATGCAAAAAGAACTTCACCGCTTTGAAGTCATTGAAGTCTAGAAATTGGTCCTTAGACCAGAAGAAAACCTAGTAATTGGCACAAAATGGGTACTCATAAAAAGATGAATGACAAGAGAAGAAACAAAGCCAGGCTCGTTGCAAAAAAAAAAAAATACTTTCAAGAAGAATTTACTATGATGAGACTTATGCACCAAATAGCAATGTTATATTTATAGACTTATGCACCGGTAGCAAGGTTATAGTTATTTGATTATTACTTCCTTATGATTACTACCATGACTTCAAACATATCAAATGGATGTAAAAAGATGTGATGCCTAGGTCATCACCTTCTCGCGTTTTTCTTTTAATATTTTAGGACATATTATATGGCGCATGCGGAAGGAAGTCATGTACATCCACACTATAAAAAGGCAAATGGGAGTATAACAAAAGGGTACCTACTCCCGAGCCACTGTCACCATCCATGGCTACCTCCATCGCCATTATCTACGTCCCACGGCCACATCAAAAGTAGCTACCTTGGCACCATCATCAAAAGCTTGCATGTACATACTAATCCTCCACCCTCATCCACTACTACTCGCAGCCATTGCTGCCCAAATTGTTACTACCACTATCGGTGCCTAAGAAAGGAGATCGGAGTGGGCCAATCTATTGGCCAAGGCCTCGCACATAAACGGTGATGAAGCGGTACTCGACACGACCAACAAGGGATCCTACATCAACTATTAGAGTCGCTCGTATAATCCGAAATCGTGCATGTGGGGGGTAAGGGTCAGTTTCTGTTCTCACGATTGTGATTAGCCAATGGGTGCACCGCAGCGGAGGTTACAGGTGGGGGGTTATGGCGAGATCGGCATATCTAACTAAGTTGAAAAATAGCAATATCCACAAAAGGTGAGCAAATAGAACATCTAACATAAGGACTACACTACATACCAATCACCCAATCAAGTACAATTCAAATAGTAATAACATGCAGTAGTAATCAGAATACATGAAAACATGCAAGATGATAAATCCTGAGATTCCAGTAACCCAAAGATATGGGACATCCATTCAAGCATCAAAACTGACATGCATGCCCAAATCACACACATACAAGCTCCATAGAATTCGGCCTTATCAACATCCTATGGCATCATTGCTTGGGGTGAGCAAATCGAAATCGGGACCAGACTGGTGATCCGGTTCCTGATTCTTAATATTAAAACCGGTGATCGGGCGGTCCAGTCCTTGATTCTAGGGACATAGGACTGGATTGGACCGGTCGTTTTTTATTATTATTAAAAAGCAGCCTAATTTTTATTGATTAGGGTTTGCTTTATTTTGCGATTTGCAGCCCCTGCCTCTTCTTCAGTCTTCACTCTTCACGTTTCTCACAAGTCCCAGTAGATCTAGTAGATACCACACGACCGCATGACGCAAGCTTCCCATTCGCCCTTCAAGCAAAGCAGCAGCACCGCGCCCCATTTTCCAGGAACCCAAAAACATGTACGGTAAAAGCAAGAAAACCCGATTCGCTATGGCAGAAGAATAAACGATGTGCAACTAGACAACTGGACTAATAAAACAACCATTTCATCTTCGTGTCATTTTGTTTAGTTTACAAATCATTACATTTATCATACTATTGGTTCCTTAGAACCGCAAAAAAAATGAGAATTGGGATCCTCGATTGTGGTTCTTGAGGGGAATCAGATCGGACCGAACTAGGAACCGATTACCCTAATCATTGCGACCGCTCAAGCAATCGACAGATAATACAATCGGAAAGTTAGAGGTCCCACTTGCCTCAACTACTAAGAAATCAAGTCAAATCACGCCAAAATGACCTCGGGTCTTCCTTCCTCCTCTGGCATAGGTGGACCAAGGGGTGAGTGGGTGAGCGAGTTGAGGGCTGGAAAAAGGGGGAGCTGAGGTCGAGAAAGCTATCGTCGGGGATTGAGAGCTCGAGAGGTTTCCATCATCGAGCTAGAGGGAGAGAAGCGGCGGCGGCGACGGGAGGGTTCGGGTGAGGGGAGAGCGCAATCAAAGGTAGCTGAGAGAGAGAATAGAGAGTCTTGAGGTAAGCTTCTCTTATTAGGTGTGTGTAAATGAATGAGAGAGATAAGTGAGGGGTATACACTTTGTTAATATATATATATATATATATATATATATATATATCCTTTTTTATATATTCAATTGTGGGCTTCATTAATTATCACCGTAATTATTAATTAGTTTGATAAAGAAATATATATGCAGTTCCTAATTCTAGTCAGATATGGGATTGGATAGTGTGAGCCGAGAAAAATCTAATGAAGGGATAAGTTTCATTATCTATAAATAGAGCTCAAGTCACTCTTCTAAATCTTAATGTACACATAACCTCACTTATAGAATCGTCTAAAGCGATACATGGTTATCTCATTGAAGCCAGTGATAAAGGGGTTCATAGAGGATAAGCTCTTGAACATCGGATTCTCGCAATTCCGCATCAAGAACAATGAATCCGAAGCAAGGTGTCTTAATTCTTTAATTTTATGGATCATGGATTCGTGTATTTATGCGTGCGATTTTTGGATCGCTGCATACGGATTAAAATCGCAGCTTACACACTTCACTATGCCGTAGAGGATTAAAATCGCAGCTTACACACTTCACTATGCCGTAGAGGCTTTTTATATTAGCGTGCTTTGCCTTTATCCTTTTTGGGAGACGTGGAACTTTTTATTTAACAAATCTCCTTGAAATTTGGATATTTATTATGGGCATTAGGAAGAGCAAGGTTTTTGAATAGATTGCAAATCTGCCAAAGACAAAAAATTAAATAACAGGAAAGTAAATACGTAAATGTAAATGCTTATAATATATATAGCGCAAAGTCGGTCGGATGGGGGTAGAGGCGGTTGAGGCTTTTCCTGAACCAATTTTCACGCAAGCCGTTCTATTGGAATTGAAAATAGCCTTTTTTTAATATGATCCATCGACTATCGCCTCCAATATTTACCAGTTTCGCTCGTTAAATGGGTAGGTGAAAATTGGGATGTCACAAAGTTGCATTTCTAAACGGATATATATAAAAAAAAAAATTGTTTGTTGAGAAACCCCATGGTTTGAGGAACGAAAGAATATAGATCATGCGTATCAAATTAAAAAAAAAAAAAGTCTTATACGGTCTCAAGCAATCACTTGGAGCTTGGGGTGAAAAGCTCAACACCTTTTCAGAGGAGAATGATTTTGAAAATGTAATGCAAAGACTACTCTATAAATCAAGAAGGATGAAATGGCATTTTATTGATTCAAATCTATGTTGATTATGTCATTTTGGGATCTACTAACGATGATATGTGCAAGGGTTTCTTGAATATCACGAAGAGCAAAATTTAAAATAAGTTCCTTGCCAAAAAATAATAATAATAAGTTTGATTGGAAAACTAAGCTTCTTCCTTGGACTACAAGTCAAACAACTAAAGGAAGGAACTTTCTAATTTCAAGAAAAATTTGCCAAAGAACTTGTGAAGAATTTCGAAGTGGAAAATAGTAAGAAGGTGGACACACCTATAAGGATGAAGGAAAAAAGTTAGTTGAGCTCAAACTTTATCGAAGCAAGAATAGCTTTAAGACTAGACATATTGTTGGGAGTGCGCAGCATATGTTCAATATTTTAGTCCGTGAAGATCGCCAAGAGGAAGCCCAAGTTCGAGCCCGTCAACATATCCAGTTGACGAGCTCGGACTTGGAAAAAAAAACATATCTAGTTGGACTCACCTTCACTCAAAAATTTAAACTAATGAGTTATAAACCAACTTGAATATATTAATTATTCCATACTATATTAATTATCCGATGTGGGACTTCTCTACACATGTGCATCCTAACACATACTATTCAGTGTAAGTATTTGCACTTGTTTTTGTTAAAATTGTGCCTCAAGTTTTAGCTCGAAACGAAAATCTAAATATTTCGAATTGATACTCTAGATTATCGACGAAGAAAAAGAAAAAAAGAGACGAGAAGATTGGGCTTCGTCGGATATACAGAATATATTACCATATTGAATTTTGGCGAGGAAAAAGATAAGGGAAGATTTGCTCTCTTGAAATCAGCTTTCCTGTTTTGGTCTTGAAACAATGGGCGTTGAAGTCAAATTCTTGAAGCCAAAGAAAAGGACAAAGAGGGAACAATATCTTGGACGTTGCATGGAAATCTTCTGCACGTGAGAGCCAAACTTGGACTCCAAGACCAAGATTCGGTCAAAGGGTGGCTATATATATATATATACATGGATTTTGCCTCTTTGTGCCAACTCGCATGTGTGTGTGTGTCTATATATATATATATGCAAGTAACGAAGCCGGAAAAATTATCGTAGAAGCCATCGTTGAAACGCCGAGTAAGCGAATGCTTCAGATTGGATTATCGATATTATGTCCAAGAAGAAATCTTGAAGCGCCGTTCATCGAGTGCTTGGCACTGGAATTTCGTTTGTTCATGGAATTACATCAAGAATTTAAGTGTTGAAACCGGTTAAATCTTGGGTTTAGATTTGTGTTGTAAATCCTTTGCGAGATTGAGAGATTATTTCGTTAAGAATTGGGGACTAAACGCTATCTGTGTTCTTGGATGTAATTGGGGCTGGGAAACACTAAGAGTGTGTTTGTACAACTCGAGTGATCTGTAAACTCCGTGTATCGCTTGTTCTATAATAGAATTTGTTGCAGACCTCCCCGAGGACATAGGTCTTTACGACTAAATCACGTACATCTGGTGTTCGATTTACTTTACCCGTTTTGTCTATTTTATTTTATCAGTCGCTTAGTTCCGCGTAATAGTTTTCATTCTAAATTTTAAGAGTTGCGTCTTAAGGCTATTAAGCGCATCATTAAATACATTACGTATTATCTCAAGCTAGGCTTATTGTATCCAAAGAGCTCTGACTTTATATTGCTTGAATATTCATATGTTCCTTTTGCATGATGCAAAATTGATAGAAAAAGCGCCACATGTACTTGTCAAATGATAGGCTGTATGCTCGTCTCTTAGTTCTCAAAGAAGCATAATTCAATAGCATTATCTACGGTTGAATTTGAATATCTAGCACTTGGTAGTTATTGTGCTCAAATTCTATTGATACAACCAATAATTGAGTGATTATATTGAAGAATGCTCGGGCACAATTATCAAATGTGATAACACTAGTGCGATCAACCTCAAATCATGGGCAAAACGAATTGAGATACGGCATCACTTCATCAGAAAACGTGTGAAAAAACCGTAATATCAATATTGGATTTGTTGATTGGAAACACTAATTAGCAAACATCTTACAAAACCTCTAAACACAGTTGCATTTGACCTCATAAGGAATGAACTTGGCTCTTATGGTCCACTAGAATAAATCTATCCATCAGCAATGCAAATGTTTAATGTTATAAAGGAGAGGAAAAAATTCAAATAATGATTTAAAATGCCATCATTTTCTCAAATAAGAGTTTAAAGTGGATCTTATTTCAAATAAGAGTCTGAATTGCTTAAATTATTTTAGAGAAAGGCCTGGGCCAAGGACATTTTTGCCTTTACTTTTTGTATTTGTGTATTTTTCTATTTTATTCCCAATTGTTCTTTTTTTCTTTTTTCCCTTCCCTCACGTCCCCTTCCCAGGCCATTTATCAAGCAATGGAACTCGCGATGGTGTTCGGTGCGGTCAGCGGTGGACTCGATGCTAACGGTAATGGCCACCGTTTAACCACTCTCGGAAGAGCAGAAGTCCTCAAAACTCATCCACAATCATTATCCTCTTCTCTTGTCCCTCTCCCCACCCACTCCTCTCCCCCCGAGAATCGATTCATCAAAGAACACCTCAATCCGTTGCAACCATCCACAAAATCATATCCGGAGATTTAGGCACAGAGATTCATGAACATGATGAAGACTCACCGAACGCTCACATTGACATGGGCTGATGTGCCTCCACCGAGGTTGTCTCCCTCACCCAGAAGATAAATAAGATTTCCTCCACTGTGTTCTCTATTTTCTGCAAGTCTTCCATTCTCGTTGATTCTCATCCTATTTTTATGCAGGTGATCGCCGAGGTGATCAGGACATACTCCGTGATATTCACGGGGTGCGGGTCAGTGGTGGTGAACAATAACCACCCTGTCCTCAATAGCTCCGTTGCCTCGAAGAACCTTATCCACATGTCTTCACAGCTATAAGTGTAATGACCTGAAAACCGTTACTTACTTATGAGTGAATTATTATTTGATGAGTTTGAATTGTGGGATAAGCTTTAAGGATTTTTATCCGGAATCAAGGATATTTTTAAGAAATTATTATTGACCCGGTATCATTTTTAGGGACATCATATGTTCGATTTAGGTCTCATCGTATCAAATATGTGTAAAATTAAAATAATCGAGGACAGAAAAGGACAAGTGGCTGCACTTGAACACGTGGGGTGGTGCCACATGCCAACCATAAGCGTTGCGCTGTGTGCATGTTACTTGCTTGACACGTCATCGCATGGTCAGACTGCAGGCTGCTGACTCGTACTAAGCTATTGACTCGCCTAGACTGACTAGCCTTTAGTTGCTTCCTGTCACGCCTTGCACCCCGGGCACGAGCACGCGAACATCTCTACAAGCAAACCAATAATAATCTCTCGACGATCCTAAGATCCACCATTAAGAGTCAAAAGATATAATAAATATATCACGCATGCGGAAGCGAAACTCTAATAAATCTCCATACAATATATATAGATTAAGTGGGACCTGGATAGCATATATCATTCATACATCAAGGCGTACTGTTCATACAACAACGAATAATAAACCCGCTAAACAAAAGGCGACAGGGTAAGCATATCAAAAGGAAACATCCGCAAAATTCCTCAAGAGCGGGGTCAGGTCGCCAGTCAAAGATCGTTCCACCAACTGAAGTATCCTAGGATGAGCTGCTGGAGTCATCCATATCCTCTGCGTCCTCGGTCAGCTCATACTCAGAAAAAAAAAGGGACCTCGACGGAATCCTACATGGTAACCTTCTGCGACGGCTCAGCAAGGTCCCCCTCGGACACCTCCAAGACTATAACCTCCTCCTCCTCCTACTCTGTGTACTCCAAGGTCGGGGTCTGCTCTGGCCCATTCCTAGACTCTACTACCGACTCCTCAGGCAACTCCTGCTATATTGTACTCTGGCACCAGTCAGGTATGACACCCTGAGGCACCTCATGGGGCTTCAGTGGCCCTAACTGTGAGTCCCCCTCCTCCTTGAACCACTCCTCGAATCTGTGAGGCTTCCACTCAGGCTTACCCTCGTCCACCCATACTATAGTACATTTCCTCACATATACATTTCCCTATCTATTTGGAAACTCATCATAGTACGCCGTCATCTCTTTTGGGTTCCCAAAACGTATTGACCACATAGCTATGACCTAGGATCTGTAAAGGAAGGGTTTCCCAAAGGGGTGAGATATAGATCTTAGTAAGAAAAACCTAACCCATGTCAAGTTGACAGTCCACTCAGATAGCCGTATCCCTCAATAATTTCAATCTCATGAACACATAGGGATAACAATCACAAATCAATAAACAATAACACTCAGAAGACAGGCATGCATTTATGATCTCGTGTCACACTCATATGCACGTGTACTCTCAGCCTGCCACTTCACCACTTCAATCAACATCCACCTGGCTCATTCTCTAGCCCGTAAACTAATCGCCTCAGGCTCGGTCCACTTAAATGCATCAGACCGTCATCGGTGACCAGCGTAAACGCATTAGGTCCCGATGAATCTCCAGGCAAAACTCATTAACTCATACTCCGTCCCACGAATAATTCGCATCAGGACTGTGGCTATCTCAACTCCGCGATCTCGTCGCATCAAGGCGCCACACAACCATAATTTCACCCCGCGATCCTGTCGCATCAGGGTATCAACTCCCGCCCCGCGTCTCACACGCCTCAGGGTCTCGCCATACCATGCTCATGCCACAATCAAGACTTATGCTTTGACTTTCAATTCAATTGCACATTTAGTGGCAAGTGTCAATTCAAACGTATTTCATAAATTCTGTGGCATGCAAGCAATTTAGATGACATACAGACATGGCAACCACTCAAGTACAAACAACGGCACACATAGGCATCCTATAATACCTTAGGGTGTATTAAAAACTATCCCTTGATAGGATTTTTCATACATCGAACCAATCAATTTTCGACTTACCAATAGAGTCCAATTCCCCTAGCCTCAGTTTAGGAATTCCCTTACCTTAGCTCGGCAACACCAATTCCTCCTTCTTGGATCACCTAAGTTCCGGCCAACCCAAATCCAAGGGTCAATTTGTCGCGCAACCTAAAATATTCAATCAATCCGTCAATTTCCAAGTCCAATTTCTCGATTCATCAATCCAAATCATCCATAACTCAACTCTCAACACTTCATCACATCATAATCATCAAATTTCAGCTCAAAACCATCGCCCAAAGCCCTCAACAGATTCAATTTGGGCCCGGCACGAACCGGTTCCACTCGATTTTGTGCTAGCCGGGTCCAACCTGTCCTAATCTACTCCAAATCCATCAATTATAAGCTATCCTACTCCTTAACATGTTTACCTAAGGGTTTGGAAGGCTCGCCGATTGTCTGGAGTTGATTGGTCACCAGAAATTCATCCGAAGTCGCCGGATCGTCTATTGTCAGAATACCGATAGTTTCTAGGCAAAATATTCAAGGCAGTTCATAGTAAAAAACTTATCAAATAAATCTCTAATTTTTACCACAGAATGCTATATGTGTCTACTAAGTCTCCATGAAATTTGAGCTCAAGACTCAAAGGTTTCAGCCATGAAAAGGGGTAAGAACCGGACCTACCTTAGGTTTGTTCCAATTTTGTCGGCTCTTGGGAAATCTCTTGCCCAGAACTCCTCGGTGCTCCAAACGCCTTGATTCTTGTTGGAGGAGTTCGACAAGACGTGGATATTAGTCAGTGTGGTCGGCCAACGATCAAACAGTGGCCGGAAGGGCTGGTTGTGGGCGACGAACAGGAGGCTCCGATCTGGTCAGGCAGCGAGCAGAATGAAGGAGAAAAGAAAGAGGAGTGATCGGTGGTTATGGACGATGGTCTAGCCGAATGAGGGTGAGGAGAGAGAGAAGAGAGAGAATTGTGTTATACACAAATGCTTGGTCAAAGGGTTTGACTGTTAGGTGAGCCAAATAGTTGATATGACTACAACCCTTGATCTTGTGACACTTGGCATTATCATTTCCCATGAAGATCCAATGGCTCCCCTTTAGTCCTTGTGTTCGGCAGCCATGGAGGATTGAAAGACCAATTTTCTCTTCTTCAATTGTAAAAGCAAAGTTCTAAGCTTGAGGGGCAAAACGGCCATTTTACCCCTGACGTTCCGAACGTCATTTTTCTCGTTCCAAGATTATTCGATAGGGCAACGGCCAATCCAAATAACGTTGGAATTCTTGATTTTTCATTTCTAACTTTTCAGGACTCATTTCTGATAGTTTTCTCTATCAGACGTGATTCTAGCCTATCTCGAACTAACGGGCGGCTTTTGCAGACATTACGCGTATTGACCCCATGATTCTCATCACGTTTAGGGCTCGTCATTTCGTGGTGGCATGGGTTATCATGTAATTGTGAGGGTTTATCATTAGTCCCTATAGTCTCGATCGTCACTGTCCGATTTAGAATAATTTTGCAAATCATACGTTGGTTAAGCGGCATCACCCGCGTTCCAATCGTACGACACTCGCATGGTAATCCTTAATCGTTCTTAGATCGGCCTAGTGGCGGTTCTAAATATCTCATCGACAATCTTTATGGTCAAAGCGCTATTTCTTATCCGAATCGCCTAGGTCTACGTACCTTGTCTCGCGTTAGCCTTTCCCCTTGGGACAGCCTACTCAAATTGATCAGATTTGAGCGGAATACAACTGAAATACATTGCTTGATATATATAAACTTTTCATTACAGAGTCTGAAGTTGATTGGAAATCAGAATGTCACAACTCTTCCCCCTTACAAAAATTTCGTCCCTGAAATTTACATTACACTCAATTACTCAAATAAATGGGGGTGCTGTCGCCTCATCATCTCTTCATTCTCCTACGTAACTCCTTCCGTCCCATGGTGTTTCCATACTACCTTGACTAGTGGGATCTTCTTATTCCTAAGGATTTGCTCTTTTCGATCCTCGATCCTTATTGGTTTCTCTACGTAAGACACTTTGTCGTCCACCTCTATGGCTTCGTGGTCCAATACATGTGTCGAGTCAGGCTCATACTTTCTTAGCATCGACACATGGAACATGTTATGTATTTGGGATAGATTTGGCAGCAAAGCAAGCCAGTAGGCCAAAGTCCCAATCCTCTCTAATATCTCAAATGGGCCTACATATCTTGGGCTCAGCTTCCCTTTCCTTCCGAATCGCGACAGTCCTCTCATCGGCGACACCTTGAGGAAGACGTGGTCACCCACTTGAAACTCCTAGGGCTTGAGCCGCTTGTCTGCACAGCTCTTCTGGCGACTTTGCGCCGTCTTCAGTCTATCCCGGATTACCTTCACTACTTCCATCGATTGCTCTACCAATTCGGGGCCTATAATACTTCTTTCTCCTACCTCGTCCTAACAAATCGGTGTTCTGCTGGCTCTGCCATAAAAGGCTTCAAATGGTGCCATTTGTATACTCTGCTGGTAGCTATTATTGTAAGCAAATTCTATCAAGTGTAACTGCTCTTCCCATCCACCTTTAAAATCAATGACACACGTTCTCAACATGTCCTCGAGTGTTTGGATCGTCCTTTCTGACTGCCCATCTATCTGTGGGTGGTACACCGTACTGAACTGCAGTCAGGTTCCCATTGCTTCTTACAGGCTCTTCCAAAAATTTACCGTGAATTTTGGATCTCTATCCGAGGTGATCGTCACCGGCACTCCGTGTAATCTTACTGTCTGCCTCATGTACAGCTCTGCGTACTTATTCATGGCGAAGCCTTTTCGTACAGGAATGAAGTGAGCGGACTTGGTCAATCGATCCACGATTACCCATATCGAGTCGTGACCTCTCTGACTCCTCGAAAGTCCCATTACAAAATCCATGGTTATGTGCTTCCACTTCCATTCTGGAATCTCCAATGGTTGCAACAGTCTTCCAGGTTTATAGTGTTGCGCCTTCACTTGCTGTCAAGTCAAACACTTAGCCATGTATCCTACCACGTCTACCTTCATTCCGTTCCACCAATAATACTGTCGTAAATTCTGGTACATCTTTATACTTCTAGGGTGGACACTATAGCTACTCCTATGAGCCTCTAACAAAATTCTTTCTCAGAGTCCTTCATCCTTTGGTACGCACAGTCGTTCTCGAAACTTCAAAATTCCGTCCTCAAACACTTGAAATTCTGGCTTCCTCTTCGTTGCATCAATCTCAACAATTTTCTAAATCTTCGGGTCCGTAGACTGTAATGCCTTAATCCCTTCTTGGACCTCAAGTTCCACCGTCAGAGTTGCTATCAAACTGGACAATTGATCGACCTCCAGTCTAAATTCGGAGTCTCTCAAATCCTCTATCGTCGACCAACTTCTCACTAGCAGGCATGCAATACTTGACTTACGACTTAGTCCATCTGCTACTCTGTTTGCTTTCCCAAGATGATATAGTATCTCACAGTCATAATCTTTGAGCAGCTCCATCCACCTCGCTGCCTCATGTTCAGCTCCTTCTGGGAAAACAAGTATTTCAAGCTCTGGTGATCGATATATATCTAAAACTTCTCGCCACAAAGGGAATGTCTCCAAATCTTCAAGCAAATACTATCGCCGCTAATTCCATGTCATGAGTCGGGTAATTCATCTCGTGTGGCCTTAACTGCCTGGATGCATAGGCTACTACCCTACCGTGCTGCATCAACACACAACCTAATCCTTTTAGCGAAGCATCGTTGTAAATTTCATAGCCTCCCGATCCCGACGGAATGGTCAGCACTGGTGTGGTCGTCAATCTATGCTTAATCTCTTGGAAACTCTGCTCACATCTATCAGTCCATTCAAACTTTGTTTCCTTCTTTGTCAACCGTGTCAGTGGGATGGCTATGGATGAGAATTTCTCCACAAATCGCCTATAGTATCCTGCCAGTCCCAAGAAACTTCTGACCTCCGTGACCGTAGTAGGCATCAGCCAATTGATTACAACCTCAATCTTTGCAGGATCCACTATAATCCCTTCACCAGACACCACATGACCCAGAAATGCTACCATGTTCAACCAAAATTCACATTTGCTTAACTTCGCATACAATGAATGTTCCCTCAGGGTCCTCAGTACAATTCTTAAATGCTCTTCATGCTCTGCATCGTTCCTCAAGTAAATCAAGATATCATCAATGAAGACTATGACGAATTTTCCAGAAACTCTTTAAATACTCAATACATTAGGTCGATAAAAGCAGCTAGAGCGTTTGTCAATCCAAACGGCATCACCGTGAACTCGTAGTGACCATACATCGTCCTAAAAGCAGTCTTGGGTATGTCTTCCTTCTTGATCCTCAGTTGGTGATACCCAGTCCTTAAGTCAATCTTCGAAAATACTGCTACTCCTTGCAACTGATCAAAAAGATCATCGATCCTCGGCAGCGGATACTTGTTCTTCACAGTCACTTGGTTCAACTGTCGGCAATCAATGCATAGCCGCAAGAACCCGTCCTTCTTCCTCACAAACAGCATTGGTGCTTCCCACGGTGAAGCACTTGGTCGGATGAATCCTTTATCTAGCAGCTCTTGCATCTGCACCTTTAACTCCTTTAATTCTGACAGGAATATCCTGTAAGGTGCTTTCGATATCGGCTCCGTCCTATGGGCTAATTCAATTACAAACTCTATTTCTCGTTTTGGTGGTAATCCTATCAACTCCTGGGGAAACACATCCGGGAACTCACGCACTACCGGAATATTCTCTAACTTTGTTTCCTCGGCAGTCATATCCATTACTGCTACTAAGTATGCCCGACATCCTTCAGGCATCAACTTAGTTACTTCCAAAGATGAGACTAAGGGAATCGAGATTCCACCTTGACTTCCCACCAATTCAAAGCTAGGGCGGCCTCTCGGATAAAATCGAATTGTTATATACCATAGTCTACTATTGTCCCCTGCTTACCCAACCAATCCATTCCTATTATTACGTCAAAATTAAACATGGGCAATACGACTAGGTCAATGTTTTCTTTATTTCCCCCAATCACTATCTCACAACCATCACAGCCCAACGAAACTATTGTGCTATCCTTTAAGGGTGTGGTAACATGCAAAATCATGCTCAACGGTTCCAATTTCATGCCTACTAATTCAGCAAACTGTGCAGACACGAAAGAGTGTGTAGCACTAGGGTCAAACAATGCATAAGCAGTCTGATTGCACAAGTAGACCGTACCTGTGACCACTCCGGGCGCTTCCTCCACCTCGCTGCGAGTTACAGCGTATACTCTGCCCTATGCCAGTGGTCTGCTCTATTCGATCTGAGGTGCGGCAGTCGATGGCCCAACTTGTGGCCTCTGTCCTTACGGTCGACTCGCCAGTGCTTGGTTTGGGCACATCCTCATCTGGTGGCCCAGTTGACCACACTTGAAACATGCTCCTATCCTCACTAGGCATGGCCCATTTCCATGCCTTCTGCCACACAGTCTACAGCTCCAGTTCGCCGGGTTTGGCGGTTTCACTATATTCTTCCTTGCGGACGACACGAAACGTTTGTTATTCACCATCGGCCTCTTGCCCATCTGGCGATTGTCTCTAAACGATGGAAACTGTGATCCAGTTGTGGTATTTCTTTCCCTCAAATCCCGTTCAATCATTTGGCCTCGGTCATATATCTCCTGGTAGGTCCTCAAGTTCAGAGCAATCATATAGTTACGGAGTTCTAGCGTCAAACCATCCCTAAACCTCTTTGCCTTCTCCAAAGGGTCCTCCACAGATCGAGGTGCATACCTCGAAAGTCTCGCGAACTCAGCCTCGTATTGGTCTATCGTCAACTGGTTCTGACGTAGTTATAGGAACTCCACTTGCTTCCTTTCTCTAGCCGTTCTGAGAAATATTTATCGTTAAATGCCCTCTTAAAAGCATTCCAGTTCATGGCCACTCCTTTAGGGAAAACTCCGTCCTTGGTGGCAGCCCACCAGTCATTTATTGTACCCTTCAGTTGGTACACAGCCAGCAGCACTTTCTCCTCATCTATGCATCTTAGCACCCCAAAAGCCTTCTCTAGCTTCTCTATCCATCTAGGCGCTAGCTCGGGATCTCCAATCCCGTCAAACTGTGTCGACTTCAGTTTCATGAACTATTCAACTAGCTGGCCCATCTGCCTGGCCGCAACGATTTCCTCTTGAGGGTTTATCGTTTCGTTACTCTGATTCGGCTCGTCCTGGCTTCCACTTCCACCAGCGTTGCCAATGTTGGTATTGACGGCAGCTAGAGCAGCTTCTACTACCTGGGCTATGGCAGAGTCTCGATCCTAGGCCTACCTTTCTATAATATCCCTAGGCCCCTCCATTGTCCTCAGTAGACCGTCCACTCTTAGATCTTTAGTTACGGGTGGCCTCGAGCTAGAGGCTCCGTCTCTTGGTCTTCCAGCCCTCCTAGATGGGTTACTCATCCTTACTCCTTTCTATTGAACCTAATCCACCACAAGTTCAACAATGAGTTAGTAACTTACTCATTCATCCAATCCAGAGTTACTAACTATTCCTTAGCAGAAACAGTTATACAACAACAGTACTCCATACATTAACTTCAGAAACATTTCAACCAATGGCTCATGGCCGTTCCTCGTTTCCATCCACTCCAATGATTCACTAAAACCAATCACTTTCATTCATCAGGCAAGCCAAGGTCCAAAATGACCTTCAATCCTAAGCAGAGAACTTAATTCCTTATGCCTTGCCACAATCTTACCAATGCCAAACACTATCCATAGGTGTCAAGTCACATGCTAGGCATCTCATGTCTTACCCTCACCAGTCTCTTAAGACCTCGCTATCCATCCTTATCCTAACTTAATCCTCCTTATTACTCTGGCCCTCAATCCACTTTGTATCGAACTGACCTTGCTCTGATACCAAACAAGCTTGGATGTCACGCCCTGCGCCCCGGGCACGGGCACGAGCACACAAACATCCCTGCAAGCAAACCAATAATAATCTCTCGGCGGTCCCAAGATCAACCATTAAGAGTCGAGAGATATAATAAATACATCACGCATGCGGAAGCGAAACTCTAATAAATTCCCGTATAATATATATAGATTAAGTGGGACCTGGATAGCATATATCATTCATACATCAAGGCGTACTGTTCATACAATAACGAACAATAAACCCGCTAAACAAAAGGCGACACTGTAAGCATATCAAAAGGAAACATCCGCAAAATTCCTCAGGAGCGGGGTCAGGTCGCTAGTCAAAGATCGTTACACCAACTGAAGTATCCTAGGATGAGCTGCTGGAGTCATCCGTATCCTCTATGTACTTGGTCGGCTCATACTCAGAAAACGTCTCAGACGGGACCTCGACGGAATCCTCCATGGAAACCTCCTGCGACGGCTCAACAAGGTCCTCCTCGGACACCTCCTGGACTATAACCTCTTACTCCTCCTGCTCTGTGGACTCCAAGGTTGGGGTCTGCTCTGGCCCATTCCTAAACCCTACTACCGACCCCTCAGGCAACTCCTACGTTGCTGTAGTCTGGCACCAGTCAGGTATGACACCCTGATGCACCTCATGGGGCTTCAACGGCCCTATTTGTGAGTCTCCCTCCTTCTTGAACCACGCCTCAAATCTATAAGGCTTCCACTCAGACTTACCCTCGCCCACCCATACAACAGTACATTTCCTCACATATACATTCCCTTGTCTATCTCGGAACTCATCATAATACGCCGTCATCTCCTTTGGGTCCCCAAAACGTATCGGCCACATAGCTATGACCTAGAATCTGTAAAGGAAGGGTTCCCTAAAGGGGTGAGATACACATCTCAGTAAGAAAAACCTAACCCCAGGTCAGGTTGACAGTCCACTCAAGTAGCCATACCCCTCAATAATTTCAATCTCATGAACACATAGGGATAACAATCATAAATCAATAAACAACAACACACAAAAGACGGGCATGCATTTATGATCTCATGTCACACTCATATGCACGTGTACTTTCAGCCTGCCACTTCACCACTTCAATCAACCTCCGCTTGGCTCATTCTCTAACCCGCGAACTAGTCGCCTCAAGCTCGATCCGCGTAAATGCATCAGACCGTCATTGGTGACCAGCGTAAACGCATCATGTCCCGATGAATCTCCAAGCAAAGCTCATTAACTCATACTCCGTCCAACGAATAATTCGCATCAGGACTATGGCTATCTCAACCCCGCGATCCCGTCGCATCAGGGCACCACACAACCATAACTTCACCCCGCGATCTTGTCGCATCAGGGTATCAACTCCCGCTCCACGTCTCACAAGCCTCAGGGCCTCGCAATACCATGCTCATGCCACAATCAAGACTTATACTTTAACTTTTAATTCAATTGCACATTTAGTGGCAAGTGTCAATTCAAATGCATTTCATAAATTCTGTGGCATGCAAGCAATTCAGATGACATACAGACATGGCAACCACTGAAGCACAAACAACAACACACATAGGCATCCTATAATACCTTAGGGTGTATTAAAAACTATCCCTTGATAGGATTTTTCATACATCGAATCAATCAACTCTCAACTCACCTAATAGAGTCCAATCCCCCTAGACTCGGTTTAGGAATTCCCTTATCTTAGCTCGGCAACACAAATTCCTCCTTCTTGGATCGCCTAAGTTTCGGCCAACCCAAATCCAAGGGTCAATTTGTCGCGCAACCTAGAATATTCAATCGATCCGTTAATTTCCAAGTCCAATTCCTCGATTCATCAATCCAAATCATCCATAACTCAACTCTCAACACTTCATCACATCATAATCATCAAATTGTAGCTCGAAACCATCGCCCAAAGCCCTAAACAGATTTGGTTTGGGCCCGGCAAGAACCGATTCCACTCGATTTTGTGCTAGCCGGGTCCAACCAGTCCTAATCTACTCCAAATCCATCAATTATATGCTATCCTACTCCTTAACATGTTTACCTAAGGGTTTGGAAGGCTCATCGGTTGTCTGGAGTCGACTGGTCGCCGAAAATTCATCCGAAGTCGCCGGATCGTCTATGGTCAGAATACCGGCAGTTTCTAGGCAAAATATTCAAGGCCAGTTCATGGTCAAAAACTTATCAAATAAATCTTTAATTTTTACCACAGAATGCTATATGTGTCTACTAAGTCTCAACGAAATTTGAGCTCAAGACTCAAAGGTTTCGGCCATGAAAAGGGGTAAGAACCGGACCTACCTCAGGTTTGTTCCGATTCTGTCGGCTCTCGGGAAATCTCTTGCCCAGAACTTCTCGGTGCTCCCAACGCCTTGATTCTTATTGGAGGAGTTCGGCAAGACGTGGATCTTTGTTGGTATTTTCGACCGGCGATCGAACGGTGGCCGGAAGGGCCGATTGTGGGCGACGAACAGGAGGCTCTAGTCTGGTCGGGCGGCAAACAGAATGAAGGAGAAAAGAAAGAGGAGTGATCGGTGGTTACGGATGATGGTCTGGCCGAATGAGGGTGAGGAGAGAGAGAAGAGAGAGAATTGTGTCATACACAAATGCTTGGTCAAAGGGTTTGATTGTTAGGTGAGCCAAATAGTTGATATGACTACAACTCTTGATCTTGTGACACTTGGCATTATCATTTCCCATGGAGATCCAATGGCTCCCCTTTAGTCCTTGTGTTTGGAAGCCATGGGGGATTGAAAGACCAATTTGCCCTTCTTCAATTGTAAAGGCAAAGTTCTAAGCTTGAGGGGCAAAATGGTCATTTTACCCCTGACATTCCGAACGTCATTTTTCTCGTTTCAGGATTATTCGATAGGGCGATGGCCAATCTAAATAACGTTGGAATTCTTTATTTTCCATTTCTAACTTTTTAGGACTCGTTTCTGATAGTTTTCTCTATCAGACGTGATTCAAGCCTATCTCGAACTGACGGGCGGCTTTTGCAGACATTACATGTATCGACCCTGTGATTCTCATCACGTATAGGGCTAGTCATTTTGTGGCGGCTTTGGTTGTCATGTAATTGTGAGGATTTATCACTAGTCCATATGGTCTCGATCGGCACTGTCCAATTTAGGATAATTTTGCAAATCATACGTTGGTTAAGTAGCATCACCTGTGTTCCAATCGTACGACACTCGCATGGCAATCCTTAATCGTTCTTAGATCAGCCTATTGGCGGTTCTAAATATCCCATCGACAATTCTTATGGTCAAAGTGTCATTTCTTATCCGAGTCGCCTAGGTCTGCGTACCTCATCTCGCGTTAGCCTTTCCCCTTGGGTCAACCTACTAAAATTGATCAGATTTGAGCGGAATACAACTGAAATACATCGCTTGATATATATAAATTTCTTATTATAGAGTCTGAAGTTGATTGGAAATCAGAATGTCACACTTCCCCTATATAAACATCTAGAGTCAGTATATTCGTTATTCGTTGGTCAGAACATCATCAGTCTACTTCCTAACCTCCAAGATCACCAACTGCCCTTGGCTGTCCATGATCCACGTCACCGTTTCCGTTGTCTACTGCTCGATTTGGCCAACCACCTATCGCCGAACTATCGCCATGTGCCACCTTGCTTGTCGCCACTCTATCTGCCCTAGACGCGATCTCCTCAACCATTCAGCACCCTATCCTTGTAGCCATCCATTCATTTGTTTGTTCGTTTGATTATTCGTTCGTTCGTGATTTTCTTGATTCGTCGAGAAAAGTAGATTTCTAGTTCTGATTACTATATTGTCTATGGTTTTGCTATTGTGAGCAATGTTTGCCGATTTTTTATGGCTGTGATGGCTTTGATTTGGATATTCTGAGATTTTGAAATTTTATCCTTAAGTATCATGAATTCTAGTTCAATAGATCTCGAATCATGGTATTTATATTTATAACTTTGATTTAGATTATTCTTAGACTTTGATTGATTCAATCCTTGGTTTCTAGTTTGATTTGGAGATTCTATCCTTTGAATAGTTTGGATTCTGTAACGGTGACTTTGATTGCAATTTTGTGATTCCATAGCTAGTTGACTCGTTTGGCCTAGAATCCTACCTGTGGAGTAGCTTCGGCTTCCTCCCGTTGATTACTCATTTTTCAGATGAGCAAGTCCACAAGAAAAATATTGTGGGAAGTGAATATCAGGATGGAGATGGCGTGGGTGGATCCAGAGTAGATCACCTTCCTTCATAAATCCTTCCTATTTGAATCTATATAAATAAAGAAGTGTTGTATCAGATAAGAATATGAAATATATAAGCCAAGTTGTTGAGTGATCTGTTGTTCAAGATGTGTGTGATATCTAGTTAGTGAAACCATGAAAGGCCACACCCCTTTAGTAGGCGTGCCTGCTATTAGATGTTTTGTTTTACATGCACTTGTGCCCGTATAGCTGCTTATCAGTTCTTGATTAAGCTTTCGTATGCGCCAACTATATACTCTGATCTAAAGAAAGATTAAAGAAGAGAACGGATTTTGAAAAACCTTCTTCATCAAGATGTTACGGTGTGGGACGTCACATATCCTGCAACGATATCAAAACGGTTCATGGAGTGATAAGATGCGCTAGTGGATGAAGTGTTTGATATGTACGTATGCATTTAAAACTACAAGTGCATGTGATTATGATTGTTAGGGATTAGCAGTAGCTTAAACTACCTATAAGATTTTGTTGATCATTAGCTAAGTTTGATGATTATTATGGCTATTTATGAATATAGTAAGGTGATCAACCGGAATTTAGAAGATAAGCTCTTATGGCAATAGCTTGCCTTTAAACTTGAACTGTTGAGTTTTGGAGGTTAATTTTGTATCTGATTATGAATTATCTGAATTGTGATGAGACAATTATCATTGGTGGATCATAGGACCGGATTGTGGAATTGTGATTGGAGTATAGATACTGATCTTGAGCGATATGAAATATGATCGACCGAAGTGATATAGATTGTTACTAGGCTATTGATCTTTGAAAGCTTGATTGATGTTATAGTTAAGGCTACGTTGTGAATTTATGGCATGCATGGTTTAAAATTGAGAATAACATGCATAACACAAATTTATTTGCATTAAAACTGTTGAAATTTACAAAGTGCATGCATGAATATATCATTGTTTTATGTCGGACTTGATAAACCATCAGCTTGGTATTGGACAAGTTGCACAGGATACTTAAAAAAACCGTGGAGACATAGAGTGGGACGTGTTAAAATGGGACTTTTTCTGTAGTTATATGACTTTAGGATGAACAGTAGCAACTCGATCTGTGCTAAGTTAGTCGAGAAGTGTTCGCTGGGAAAAAGATAAATCATGTGCAAGGTGCGGATGTGGTGGGAGAAGGAATGAACTCATTTATGCATTGAAAGAGTAAGGTCTAGGTATCATGCTAGGTCTGACATTATTCTTGATTTTGTATCGAAACGATTACGAAAATCTGAGTTGATTTAAGCTTTTGAAATTCAATGTACTTTCTTCAGATCGCTCTCGACTTTGGATTGAAACGACTTTGAGTTTGAGTTGAATTGTGTTTTTAAAAAACAAAACGGTTTCCAGAAACAAAAGTCGCATTGGTTTCAATGTTGAAATGAATTTCTTGAGTTTTAAGCTCGAATATATTGAAAACTGTAAACATGGCATTGCATATCAAATATTGAAATGAAATGTGGTAAATGAAGTTGAGATGCCATTGGCAAGAAATGCCTAAAATGCCTAGCGGTGGATTGGTGAAAGTCTATTGTGATACCTCCGAGAGTAATTCCGAAGAAGATCCCGTCTGTGTGAGGGGTGTGTTATTTCTATTTGTCTACTATGATGTGTCCTGCAGAGGTCTAGATTGCATCACAGAATGCCTGAAAGGTGATTCTCAAATATCTTGGGCTTACTTTGGACTTGGCCCGGTGTGATTGGTTGTGTGAAACATTCTTTGACTGTAACCAATAGAATCACAGGCTTGGCATATAGAACTGACATCTTGATTGGTGGACATTGTGCACATCCTGAGTGATGCTGGATGATTTGCATATAAATTCTTGAGATATGGGACAGTGATAAGTCCATTGTTGACGCAATTTGAATTGGCGAATTATGAGAATAATATTGAGATATATAATTGAAATACATGAACGAGTGGTGTTATAATGTTGGCAGATAAATGAGAATGGCACGATGATGTTGCTAGATATAGAGGTCGATGATGACCTTGAATGTATAGGTTAAGATTGTGAGATGTGACAATTGAGATTGGAGTACATAGTGAAGCCACATGATTGAGTGAAGAGAAATTCACTATAAGATTCTCCAGTAAGATCGAAATTTCAAAGGTGGAGAGGATTGTGATAACTTGAAAACCCTCACTTGCTTATGAGTGAATTAGTATTTAATGAGTATAGATTGTGGGATAAGCTTCAGGGATTTTTAATCAGACTCAAGGATCTTTTTAAGGAATTATTGTTGACCGATATTAATTTTTGGGGTCACCATATGTTCGAGTTAGGACCCATTGGGACAAATATCTATAAAATTGGCACAACCGGTGACAGAAAAGGACACATGCATGCTACGTGTCAGCACGTGGCAAGGCACAGCCATGTGGCAGCCGTGCGCATAGCGCAATGTGTGTCGCATGCTTGACATGTATCAGTACGTGGTCTGACGACAAGCTGTTGACTTGTCCTAAACTGTTGACTCGTCTAAGCTAACTGGCCTTCAGCTGCTTCCCATATATAAACATATAGAGCCAGTTTATTCGTTATTCGATCGTCAGAACGTCATCATTCTGCTTGCGTAATCCTCTAAAAACATCGACCGCCCTTGGCTGTTGTTCACGTTCACTTTGGCCAAGCGCCCTAGCTGCGACTGCTTTAACTATTCGGCGCATTAGCCTAGTGGTTGTCTGTTCATTTGTTCATTTGATCGTTCGTTCGTTCATGGTTTTCTCGATTAGTCAAGACAATGGATTTCTATTTCTGGTTACTATAATGTCTATGGTTTTGCTATCGTGAGCATTTTTTGTCAATCTGTTGTGACTGTGATAGCTTCAATTTGGATATTACAAGATTCTAAAATCCTATTCTTGAGTATCTTGGATTCTAGTTCAATAGGTATTGAATCGTGGTATTTATATTTATGACACTGATTTTGTTTATCCATGGATTCTAGTTGGATTCGGAGATTCTATCTTTTGAATACCTTGGATTCTATCATGGTGACTTTGACTGCAATTGTGCGATTCTATAGCTGGTTTAATTATTTGGTCTAGGAATCCTACTTGTGAAGGCGCTTCGGCTTTCCCTGGAGTTGACATGTGTCCATGCACATGTCAGCGCGGAATGGGTGGGCAACCGCCTCGTGGCGCATGGGGCAACGTGGCGACGTATGGCCTCCTCCAGAGGGGCGCCACCCACAAAAATATTCGTCTCAATGAGTAGAACCCGAATATGTAATAAAATTCAAGTTTCATAGGATGAAAATTCCAAAATAGATGTAAACTGAAAGTTCTAGCTTCGAACTACGGTCTCTTTGATACCAACTGTTGGTCGTCGAAGACGGCCGACCGTTGTCATAAACGACTCCCTAATATTGTTGTAATCGAAAACTAGAGGCAAAACTATAGAGAAAAAGGATTTGTGCACTTGATTTGGGATCCATCGGTCTTTAAGCGAAATTATGACGATCGAAAACCCAAGCGATTCCCCTCTATCGCCCTCCAGATGTCAGGCGTCAATGAGACCGCCTCCCTTACTCTCCTTTCTCACTTTATGAGAGAAGATGAAATTGCATATGAAGTTATGAGGGTTAAAGGGACGCGCCCTAATACTATTTATAAAGTTTTTAGCTGGGCCCTCTCATCACGGGGCCGATCGAACTCAGTTCACACTGACCAGACCCATTTTTGGCCCAGTAAAAATCATTATATCCATATTTTATTTGATCAAGCTTGTAAAACAGTAATTTCAATTTCAACTAATGTAGCCGACATTAGAAAAACTTTTACATAAATGTGATGAATGAGAAAGTGGGGTGTTAGCAATACCATTATGTTGACATTCTCGGTTAATTGTATTATGCTCTTCAAGCTTGCAATTCGATGTTCCTAACAAGTAATGGTAGGGATAAGGAATGATATGGCACTCTGCGGATACTTATTTCAGTTTGTGGACACATTTATACACCAACAAAAAATCTGTCGCATCACGTTGTAAATATATTTAGTACACGAATCTTGGCGGCATTAAACTTTCCCAATTCAAATTGATCTATTGAAGTGGACTTCGAAGCAGTAGGATATGCTTGTCGTCTTCGACCGTCAACGGTGTTGGGTCGTGCTACTGCTCTGAAAGTTGGCTTTATGTTCTTAGCTATGTACCTTACATAAATTTTGGAATTAGATTGAACACTAATAATGCATCCGTCTTGTTGAACCTACAGCCTGAAAAGAGAAGTAGACGCGAGTGGAAAAGCAATGCATGCAATCTATGCAAGATAATGTTAGAATATATTATAAAATATATTCATTGTGGGCTTTATTAATTGTTATTGCAAATTAATTGATCTAATAAAGAAATATATATACAGTTTCTTAATTCAAGTCGGATATGGGACTGGATAGTATGGGTCGAGATAAACCTAATCTTTAATGAGGAGATATGTTTCATTCTCATAGAGCTCAAGTATCTCCTTTAAACCTTAATTTCCACATAACCTCACATCTAAAGTCGTTTAAAGCGATACGTGAGGGGCCGTCTCATTGAAGCAATGATAAAGGGGTTTATAGAAGAAAAAATCTTGAGCATCGGATTATTGCAATTCCACATCAAGAACGATGTATCCGAAACAACGTGCGTTAATTCTTTAACTTTATGGATTAGTGATTCGCGTATCTATACGTGTGAATCTTGGGTCACTACATACGGATTATAGTCACAGCTTACATGTAGTATCAGAACCTACGCGTATTAGATCTCGAATCATGTTTTCGGTTTTTTTTTTCCGAAATTTTTTTTTCGCTAAAATCAAAATGAAATTTGACCATACATTCGAATTGTGTTTGTCGGACGATATTATGATGAAGGTTTTGCAATATTGGAAAACCGTACCGAGTGTATTTCTTGCATCTTGTTCATCGAGAGTTTGCTCACTCTCTATCTTCGAAACATGATTCGTGATAATAACGGTGAGGTTATTGTAAATGAAATTGTAAAATTTCGGGGATTGAATCGTCTTCGAGCATGATGTACGCAAGTAGGGATTTCCCACGATATTTGTTAGGCATCAAGATATTTTCGTTTGGGTGAACGTTTTGAAGCTGTTCAAGTTAAAAAAAAAATCAAAATCAAAATCTTTTCTGGAAACGAGATGCTAGTGGATCTGGACAGAAAAGTTCTATGGATTTTCGTTGACCAAATCCAACTTGTATATGGTGTTTCCTGTTGAGTTGATATCTCTGAAAATTATATATATCGTGGGGTAAAAGAACAAGGGACACCGGCGGTAAGCTCTGAGTTTGGTCAAAAGAGTCAGATAATTTAGAGCGCGTGCACACGATTGCTTATTCAAGCTTTCTGGATGATGACTCCTGCAATTCAATTGGAGCGAAACAAGCACACTTTTTGTGTGTCTAGCTGGCACTCGACGTTGTAACGTACCTTGGAGCTCGTCACATCCACCTTAGGCCAATTCTGTCATAGGAACCTCACACGGCCTAGTATGATATAAAATGCACACACGGAAGACGAGATAATATCGTCGTACAATCAAGATAAAAATAAAAGGGGAATTTGAAAGTATTCAAAAGCACACCCATTTATACATCCCACCAAAGGTTCAGTATACACAATGGAAGGGAAAAATACAAAAAGATAAAGCCGCACACTTAGGTAGGAAAAAGGAACTAAGGCCTATGGTTCAAAGGTTACTACTATACATTTTCCAGAGCCTAACACCAAAATGGTTCATAATTCACCTAACATCTTTAACTGGATTACTCAGAAGACCCACTTAAGTCATCCTTTCCATCGTACTCCTCGTCATCTGGGTTATAGTCAGAAAAAGTCTCGGATGCTACCTCCTTAGAAGATTCTTCAGTGTCTTCCTCAATTTCTTCTTTCCCAGCTTCTGCTTCGTCATCCTCGTCGATAGCCTCGATCGCATTGGCAGAAATCTCCATGTAATTCATGTACTCCGCAGAAGACGGTGGAAAGTTCGACTCTTCAGGTATGTTCCTCGAAACTTCCACAGATGCTAAATTCTCCACCTCGATCTCCAGTCGAGACGGATGACACCAATTCGGAACCACCTCCGAAAAAACGTCTTCAGGCAGTAGAGGTCCCATCAAGCTGCTATTTCTCACTTGATGGTACCATGCTTCGAAGCGGTAGGGCTATAACTCTAGTTTACCCTCATCTACCCAGATAGTTGTGCGCTTCCTGACATATACAATACCCTTCCTAGCGGGAAATTCATCAAAAAGGGCGGTCACCCCTTTTGGATCACCCAGTCGAATTGGCGGCATGGCTAAGGCTTGGGGTCTAAAAATGGTATCCCACTATGGGGTAAGATTGACATCTCAAAAAGTGAAACCTAACCCCATACCTCAATACCAGTCCCCCCAGACCACACACAAATGCCACTCAAAATGCAAAATAACAAGCAATGCAATGGTATAGGGCATTAAACGACAGCAATATCAATAATCAAGCATGGATAACCAGTACAAACAACCACAGTCAACTTCAGGGTTCCAAGCTCAATGTACAAGCACATGCACCTCGATACACCACTGCCACCGCTTTCTCATCCACCCACATACTCCTCTGGCACTGTTGCCATCTGACATCACCGGGGCCATAGTCCAATCGATGTCCTCGTACCACTAGGGTCATAGGCTAATCGGTACTCTCGAGGCTTATAGCCATTCAATGCCATCGGGGCCACAGGCCAATCGACATTCTCATTCTCATTCGAGTTCACCATCCTCCGATACCACTAGGGCCACATGCCAATCGGTATCCTCAACACTTTTCTCATTGAGTTCACAATGCCATCATAACACGCACACTTTCATTCATAAAACAAATTCACCAGTCATTCAATTCATTCAATAAAATGTCCAGCAGTATCTTAACATTCAGATAAAGGTTTAGGAAGCACTTACCTTGATTAATTAGCACAATGTCACACAATGCGACTCTCCTCAATGCCACAAGTATGAACTCTCCACGAATTCTTCGTCAACCTGAAAAGATTTACCAATCTTGAATAAAAAAACCATGGAATACTCACTTCCACTAACCCAATCTTTCCTTAGCCATACCATTGGCAATTCATGACACCTTATTGATCAATTGAACGCATAATCACACTTCCACAAACCCCTAATAGGTTCGGTTCACACGGCCACATACAAGGGAAAACTCAACTTAGGGGTTCATGCATCAATTTTTGCCCATAATTCACTTCTAAACCCCAATCCACTTCATACACTTTCCATTAACACCTCACATCACATCTCATAGATCATTATAAAGTCAATTTTAAGTTCAAATACTCCTCAATCAAACCCCCAACAGAACCAGCCATCAAGGGTTCATCGACAAAACAAAACCAGTTTCAGGTTCTAACCGTTCAATCAAGCCATACTTCAATCCAAAGCCTTACTTTTCACACAATAAATATACTAAGACCTTAATTTATATGTTTAGAAGGCTCGCCAAGAGATTTGAAGCGAAGCCACACTCCAAATACTCCTGAACAGTTCGGTACTTCCTTGATGGTCGGCGGTCTTTTTTCTGCCCATTTTTTATCACTCATAATCAGCCATAAATATCTATTTTCATACCATCAAAATTACAGCCACAGACCATCCGACCTTAGCACTAGATATTATAAAGATTTCCTAAAACTTTTGAGGCCAATCGGAGTCTCTAAGAGGTAGAACGAAGACCTTACCTCAGCTCGCACGATTTTTGTTCGGTTTTGGTCTAAGGGATGGTCGGGAAAAACCACTTTACGAAACCTCGAGCTACCACTTGGAACGTGTCAGGGACATGTTAATCTTTCTTCTGGTGGTCGGAGCACAGCCAGGTGGAGTCGGAAGAGGGCCGATGAGCACACCGAACAGAGAGACAGAAACCTATCTTTCTAGGCAGTTTTGCGTGGAGGCAAAATGACGAGGAAAATGCAAGTGAATTGGTGGAATGGCTATACATGGCTGAAGAGGCTTCCAAATGAATATTTCACACAAATAATTTAGGTTAATTCGACAAGATAGAATTAGGTTAGGGTAATAAATGCTTGGGGGCTTCCTTGAGTGACATGTGACACTCACCAATAATACAACTCTTAGATTTGGCTCTTCTTTGACTCCTTGTATATGCATGTTAGCAGCCATATAGGGAAGGGAGAATGACCATTTTGTCCTTCTTGCATTCTTAAGGCAAGACAAATGGCCGAGGGGCAAAATGTTAATTTTGCACTTTCAGTCCAAACTTCACTTTTCCAATTCGAAATTACCACTTGGTGAGACGACGTCAAATTCTTGTCTAGAATTGGAATTCTCTATTTCAATTGCCAATTTTGAGCTTCCATTTCATGCTCATTCGTCCGTCGATCGTAATTCCAATTTGTCTCGAACTAACGAGCAACTTTTGCAGGCGTTACATGTATCGACTCTGTGATTCATCACACATAGAAAAACTCAAGTTATGATAGCTTTAGTTGTCATATAATTGCGAGGGTTCATCGCTAGTTCCGACGGTTTCGATCATCATAGTTCGATTTAGGAAAATTTGCAAATTATACATTGATTACGCGGCATCAACCACGACCTAATCGTATAATGCTAGCATTGTATTCCTTACTCATTATTTGATCGGCCTTGTTGGCTCTAAATGTTCCCTCGACAATCCTTATGGTCAAAATGTCATTTCCTTTTTCGAGTTTCCTAGGTCCACGTAGCTTGTCATGTATTAGCCTTTCCTTTTTGATCAGTTTACTCGAGATTGATCAGATCTGAGCGAGACAAAGCTGAAATACATCGAAGATACATTCTCATTCAACAGCCTCAAAATGGAAGGAAATTCAAAATGGCACAATTTTTCCCTCCTTACAGAAATTTCATTGTCGAAATTTACGATGACCCATCTATCCAAACAAATGGGGATATTGCCGTCTCATAGCTCCTTCGCTTTGCCATGTTGCTCCTTTAGTCTCATGATGCTCCCTGATCACTTTGACTGATGGAATCGTCTTATTTCTCAAGACTTGCTCCTTTCGATCCTCGATTCTAACAGGCTTTTCCACATATAAACACCTTGTCATCTATCTCAATTGTTTCAAAATCCAGAACATGAGTCAGATCTGACTCATATTTCCTTAACATTGACACATGGAACACATTGTGTACTGGTGATAAATTCGACGGCAAGACAAGTCTGTAGGCCAAAGTTTCAATTCGTTCCAGAATTTCAAACGGACCTACATATCTCGAACTTAGTTTTCCCTTTTCCCCAAATCGAGATAGTCTACACATTGGCGATACCTTCAAGAAAACATGATCACCAACTTGAATTTCAATGGTTTGCGTCTTTTATCATCGTAGCTCTTCTTTCGACTTTGTGTCGTTCTCAGCTTTTCTCTAATGACTTTAATCGCCTCAACAGACTGTTCCACTAATTTTGGGCCTGTTATACTCCTTGCTCCAACTTCATCCCAACATATAGGCGTTCTGCAAGCTCGATCATAAAGTGTTTCAAATGGTGCCATACTAATGCTTTGATGGTAGCTATTATTGTATGCAAACTCTACTAAATGTAACTGATCCTCCCAGCTACCTTTAAAATCTATGACACAGGCTCGCAACATATCCTCGAGCGTTTGTATCGTCCTTTTTTATTGTACGCCAGTCTGTGGATGGTACACCATACTGAATTGCAACCTAGTTTCCAAAGTCTCTTGCAAACTCTTCCAAAAGTTTACTGTAAACTTGGGGTCTCGGTCCAACATAATCGTAATTGGCTCTCCATGCAATCGCACAATCTGACACATATACAACTCTGCGTACTTATCCATTGCAAAATCCTTTCGTATGGGTATAAAATGTGCCGACTTGGTTAATCTATCCACGATTACCCAAATCGAGTCATGACCCTTCTGACTCATTGACAATCCCATCACAAAATCCATCGTCACATGTTCAAATTTCCATTCAGTAATTTCTAGAGGGTGTAGCAATTCTCCAGGCTTACAATGTTGAGCTTTCACTTGCTGACAGGTTAAATATTTCGCCACATGCTTAGCTACATCCACCTTCATTCCGTTCCACTAGTAGTGTTGACGCAGATTCTGATACATCTTTGTGCTACCTAGATGGATACTGTAGTTGATCTTGTGAACTTCCGACAAAATTCTTTCTATAAGTTTATCATCGCCAGGTACACATAAACGTCCACGAAACTTCAGAATTCCATCTTATTACACTTGGAGCTTAGGTTTCCTTTTCGTCGCATCCATCTCGAGAATCTTTTCAATCTCCGGGTCCGTAGACTGCAGAGTCTTTACTCTTTCTTGAATTTCAAGCTCAATTCTCAAGGTTGCCACCAAAATTGACAATAGGCAAATTTCCAGTTTAAACTCAGAATCTTTTAATTCCTCTAACAAGGATCATCCTTTAACCAATAAGAACGCAATACTTGATTTCCGGCTAAGCGCATCCGCGACTCTATTCGCCTTTCTAGGATGATATAAAATTTCGCAGTCATAGTCCTTGAGTAACTCCATCCATCAACGCTGTCTCATATTCAATTATTTTTTAGAAAACAGGTAATTCAAGCTCTGATTATCTGTATAAATCTAAAATCTTTCACCACATAAATAGTGCCTCCAGATTTTTAAAGCGAAGATGATGGCAGTTAATTCCAAATCATGCATCGAATAATTCATCTCATGAGGTCTCAACTATCGTGTTGCATAAGCAACCATTTTTCCATGTTTCATCAATACGCACCCTAATCTTTTTAGCGAAGCATCGCTATATATCTAGAAGGACTAGTTAACACTAGTGCGGTCGTCAATCGGTGCTTAAGTTCTTGAAATTTTCTTTCACACTTATCAGTCCATTCGAACTTCACATCCTTCTTTGTTAGCCTCATCAACAGAGTGGCTATAAACGAAAACTTCTCCATGAATCGCCTATAGTAATCTGCCAACCCTAGAAAACTTCTAACCTCGATAACCGTCATGGATCTAGGTCATTTCATCATCGCCTCAATCTTTGAAGGATCCACGGAAATTCCTTCTCTAGAAATCACATGACAAAGGAAAGCTACTTTACTCAACCAAAATTCACATTTACTAAACTTGGCGTAGAGCGAATGCTCCTTTAGGGTTTGCAAAACTACCATCAGATGTTCTCCATGTTCATTATTACTCTTTGAATAAATCAGGATATCGTCTATAAAAACGATGACGAGCCGATCCAAGTATTCCTTAAACACCTAATGCATCAAATCCATGAATGCAGCAGGGGCATTAGTCAAACCGAAAGGCATAACCGTAAACTCGTAATGGCCATACCTTGTTCTGAATGCAGTCTTTGGCATATCTTCCTTTTTAATCCTCAACTAGTGATAACCAGTCCTCAAATTTATTTTCGAAAATATCGATGCTCCTTGTAGCTGATCAAACGAATCATCTATCCTTGGCAAGGGATACTTGTTCTTGATAGTTACTTGATTCAACTGTCTGTAATCTATACACGGACGCAAGGATCCATCCTTCTTCCTAACAAACAACACCGAGGCTCCCCATGGCGATGCGCTCGGTCTAATGAATCCCTTATCCAATAGTTCTTGCATCTGTACTTTTAATTCTTCAGCTCAGACAAGGACATCCTATATGGTGCCTTCGAGATTAGCTCCGTTCCAGGTGCCAATTTAATCACAAACTCAATTGCAATTCCTTAGGAAAGATATCAAGAAACTCACATACCACCACTATACTTTCGAACTTTAGTTCCTCAACCGTTGTGTCAACTGCAATAGCCAAATAAGCTTGACACCCTTCGTTCAACCACTTAGTCGCCTCAAGCTACCAAACTAAAGGAATCGATGTTCCTCCCCGACTTCCCACAAATTCAAAAGTAGGGCGACCTTCTAGGCAAAACTTAATTACCCTATTACCACAATCAACTACAGCCTTTTGTTTCCCTAACCAATCCATGCCAATTACCACATCAAAATCATACATAGGTAGCACAGCTAAATCTATCGTTTCTTCGCTACCACCAATCGCTATCTTACAATCTGCATAGCCTAACGAAACTTTTATATTATCCTTTAACGTTGTAGCAACATGCAACAGCACATTTAGTGGTTTCAACTCTACTCCCACTAGATCAGCAAACTGAGCAGGTATAAAGGAATGCGAAGCCCTGGGATCAAATAAAGCATAAGCAGCTTGATCACATAAATAGATCGTACATGTGATCACGTCAGGCGTTTCCTCCGCCTCTCTACGTGCCACAACGTACACTCTCTCTTGGGCTGGTGGTCGATTTTGTTCGTTCTGCGGGGCTACGGCAATCTATCCAGCTTGTGGTCTTGTCTTTGAGCTCGGTTCCCTTGAGCTTGATGCGGACAATTCTTCATCTAGTGGTCCAATTGTCCACATTTGTAACATGCTCCTATCCTTGTAGGGCAAAGACCATTTCCATGTCTTCTTCCGCAAATACGAAAATACCAGTTGAATTGGTTCATCGGCTTTTCGATATTTCTATGAATCGGAGGAATAAATCGTTGATTGTTCACTATCGGCTTTTTTCCCAACTGTCGATTATCTCTCAGAGGAGTAAACCGCGATCCAGACGCGACACCTCTTTCTTTAATATCCCTTTCGATCATTTGACTTCTTTCATAAATCTCCCTGTATGTCCTCAAATTCACAATTATTATCCTACTGCGAATCTCTAGCCTCAAACCATCTCGAAATCTTTGCGCTTTTTCAAACGGATCCTCTACTGACCTTGGTGCATACCTCGATAATCTTGCGAACTCAGCCTCATATTGATCCACAGTCAGATGGTTTAGTCGCAACTATTGAAATTCCACTCGCTTTGTCTCACGTGTCGTTTCAGAAAAGTACTTGTCATTAAAAGCAGCAGTAAAGGCAGCCCAAGTTAAAGCCGTACCTTCAGAAAATACTCTTTCTTTTGAGGCACTCCACCAATCGTGCGCAGTTCCCTCTAGTTGATATACAACTAGCAGCACTTTCTCTTCGTCAATGCATCTCAACACTCCAAAAGCTTTTTTGAGTTTCTCAATCCACCTTGGTGCTAACTCAGGATCTCCAGTACCATCAAACTGAGTCGATTTCAGTTTAAAAAATTGCTCAACTAACTGACCCATCGGTCTATTGGCATTAATATCGTCTTGAGCATTCCCAACTTCAACTCCCTGAGCATTCTTTCCGTTTACCACAGCTGCTACTGCAGCTTCAGCAGCCTGAGCTATAATTTCAACTCTATCTTCCACTTGCCTAAGAGCGGCTGCAGCCCTATCTTGAGCTTCTTTTCCCATCAGCTTTTCAATTTGTTCTAAAGCTCTTAAGACTCCATCCATTCTTGGATCCTTGGCCGCTGGTGCTCTAGAGCTCGAAGCTCCACTTCTCGGCCTTCTAGGTCTATTGCTCATACTTGCTCAACTTAGCTTACCTGAGTCACTATAATTTCACCATGGAATCAGAGACCTAAGTCACTTACTCAAATCTCATTACTTCTATGCTACTCAACAAAGCAGCAATCATAAAACAACAGCCAATCACTCAAGCATTCTCATGAGCATGTTAATCAAGGATACAAATCCATACCTCAAGTCCAAACTCATTTGCAACTTAGTATAATCAGAGATAATAATTCACTCATCAGTCCAACAGTCACATCAACAGGATAAGTGCAGAGCTTGGCCCTTCATAGGTTCGCTACAACCATGCCAATTCACCTGCCAATCACATGCGCCAACCATATGTCATGCATTAATGCTTGATTCTAACGATTCCCCCTAGGGTCTCGCTACCCCAACTCATCCGAATTACTCCTTATTACTCCAATCCCCAAACTGCTGTAATCAAGCGAACCTGGCTCTAATACCACTACAACGTGGATGTAACGCCCCGTGTCTCTTGGAGCTCGTCACATCTACCTTAGGCCAATTCTATCCCAAGAACCTCACACGGCCTAGTATGATATGAAATGCACAAATGGAAGACGAGATAACATCGTCATACAATCAAGATAAAAAGAAAAGGGGAATTTGAAAGGATTCAAAAGCACACCCATTTATACATCCCACCAAAGGTTCAGTATACACAACGAAAGGGAAAACGACAAAAAGATAAAGCCGCACACTTGGGTAGGAAAAAGGAACTAAGGCATATGGTTCAAAGGTTACTACTATACCTTTCACAGAGCTTAACACCAAAATGGTTCCTAGTTCACCTTACATCTTTAACCGGATTACTTAGAAGACGCACTTGAGTCGTCCTTTACATCGTCCTCCTCGTCATCTGGGTTGTAGTCAGAACAAGTCTCAGATGGTACCTTCTCACAAGATTCTTCAGTGTCTTCCTCAGTTTCTTCTTTAACAGCTTCTGCTTCGTCATCCTCGTCAGTAGCCTCTATCGCATCGGCAGAAATCTCCATGTAATTCATGTACTTCGCAGAAGTGTTTCATAGGAAGTAATTTCAACCTGGTGTTATTCGTCCCGATCGGGTATTGAAGTGGATAACCCAGCATTCATGGGAGGTTCAGGAAACATACCTAAAGTGCCGAAGTCTCCACTGTCTTCTACGGAGTATTTGAATTATGTAGAGATTTCTGCTGATACGATTGAGGCAACTGACGAAGAAGAAGAAGTAGAAGCTGAAGAAGAAAAGGAAATCGAGGAAGACACTGAAGAGCCTTTAGAGAATATATCATCCGAGACTTTTTCGGATTACCATCCAGATGCCGTAGGGGACGGTGGAAGGGATAACTCAAGCTTTTCTTTTGAGAAGTCAGTTTAAAGGTGTATGTGGAAAAAGGAACCATTTTGGTGTAAGGCTCTAGGAAGGGCGTAGTAGTAACCTTTGAACCCTAGGCCTTAGTTCTTTTTTCCTACCCAGGTGTGCGGCTTTGTAATTCATTTTGTCTTTTCCCTTCCGATGTATGTACTGAATGCTTTTGCAATGTATAATAGGTGTGCTTTTTCCCTTGGTCCAAATTTCCTTTTATTTCTTTTGTATGGTGATGTTGTCACCCTTTCGTATGCGCATTTCATACCATGCTAGGCTGTGTGAGGTTCCTGGGTAATTGATGGCCTGAGGTGGGTGTAATGAGCTCCAAGGGACGCGGGACGTTACAAAAGTTGTTCATAGCCGAGGCATTGGGTATCTTCGGCACTGGGTATCTTCGACACGAGTGACATGATAGTGGTGTTGGCTTCTTTGAAGAAGACGCCGGTCTCAAAAAAATCCTTAACAGCCGTAATAATCGAAGAACCAACAACATCCCAGGAAGATGTGAAAAAGTCGACATTAAAACCATCAGGGCCTAGAGCCTTACCTTTAGAAAGTGAAAACATAGTGTTGCGAATCTCTAGAGCCGAGACTTGGCTAGATAAGAAGGTGACTTAGTCAGTCTCTAGAGCATGCCCAACAAACTGTCGAACCTCTAGGATCCCAGGCCGAGCAACAATAGGGACACCATTGAGCAGATTCTCAAAATGGTCAACCACATGGTGCTGAATAAGGCTCGGCTCAGTCAGAATAGATCCATAAGAGAGTGTAACCAAGAGCAAACGGTTTCGAAGATGCTTCTTGTCGACACAATGGCAGAAGTATTTAGTATTGAGACCTCCCTCCTTAAGCTATTGAATCCTGGACTTTTGTTTGAAAAAAGACTCCTCTTGGAGTCTAAGTTCCGAGAAAACCAAGAGTTGCTCTTTCTCAATATTAGCCAACACCTAATTCATGGGATCAAGTACAAGTGCATCTTGTGTAGTTGTAAGAACTAACCTGGCCTGGACAGTACAAGTCGAAATATATAAGAAAGACTCCCTGTTAAGCAGATTGAGTTGGACTTTAAGGGGCTTCAGTTTTCTACATAACATATATATAGAAGTCCCACCAACTGGAGAATCCCACATTTGAGCTACAATATCTTTATAAGACGGATGCGTCATCCAGAAGTTGAAAAATTTGAAGGGTTTCTTGGATATCGGAGGAGGCACAAGTCTCACAACCATATGAGAGTGGTCCGAGATCCCAGGGGCCAGAAAAGTGGCTTCGAAGAAAGAGAAGGCACTACTCCAATGGTAATTGATGAGCACACGATCATTCTTCCTTTGCTTCTGAGACTCTTTGGAGAATGTAGACCAAGTATACTTGTGACCTACATATCTAAGGTCATCAAGCTCGGCCTGAGCATGACATTCTCCAAACTCATCAAAAGCACGAATCCAAGTATTAGAGCTACCCATTCTGTCACTTTGATCCCAAATGGCATTAAAATCCTCAGCAACCACCCACGAATCCTCAGAGCAACTCAACCTAACAAGTTCAGACCAGAGGGCTCTACTGGTGGCAAACGTGTGATCATCGTATACAGCCGAGAGAAGGCATGACTTGTTCACATCCATCAACCTCAATTGACTATGTATCATTTGAGAAGAAGAAGAAAGAACTATCAACTCTATAGTTTGAGGGTCCCAATGAATTCAAATCCTACCCCGATGAGAGAACTCAAATTGGATAACCAATGCCAACATGAAATCAACCCAACAAAAATATCTATAAAGAGAGACTCATTAACTTTTGTCTCTGAGATGCCAATACAAGAAAGAAGGTATGATCGAACAAGTGTTCGAATCTCAACTTGCCTAAGGGGGCCAACTAGACCCCTAATGTAAACCCCAAAATACATATATGCAAGGATAGAAAGGAAGGAAATTACCGCTTCTTCTTGCCTCCCCGCGTCTTCCTAGCCTTGGTGTCGGCAATGAGAGAGGAAGGGCTGCTGTCCACCGAAGCAGTGGTAGGCAGAATGACTTCAGTGACCAAAGGAAAGGCTGGAACACATGCTACGGGTGAGGGAGCAATACTAGTAGCTCGAGATCTGGTGTTTTGGGGGGAAGGGGAGGGAGGAACCTTCTCATTTTCACTACCCAAGCTACTGGCAATTTCACTTCCATCCACATCAAAAACAGATGCATCCACAGAGTTGTCTTCGGAGATGCATATAGGGTGGGCAACAACAGCAACCTGCTCAAGAGTAGAATCACACTTTGGTTCGGCTTCCAAATCCACCACAGGTTCGGGCACACCTTGAGGCAAAACCAAATCCACAATAAGAGGCACAGAGACATCCACCTTGGCATTTGGGGACAACACATCAAAAGTAGACCTCCCGACATTAATTACTTTGGAACCACCTTGCCTCCTCTTCACTTGTTGCCATCCATCATCAACCTGAGCATTGACCAAGTTCGCAGCCTAGCCATTGGGTGGTGGGAATTCAGTGGATGCAACACAAGGATGACCAATTGCACCACACATCCCAAGAAATGTCCACCGAGTGAAGAATAGGTTGGATGACATTGATCTCTACACAAACCCTGGCATACGAGATCCTCTTCATCTGCTCCGTTAGCAAATCAACATATAATGGTCTTCCTCGGAGGCGACCAAAGCATGACTGTAATGGCCCTCAACTTCACCCATACTGAAAGAGTATCGTGTCATCCTTTTTCAAAATTGAACTTCAGATACAATTGTTGGAGTATCATAGTACTCTTAAGGATCAAAAACGAGCCAACATCTAGCACTTTCCATCTAAATACTTCATTCGGGATGTGAAAAAAATAGAACCCATTATCATCCAATCTAATATCCAAGATATGAACTCCCCAAGCATTTCTAATAGCAACCTTAACCAGCTTAAAAGGTAGCTTTTTACCCACAAAATACCCCACAAGGCACTCCTTCCACAAAGGATTCACAGCTTCCACAATCTCCTCAGAAATATGAACAAGAGGCTTACCATTAATCAAGGAAGGTGGAGCATATGAAAGGTTGTAACTCTTTTCCATCGAGCGAGCAATATTCGCCCTAGACTTAGGCTAAGTTTGCTACACATTAGGGCCTTGAGGACGGCGAGATTGCTGCATAACCTGAACTTCACATCTATTATTGCTTCGGCCGATGCCCTTAACAACACTAGCAACAGTTCGGGAAGTCCCAACCACTTTTAAACCCTTAACTCTTAATTGTGAGCTATTTCTCCTTAGAGGTGGGCGGGATTTCCTATCAGAGATCTCCCTCTACTATGACTTCTTATCCCGCCACACCCATGAGCAGGTTGGGAATTAATACCAGGCAGATCAGTGGTAATATGAACACTAGATTGATCCCTAACCACCGAAGAACCCATCCCACATTTGATAGCAACACCACCAACATCACAATGTAGATTATGAGGGCCAAGGGGTTGAGAGGAAGTTACCTCAACTAAGGTAGCCTTTCCTTTAGAAGTAAGAGACTGAGGGATGTTCGGTTCAAGAGCATGAGCAATAAAATCATCCATAGCAGCAAAACAAGGCTATCGAAGCTCCACCAACCAGTCAAAGAAAAAGAAAAGCTCAGCCAAACAAGAGTGGAGGCACCTTAAATGTTGAAAACCACCCACCAAGAGGACAATCCAACACTTTACTTCACACAAACAATCAGAACTCCCACACGCGCAGCCTCCAAAACTCAGCCCAAGCTGCCGTCGGGAAAGGCCAAAATCAAGAGAAGAAGCATGTCGGCGTCGCAACAGAGCTGCAGACCTTAGATCTATTCCACAGGCCACAAACCTCAACGAAAGAGGAAGTCGTTCGGATGGATTGAAGATGGGAGTGAGAAGACCTTCGTGTCCGAAAATCAGCCCCAGCAGCCATCGGGGGTGGCTAGAATCAACGAATCTTCATTGGGTGAACAGTACCCGCGAGAGCAGCGGGAGCTCCATAATATTTCCTTTCGTTAAACTGCTTGTTGCTTTCCAATGTCAAGATTGTTGGTCGAATAGGATTTCTTTTGTCCAACTATTTTTCATAAAATCCTACACGATCTCCTTTTCCTTCTCCTTCGTTCACACGCGACACCTCTTTCACATTGAAATTTCACGAAAATACTTCAGGAAAGCAGAAAGAGTCGAACATCTTCTTCCCCATAGCAGTAATCTGACCGACGAATTCAAGCTCCATTAGCTGTGAAAAGCCACAAGCAATTAATATTGCTTCCTCGCGAGGGCTCCTTTCTCTCTGTCATGTTTGCATGCTTTTACAAGGTTCATGAGTTCCTTGCTTTATTTGATATTAGCCTTCATGGGTATAATCATTTGTTGAGCTTAGTGGCCAGATTAAGGGCCTAGAGATAAATCTCTGCAAATCATAATTCAGAGAGCATGTTAGCACGTAAATTTAAGTAGGGTTCTTAGAGTTGTGGACTATGGGGCGGGGAAGAGACAGATTGGACATGGGTGAGAACCAGAAAATGGAGATGAAGAGTTCTCGCTTTTGGCTTCCTCAGGGATTTCACCGCAAATTGGACATGAATTATCTTCAATTTCGATGTCGTTTGATATAGCCACGAATTATTTTTTTTTCATTTTTTACCACAAAGATTAGCTTATCAACAACAACATCAACATCAACACCTTTATCCCAAACTAATTGGGGTCAGCGGTCGATGAACCCCAAAAAATCATAAAAATAAAAGTAGAATAAAGGGAGGGAAAAGAGGTAAATGTGTAAAAAAAAAGGTAAATATATATATATATATATATATCTATCTATACACTACCCATCCACAACACTAATAGCCTGCCTCCACTCCGTCCTAAGACAAACCGTACGCCAATCTATTTCTCATTCCATTAAATCTTGTTTTACTGCTTTCCCCCAAGTAAGTTTCGACCGACCTCTTACTTTCTTCGTGTTATGCTCTCGATAGCAAACTTCTGTTCATACCGGTGCATCTAAGGGCCTTCGAAAGATATGCCCAAACCATTTCAATATATGCTCTCTCATCTTTTCCGCCACCGGTTCTACTCTAACTTTTCGTCGAATCTCTTCATTCCTTTTCTTATCCATCCTTGTATGACCACGCATCCACCTTAACATCATCATTTTCGCTACTCCTATTTTATGTTCATGTTTCCTTTGTGCTGGCCAACATTCAGCTGCGTATAATATGGCAGGTCTAACTGATGTTCTATAAAATTTTCCTTTTAACCTAAGAGGAATTTTGCGATCACACAAAAATCTCGATGCACTGCGCCATTTCATCCAACCTGCTCTAATTCTATGGCTTACATCCTCATTAATCTCTCCCTCCGTTTGCAATATTGATCCCATATATCTAAATATATCTTTCTTGGGTACCTCATGCTCGAATATATTTACGGCTTCTTGATCCCCTCTTCCTGCCGTGTCAAACTTACACTTCAAGTATTTTGTCTTACTTTGACTTAGCATAAATCATTTAGACTCTAACGTGCTTCACCATACTTCTAACTTAGCGTTAACCCCAGCCATGGTCTCATCAATAAGCACGATATCGTCTGTAAATAGTATACACTACAACACCTCATCTTGAATATCTTTTGTTAGCTCATCCATAACCAGGGCAAAAAGGTAAGGGCTCAAAGTAAAATCTTAGTGTAAGCCTACTGTGATTGAAAAATAACTTGATGTGCCATTACAAGCCTTCACACATATAGTAGCACCGTCATACATGTCCTTGATTGCCTCGACATATTTTGAAGATACTTTTTTCTTCTCAAGAATCCACCACAAAACCTTTCTTGGAACCCTATCATACGACTTCTCGAGATCAATAAACACCATATGAAGGTCCTTTTTTCTTTCTCGATATCTCTTCAACAATTGTCGTATTAATAAAATAGCCTCAATGGAAGATCTTCCTAGAATAAATCCAAATTGATTGACAGAAATCTTGGTCTCTATTCTCAAACGATGCTCGATAACTCTCTCCCACAGCTTCATTGTATGGCTCATAAGCTTGATACCTCTATAGTTAGAACAATTCTGGATAACCCCCTTATTATTGCACATAGGCACAAGTATATTCTTCCTCCATTCATTAGGCATCATATTAGTATGGAGGGTTTTGTTAAAAAGACTAGCCAACCAAATTATTGCTACATCCCCTAAGCATCTCCACACTTCAATAGGAATACCATCGGGTCCCAAGGCTTTACTAGTATTCATCTTTTTTAATGTCTCCCTAACTTCACATGCTTTAACTCTACGCACAAACCTTCTATTTGAATCATCAGAAGTTTCTTCCAAATCCACCTCACTTCTATCGCTCTCCCCATTAAAAAGTTTGTTAAAATAACTCATCTACCTACCCTTGACATCTTCATCTCTCATCAAGAGTGTTTGATTTTCATTCTTGATATATCTAAACAATGTCAAGTCTTTACTTTTCCTGTCTCTTGACTTTGCAAGTCTATAAATGCCTTTTTCTCCTTCTTTGCTCCCAAATTTGTTATACATATCGATAAAAACCTTGCCTCTGGCCTCTCGTACAGCTTTCTTGACACTTTTCTCGCCAATCTAAACTTTTCCAAATTCTCTTCATTAGGACATTTATGTAGGCATCTGAAACACTTCTTTTTTTGCTTAATTGTCTCATACATCTCTTCATTCCACCACCAAGTTTTCTTTGTTTGATGTCAATTCCCTCTACTTTCCCCTAACACCCATTTTGCCACTATTTGGATGCAGTTAGACATCTCCTTCCACATCTTATTTATTTCGCCCTCCAGTCGCCACGGTCCTTCCTGTAGCATTCTTTCCTTGAATTCTGTTTATTTCTTCTCATGTAACTTCCACCATCTCACTCTGGGGTGCTACGCACTTCTTTTCATATTATATACTTTGTTATACCGAACTTCTAAGACCACCAACTTATGTTGTGTAACTACACATTCACCAGGGTATACCTTACAATCTACATACGAAGCTCTATCCTTTCTTCTGGCAAGAAAGAAATCAATATGGCTACAATTTTGATTGCTGCGAAAAGTGATCAAATGTGATTCTCTTTTCCTAAAAAAGGTGTTTGCCAACATCAAATCATAAGCTAGTGCCACACTCAAGATGTCTTCGCCAACCTCATTTTTAGTCTCATATCCAAAATTTCCATGAACTCTGTCAAAACCTCCACTACTCTGACCAAAATGTCCATTTAGATCTCCTCCTATAAATACCTTCTCCTCGTGTAGTATCCTCCTTAAATCTCTTCTAGATCTTTTCAAAATCTGCTCTTTTCGAATGTTTGCAATCCAGCTTGAGGGGCATACACACTAAGGATATTCAGAATCAAATCCCCCACTACTAGCTTAACTAAAATAATCCTATCTCGTATTCTTTTAACATCAACACATCTATCCTTGAAATTTTTATCGATCAGAATCCCAACTCCATTTATACTTTTTGTTGTGCCTGTCTACCATAGCTTGAATCCGGTGCCATCCACTTCTTTAGCCTTCTCTCCTTTTCATTTAGTCTCTTGTAGGCAAGCAATATTCACTTTTCTTCTAGCAAAAGTATCTATCAATTCCCTCAATTTACCCGTTAAGGTTCCTACATTCCAACTCATCAATCTAATCCCTACCCCCTGGGTTTTCTTACCCCCCACACTTGCCCACGGAAGTGTGAGGACCTTTGATCATTTATCACCTCATCCGGGCACCGATGTGACGCATCACTCTGGGAATGATGGCCCAAGGCTAGCTTCGTTATCCCTTGCACCCACCTATCTTGGTGCAAAGATCCTTGCTCATTTTTCGCTACACCTGGCGCCGATGCAACTCGTCGCTAAGAATGGTACGCTCAAATGAAATATCAATAGGATTCATCTCATAAAAGTAGTTCTTTTTTTATAACCGGGTCGCTACACCTGACGCAACCCTCCTCTTTTACCTGGCTTGGAACAGGTTATGTAGACTACATAAGCGGAGTTTCAAAGATTAGCTTATAATAATGCTAAATCATGCAAATATATTTTTATAATGATAACAAGATTGATATTATTTCATGGGCACTATGAAAGGGCATATTTGTCTTTTATATTGATATCTATTTTCTACCAAAAAAATGAATATGATAGGATATAAAAATATCCAACATCAAATCCTTAGTTCGCCGAAAAATAAATAGGATATAACAAAATTCCACAAATTCTTAACCTATCATATCCAATTTGAATGATCAAATGCAGCCTAACGAGATACGTATGAGGAATTGACTCGTGGAAAGCTCCAATGGACTCGAGACGAAGGCCATCGTAACTCCCATGAAACCCAACGTATCTTGCCGTCGATCCATGGAAATATAAAACACCTTCCAGCATGCCACCACACCTCATGAAAATTAATCAAACACATCTTAGGCTTGATTGATGCAATTCAGATCATCATAAAATATTAACAAGCTGTTATTGAGGCTTGCTGATACTTACTATCAAATTCAAAAATAACTAACAAATATCAACCAACCAAATTTAAAGTAATAATGACCAAAGTTTAAAAATATTATCAGTAAGGGATGCACCTAGAAAACTATAAAAGAATTACAAGAGGATAAGAACAGGTGACCAAGGTCAAAATAACGATGACCTTGGGTTAAAAAGGCTAAGTGTAAAAGAGAGGTAAGTTTGTCAACCCAAAACTACAAATGGATTATTATGAGTAGCTAAAGGAGATATTTGATGCATGAATGCGGAGTCAAACTTGTCAAGAGCATTAAAGAGTGAAGAGGTGTTCAAAATAGAAAAGTTACAAGTGGCACAATCATATCGCCCCATCCAATGATATGGCAATAGGATTGTCACGCCCCGCGCCCTGGGCACGAGCGCGCGACTCCCTGCAAGTACAAACTATCTCTCGGGGTCCCAGGATTCCAACATTGTTCGAGAGATGAATCATATAGAAATCATGCGGAAGCGACGATATAAAAACTCCTCCATCCAATTATGAAATGGGACCTAGATAGCGAGGGTACCAATCATACATAATATCCGAATATCCATAAAAGGCACGATAAACTAACTATGCTGGTTAGTAGGATGGCATGGCCAGTACAAAAGGCAGTCCCTAGTGTCGCAAAAGAAGTAGATATCGAGAACACCATCAAAAGGTCAGACTAGTAAAATATAGCCCCCTAAGTCATGCTACTAGAGTCATCAGTCTCCTCCGCATCCTCAGTAGACTCATATTTCGAGAAAATCTCAAAGCAAATCTCTACTGTATCCTCGAGCGTCTCATCCGCTAACGGCTCCACCAGGTCGTCCTCAGTAGCCTCGACCACTATAACCTCATCGGTGTCCTCTAGGGCCGGGGTCCTCTCAAGGCCATTCCTCGAACCAACGACTGACCCCTCGGCCTCCACTGAATCCCGGGCGGGATGGCACCAACTAGATATCACTCCATGGGGCACCTCAATGGGCTTCAGAGGCCCCGTAGAAACATCTCCTACCTTCCTAAACCATGCCCCGTACCTATGAGGCTTCCAACTGCTGTCACCCTCATCTATCTAAACGACTGTACACTTCCTAACATAAATGGTCCCCTGTCCGTCAGGGAATTCCTCAAAATACACTGACAGTTCCTATTGGGTCACCAAACCTGGCTGGCCACATCCTCAAGGCCTAAGATCTGAAAAGAAAGGGGGTCCCACAACGGGGTGAGATATACATCTCAGTAAGGTAGGTCCAAACCCTAGATTAAGCTTATCGTCCACTCAGGCAGATGCAATCCCAAATAATTTATATAAATAATCACATGTGGCATTCAAGTATCAATAATAACATACAGATGTTAAGCATGCAGTCATGGCATCGTAACACATCATAAGGATCAGGCACACGTAGCCATGTCAAATCACAACATCCACCCTTCCAGTCTGCCTCACTTTCATGCCCGCATTTAGAATGCCTCAGGCTCAGTCCGCGTAAATGCATCAGACCGTCTCATTGACAAACCCGCGTAAACGCATCAGGTTTTTAATTGCACTCCAGGTCTGTGTCGACACCTCACAACTCCGTCCCGCGTTTCAACGCATCAGGACTATGGCCTTTACAACCCACGTCTCATACGCCTCGGGGTGTCACTACTCTCAAACATGCCACAAGTTCATTTTAAATCATAATACATAATATCAAGCGCAACTCATGCACGAGCAATACACCCATGGCATGCGAAATAATCATTTGTGACATTCAAATGTGACAATCAATTCAAAGTACAAGCATTGTCACACACATTCAAGTCCACTATATCTTTCGAAGACGTACATTGGGCCACCACATTATAAACTTTCAAGAATCGATCAATTCACGCACCAATCGCCCAATCGAGTCCAATCCTCCTATCAAAGGTTTAGGATTCTCCTTACCTCGAGCTTAATTCAATACAATTCCTCTTCCAAGCACCTCAAGGGTTCGGTTCTAACGATCCAAGATCAAGTCCGCCGTGCAACCTAATGAAATTCATCCGATCATAACTTTTCTGGCTCAAATCATCACCCCACTAAACATACACCTCATGGACTTATCCATTAGCATCCTCACACTTCTCAATGATGAATTTGAAGCTCAATTCCAACAACAACAGCCTCCCACAGAACCGGTATGCACAGAATCGAAATAGGGCATTTTCGGTTCTGTGTATAACCCAACTTATCAACCCTTAAACCAACTTAAATCCTCAATCTATTCACTAATCCACTTGTTAACATGTAGTTCTAAGGGTTGGGGAGCCTCACCGAAAATTTGGAGCCAAGGCGATGCCGGAAAGTCCTCGAACGGCGCCGATTCCTCCGGGTCTGCTACCGAACAGTTCTGGCCCTTCAAACACAAGACCCATTTGGGGTCAAAACTCCATCAAATTTATCCAAAATTTTTGCCACAGCTCAATCTATGTGTCCCCTAGATGTTCACAAAATTTGGTTGAAAAACTCCAAGATTTTGGGATCCTATGAGGCCTAAACCGTGGCTTAACTTTGGTTGCAACGATTTCCGTCGACTTTCAAGAGATTGGTCGGCCGGAGCTCCTCAGGTAGTCAAACGACTTGCTTCCACTTCGAGAAAGTCGGCAAGAGGATGAGGAAGCAGCAGGTGGTCGGCTCGGTGGCTGGGAGTCGTTGAAAGTGGCGGTCGACAATGGCGAAGCTGGCGATCAGAACCTGTCTGGCGGCAAGCTTCTCGGTAACAAGGAGAAGAGAAGAAAAAGAAGAAGAAATCGGCAATTGAGGGGGTGTTCGGCCAATAGACTGAGAGAATGAGGGTTTATTCAATTTTTCAAGAGTCAACTTGAGTTGAATGGTAGGTTAAAAATGAATACATCAACTCAAGGCTTCATCCATTGACACTTGTCCAAGGGGTCAATCAAAGTGCATCCAATGGCTCTCAAATCCTTCAATTTTCGGCAGCTATGAGGGTGTGGTTAATGACCAAAATTTCCTCATCCAATTATATAGGCATCGTTAGGGCTTGATGGGCAAAATGGTAATTTTACCCTCGACGTCCGAAACGTCGTTTTTCTGATTCTAAATTTCTTCGATAAGGCGACGGCCAAACCAATTGTAATGTTGGAATTCTTGATTCTCCGTTTTCAATTTTCAAGACTTATTTCTAAAACATTTCTCTATCCAATGCGATTCCAGCCTTTCTCAAACTGACGGGCGGCTTTTGCAGACGTTACGCGTATCAACCCTATGATTCATATCACAATTAGGGCTCGTCAATTCATGGCGACTTTGGTTGTCATGTAATTGCGATGGTCTATCACTAGTTCTGATGATCTCGATCGTCACTGTTCGATTCAGGAAAATTTTACAAATTATATATTGGTTAAGCGGCATCACCCGCGCTCCAATCATATAAAGCTAGCAATGCATCCCTTAATCATCCTTAGATTAGCCTTTTATGGCTCTAAATGTCCCCTCGACAATCTTTATGGTCAAAGTGTCATTTCCTATTCGAAATCTCTAGGTCCACGTACCTTGTCTCGCGTTAGCCTTTCCCTTTTGGTCAGTCAACTCACGATTGATCAGATCCGAGCGAGATACGACTGAAATACATCACTGATACTTTCTCATTAATGAGCCTTAAAATGACAAGAAAAATCAGAATGTCACAACTCTTTTCCCCTTACAAAACTTTCATCCCCGAAATTTACATCACACCTATTTACTCAAACAAATAGGGGTATTGACGCCTCATAGTTTCCTCGCTTTCCCACGTAGTGCCTTCGTTTCCATGGTGCTTCCAAATAACTTTGACCAATGGAATCGTTTTATTCCTCATAATTTGTTCCTTCCGGTCTTCGATCCTGACTGGCTTTTCTACGTAGAATACTCTGTCATCCACTTCTATAACCTCGTAGTCCAACACATGTGTCGAGTCAGGTTCGTATTTCCGTAGTATGGACACATGGAAGATGTTGTGCACTTGGGATAGATTAGGCGGTAAGGTTAGTCTGTAGGCTAAGGTCCCAATCCACTCCAGAATCTCAAATGGACCTACGTACCTTGGGCTCGGTTTTCCTTTTTTTCCAAATCGAGATAATCCTCTCATCGGCGACACCTTAAGGAAAACATGATTGCCTACTTGAAATTTCAAAGGCTTACGCCGTTTATCCACATAACTCTTCTAACGACTCTGTGTCGTCTTCAGTCTATCCCGAATTATCTTCACCGCTTCCACTGATTGTTCCACCAATTCTAGGCCTGTGATACTTCTTTCTCCAACCTCGTCCCAGCAAATCAATGTTCTGCAAGCCCTTCCATAGAGAGCTTCAAAAGGTGCCATCCGGATGCTCTGTTGATAACTATTATTATATGTAAATTCTACCAAATGCAGCTGATCCTCCCATCCACCTTTGAAGTCTATTACGCACGCTCGCAACATATCCTCGAGCGTCTGAATCATCCTCTCCGATTGCCCGTTCGTTTGTGGATGGTATGCCCTACTAAATTGCAGTTGAGTTCCCATGGCATCTTGAAGACTCTTCTAGAAGTTCGCTGTAAACTTGGGATTTCTGTCCGAGGTAATTGTCATGGGTACTCCTTGTAGTCTCACAATATGTCTCATGTACAATTCGACATATCTGCCCATTGCGAAATCCTTTCGCACAAGAATGAAGTGCACAGACTTGGTCAACCTGTCTACAACTACCCAAATGGAATCGTGGCCTCTCTGACTCCTTGGGAGTCCCATTACAAAGTCCATCGTTACGTGCTCCCACTTCCATTCTGGAATCTCCAGTGGCTGTAATAATCCTCCAAGCTTACAGTGTTGAGCCTTCACCTGTTGGCATGTCATGCACTTTGTCACATACTTCGCCACATCCACTTTCATCCCGTTCTTCTAATAATGTTGACGTAAGTTCTTATACATCTTTGTGCTTCCTAGATGGATACTATAATTGCTCCTATGAGCCTCTGATAAAATCTTTTTCCTGAGTTTTTCGTCCTTTGGCACACATAGACATCCTCGAAATTTCAAGATTCCATCCTCTAACACTTGAAATTATGGCTTCCTTTTTGTCACGTCCATTTTCAGGATTTTCTGAATTTCTAGATCCGTATGTTGTATGGCTTTTTTCCTTTTCTGGACCTCAGGTTCTACTCTTAGTGTGGCCATCAAACTGGATAACTGACAGACTTCCAATCTAAACTCAAAATCCCTCAAATCCTCGATTAACAACCATCCCTTCACCAATAGACAAGCAATGCTCGACTTTCGACTGAGCGCATCCGCGACTCAGTTCGCTTTCCCAAGATGATACAGTATGTCGCAATCATAATCCTTAAGCAGCTCCATCCATCGACGCTGCCTCATATTCAGTTCCTTTTGAGAAAACATATACTTCAGGCTCTGGTGGTTAGTGTATATCTGAAACTTTTCGCCACACAGATAGTGCCTCCAGATTTTCAAAGCAAAGATGATCGCTGCTAACTCTAAATCATGAATCGGATAGTTCATTTCGTGCAATCTCAACTGTCAAGACGCATAGGCCACTACTCTTCCATGTTGCATTAGCACAAAGCCTAGTCCTTTTAGCGAAGTATCGCTATATATCTCATAGCTCCAGGTTCTGATGGAATCATCAACACAGGTGCGGTTGTCAATCGATGCTTGAGCTCTTAGAAACTCCTTTCGCACTTGTTTGTCCATTCGAACCTCGTTTCTTTCTTTGTCAACCTCGTCAGGGGGATGGCTATGGATGAAAACTTCTCCACAAAATGTCTGTAGTATCCTGCCAATCCCAAGAAACTTTGAACTTCCATGACAGTAGTAAGTCTAGGCCAATTTGTTACGGCTTCAATATTCGCAGGATCCACAGCAATTCCTTCTCCAAGCACCACATGGCTAAGAAATGCCACTTTATTTAACCAGAACTCGCATTTACTAAGCTTAGCGTAGAGCGGGTGTTCCCTTAGGGTCTGCAAAACAATCATCAGGTGCTCTTCATGTTCCTCGTTACTCTTTGAGTAAAGGATATCGTCGATAAAGACTATGACGAATCTATCCAAGAATTCCTTGAACACCCGATGCATCAAGTCCATAAATGCGGCTAGAGCATTGGTCAATCCAAAAGGCATCACAGTGAATTCATAATGTATGTCTTAGGTATGTCTTCTTTCTTGATTCTCAACTGGTGATACCCGGTTCTCAAGTTAATCTTAAAGAATACCGTAACTCCTTGCAATTGATCAAATAGGTCGTCAATTCTCGGCAACGGGTACTTATTCTTCAGTGTCACTTGGTTCAACTGTCTATAATCGATGCATAGACGCAAGGACCCATCCTTTTTCCTTACAAACAACACTGGCGTTCCCCACGGTGAAGCACTCGGTCGGATAAATCCCTTATCTAGCAATTCTTGCATCTGCACCTTTAGCTCTTTCAGTTCCGATAGGAACATCCTATAGGGTGCCTTCGAGATCGGCTCCGTTTCAGGAGCTAACTCAATCACGAACTCTATTTCTCGTTCTGGTGGCAATCCTTGTAACTCATGGGGAAATGTCGGGAAACTCACGTACTACCGGAATGCTTTCTAGTTTGGACTCCTCGGCAGTCGTGTCCATAACTGCTACTAAGTACGCCTGACATCCTTCAGTCATCAACTTCGTCACTTCAAGAGACGAGACTAAATGAATCGAGGTTCCTCCTCGACTTCCTACAAATTCGAAACTAGAGCGGCTTTCTGGATAGAAAAGGATTATCCTACGACCACAATCCACTACAGCCCCCTATTTACCGAACCAGTCCATTCCTATGATCCAATCGAAGTCATACATGGGCAATATAGCTAAATCAATACTCTCCTTACTACCACCAATTACGATCCTACAGTCAGCACAGCCTAACGAAACCAGCACATTATCTTTCAACGGGGTGGCCACATGCAGAATCACACTCAACGATTCTAACTTCATATCAACCATATCAGCAAACCGAGCAGACACAAATGAGTGTGTTGCGCCGGGATCAAACAAAGCATATACAGCTTGGTCACACAAATAAACCGTACTTATGACCACAAAACTACGCAATAAAATAGATAGACTTTTCTCTTCGTATCAGGTCGATGGATCGTCTCGATTGGAAGATCCCCTATATGGATAATACACATTCCAGTTGACCGAGCCTAATTCTAATTGTTTTGAAATATAACCAAGGTATATCTTTTTGATCCGAGGTTGAATCGATCATCAGAAGAAGAATTAGGCCAAAAATTAGGATACATTCTGGGAAAATAAAACTTCCATCGAAGAGAAGCAAATGAAAGGCTTTCATAAAAATTCTCGATTCTTGGCGTTTCTTCTGCCTCCCTACGGACTACTGCATAAACTCTCCCTTGAGCTGGGCGTCGATTCTGATCAATCTGAGGAGTGCCAACTGACGGTCCAGCCTGCGGTCGCTGCCCTTGAGATCGATTCGCGGGAGCTTGGTTTGGGCTAGTCCTCATCTGGTGGCCCATCTGACCACACTTAAAGCATGCTCCAGTTCTTACTGGACATGGTCCATTACCATGCCTTTTGCCACAGAGGCGACAGTTCTAGTTCATGGGGTTCGATGGCTTCACAATATTCTTCCTCACGGGTAGAACAAAACGCCTATTGCTAGTCATTGGTCTCTTACCCATCTGGCGATTGTCTCTAAATGAATAAAATCGCGATCCAGATGCGGCATTTCTCTCCTTCAGATCCCTCTCAATCATTTGCCCCCATTCATAAATTTCCTTATAGGTTCTCATATTCAAGGCTATCATCTGGCTGCGAAGCTCAAGTCTCAGTCCATCCCGAAATCTTCGCACCTTATCCTGGGGATCTTCTACCGATCGGGGTGCGTACCTCAATAATCTGGAGAACTCAGCTTCATACTAGTCCACTGTCAGCTGATTCTGACGTAGTTGTAAGAATTCCACTTGCTTCCTTTCTCGGGCTGTCTCCAAGAAATACTTGTCATTGAATGCCGTAATAAAGGCATTTCAAGTCATGGTTGTTCCTTCCGGAAAAATTCCATTCTTGGTGGTAGCCCACTAGTCATTTGCGGTACCTTCTAGTTGATACACCGCCAGCAGCACTTTTTCCTCATCTGTGTACCTCAACACTCCAAAAGCCTTTTCCAGCTTCTCGATCCATCTAAGTGCTAGTTCGGGATCTCTAGTCCCACCAAACTGGGTCGGCTTCAATTTGATAAATTGTTCGACCAACTGGCCCATCTGCCTGGCCGCAACAATTTCTTCCTAGGCATTCACTGCCTCATTGCCCTGGTCGTAGTCACCGTTGTTTCCGTTGCCCTCATTGTTGCCGTTGTTAACGTTGACAGCAGCTATTGCGGCTCCTACCGCTTGGGCTATGGCAGCATCCCTATCCTGGGTCTACCTGTCGATGAGATCACCAATCCTTTCGAGCGTACTCAGTACTCCGTCCATCTTCGGGTCCTCCGCTACAGGCGATCTCGAGCTAGAGGCTCCGTTTCTAAGCCTTCTAGGTTTCCTAGACGGATTACTCATTCTTATATGCTTCTAATGAGTCTAGTCCACCACAATTTCATCAAAGAGTTAGTAACTCATTCATTCAACCAAGTGCAGAGCTACCACACTATGCCCTAATAGAAATAGTTACAATACAACAACCTTCCATACAACAATTTCCACAGATTCTTCAATACGCAGTTCAAGGCTATACCTCAATTCCGTTCACCCCAACGGTTCACCAAAAATAAGCCATGCTCATTCACTTAACGGGCCAAGTTCAAAAATGACCTTCTATGCTATGCATGGAACTTAATCCTTATACATTACCACAACCCTACCAAAACCGATATCCAATCATATGGGCCAAGCCATACGCCATATATCTCGTGCCTTACTCTAACCAGTTTCCTAAGGCCTCGCTACCTGTCCTTGTCCCAACTTAATCCTCCTTATTACTCTAATCCTCAATCAATTTTGGATCAAGCTGACCTTGCTCTGATACCAAGCAAATGGGGATGTCATGCCCTACACCCTGGGCACGAGCGCGCGACTCCCTGCAGTACAAACTATCTCTCGGGGTCCCAGGATTCCAACATAGTTTGAGAGATGTATCATATAGAAAGCATGCGGAAGCGACGATATAAAAACACCGCCGTACAATTATGAAATGGGACCTAGATAGCGAGGGTACCAATCATATATAATATCCGAATATCCATACAAGGCACGATAAACTAACTATGCTAGTTAGTAGGATGGCATGGCCAGTACAAAAGGCAGTCCTCAGCGTCGCAAAAGAAGTAGATATCGAGAACACCATCAAAAGGTCAGACTAGTAAAATATAGCCCCCTAAGTCGTGCTTCTAGAGTCATCAGTCTCCTCCGCCTCCTCAGTAGACTCATACTCCGAGAAAGTCTCAGAGCAAATCTCCACCGTATCCTCGAGCGTCTTGTCCGCTGACGGCTCCACCAGGTCGTCCTCGGTAGCCTCGACCACTATAACCTCATCGGTGTCTTCTAGGGTCAGGGTCCTCTCAGGGCCATTCCTCGAACCAGCGACTAACCCCTCGGCCTCACTGAATCCCGAGCGGGATGGCACCAACTAGGTATCACTCCATAGGGCACCTCAGTGGGCTTCAGTGGCCCCGTAGAAACGTCTCTTACCTTCCTAAACCATGCCTCGTACCTATGAGGCTTCCAACTGCTGCCACCCTCATCTACCCAAACGACTGTACACTTCCTAACATAAATGGTCCCATGTCCGTCAGGGAACTCCTCAAAATACACTGACATTTCCTATTGGGTCACCAAACCTGACTGGCCACATCCTCAAGGCCTAAGATCTGAAAAGAAAGGGGGTCCCACAACGGGGTGAGATAGACATCTCGGCAAGGTAGGTCCTAACCCTAGATTAGGCTTATCGTCCACTGAGGCAGATGCAATCCCAAATAATTTATACAAATAATCACATGTGGCATTCAAGTATCAATAACAACATACACATGTCAAGCATGCAATCATGGCATCGTAACACATCATAAGGATCAGGCACACGTAGCCATGTCAAATCACAACTTCCACCCTTCCAGTCTGCCTCACATTCATGCCCGCATTTAGAACGCCTCAGGCTCGGTCCGCGTAAACGCATCAGACCGTCTCATTGACAAACCCGCGTAAACGTATCAGGTTTTCAATGTCACTTCAGGCCTGTGTCGACACCTCACAACTCCGTCCCCCGTTTCAACGCATCAAGACTATGGCCTTCACAACCCCGCGTCTCTTACGCCTCAAGGTGCCATTCAATTCAAACCTCGCGCCTCAGCGCAATCATCCACACAACCCCGCGTCTCATACGCCTCAGGGTGTCACTACTCTCAGACATGCCACAAGTTCATTTTAATTCATAATACATAATATCAAGCGCAACTCAAGCACGAGCAATATGCCCATGGCATGCGAAACAATCATTTGTGACATTCAAATGTAGCAATCAATTCAAAGCACAAGCATTGTCACACACATTCAAGTCCTCTATATCTTTCTAGGATGCACATTGGGCCACCACATGATAAACTTCCAAGAATCGATCAATTCACACATCAATCGCCCAATCGAGTTCAATCCTCCTATCAAAGGTTTAGGATTTCCCTTACCTCGAGGTTAATTCAATACAACTCTCTTCCAAGCACCTCAAGGGTTCGGTTCTAATAATCCAAGATCAAGTCCGCCGCGCAACCTAATGAAATTCATCCAATCATTAACTTTTCTTGCTCAAATCATCACCCCACTAAACATACACCTCATGGACTTATCCATTAGCATCCTCACACTTCTTAGCGATGAATTTAAAGCTCAATTCCAACACCAACAACCTCCCGCATAACCGGTATGCATAGAACCGAAATAGGGCATTTTCGGTTCTGTGTATACCCCAACTTATCAGCCCTTAAACCAACTTAAATCCTCAATTTATTCACTAATCTGCTTGCTAACATGTATTTCTAAGGGTTGGGGAGCCTCACCGAAATTTGGAGCCAAGGCGCCGCTAGAAAGTCCTCGAACGGCGCCGTTCCTCTGGGTCTGCTACCGGTCAGTTCTGGCCCTTCAAACACAATACCCATTTTGGGTCAAAACTCCATCAACTTTACCCAAAATTTTTATCACAGCTCAATCTATGTGTCCCCTAGATGTCCACAAAATTTAGTTGAAAAACTCCAAGATTTCGGGATCCTATGAGGCCTAAACCGTGGCTTACCTCTGGTTGCGACGATTTCCGTCGACTTTCGGGAGATTGGTTAGTTGGAGCTCCTCGGGTGGTCAAACAACTTGCTTCCACTTGGAGAACGTCGGCAAGAGGATGAGGAAGCAGTAGGTGGTCGGCTCAGTGGCTAGGAGTCGCCAGAAGTAGTGGTCGACGGTGGTAAAGCTAGCGGTCAGAACTGGTCGGGCGGCAAGCTTCTCTGCAACAAGGAGAAAAGAAGAAGAAGAGGAAGAAATCGGCAATTGAGGGGGTGTTCAGCCAAGAGAGTGAGAGAATGAGGGTTTATTCAATTTTTCAGGAGTCGACTTGAGTTGAATGGTAGGTTAAAAGCGAATATATCAACTCAAGGCTTCATCCATTGACACTTGTCCAGGGAGTCAATCAAAGTGCATCCAATGGCTTTCAAATCCTTCAATTTTCGGCAGCTATGGGGGTGTGGTTAATGACCAAAATGCCCTTATCCAATTATATAGGCAAGGTTAAGGCTTGAGGGGCAAAATGATAATTTTACCACCGACGTCCGGAACGTCATTTTTCTGATTCTAAATTTCTTCGATAAGGCGACGGCCAATCCAATTGTAATGTTGGAATTCTTGACTCTCCGTTTTCAATTTTCAAGACTTGTTTCTGAATCATTTATCTATCCAATGTGATTCCAGCCTATCTCGAACTGACGGGCGGCTTTTGCAGACGTTATGCGTATCGACCTTGTGATTCATATCATAATTAGGGCTCGTCAATTCATGACGACTTTGGTTGTCATGTGATTACGAGGGTCTATCACTAGTTCCGATGGTCTCGATCGTCACTATTCGATTCAGGAAAATTTTGCAAATTATATATTGATTAAGCGGCATCACCCGCGCTCCAATTATATAACGCTAACAATGCATCCCTTAATCATCCTTAGATCGGCCTTTTATGGCTCTAAATGTCCCCTCGACAGTCCTTATGGTCAAAGTGCTATTTTCTATTCGAAATCCCTAGGTCCACGTACCTTATCTTGCATTAGCATTTCCCTTTTGGTCAGTCAACTCAAGATTGATCAGATCTGAACGAGATACGACTGAAATACATCGCTAGATACTTTCTCATTAATAAGACTTGAAATGACAGGATAAATCAGAATATCACAAGGATGAACTTGTGAACTTAGGAGATCAAGAGTTACCGAAAGATAAGAATGAATTATTAAGGCAAAAAGTAACGATGTCTTCAAAAAAAAAATTGGGGGGAAGAGGGGGGTTTGTTGTTGTGGGGGGTTTGTGTGTATGACACCGCATTCAGCGAAAATCCAGCAAATAGTGCTTTGAGAGGAAAATCACGAATTTAATATTGATAAAAGTATGTTCGGTCGTCCAAAAATCTTAAAACAAGCTTATAAAGGGTGTTAACCCTACTAACACCAAAACTAGCAAAATTACAAAATTGCTACTAAAAATAAAATTAAATCCAAAAAATACTAAAATAATTCAAAAGATCATCTAAACAATCTCGGATCGCCAAAATCCATCGTCAGTCAACACCAAAACTAGTATCGATAAGATGGCTATTTCGCTTCAACCGACCGAACATTCTGACATCCTTTACTTCGAATCTGAAAGTTCCTATCCAATCGTCGTTGGGACTTATGCCTATCCAAACGCACAGCTAATATGCTCCACATCAGTGTGTGTTATGGTTGGGCGGGCGGTTAGGTTTTCAAATGGCTTGAAGGTCAAAACGCTTGGCTGAAACTGAGTGGGAAGTGCTCAAATTAGAAAGCAAGAAATGGCTCAACTATATGTTTTATAGTAGATATTTTGTTAAGTTACCAAAATATATAGTAAATCGGTACCTAAACAAGAAAATTAGTATCCTTTCCAAGCATCAATAAATCAGAAAAATATTTTAAACTCACTAAAACTATTAGTGAAAAATAACAGATGCTAGGAAAATTTCAACTCAATACATTTTAAAACTTGAAAACCATCCTTATACGTATTTTGGAATGCATCGGTCCCCTTTTACAACTAATAGGGCGATCAATCAACTATCATCAATATGCACAATCAATGTACATCTCATCATCGATCAATTTAATCTTCATGCATCGGACTCCAGGTGATTATAGCCGCGGAAAATCATCCTTGGCACCCTTCATACGTCACAAAATCAACTTGCCGCCTGAGATTCCATACGTGCCGTCCAAACTCCGAGCTGATTAATACTTCACATCCAAAATCTTCTACCTACCATAGAAAATTCTGTATTTCGCAGCTTTAGTCTAGTATGGTTCCAAACGCGCTCCAATAGAATTAAGATGTGCTCCCGCCTTTCTGAAGAAGCCAACAATCCTGCCACCACCTGATGCCGATGGGATATGGTAATCCCCTTCATCCTTTAACCACGATTTCCATGCGAACGGCCTTAGGTGGTCTGCGTGGTTTGTATTTTCAGGTCGCAGATGATATTGTCTAGACTGTTTTCACTTCCTGCTTTGTAACCCGAGATCGAAACTAGACGCTCCTTGGGATAATCAAACATGACCTGCAAACATAGCAAATCGAAACATGTTTTATCTTGCGAAAAGAAAACATCTGAAGGTTCGAACCTTGAACCCTAGATGTAGGATGCGAGAAGAAAGAGCCTCGGCTTCGATGAAAATAACCTGTGCTACATGAAGCTGAGAACATTACGAAAAGCGACGTGTAACGAATGACTTACTGAAATAAATAAATAAATAAAAATATATAAGAAAAGAGAGGGATTGAGATATGGACTGACCAGGTGGCTTGAAGACCGGTGTTCTTTGCTGCCATGACGAGAGCATCTGACGAAGGAACCATTGTTGTCATACACAACTCGGATGGAGTGAATTACCAAATTGGCTGTGATATGAAATCCTCTCACGTCAGTATGTACTCCATCATCCCATGGAGTCCCACCAAAGACTCCAAAGGGTCCAATGGTTTTGAAAGGGTACAGGTGTGGTATGGGCTCCGCATACACCCCTATGGAATTGAGAGTCTCGCCGCATCTTCCATAAAAGCCGATGATTCTGCTTCCACTCGATGGATACCAAAAGTGCTTTCCTGTCTCCTTGCCAAATGGATCATGTCTTCCTCTATTACTGTGAAATGTGAGCGACCGAACGACAGCATTATCGACTTCGTCTCTCTGGTCTTTCTTATAACCTGAGATCGATGTTAAGTACTCCCGTGGATAGTCCAATCTAACCTGTGCAATCCCAAGATTATATTCTAGTGGTGTAAACAAGACTTATTTGCCTAGTTCCATTTACTAAATGACGTGACCAGACAAATATCATTATCATATGGAGAGGGGGGAAAAAACCACTAACCTTGGCTTTGAATTGTCCAGTGTAGCTACCGTGCATGATTGAAACGTGTTCGCCATTCTTGTCGTACACAAACGTAATGCCAAGGATAGCAGAGTCATATAGTACCTCAATTTCCCTCACACCACTGAATGTCCCATCATCCCAAGCACATCCACCTAGGCCTCCGAATGGTCCGACCGATTTAACTGGGTAGAGATATGATTTTGGTTCAAAATATGCTCTCATGGCTTCAAGTTGTTCTCCACTCGTCCCATAAAACCCAACAATTTTGCCACCCGTTGCAGGAGATGAGAAGTTATTTCCCCATTCTTTACCGATAGGCCCGATCGTTCTCTTGTTAGTTTGAAACGTGAGAGATCTGATGCCGCCCAACCTAACCCCAGATATAGAAGTCAGATACTCATCCGGATCATCTATTTCGATCTGCGACAATAGACAACCGTCAAACTCATGATTTTAAGTCTCAAAAGAGTCTCCCGCCAACGCAGGCTCCGTAGATTTCTTATGAACTTTACGAAGCATGCGTATGTAAGGGCAAATACCGTATGGATCTTGACGTTCCTTCCTACATCGAACGTGTTTCCCTCAATTCCACCATGTGTCTCCGATTGCCACAATTTTTTGTTCTCCCCTTCATACTGAAACCCAACTGATCGGATGAATGGCCATTAACTTGTATCAAATTCAACAATGATTTTCCTTACATTGGTATGCCGATTGCCATCATCCCAACATGACACACTTGAACTACGAAATAGCCCCAAACGCTCAAAGGGATAGAGCTCCCAAGACGACACTCTTGAACCCTGAAGTAACCACCCCACGAACTTGAAGGGATAGAGCTTGTTGGAGTGTAGCTCGACTCGTGTTCCGATAGATTCGAGAAAATCACCACTTCTCCCGAAGAAGCCGATGACTTCGCCAGCCTCCGATGGTAAGGAGAAGTACTGCCCTTCCTCTCTACCAATCGGTCCCCATATTCTTTTGTTGGTTCGAAACGTGAGCGAGTTGATGCTGGCGGTGAAGAAGCCTGCAATTGAGGTTACAAACTCGTCTGGGTAATCCAATTTAACCTGCAAACGAGAAGTAACTGGAGACGATCATATAGGGGTCCAGTGGATATGAATCATTGTATTTCAAATTTGATCGGCAAATTTCAGTAGCTAGTATTCATGGGAAATATGGGGTAAATCCATAATAATATCAATTGAAAAGGTTATACAATTGAATCCGACAAAAGTTTCTTTCTGAGGTGGCATTTTCTTTGAAAACTACGAGCAATTGTTATTGTAAGGATCAATACAAATTTCGGGATTTCGTGCCGGGAAATCTTGCCGACAAACAACCTAATTATACTAAGTCCTAGGAAGTAGGAACTGATTTAAATCAGTTACGAAATAGAAGCATTCACTTGTCGAAAATTTTGTACTTCTGATCTTTACGTTGAGAAGCAATAAGGGAAATCAGTTTATCAACCTCATAAGTACGTCCCCGGAGTTTTGGACATTGCCTAGTGGATCGAATGGAACCATCCGTGTTGACATAATCGAAATCAATGGAATTACTGGAGGATTCGTAGCTGACAACAATCCTCTTTATGTCAGCATATTGTCCATCATCCCAGGAATCTCCACCCGCACCACCAAAAGGCCCGAAAACCTTAACGGGATATGTATGAGGAATCGGCTCATAGAAAGCTTCGATGGACTCGAGACGAGAGCCGTCGCAACTCCCATGGAACCCGATAATTTTCCCGCCGGTGTATGGAAATGAAAAGGGCCTTCCTTCTGCTGTTCCGAAGGGCCCATAACTCCTCATATTAGTGTGGATTGTTAGTGACCAAAGAATGGCAAGTCCAGAAATTTTTTCCGTGTGGCCCGAGGCCGAAGTCAAATACTCATGTGGGTAGTCAAGTTTAATCTGGAAAAAAAAAATCGAAGAGGTGAAGAAAGCAAGACAATAGTTAAAGAGATGAGATTGAACAGATGCGAATGACATGTATCTTTGGATGATCATTACGTTCACTTTTCTAGGTTTTGTGCTGTTTCACTTCATCTGATTTTAATATCAACTCCATTTTGACCCATTTATTTCCCGATAGCTTAGGGGTGCATGAAAAATATTCATTTCTCAATTTTTGTTTCAAAAATAGTTTCTGGAACAAAAATTTGTTTTGTAACGCAATTTTATTTTTTTTATTTCTGAAACAAAAAGTTATTTTACAAATATATTTAAAGCAGAAATAAGAAACAAAAAAGTTACTTTTTCGAGAAATAGAAATAAAAATATTCATCGCCAACGTTTGCCGCCACAGCCTGTCGCAAGTTGCCGCCGCAGGCCAATGGTCGCCTCCGCCACTGGCGGTCGGCGACAGTTATTTTAGGATAAGAAATTTTACGTCGTTATCAAACACATTTTTTTGCTCGAAATTTTATCTAGAAACAAAAATAGAAAAAACTATTTCTAACCAAAAATCAATTTCTGGAACAGAAAGGTTGTCATGCACGCCTTTAAAGCCTTAAACAATTCGACGAAAAAAAAAATCCTTAAACAAGTAGTACTCAACTAGACAATTACCCAAAAAAAAAAAAACAGAGAGAACACTAATTACTTACCTTGTATGTTTGTCCACCTCCACTTGTGCCATGTGATAGGGGACCAACCGGATGTCCAAACCTATCATACAAAGTAGATATAGACTTGATAGTTGAATCAAAGCCTACCACGATTTCCCTCACATCTGTGTATTTCCCATCATCCCAAATGTCTGTGCCATGATCACTCCCATATGGTCCCACAACTTCAAAAGGATAAGCATGAGAAATTGGCCCAAAGCGTGCTCCAATTGAATCAAGATGGTTGCCACATTTTCCATGAAACCCAACAATTTTCGCCCCATCAACTTGTAGAAATTGAAAAGATTGCCCCTTTTCAGAGCCAAATGGTCCATATGACTTTCTGTTGGTATGGAACTTGAGAGATTGAATAACAATTGGAGTTTGGTCGTCCCTTATATGGCCCGAGATTGAAGTCAGGTATTCATCCGGATAATCTAGTTTGACCTGCGACAAGGGCAAGAGCTTTTGTAAGTGTCACCATCCTCTTTCAAAGACTCTTTCAAAGACTGACAAGAAGTAGTTGAGTATATGGAAACTAAATTTCTCATCTACATGGACTTCTTTACAATGATAGTATATGAGAGTTTAGTATGATCACTTATCACTTCTTGTGTCATGTGCTAATGTGTGATTTAAACACGTAATTACTTCTATCTATCTCTTCATCATGATGATTCAGAAGCAAAAAACTTATAATCCCATGAATCTTTTAAAAATAACAAGATAATGACCGTAAAATTATCACTATCAGTGTCACGTCCCGACTCTCGAACCCGCGACATCCCTTGCCAAATCGTCACCAGGTCAAAGTAGATAGCGTCTCAGGCAACTGCTATCGACCTAAGATTATACTGCGCAAACAAAACGTACAATCTTCCATCCAATAAAACCATATGAGATAGATAGGAAGTAAAGCCAGATATCGCAACACTGAAAGCTGAAGAGAATAGATGATTTGTAACCTTACAGAGCCATCAACTAATAATTACAACCCCAAACTTCGGGGCGGCCCTCTAGGACTCACAAAAATATACAGGAGTCAGGTAAGGTTAACTCTCATCTATCCCAAAACAGTATCCCCCATAAAAACATCATCAGTTCCCTGACCACAAAAGGAACCTAACCCTCTACCGGGAAAACTCGACATCCGGGTCGTCATAACCAACCGGGGGAGCCAGGTCGTTCGGGTCATCACAAGAACTCTGGCTAGAATGCACAGAGGGGGCTACTGATTGCTCAGGCTCGAGCTCGAGCTCCATACCAGGCGTGGGGTCCACCACTTCCCCATCAGGTGTATCAATATCCATCGGGTCCCAAGCGGGGATATTAGGAACCCCCTGAAGAGGTGGCCCCTCAAATCCTCTAAGCGGACCAAAGAGATCCATCCCATCACGAAGATACCAGGCCTTAAAGAGGTGTGCCACCAGATGTGGCATCCCTTCATCGACCCATATCGTCGTGATGTGACGTTCCCACATCTGGTCCGTACTTGGTACCGAATGGAGACTAATATCAAGTGATGAGTGGGTCGGGGTGCCGAACCGCATCGGTCTCTCTATTACTTCGGACCTGAAAAATTTATCCCACGACGGGGTGAGAAATGAATCTTAGTGAATCAAGCCTAATCTCGGTTAGGACATTGATTCGCCCAGAACATCCTAAGCGCCACAAAAAGATCACAAGATTTCAACAGAGATATATATAAATATCAATCAAAATAAATCTGTCAAATCTACAACCAACAGAAGCACAACCACTCAGGCATACACAAGTCCATTATTAATCAATGACCCACGCGACTGACGTGATAGATACATCAATAGTGCGATCCCGCACTTTTCTGGCAAAATCAGGCTACGTCCACTTTACCCTCTCAGCGACGGTTACTACAAGCGGTGTATCCAGTGCACCCGGCACGGCACTGCAAGTAGGCATTCCTTAAAAAGGAGCTTCGATCCATCACAAGCTGCGATCGGCATCCGATAATCCCTTAAAATCGTACGACTGGCACGGAGCATGGATTATCGTGCTTCTGACAAGTCGCGAATTTCCATACAATCTATACAGCACAAGTACCCACGGTATAATGCGAACTTGCCAAGTAGCGTCATTGATCCTTTAAATGACCACACAAATTGTATTCGTCAATCAACTCATTGATTATCTTGGATTAACGCCAAAAGTTACAAGAAATACAATCAACTCGGCCCCGAGGCCCACAAAACTCCCAATTGACCATTTCAGCCAGGCAAACGAACCGATCAAGCAATTCACGCACTCTCGAGTAGTCAACTTAACCCGGCAATTTCAAGCTCAATTCATATTAAAAATCTTAATTCTCAGTCAAATTATAGCAATCAATCGTTCGCTCGTCTCTAACCTGTCACTCACTCGCGAACAACTCAATCAATCAATTAATTGATAAATTACCACAAATAGCCACAGACAAATAATCGATCGACCATATATCCTAATCATGGTTTCTATCTATACCGGTCCCGATCGAATATTATTTATTTTATTTTTTTATTTTTTTATTTTTTTCAAGAAATAAATAAATAAGACTAATCCTAAGCGCAATTAGCGCCCTTAGCAAGGTTTAGAGTCAACTCACTATGTGAGTTAGCCCGAGCGACGGCGGCGGCGGCGGCGGCGATAAAATTAGAGTTTATCGCGCGGCGGCCCGAGTTCAAACTTCGGTGACACCCCGTGGAAGTCCGACGAGGTCGCCGGAACAGGTGGCCGGTGGCGGAGCTCCGGCGAGCGACGGCCGGTGGCCTGAAACAGTACAAAATCAGTATATTCAATTGGCGACTTTACTGTTTTGGCCGTTTTCCGGCGACACGGGCCGGGACAAGGTCGACCAAGGGTCGGGGGCTCACCCAGGGATTGGTGGGGGTCGGCCGGGACAGGTGGCCGGCGGCGGGAGGCGGCCGGCGACGGCGGACAGCCACGATCAGTGGCTGCCCTTTTCTGCACCGAAACAGGGGTTTCTGTCGGCGGCCGTTTCCGGCGGTCACGCGCGACGACCGGCGGAGGCGAGCTGGGTGGCGATAGAGGGGACTCAGGGGAGTCGTCTGGCAGTCGCAGTGTGGCACGGTGGCGACTGTGGCGACCGGATCGAAGACCGGAATGAACCGGGTTCAAAACAGAGCGCCGGAACTTCAAGGCCTGATTCCGGCGATTCCGGCGGCTGATGGTCGGGGACGAGGGGTCGGATCGGTGGAGGGGAAGTCGGGGGTTAGCTGGGTGGTGGTGGTCGGCGTCGGTGGCGGCCGTGGCGGCCGGAGGAGGCCGCGGAGTCCTCGGGTCTTTTGACCTGAAAACAGGGCAGGCCCGGCCGTGGCGTTTCCTCGCCGAAACGATGACGACGGCAGCTCGGCCGGGGTCAAGGCGGCGACGGCGAGTAGCTGGGGACAGTGGCTGCCGGTGGTAGAGCGGTGGTCGCGAAAAATGGTGACGAACGGAGGAGGATTGATCGGTTCAAGGAAGAGCATTCGTCGGTCAAAGAAAAATGAAGAAAAGAAGGGCAGAGAAGAAGAAGAAGGCAGAAGGTGGTGACAGAGGAGGGGACGTGCGTGCATGAGGAAGGAGAATGGTGGGATCCATGGCCAAGACTTTCAAGGTAAGCATTTAATTTTTTTGTCTTTTGTGGTTAAATAATTGCAGGGGTAGAACGGTAATTTTGGCGCGCCGAGACTGGAATGAAAATTTTGGTGTACTGAGCGAAGGATAATTTCGGTAATTTCACTGGCCAAGCTCGGTCAGGGTTAAGCTCGTTTGCGAAAACGACAATTCAAAAATTACCGCGGATTAATGTCGAAACTCAATTCGAAATAAACTAAAGTTCGGAATTCGTCCAAATTTTCGTCTTTTCAATCCTTGTAGTCCAAAATAGACGTCGACTATGACTATACATTCATATCATTTAATCGACTTCCGGCGCTTACAAGGATTGAATTTCCAGGACGTCACAACTCTCCCCACTTAGGAAATTTCGTCCTCGAAATTACAACACAGTTCTAATTACTCAAAAAGATAAGGATAACTAAGCTTCATAACTTCTTCGTTCTCCCATGTAGCTCCTTCAGTACCATGGTGTTGCCAAACCACCTTGACTAACGGAATTTTCTTGGATCGTAGTACTTGCTCTTTTCTGTCCACGATCCTGACTGATCGCTCCACATATGACGCCCGTTCATCCAAATCAATTTCCTCGTAACTCAGCACATGAGCAGGGTCTGGCTCATACTTCCTCAACATCGATACGTGAAAAACATTATGCACTTGAGCAAGTCTAGGCGGCAATGCGAGTCAATAAGCCAAACTTCTAATTCGTTCTAGGATTTCAAACGGTCCAACATACCTCGAGCTCAGCTTTCCTTTCCTGCCAAAACGGGATGTCCCTCTCATAGGTGACACTTTCAGAAAGACATGGTCGCCTACTTGAAATTCCAAAGGTCTGCGCCTTTTATCAACATAACTTTTCTGGCGACTCTGAGCTGTCTTTAATCTCTCTCTAATCACTTTAATTGCTTCCATCGACTGTTCTACTAACTCAGGGCCAGTTATCTTCCTTTCTCCAACCTCATCCCAACAGACTGGTGTCCCGCAAACCCTGCCATACAAGGCCTCAAAAGGTGCCATCTTAATACTCTGTTGGTAGCTGTTATTATAGGCAAATTCAACCAAATGCAAATGTTCCTCCCAGTTACCTCTGAAATCCATAACACATGCTCTCAACATGTCCTCCAAGGTCCGAATCGTTCTTTCAGACTGGCCATCTGTCTGTGGGTGATAAGCTGTACTAAATTAAAGCTTCGTTCCTAAAGTAGTTTGTAGACTCTTCCAAAATATAGCGGTGAATTTAGGATCTCGATCAGAAGTGATCGTCACTGGCACACCATGCAACCTTATAATATGCCTCACATACAACTCTGCGTATCTGTCTAAGGCGAAGTCCTTCCTTACTGGAATAAAGTGCGCTGACTTCGTTAGTCTATCTACCACGACCCAAATTGAATCGTGCCCTCGCTGACTCCTTGGTAAACCCATCACGAAATCCATCGTGATATGCTCCCATTTCCACTCTGGAATTTCCAAAGGCTGTAGTAGTCCTCCAGGTTTGCAATGCTGTGCCTTGACCTGCTGGCAGGTCAAACATTTAGCCACATGTTTGGCTATATCAATTTTCATACCATTCCACCAGTAACGCTGTTTCAAATTCTGATACATCTTTGTACTCCCAGGATGAATACTATAACTACTACAATGTGCTTCTGACAATATCTCCTCCTTTAAATTTTCATCCGCCGGCACAACCAAACGTCCTCTAAACTTAAGTATCACATCCTCAGTTATTTGAAAATCGACCCTTCGTTTGGTCGGATCTCCTTGCAGGGTCTTCTGAATAAAGGGGTCTGTGGACTGTAAGGCCTTAATTTTAACTTATACTTCTGGCTCGATTCTCAAGGTAGCCACAAGACTCGATAGGTAGCTTATCTCCAGTTTAAAGTCTGAGTCTCTTAATTGCTCAAGTAAACGTCACTCCTGCACCTGTAGTTGAGCAATCACTGATTTTCTACTCAGGGCATCAGCAACCTTATTCGCCTTACCAGGATGATACAGGATCTCACAGTCATAGTCTTTTAATAATTCCATCCATCGGCGTTGTCTCATGTTCAGCTCCCTTTGAGAGAACAGGTATTTCAGACTCTGATGGTCAGTGTACACCTGAAAACTTTCCCCAATCAAATAGTGTCTCCAGATCTTCAAGGCAAACACGACCGCAGCCAACTCCAAGTCGTGTGTGGGATAATTCAACTCGTGCGATCTCAACTGACGGGACGCATACGCTACCACCCTGCCATGCTGCATCAAAACACAGCCCAGCCCCCTAATCGAAGCATCGCTATAAATTTCATAACCACCAGGACCAGACGGAACTGTCAGAACAGGAGTCGTAGTTAGCCTATGCTTAAGCTCTTGGAAACTACGCTCGCACTTGTCCGTCCATTGAAACTTCATATCTTTCTTCAGCAATTTAGTCAAAGGCGAGGCTATAGCTAAGAATCCTTCCACAAATCGCCTGTAATAACCTGCCAAACCCAAGAAACTTCTAATTTCTGTAGCAGTTGTCGGTCTCGACCAATTAATAACTGCCTCAATTTTAACCGGATCCACAGCAATACCTTCACCCGAAATTACGTGGCCTAAGAACGCCACGCTAGCTAATCAAAACTCACACTTACTGAACTTAGCATATAATTGATGCGTTCTCAGAGTTTCCAGAACTATTCTCAGGTGTTGCTCATGATCTTCAGAACTCTTCGAGTACACTAGGATATCATCTATAAAAACGATTACAAAGCGATCCAGAAAAACTTGAACACTCTATTCATCAGATCCATAAAAGCAGCAGGAGCATTCGTCCAACCAAACGGCATCACTGTGAACTCGTAATGCTCATAACGTGTTCTAAATGCCGATTTCGGTATATCCTCTTTTCTGATTCTCAACTGATGGTATCCTGTCCGTAGATCAATTTTTGAAAATATAGATGCTCCCTGCAGCTGATCGAACAAGTCGTCAATCCTTGGCAGTGGGTACTTATTCTTGATCGTCACTTGATTCAACTGCCTATAATCAATACATAATCTCAAAGACCCATCCTTTTTCTTGACGAACAAGACAAGCGCTCCCCATGGCGATGCACTAGGGCGAATGAACCCCTTGTCTAACAACTCCTGCATTTGAACCTTGAGTTCCTTCAATTCTGATAACGTCATTCTATATGGCGCCTTAGAAATCGGCTCTGTCCCAGGAGCTAATTCTATCACAAACTCAATTTCTCTTCCTGGTGATAAACCAGGTAATTCTTGGGGGAAAACATCTGGAAAATCACATACAATCGCAATATCCTCCAATTTCAGTTCTTTAGCAGATGTATCTACCACAGAAGCCAAATAACCTTGGCACCCATTTTCCAACAATCGAGTCGCCTCTAACGACGATATCATCACAGTCGAGGTTCCTCCTTGATTACCCAAAAATTCATAGCTACTACCATCCATCGGATTAAACCGTATTACCTTATTAAAGTAGTCCATTGTGGCTCTTTGCTTTACCAACCAATCCATTCCCACAATCAAGTCAAAATCGTACATTTCTAGCACAATCAAATCTATCTCACTCTCATGGCCATCCACCACAAGCCTGCAATCAGGACAACTCACTTTAGCCACTACTTTATCTTTCAATGGCGTAGATACATTAAGTACAATTTCTAAAGGTACCAAGTTCAATTCAGATAATTTAACGAACTGATCCGCAACAAACGAATGAGTGGCGCCCGGATCAAACAAGGCGTATGCTACTTGGTCATGCAAGAGGACCGTACCTGTAACAGTCGGCGAATCCTTCGCCGCTTCCCGAGTGACTGTAAAAACCCTTCCTTGTGCCGGCGGATGATTCTGGAAGTTTGACGGCACAGTTCCTCTAGGCTGCCCTCCCTGCTGGGGTTGTGCCTGTCCACCTTGCCTCTGTGGGCAGTCCCTCACTTGATGGCCCAGCTGGCCACAACCAAAACAGGCACCACCTCGATACGGGCACAAACCAGGCCCATACCTCTGTCGACACAAGCTGCACATGTCATTCTGACGAAATGTCGGCTTACTAATCGCCCCTCGGCGATTTGGTGGAATGTGACTCCGATTGTTAAACATGGGTTTCTTCCCTTGTCTCCTGTCGAATCTGTTTTGGGAAGTAAATCGTGATCCAAATGCAGTAGCCCTTTCAAACAAGTCCCGCTCCACTATCAGCGCCCTCGCGTAGATATCATCATAGTCTTGGAGGTCGAGCAGTGCCAGGGCACTCTTAATCTCGAGTTTCAATCCGTCCTTGAACCTTCTAGCTCTATCTTCTGGATCCTCAATCATTCTCGGAGCATACTTGGACAGTTCAGAAAACTTTGCCTCGTACTGGTCATTGTCATCTGATTCTGATGGAGGCGGAAAAACTCAGCCATCTTTTGCTCCCAAGCTGTCCTCGAAAAGTATTTATTATTGAAAATCTCCACAAAAGTATTCCATACTGGAATTGTATCTTCCGCAAAAGTTCTACCCTTGACAGCTCTCCACCACGTACTAGCATTCCCTTCGAGTTGATAAACTGCCAAAGTAACTTTATCCCTATCTGAGCATCTCAGCAAATCGAACGCTTTCTCCATCCCTTCGACCCATCGAGTAGCAGCTTCAGGGTCTCCACTTCTAGTGAATTGAGGTGGCTTCAATTTGAGAAACTGTTCTACCAGCTTTTGAGCCCTACGCTCCTCACTGTCATGTATAGGTGGGGGACTCGCCGACGGAACTGCAAACGGAATCGCAGATGAAGTCCCAGCAGCAGCGACAGTAGATGCGGCTTGATTCCTTACTTGCTGCCCCATCAAATCTCCAATAGCACCTAAGGCTTGCATGACTTTAGCCATGGTCGGTTCCCTTCTAGTAGGTCCTATAGGTTCTGCATCAGAGGCTGCAGTAGGGGGTGCAATAGGGGACACCGCAGGCGGTACTCTTTCAACATCAGCCAATTCTTCAACTGGCCTTAAAGGCCTCCATCGAGATGCTCGGGGTGCTCTTCTACCACATCCACTCATTTTGCAATAAAAGGTGAAGTCTTGCTTACCCCATAGCAAAACGCGGTCAGAAAGAAACACTTAAATTCTACCACAAAATTAACAATCACAGGCATAGCAATCAAAAATCTTACTAACTATCCCATTTCTCAACGCTCCTTATCACTCCATGCCAATGACCAGACGGATCAGGCTGACCTTGCTCTGATACCACCTTGGGCGGGGATGTCACGTCCCGACTCTCGAACCCGCGACATCCCTTGCCAAATCGTCACCAGGTCAAAGTAGATAGCGTCCCAGGCAACTGCTATCGACCTAAGATTATACTGCGCAAACAGAACGTACAATCTTCCATCCAATAAAACCATATGGGATAGATAGGAAGTAAAGCCAGATATCGCAACACTGAAAGCTGAAGAGAATAAATGATTTGTAACCTTACAGAGCCATCAACTAATAATTACAACCCCAAGCTTCGGGGCGGCCCTCTAGGACTCACAAAAAGATACAGGAGTCAGGTAAGGTTAACTCTCATCTATCCCAAAACAGTATCCCCCACAAAAACATCATCAGTACCCTGACCACAAAAGGAACCTAGCCCTCTACTGGGAAAACTCGACATCCGGGTCGTCATAACCAACCGGGGGAGCCGAGTCATTCGGGTCATCACAAAAACTCTGGCTAGAATGCACAGAGAGGGCTACTGATTGCTCAGGCTCGAGCTCGGGCTGCATACCAGGCGCGGGGTCCACCACTTTCCCATCGGGCGTATCAATATTCATCGGGTCCCAAGCGGGGATATTAGGAACCCCCTGAAGAGGTGGCCCCTCAAATCCTCTAAGCGGACCAAAGAGATCCATCCCATCACGAAGATACCAGGCCTTAAAGAGGTGTGCCACCAGATGTGGCATCCCTTCATCGACCCATATCGTCGTGATGTGACGTTCCCACATCTGGTCCGTACCTGGTACCGGATGGAGACTAATATCAAGTGATGAGTGGGTAGGGGTGCCGAACCGCACCGATCTCTCCATTACTTCGGACCTGAAAAATTTATCCCACGACGGGGTGAGAAATGAATCTTAGTGAATCAAGCCTAATCTTGGTTAGGACATTGATTCGCCCAGAACATCCTAAGCACCACAAAAAGATCACAAGATTTCAAGAGAGATATATATATAAATATCAATCAAAATAAATCTGTCAAATCTACAACCAACAGAAGCACAACCACTCAGGCATACACAAGTCCATTATTAATCAATGACCCACGCGACTAGCGTGATAGATACATCAATAGTGCGATCCCGCACTCTTCTGGCAAAATCAGGCTACGTCCACTTTACCCTCTCAGTGACGGCTACTACAAGCGGTATATCCAGTGCACCCGGCACGGCACTGCAAGTAGCCATTCCTTAAAAAGGAGCTTCGGTCCATCACAAGCTGCGACCGGCATCCGATAATCCCTTAAAACCATACGACTGACACGGGGTATGGATTATCGTGCTTCTGACAAGTCGCGAATTTTCATACAATCTGTACGGCACAAGTACCCACGGTACAATACGAACTTGTCAGGTAGCGTCATTGATCCTTTAAATGACCACACAAATTGTATTCGTCAATCAACTCATTGATTATCTTGGATTAACGCCAAAATTTACAAGAAATACAATCAACTCGGCCCCGAGGCCCACAAAACTCCCAATTGGGCATTTCAGCCAGGCAAACGAACCGATCAAGCAATTCACGCACTCTCGAGTAATCAACTTAACCCGGCAATTTCAAGCTCAATTCAAATTAAAAATCTTAATTCTCAGTCAAATTATAGCAATCAATCGTTCGCTCGTCTCTAACCTGTCACTCACTCGCGAACAACTCAATCAATCAATTAATTGATAAATTACCACAAATAGCCACAGATAAATAATCGATCGACCATATATCCTAACCATGGTTTCTATCTATACCGGTCCCGATCGAATATTATTTATTTTTATTTTTTTATTTTTTTATTTTTTTTCAAGAAATAAATAAATACATACATAAATAAATAAATAAATAAATAAGACTAATTCTAAGCGCAATTAGCGCCCTAACCAAGGTTTAGAGTCAACTCACTAAGTGAGTTAGCCCGAGCGGCGGCTGCGGCCGCGACGACGGCGGCGACGACGGCGACGACGACGGCGGCCACTGCGGCGGCGGCGGCGACGACGGCGGCGGTGGCGATAAAATTAGAGTTTATCACGCGGCGACCCAAGCTCAAACTTCGGCGACACCCCGTGGAAGTCCGGCGAGGTCGCCGGAACAGGTGGCCGGCGGCGGAGCTCCGGCGAGCGACGGCCGGCGGCCTGAAACAGTATAAAATCAGTATATTCAATTGGCGACTTTACTGTTTTGGCCGTTTTCCGGCGACACGGGCCGGGACAAGGTCGGCCAAGGGTCGGGGGCTCACCCAGGGATCGGTGGGGGTCGGCCGGGACAGGTGGCCGACGGCGGGAGGCGGCCGGCGACGGCGGACAGCCACGATCAGTGGCTGCCCTTTTCTGCGCCGAAACAGGGGTTTCGATCGGCGGCCGTTTCCGGCGGTCACGCGCGGCGACCGGCGGAGGTGAGCTGGGTGGCGGTAGAGGGGACTCAGGGGAGTCGTCTGGCGGTGGCGGTGTGGCACGGCGGCGACTGTGGCGGCCGGATCGAAGACAGGAATGAACCGGGTTCAAAACAGAGCACCGGAACTTCAAGGCCTGATTTCGGCGATTCCGGCGGCTGACGGTCGGCGACGAGGGGTCGGATCGGTCGAGGGGAAGTCGGGGGTTAGCTGGGTGGTGGTGGTCGGCGTCGGTGGCGGCCGTGGCTGCCGGAGGAGGCCGCGGAGTCCTCGGGTCTTTTGACCTGAAAACAAGGCAGGCCCGGCCGTGGCGTTTCCTCGCCAAAACGACGGCGACGGCGGCTCGGCCGGGGTCAAGGCGGCGACGGCGAGTAGCTGGGGACAGTGGCTGCCGGTGGTGGAGCGGTGGTCGCGAAAAATGGCGACGAACGGAGGAGGATTGATCGGTTCAAGGAAGAGCATTCGTCGGTCAAAGAAAAATGAAGAAAAGAAGAGCAGAGAAGAAGAAGAAGGCAGAAGGTGGTGACAGAGGAGGGGACGTGCGTGCATGGGGAAGGAGAATGGTGGGATCCGTGGCCAAGACTTTCAAGGTAAGCATTTAATTTTTTTGTCTTTGTGGTTAAATAATTGCAGGGGTAGAACGGTAATTTTGGCACGCCAGGACTGGAACGAAAATTTTGGTGTACTGAGCGAAGGGTAATTTCGGTAATTTCACTGGCCAAGCTCGGTCAGGGTTAAGCTCGTTTGCGAAAACGACAATTCAAAAATTGCCGCGGATTAATTTCGAAACTCAATTCGAAATAAACTAAAGTTCGGAATTCGTCCAAATTTTCGTCTTTTCAATCCTTATAGTCCAAAATAGACGTCGACTATGACTATACATTCATATCATTTAATCGACTTCCGGCGCTTACAAGGATTGAATTTTCAGGACGTCACAATCAGGATCTCCGTCGTGGTTGCAAGAACGCACCAAACACCCGTCTTGATCATAATCAATGGTGATGGACTCGATAACCGACTTAACAAGGGCACTAATTTGCCTTACACCAGTGTGCGTTCCATCGTCGTAAGCAACGCCACCTTGACCTCCATATGGCCCCACGGATTGCAATGGGAGAAAGAGCGAACTATAATCTCCATCAATGCAATCAAGGTAGGGGTTTCTCACCAACTTATTCAATATTTCATGCCAATGATCTTTTGACTTATCACTGAGATAGGAACCTAATCTTTTAAGGGCCAGTGGATGACCTCCTGCATAATGAGCTAGACTTTTACACAACTCCTGGTATCCTTGTTTATGTCCTTCTCTCCTGAAGGCATGGCGACTAAAGAGTTGAATTGCTTCGTCCGGACTCAATCCTCCGACAATGTACTCGTCATCTACCTCTAGAACTTTCAGCAAATTTCGATCTCTTGTTGTGATCATGATTCAACTCCCGGGGTGAAATAATTCTCGCTCTCCGGCTCCGAAATAGTCCATTTGTGCCTTCTTAGTAACATCATCAAGAACAAGAAGTATCTTTCTTCGACACATGCTGCTCTTTATCTCGTTGATGTTGGTGTGAATGTCGTCGAACATCTTCAGTCCTTTGACCTTGATGAGATTTTGGAGTAGCTTTTTCTGCAGGCCGAGAAGATCACTCCGGTTTGCTTCCCCAATTTTATCGAGAAAGACAAAACACTCGAATTCGCCAAGAATTTTATTACAAGCAACTCCGACCACCGTTGTCTTACCTATTCCTTCCTTACCCCATATGCCATCATGCGCACATCCTTCTCTTCGTCATCCAAAAATCTCTTTCCCGTCCTTCTACTTAAAGGGCAAATTCCCAGCAAGGAAATCAAATCGTCTGCTAAATGATCTACTCCAATTGCGTGTTTCACAAAGTAGAGAGACCGGATTGGTCGAATCTTCTCGGCAAGGTACTTGACTACTATTTCAGTGAGCTTCGATTCATTGCTGATGTTAACGTCAGGGCAAACATATATGAGCAATATTCATGAGATAATAAACATTCACATACACCACGAGAGACAACACACGACAAACATCGTACTCATATTTCGATAGTATATGAACAGAAGAAATCGAGCTTGACTAAATCACCACAGAAGTTGGCATGTGAAACAAAGAAATGGTAATGACTAAGCTCTACTTTCGAAATTTGGACCTATCCTAGAGTTTTTCAGATCGAAATTTAAACCTAGTATCTACCTTGTTCGAATTTTGTATCGTTTTCTAGTACGGCCTTTTGCTTTGGCGTTCCTAATAAAACTAAAAAGTACCCTCACATTTCAACCTCAACTAGCAATCCCGTTACATCGAACGTCTACTCCTATTGTGGAATTTGTCATTTTCGTTTCAATATTATCCGCTCATCATTCCAAATTGGCCAATAATGAAAACTCACTTACCCGAGACCCTAACCCATCCCCCCCACCCCCTGCTCCGCCCCTCCCCTCCCAGCGCAATCAATGCCCGCCACGAGGTCGCCACCAGCCCACAACCACCACCGTGGCTGAGCCACAACCGGTTGAGTTCGGCAGACATTGAGTTCAACTCAGATCCGTCTAGCTCTCTAGCGTCGAGCTGGACTTCCCAGTTTGACTGAACCGAAGTTTAGGAGATGTAAATCGTAGGTTGTCAAAATTCGGGATGCAAACTGATATTAAAATTAAAAGTGGAGGTGGTTTGAAATAAGACCATCTTTTACATTTGAGTTCGGCAGACATTGTTCCATTCTCTTAAGAAAACCAATGGTGTCGATTATAAGCCAATTGCATCTCCAAAGCAAACAAGAAAGAGAAATAACATAAAGAAGAAAAAGACAAATCACAGATCGAGATACTAAGCTTCGACATGAAGTAAGAATCACACATACTTCGCCTCTGCTAGGGCATCCCTCCATTTTTGTATCTGTATGTCGTCTTTAATTTTCCTGCACAACCTCTCGAAACCTCGCGCGAATTCGCTGCCGCTCGTCAAGTTCACGACGTCAGCAGTGCGCATGCTGTGAAAGATGGGAACAATCACGTGGCCGTGGTTCTTGAGCTGTGTCACGTCCCGACTCTCGAGCCCGCGACATCCCTTGCCAAATCGCCACCAAGGCATAATAAATAGCGTCCCAGGCAACTGCTATCGACCTAAGATTATATTGCGCAAGCGGAACGTACCATCTTCCATTCAATAAAACCATATGGGATAGATAAAAAGTAAGCCATATATCATAATACTAAAAGCTGATGAGAATAGATGATTTATAACCTTACAGAGCCATCAACTGATAATTACAACCCCATGCTTCGGGGCGGCCCTCTAGGACTCACAAAAAGATACAGGAGTCAGGTAAGGTTAAATCTCATCTATCCCAAAACAGTATCCCCCACAAAAACATCATCAGTTCCCTGACTACAAAAGGAACCTAACCCTCTACTGGAAAAACTCGACATCCGGGTCGTTATAACCAACCGGGGGAGCCGGGTCGTTCGGGTCATCACAAGAACTCTGGCTAGAATGCACAGAGGGGGCTACTGATTGCTCAGGCTCGAGCTCGAGTTCCATACCAGGCGCGGGGTTCACCACTTCCCCATCAGGTGTATCAATATCCATCGGGTCCCAAGCGGGGATATTAGGGACCCCCTGAAGAGGTGGCCCCTCAAATCCTCGAAGCGGACCGAAGAGATCCATCCCATCACGAAGATACCAGGCCTTAAAGAGGTGTGCCACCAGATGTGGCATCCCTTCATCGACCCATATCGTAGTGATGTGACGCTCCCACATCTGGTCCGTACTTGGTACCGGATGGAGACTGATATCAAGTGATGAGTCGGTGGGGGTTCCGAACCGCATCGGTCTCTCTATTACTTCGGACCTGAAAAATTTATCCCACGACGGGGTAAGAAATGAATCTCAATGCATCAAGCCTAATCTCGGTTAGGACAATGATTCGCCCAGAACATCCTAAGCGCCACAAAAAGATCACAAGATTTTAACAGAGATATATATATAGATATCAATCAAAATAAATCTGTCAAATCTACAATCAACAAAAGCACAACCATTCAGGCATATATAAGTCCATTTTTAATCAATGACCCACGCGACTGGCGTGATAGAAACATCAATAGTGCGATCCCGCACTCTTCTGGCAAAATCAGGCTACGTCCACTTTACCCTCTCAGCGACGGCTACTACAAGCGGTGTATCTAGTGCACCCGGCACGGCACTGCAAATAGGCATTCCTTAAAAAGAAGCTTCGGTCCATCACAAGCTGCGACCGGCATCCGATAATTCCTTAAAATCGTACGACTGGCACGGGGCATGGAATATCGTGCTTCTGACAAGTCGCGAATTTCCATACAATCAGTACGGTACAAGTACCCACGGTACAAAGCGAACTTGCCAGGTAGCGTCATTGACCCTTTAAATGACCACACAAATTGCATTCGGCAATCAACTTATTGATTATCTTGGATTAACGCCAAAATCCACAAGAAATACAATCAACTCGGCCCCAAGGCTCACAAGACTCCCAATTGAGCATATCAACCAGGCAACAAACCAATCAAGCAATTCACTCACTCTCGAGTAATCAACTTAACCCGGCAATTTCAAGCTCAATTCATATTAGAAATCTTAATTCTCAGTCAAATTATAGCAATCAACCGTTCGCTCGTCTCTAACCTGACACTCACTCGCGAGCAACTCAATCAATCAATTAACTGATAAACTACCACAAATAGCCACAGACAAATAATCGATCGACCATATATCCTAACCATGGTTTCTATCTATATCGGTCCCGATCGAAATAAAATTTTTTTTATAAATAAATAAATAAATCTAATCCTAAGCGCAATTAGCGCCCTAGCCAACGTTTAGAGTCAACTCACTATGTGAGTTAGCTCGACTGGCGGCGGCGGCGGCGGCGGCGGCGGCGACGGCGACGATAAAACTAAGGTTTATCGCGCGGCGGATCGAGCTCAAACTTCGGCGACACCCCTTGGGAGTCCGGCGAGGTCGCCGGAACAGGTGGCCAGCGGCGGAGCTTCTGCGAGCGGCGGCCGGCAGCCTGCAACAGTGAAAAATCATTATAATCAACCGGCGACTTCACTGTTTTGGCCGTTTTTCCGGCGACACGGGCCGGGACAAGGCTGGCCAGGGGTCGGGGGCTCACCCAGGGGTCGGTGGGGGTCGGCCGGGACAGGTGGACGGCGGCGGAAGGCGGCCGGCGACGGCGGACAGCCGCGATCAGTGGTTGTCCTGTTTTTGCACCGAAACAGGGGCTTTAGTTGGCGGCGGTTTCCGGCGGCCACGCACGGCGACCGGCGGAGCCGAGCTGGGTGGCGGTAGAGGAGACTCAGGGGAGTCGTCTGGCGGTGGCGGTGTGGCACGGCGGCGACGGTGGCGGCCGTGGCGGCCGGAGAAGGCCGCGGAGTCCTCGGGTCTCCTGACCCGAAAACAGGGGACGCTCGGCCTTGAATTTTCTTCGGCGAAACGACGGCGGCTGCGGCTCGGCCGGGGTCCAGGCGACGGCGGGGAGTAGCTGGAGACAGTGGCTGCCGGTGGTGGTGTGGTGGTCGCGAAAAATAACGACGGACGGGGATGAATCGATCGGCAAGAGGAGGAGGAGTTGGTCAAAAAAAAACGAAGAAGAGAAGAAGAACAAGAGAAGAAGAAACAGAAAAGAAGAAGAAGAAAGCGGCAGAGAGACGTGCGTTGGGCAGTGAAATGGAGGGCCACCACCAAGACTTCAAAGGCCAAAAATTAAATTTTTTTGTCTTTTATGAATGAATAATTGAGGGAGGGCAAAATGGTAATTTTGGCACGCCGGGACTGAAACGAAATTTTTGGTGTACTGATCGAAGGGTAATTTCGGCAATTTCACTGGTCAAGCTCGATCAGGGTTAAGCTCGTTTGCGAAAACGGCAATTCAAAAATCGCCGCGGATTAATTTCGAAACTCAATTCGAAATAATCTAAAGTTCGGAATTCGTCCAAATTTTCGTCTTTTCAGTCCTTATAGTCCAAAATGGACGTCGACTATGACTATACATTCATATCATTTAATCGACTTCCGGCGCTTACAAGGATTGAATTTCCAGGACGTCACAACTCTCCCCCACTTAGGAAATTTCGCCCTCGAAATTACAGCACAGTTCTAACTACTCAAAAAGAGAAGGATAACTAAGTTTCATAACTTCTTCGTTCTCCCATGTAGCTCCTTCAGTACCATGGTGTTGCCAAACCACCTTGACTAACGGAATTGTCTTGGATCGTAGTACCTGCTCTTTTCTGTCCACGATCCTCACTGGTCGCTCCAAATATGACGCCCATTCATCTAAATCAATTTCCTCGTAACTCAACACATGAGCAGGGTCTGGCTCATACTTCCTCAACATCGATACGTGGAAAACATTATGCAATTGAGCAAGTCTAGGCGGCAATGCGAGTCGATAAGCCAAAATTCCAATTCGTTCTAGGATTTCAAATGGTCCAACGTACCTCGGGCTCAGCTTTCCTTTCCTGCCAAAACGGGAGGTTCCTCTCATAGGTGACACTTTCAGAAAGACATGGTCGCCTACTTGAAATTCCAAAGGTCTGCGCCTTTTATCAGCATAACTTTTCTGGCGACTCTAAGCTGTCTTTAATCTATCTCTAATTACTTTAATTGCTTCCATGGACTGTTCTACTAACTCAGGGCCAGTTATCTTCCTTTCTCCAACCTCATCCCAACAAACTGGTGTCCTGCAAGCCCTACCATACAAGGCCTCAAAAGGTGCCATCTTAATACTCTGTTGGTAGCTGTTATTATAGGCAAATTCAACTAAATGCAAATGTTCCTCCCAATTACCTCTGAAATCCAAAACACATGCTCTCAACATGTCCTCCAAGGTCTGAATCGTTCTTTCAGACTGGCCATCTGTCTGTGGGTGATAAGCTGTACTAAATTGCAGCTTCGTTCCTAAAGCAGTTTGTAGACTCTTCCAAAATGTAGCGGTGAATTTAGGATCTCGATCAGAAGTGATCGTCACTGGCACACCATGCAACCTTACAATATGCCTCACATACAACTCTGCGTATCTGTCTAAGGCGAAGTCCTTTCTTACTGGAATAAAGTGCGCTGACTTCGTTAGTCTATCCACCACGACCCAAATTGAATCATGCCCTCGCTGACTCCTTGGTAAACCCATCACGAAATCCATCGTGATATGCTCCCATTTCCACTCTGGAATTTCCAAAGGCTGTAGTAGTCCTCCAGGTTTGCAATGCTGCGCCTTGACCTGCTGGCAGGTCAAACATTTAGCCACATGTTTGGCTATATCAGTTTTCATACCATTCCACCAGTAATGTTGTTTCAAATTCTGATACATCTTTGTACTCCCAGAATGAATACTATAATTACTACGATGTGCTTCTGATAAAATCTCCTCCTTTAAATTTTCATCATCCGGCACAACCAACCGTCCTCTAAACTTAAGTATCCCATCCTCCGATATTTGAAAATCGACCCTTCGTTTGGTCGGATCTCCTTGCAGGATCTTCCAGATAAAAGGGTCTGTGGACTGCAAGGCCTTAATTTTTACTTGCACTTCTGACTCGATTCTCAAGGTAGCCACGAGACTAGACAGCTGGCTTATCTCCAATTTAAAGTCTGAGTCTCTTAATTGCTCAAGTAAACGCCACTCTTGCACCTGCAATTGAGCAATCACTGATTTTCTACTCAGGGCATCAGCAACCTTATTCGCCTTGCCAGGATGATACAGGATCTCACAGTCATAGTCTTTCAATAACTCCATCCATCGGCGCTGTCTCATGTTCAGCTCCCTTTGAGAGAATAGGTATTTCAGACTCTGATGGTCGGTGTACACCTGAAAACTTTCCCCAATCAAATAGTGTCTCCAGATCTTCAAGGCAAACACGACCGCAGCTAACTCCATGTCTTGTGTGGGATAATTCAACTCGTGTGGTCTCAACTGACGGGACGCATACGCTACCACCCTGCCATGCTGCATCAAAACACAGCCCAGTCCCCTAAGTGAAGCGTCACTATAAATTTCATAACCACCAGGACCAGACGGAATTGTCAGAATAGGAGCCGTAGTTAGCCTATGCTTAAGCTCTTGGAAACTACGCTCGCACTTGTCCGTCCATTGAAACTTCATATCTTTCTTCAGCAATTTAGTCAAAGGCGAGGCTATAGTTGAGAATCCTTCCACAAATCGCCTGTAATAACCTGCCAAACCCAAGAAACTTCTAATTTCTATAGCGGTTGTCGGTCTCGACCAATTAATAACTGCCTCAATTTTAACCGGATCCACAGCAATACCTTCACCCGAAACTACGTGGCCTAAGAACGCCATGCTAGCTAACCAAAACTCACACTTACTGAATTTAGCATATAATTGATGCGTTCTCAGAGTTTCCAGAACTATTCTCAGGTGTTGCTCATGATCTTCAGAACTCTTCGAGTACACCAGGATATCATCTATAAAAACAATCACAAAGTGATCCAGAAACTCCTTGAACACTCTATTCATCCATAAAAGCAGCAGGAGCATTCGTCAAACCAAACGGCATCACTGTGAACTCGTAATGCCCATAACGTGTTCTAAATGTCGATTTCGGTATATCCTCTTTTCTGATTCTCAACTGATGGTATCCCGTCCGTAGATCAATTTTTGAAAATATAGATGCTCCCTGCAGCTGATCGAACAAGTCGTCAATCCTTGGCAATGGGTACTTATTCTTGATCGTCACTTGATTCAACTGCCTATAATCAATACATAATCTCAAAGACCCATCCTTTTTCTTGACGAACAAGTCAGGCGCTCCCCATGGCGAGGCACTAGGGCGAATGAATCCCTTGTCTAACAACTCCTGCATTTGAACCTTAAGTTCTTTCAATTCTGATAACGCCATTCTATATGGCGCCTTAGAAATCGGCTCTATCCCCGGAGCTAATTCTATCACAAACTCGATTTCTCTTTCTGGTGGTAAACCAGGTAATTCTTGGGGAAAAACAGCTGGAAACTCACATACAATCGCAATATCCTTCAATTTCAATTCTTTAGCAGATGTATCTACCACAGAAGCCAAATAACCTTGGCACCCATCTGCCAACAATCGAGTCGCCTCTAACGACGATATCATCACAGTCGAGGTTCCTCCTCGATTACCCAAAAATTCATAACTACTATCATCCATCGGATTAAACCGTATTACCTTATTAAAGCAGTCCATTGTGGCTCTTTGCTTTACCAACCAATCCATTCCCACAATCAAGTCAAAATCGTACATTTCTAGCACAATCAAATCTATCTTACTCTCATGGCCATCCACCACAAGTCTGCAATCAGGACAGCTCACTGTAGCGACTACTTTATCTTTCAATGGCGTAGATACATTAAGCACAATTTCTAAAGGTACCAAGTTCAATTCAGATAATTTAACGAACTGATCCGCAACAAAAGAATGGGTGGCGCCCGGATCAAATAAGGCATATGCTACTTGGTCATGCAAGAGGACCGTACCTGTAACAGTCGGTGAATCCTTCGCTGCTTCCCGAGTGACTGCAAATACCCTTCCTTGTGCCAGCGGACGATTCTGGAAGTTTGGCGGCCCAGTTCCTCTAGGCTGCCCTACTTGCTGTGGTTGTGCCTGTCCACCTTGCCTCAGCGAGCAGTCCCTCACCTGATGGCCCAGCTAGCCACAACCAAAACAGGCACCACCTCGACACGGGCACAAACCAGGCCCATGCCTCTGTCGACACAAGCTGCACACCTCATTCTGACGAAATGCCGGCTTACTAATCGCCCCTCGACGATTTGGTGGAATGTAACTCTGGTTGTTAAACATGGGTTTCTTCCCTTGTCTCCTATCGAATCTGTTTGAGGAAACAAATCGTGATCCAGATGCAGTAGCCCTTTTAGACAAGTCCCGCTCCACTATCAACGCCCTCGCGTAGATATCATCATAGTCTTGGAGGTCAAGCGGTGCCAGGGCACTCTTAATCTCGGGCTTCAATCCGTCCTTGAACCTTCTAGCTCTATCCTCTGGATCCTCAATCATTCTCGGAGCATACTTAGACAGTTCAAAAAACTTTGCCTCGTACTGGTCAATAGTCATCTGATTCTGACGGAGGCGGAAAAACTCAGCCATCTTTTGCTCCCTAGTTGTCCTCGAAAAGTATTTATTATTGAAAACTTCCACAAAAGTATTCCATACTGGAATTGTACCTTTCGGAAAAGTTCTACCATTGACAGCTCTCCACCACGTACTAGCATTCCCTTCAAGTTGATAAACTGCCAAAGTAACTTTATCCCTATCTGAGCATCTCAGCAAATCGAATGCTTTCTCCCTCCCTTCGACCCATCGAGTGGGAGCTTCAGGGTCTCCACTTCCAGTGAATTGAGGTGGCTTCAATTTGAGAAACTGTTCCACCAATTTTTGAGCCCTACGCTCCTCACTATCATGTATAGGTAGGGGACTTGCCGACGGAACTTCAAACGGAATAGCAGATGAAGTCCCAGCAGCAGCGACAGTAGCTGCGGCTTGATTCCTTACTTGCTGCCCCATCAAATCTCCAATAGTACCTAAAGCTTGCATGACTTCAGCCATAGTCGGTTCCCTTCCAGTAGGTCCTGTAGGTTCTGCAGCAGAGGCTGCAGTAGGGGGTGCAATAGGGGACACCGCAGGCGGTACTCTTTCAACATCCACCAATTCTTCCACTGGCCTTAGAGGCCTCCTTCGAGGTGCTCGGGGTGCTCTTCTACCACGTCCGCTCATTTTGCAGTAAAAGGTGAAGTCCTGCTTACCCCATAGCAAAACGTGGTCAGAAAGAAACCCTTAAATTCTATCACATAATTAGCAATCACAGGCAAAATAACCAAGAATCTTACTAACTATCCCATTTCTCATCACTCCTTATCACTCCATGCCAATGACCAAACGGATCAGGCTGACCTTGCTCTGATACCACCTTGGGAGGGGATGTCACGTCCCGACTCTCGAGCCCGCGACATCCCTTGCCAAATCTCCACCAGGTCATAATAGATAGCGTCCCAAGCAACTGCTATCGACCTAAGATTATATTGCGCAAGCGGAACGTACCATCTTCCATTCAATAAAACCATATGGGATAGACAGAAAGTAAGCCAGATATCTTAATACTAAAAGCTGATGAGAATAGATGATTTATAACCTTACAGAGCCATCAACTGATAATTACAACCCCATGCTTCGGGGCGGCCGTCTAGGACTCACAAAAAGATACAGGAGTCAGGTAAGATTAACTCTCATCTATCCCAAAACAGTATCCCCCACAAAAACATCATCAGTTCCCTGACTACAAAAGGAACCTAACCTTCTACTGGGAAAACTCGACATCCGGGTCGTTATAACCAACCGGGGGAGCCGGGTCGTTCGGGTCATCACAAGAACTCTGGCTAGAATGCACAGAGGGGGCTACTGATTGCTCAGGCTCGAGCTCGAGCTCCATACCAGGCGCAGGGTCCACCACTTCCCCATCAGGTGTATCAATATCCATCGGGTCCCAAGCGGGGATATTAGAGACCCCCTGAAGAGGTGGCCCCTCAAATCCTCGAAGCGGACCGAAGAGATCCATCCCATCATGAAGATACCAGGCCTTAAAGAGGTGTGCCACTAGATGTGGCATCCCTTCATCGACCCATATCGTCGTGATGTGACGCTCCCACATCTGGTCCATACCTGGTACCGGATGGAGACTGATATCAAGTGATGAGTCGGTGGGGGTTCCGAACCGCACCGATCTCTCCATTACTTCGGACCTGAAAAATTTATCCCACGACGGGGTAAGAAATGAATCTCAATGAATCAAGCCTAATCTCGATTTGGACAATGATTCACCCAAAACATCCTAAGCGCCACAAAAAGATCACAAGATTTTAACAGAGATATATATATAGATATCAATCAAAATAAATCTGTCAAATCTACAATCAACAAAAGCACAACCATTCAGGCATATATAAGTCCATTTTTAATCAATGACTCACGCGACTGGCGTGATAGAAACATCAATAGTGCGATCCCGCACTCTTCTGGCAAAATCAGGCTACGTCCACTTTACCCTCTCAGCGACGGCTACTACAAGCGGTGTATCCAGTGCACCCGGCACGGCACTGCAAGTAGCCATTCCTTAAAAAGGAGCTTCGGTCCATCACAAGCTGCGAACGGCATCCGATAATCCCTTAAAAGCGTACGACTGGCATAGGGCATGGATTATCATGCTTCTGACAAGTCGCGAATTTCCATACAATCAGTACGGTACAAGTACCCACGGTACAAAGCGAACTTGCCAGGTAGCGTCATTGACCCTTTAAATGACCACACAAATTGCATTCGGCAATCAACTCATTGATTATCTTGGATTAACGCCAAAATACACAAGAAATACAATCAACTCGGCCCCAAGGCCCACAAGAAACATATTTTATGTAAAGCCTCATCTAATTTGTGATGGCTAGATAGCGGTACAACATATTATATTGCATTTACCATATAGGAATTCATAAACTGAAAGATACCAAATTAGGTTGAATGGAGTTCGTTATGTAAACAACTATAAGCTGACGTTGAATTGAAGGAAATGTCATTCCGAATTCTGATTTTAATGTGACATTAAGAAACATATTTTATGTATTCTCCTTAAAGATGAAATTTATTTTCAGTATCAAGTTTGGACATGTATATTTACTCTTTTGAGATTTTAAATAAAATAATTACTATTTCTTTTAATTCAAATAAAGTTGGGTATTATACTATGTCCAATGGATTATACAGATTATGTTAGTCTCCCAATCAATTATAGTCACTTATACAGATGAAATATTTTTTCCAAAGTACCTCTACCTAAGGAATGGTCCTACTCATTTTGGTATAAATGTCTTAGTCATATATCTAAAAAAAGAGTGGAAAGACTGATAACGGAATATATTTTGCCCACTCTTAAAAGAGACATAGACATGTGAGGAGACCGCTGCAGAGGTAAGATAACCGAGATAAAGAATGAATCTGTAGTCGACAGTTGTGATCTATATGAGGCCATTAATACTGTAATAAGTGGATCCTATATGGCAACATTATGTAGAAATTTTTTATTTCATCACATTTATTGAAGATTATCCCTTATATGGTTATGTTCTTGATTAAGGAAAAGTTTGAATTTCTTGACTAAAGTCAAGAAACGATTGGAAAAATAATGAAGGTTGTCAGTTTTGGCCAAGGTGGTGAGTATTATGGTTGACATGGCAATGCTGGATAGCTTACCAAATACTTAAGAGAATTCTAGGATTGTGGTTTTGTGCCCAGTAGTCCTGAACAGAAAGATGTGGCCGAAAGGCAAAATCACACTTTATAGATATGATGAAGGATATGATTTGTAAAACCAACTTATATAATTTTCTGTGGGGTGAAACTTTGAAAATAACCCATTATATTTCTACTAAAAATATTTCATTTGACTTCTTTTAAGTCGTGGACTGGACATTAATATAGTTAGAACGTATTAAAGTTTGAGGTGTTCATGTAGAAATAAAGTTATATCATCCAACATTAGATAAGTTTCACTCTAGAACCACTCAGTTTTACTTCGTACCTTACACAGATCATTCAAGGGGTATTGATTTATCATCCCAAAAGAGGAACAAGAATTGTGAAATTACATATAACTAAATTGATGAAGCTTGATATAACCGAATAAGGGTAGTTCCTCACAGATTATTAAAGATAATGGTGTGTTAGGGATAACTATCATGTTTTTCCTGCCTATACAAATGATCATGAAACATTCTAAAATACGGTTTGATTCTATTGAGGTTCGGGTTCTTGTTAATAAGACAATTCCTGATGAAATTTATCAGGCCCCATAAGTACAGAATAAAGGTTAAAGTAGCTCTACTTAAAAGGTCTATCAGGCAGAGACGATCGGTTATATCAAGTCACACTGTATAGTCTATCCATAAGAGCATGACTAAAAAATCGACTATATGATTAATATAGTAATTTATACAATTGTTATTTCATGTCCATAATTAGAACTGTGATTGGATGCATGGTAGATGAGATATAAACTATGAAACATACGATGTTTGAAAGCTTATTAGCATGCCTCAAGGTCACAAGTCCATCTACTGCAATTGAGTGTGTATAACTTAAAGGGATTCTAGATGAAAGTTTTTATGTACTTTATTATATCTAATTATACTTTGATCGGTGATTTTATTGAAGAAGTTTAAATACAAACTGATAGCAAAATTTTTCACTCATAAAGAATGAGCAGACTTAAAATAAGTTCTCTTTTTAGTCTCTCATAAAGTATTTTAGAGTGATTAAGGTATTAATAATAATAATGAGCTTTATCAACTTCTTTTTAATTGGAGACTTCGAGGAAGTCTATATTATGTAACCCGAAGGTTTTTCAGCAGATGATTTAGATAAACTTGTATGTAAAGAAAAAGGAATCCCATATAATACCATGGAGAAAAGTTTGAACATATTCATAGATATTCTAAATCAAAAAGTCTGTTTATGGGTTTAAGTAGACTTTTAGACGATTGTCACTTGAAGTTTCATGGTATTGTTGTCATATTTTGTTTTGTCGAGAACGAAGTAAATTAGTATATATAATACAAGATCAGTGGGAGGCAAGCGTGATCGGTTCACAAGATAGGTGGTTTTACCCTAGAACCAAGAACCATCCGCTAGGTCGCTTCTTCTATGAATCGTGAACCAATCGAACCATCGGTCTGGTCCGATTTTCGATTGGATTCAGGTTACGTTTCATTGGTTGCATGCTGAATTGTCTTTTATCCTTTCTGAGAGATAAATGTAGAGATAAAACTTAGATATAGGCTTGTCTATTTAACTTTTTTAAGGGTGGGATCTAGAAAATGGTGGAATGAAACTGTCAGGGCTAGTGCTTTGCTTTTGACTTGTTAATAATCCATATATTGTACCAAATGTCTAATTTTCTTGTGAAATTCCAAAGGCACGAAATGCCAATTCATCATCTATAATTTAATGAAGATGATTCGGTCAAGCACGGTGTAGTTGCTACGGAGCAGTCATATACTAATACGCATCTTGATGACTATATCTACTATGGTCCTACTGAGCATTCATACCACATTTCATTCTCAATCTTGATGAACGGCCAACTTAGTTTTTACTGTATGATCAATAATCATACTTCTTTCAAAATCTGTCACTCCAAGTGAAGCAGAACTGCAGAAATAGGCCTTTTTATTACTCAAATAATACGTTCATATATCTCTAGACATGTCTCTATACATTGACGGCATAAAAAAAAAATAGACCCAAAAGTAGCGTAGCCTGGAGTCTGAGATTACATCTGAAGCGATACATGAGCAAGGAGAAAGCAAATAAGAGCAACCGCCACTGTGACTGCTTAATAGATTCGACCGTAATATATCAAAGCTTATAAGGGCTGGTTTATGGGCCAGTTAGATGGTTCACATTCAAATCCGCAGACCTAATCAATAAAATCAGTTCTGAAAAATTGAAACCGAGAACCGAACCGTACCCGCCAAAAATCATCCAAAATCAACCTGTTGGGTACGGTCCGGTCCGGTTTGGTTAGATCGTGGTTTTTCTGTTCACCCTTAATGGGAGAAATTTATTTTCTTTGTGTTTTATGCAGGCGATGTCTTGCTTGAATTTTTTTTTTTGAATTATTTTATAAGGTGAAGTAGATATTGTCAAAGCATTTTGATGTGATTGATCTTAATAAGTAGTATTTTATTATAGGCATTGAGATCCGTATGGATCATTTTTGCCATGTATTGGGTTAATTCCAGAGTACGCATATTGATCATGTTCAGTATAAAGTATTGTAATTCAGGAATTGCAGTTAGTAAGTCATTCAGGTTCAGACTTTGCAAGCTGTCAGGATGATATGAAGTTTACAACTACATATTTTTTTTAAAGAGAAGTACAGTATTATAGAAAAGGATAAACAGAAATCTATGTCATCCTCTATCAAGAAAACAGAGTTTATAGTATGCTTTTTGGTAGCTATTCAAATTATTAGGCTCCGAAATTTCATTAAATAGTTGGTCGTACCTAATTTTATGAATAGACCCATACAATTGTATTGTAACTATAACTTTGCATCATTGTTCATTAATAACGGCAAAGGTCTCAAGAGGTCTAAACATCTGACGATTAAGTTTTTAACCATAAAGGTAATAGATGATAGGGTAACACTCTAGTAGAGCTTATCACACAGATGATAAGACTGTAGACTCACTAACTTAAGGTCTTTGTTCATACACATTTGGATGACATGTCATAGGCTTAACACCATCTTGGGATGCTGATATAACATGTTAATTGATGGACTGAATAAGCATCATGAGATATTGTTCAGTAGAAGTTGTTTTCAATTTGTGCTCTAATAAAGTTTACATCTGTATTTGTTACATTTTGTAACATCTAGATATGTATCAACTCTATTACATGCAAGAGTTGAATACATATATTAGGTGAAAATATCAAGGCATCATGTAAACCTTGAATGATGGCTGGGGCATTTATTTTTAGCCAAAGCATATGTCTAATTACACGTAAAGTATAATTAATTATAAAGGTAAGACATATGTTGGTTCATTGAAACTGTAAAGTTGTTCTCTTGTGACACATTCGGTTTCGTGACACATAAAGTAAGAAAATAGTGACTGACAAGAATGATAATATATAAGATGTCTCTGTTATTTGAGATGTTATCGATTTGTCATACTACTATATCAAATCCATATCAGTAAAGTTAAGAGCATTTGTGATCATGGATGGCTATGTATCTTCTGATACAGTTCCTGGCATGGTTCGGTGCTTAAAACTTTATGGGATCGGATTGACTGTTTGGAATTATCTCTAGACCAACATAAAGATTGGCATATGCAATACAATTTCAATTAATACAGCCCAAGTGGGAGAATGTTATAATATATTATAAAATATATTCGTTGTGGGCTTTATTAATTGTTTTTGTAAATTAATTAGTCTAATAAAGAAAGATATATACAGTTTACTATTTCTAGTCGGATATGGGGCTGGATAGTATGTGTTGAGATAAACCTAATATTTAAGGGGGGAATAGATTTCATTCTCTATAAATAAAGCTCAAGTCTATCATCTAAACCCCTAATGTTCACATAAGCTCACATCTAGAGTCGTCTAAAGCGATACGTGAGGTACGTCTTATTGAAACCAATGATAAAGGAGATTCATAGAGTAGAAACTCTTGAGTATCGGATTATCGCAATTCCGCATCAAGAACGATGGATCCGAAACAAGATGCATTAATTTTTTAACTCTATGAATTAGTGATTCGTGTATCTATACGTGTGAATCTTGGATCGCCGCATACGGATTATAATCGCAGCTTACAGGTTAACCTCGATTGCCTCAACGTGCTCGCCTGATCTAAATCAAATCAGGTGTATCGAGCAAATGAATCGAGGGCAGTGCTGGTGCAGAAATTCCTTCGGATTAAGAAGTTGCTCATTGCTGATCGAAGTCAACCTCGGCCTTGCACGCCAAGTCGAGCTACACTTTAATCTCACAGATTGTGTCGCACAAGGCACGACACTGTCACTTAATCATGCACATAACCAACATCCTCAAGGTAAAGCAGCCTCAATATATAAAATGTCTTTGATTCCATACAAGACCTACTAAAGCACGTTTGAACCACGAAGCTAAATACATACAAAGCAAACACGGAGGGGGGGGGGGAGGGGGACAAAATATCATTTCCAGAATCGTTAGAAAAAATAGACATTTTCCTCACGTGGATCTCCTTGCGCAGTTATCAGAGGATCTATAATGCTTCTCCATCCACCGTAACTTGTGGTGGAGTCGCTATCAGGCAAAGAGAATCCATTGACAAAGAAAGTAGGCGTGCCGAATACTCCTCTTGATGCACTATACTGCAACAGCAGAAGCAACATTCCAAATGAGTTAGTTGTACTGAGTTATGCTTGAAGCAAGTACTACCGCATCTTGAATTCCAGCAAGGCTCTCTTGTTGAATATACAGGTTTAAACCGAATTGACCCTTGAATCAATATCCAGAACCGAGCTTACCTTGAACGAAACCCTTGTTTTAAGATCAGTTCGCGTATTCTCGAACCCTGACACAACTGCAGATTTCAAGGAGTCCGCAACAACTTGTGTGGCAAAGTTTGCAATGTAACTCACCACAGATGCCTTTGACATGTTTAAAGTCTGGGCATTATAAAACTTCACCTGTACTAAACATATTGAGAACACTTAATCCCCTCAACGAATTCAAGTATTTTAAAACCAAAGAGACTAAGAACAAAAAACATACAGAAAATGTTTCTTTTTTGCATGCAACAAACATTTTGTGCTAGTATGGCTATAATTTTTAGGGAGGGAAGTTTGGAAGGGAAAGAAAAGAAATTTGTCTAATTTTTTTCTCACAAAAAATTCTAAAATTCTCTCCATTTTTTCCAAAACACCTTCCATTTTCCTCACCTCCCCCACTTCCACAAACAAAGCCTAGGAGCAAACAATTGGCCAAGCACCAACGAAATTCATAGGTGAAAAGCAACCAAGAAGAGCTACCTATGCAGTGAAAGCAAACAACTAAGAGAGACACAAATGTCAGAATGTGCACAAACTGGGTTGTGGATATATTTGCAGAGTTTTCTAAGTTAGATATTTGAGTTAAATATGCTATAACAGTGGATGTTACACTGTACCAAAAGCATTGCAGGTTAGCTAGTCACTGTGGTTAAACAGAAAGTAGAATATTAACCCATATCTTGCCTCAAACAAACATATCTCAAAATCACAACACTATCACTCATCAGATATATGGGAACCTTTTATCAACCAAATGAACAAACGACTCCAAAACTACTGTCCTACATAGAAATGCATGTCAAATTTAAAGTCGTCGGAGTCGTTAAAATGAATAGTTTTGGGGCCATCCATGTTTTATCACAACAAAACTAATACGATAATTATTTAAATAAGTTCATATGTTCGCTCCATGCATTTCGAGGACCCCAGTAGCACAAAAATGGGTAGTGAATAATCGATTGTCTCCTTCGCAAATAGTGAATTCACAACCATGTATGAGATTTTCTTGATGCACTCATTGTTATAAAAATGAAGTTGTGTATAAATAATGTGAACTTATTTCATTGAGGAGCTTAAACAGAAATTTTGATATAAATTACGAGCATTGGAATTCCTGACTGTGCTGCAAATTATGTGAACTTATGATTATGAAAAACTTAATTTAATTAAAAAGAAAAATATAATATAGTTCCAGAAATAATGGATGGGAAATTTGATTTAAAAACAAAAGTGAAAGAAAGGAGGAGAAGAAACAATGGGCAAAGGTGATTGGCAATTGTGAAAATAAAAGTTAATACGATAAAAGGAATAGGGGAGCGACAAAGAGAGATGTGTCCTTCCAAAACTCTCCTTTAGCATCATAGTAATAGTACAGAACAGAATAAAATAGAGGGTTTTCCGTACCATCCTTTAGTATCTTTAAACAATAATACACTTGCAAATAAAAGGCGAAAGCCAAACCAAACATGTCATAGTCCGTGATTAACGCACCCGATGCAAACTGACAGTTTTTTTAATAAGGTGTGTATTATCAGTTGAATAAAACAACATACTTAAACAAAGAAAGTAAAGAAGGGCGCGTGAGACAAGAGAGTATCATAAAAGGACCGAAAAATGAGAGTTGAGTATGTACCATACTCTCCTTAAGGAGGGCTAAAAACCCTCCTTTCATCCTTTGAGAAACAAAAGGCAATGTAGAGTTTATACGGTTTTTCAGAAAGTTCATCAAACTCTGGATATCCCTCAAGGACATTAATGTCAGAGAAACCTCATGAATTATTTTCGACTGCATCACAAAAGCATCACCATGTATTACTAACCAAAAAAAAAAGACGGCACAATTGGTCAAATATCAGTAACAGCAATCCCCTGTACGATATCAATTCAGGCAAAAATCACCTACAAGTCATCCATCAAGCATTTTTTTCATTGTAAGAAGAAACGCCAATGACACAGAACAGGAGGTACCAACCTGCTCCTTGAAGAACAATTCCAGCAAAGGGAACGTTGCTGATGTATTTAGCATATTCACAATGTTCAGCGCACGAGATGCAACATAAGCATTATCATGATAACTGCAAGTTAGAAGGGTTAGAAAGCAAAGTTGATAGATAGTGATACTATATTGTGATCTATACTCCCAAGAACAACTATTCATAGCAATCAGACATGTTGTTTTGATCCACATGATCCATCAAGATGAATTTGAAGATAAAAGCTAGTGTAGAGAATACCGGACCTGAAGAGCAGATCCATGCATGTAGCAATTCAACCAAGCTATTGAAATAACTACATACATTGCCATCATAATGCAGATTCGATGTCAATGGACGCGTGAAATATCAACTAGAGATCATTTTATCTGGCATTGGGCAAATGTTTCCGATGATATATGGTAGCACAGACACATATAAAACACCAGATGAGAAATTCAACATCAAGGACCAGATAAGCTTTGCTAGTATAAAACCTACGCATCCATTGGATAGTTCGAGTAAAAAGAAGCGATAAATGATGCATAGTTGGTCCATAACTCACTGGCCCAAGCTTTTGAATAAAGATAGGTCTGACTAGTGTGATGTAAGTAAATGGCAATTTGGTTCAACAAACCAAAAACATAACCACGATTCAGCCTAACCCAAGTTGCGACCGCATTTTGACTAAGCAAAACAAGTCCCAACTGCAAAATAGCTGCAATATCAGATTTGTGGATGGAAATTGCAGCATTTATTAAATACTTCCTCGCTGAATCACTGCTCTGATCAGGCGGAAACCAAATTATGGAGGCATTTGGCCTACATTTCGTCAGCCCTTCTGAGTGCTTAAGCTCCCAGATGGAAAAGATTCACCAACACTTCGAACAATTCATTCGATTCAGACATCAATGTCTCCCCAAAGCTAACGAAAACAATACCCTCCACTATCTAGCTAGTTATCCATCATCCAAATTTTTCCAAACCAGACACGATATAACAATAGCCTGTCGAGTTTCTTATCCAATCACATCCTATTTTATCCAATTCCATATCCAGGTGACGAAAATCCAATTGAGTTTGACCTCAGCAAAACATACGTATCAGCGAACTTATCCTTTCCCGCGCCATCTGCTTCGCGGATAGAATAAACAAGATTCCACCAAATGACTCGGCCAAACATTGCCCGACAAAAACCTTATCCTACGCCCTCCTCTTATTGGCAATGAAAACGCAAAATCAACTAGAGCGACAGAGAACTGAGCCACTCACGGCAGAGGGAGGAGGTGGACGACGAGCCAAACGCGGGGTCCGTAGTAATCGACGGCTTCCTTCAGGGGCGGCCACGAGTCCCGGCTGTCCGGGCAAACCGGATCCAGGAAGGCTTCGATCACGATGGTGCCCGAGTCGACCCGGTGCTCCGCGTACACGAACCCGTCGTACTTCGACGGCGGCAAGGACTGGGCGCTTGCGATGAGGGCGCGGTGGACGGCGATGAAGGAGAGAGCCCAGAGCAGCAGCGCCGGAGCTAGAGAGCTCGACGCCCACGTCGCCATCGTTCGACCGAACTGAATCTGATGGGTCAAACCAAACGGGATGGCGAGGAAAGACAGTCAGTGCTCCGACGGTCCGACGGAGGTAACAAGAAGGGAGCATTTTAGTTTGGAAGATTCAAAGAAACGACATGCGTTTTCATAAAGTGTTCTACACGTGTTTTAAAAGGAATTATTGACTTATATTTCCTTCGAAAACATTGCTTAGAACATTGCTTACCGTACAAATTGATATTTGTTTAGTACTTGATTGTACTTTCGTGACTAATTTTAAGACATCATTGCACTTTTTGAAATTCTTGAGATTCGAATGATATTTCATGATAAATTTTAGGACTTAATTGAACCTTATGAAGGTACTCATGGCCGCTCTGGAACAAAACGGCATGTGTTTACATAAAAATTTATATTTCCTTCAAAAACACAAAAAAGAAAAGGCTATTATAACATTGCTTACAGTACAACACGGCATTTGTTGTTAATATAAATAATTATCATCTTAGAAAAATCGAGTAAATAATTTAAATTGCGTTTTCCAAAAAATGTTCATTCATCTGGCTAATAGAAAAAGCTTGAATGAAAAATATTTTCGTCGTGCACGAAAATAATTTCGGTTGATTATTTCAAGCGATCAATTTCAAGAAAATATTTTTTTTAAAAGCTATTCATTTTTCAAATAAACATTCGGAACCATGTGAAACGGTCGCTGCTATCTCTTGCAATCTCTCGCACGCGTAAGACGCTTTGACACGCTTCTCCGTGCCAAGTTTTCGCGGTAAATTAGACATATTTTTACCGTAATTCCAGGGAGTAACTGATAAATTTACGAGAGATAATACTGTCATTTTTCTCATTACAACAAGCAGCATATGCGGGGACCAGATCCTGGCGGATCCATAGAAACACTCACCGATTTCGCAAAAGCTTCTCCGTGAAAACAGAATACGAAAGAAGCCAATCGACCATGGTCCGCCCCCCTTCACGCCCCTCTCCACCCACCTTGAACAGTTTCTCAAGCTTCACAGAGAGAAAATAGCCAAAAACCCAAAGGGGAGAGCTAGAAGGAACATGCTTCAGACGGTGTTCTTGGCTCTCTCTCTCCCGCTCGCCGGCATGAGCGCGGTGCTCGTGGTCTACGTCTGCCTCCTCTGGTACGTCTCCGGCGACGGTCGCCGGGACGGAACGGACAAGCCGACCCGAGACGGAGGCCTGTCGGCTCAGGAGCTCGCGAAGCTGCCGCGGGTCACCGGGAAGGAGCTGGCGGCGGGGACGGAGTGCGCCGTCTGCCTCAAGGAAGTCGACGGGGAGGAGCCGGCTCGGCTGGTCCCGGGTTGCCGCCACGGGTTCCACCAGGAGTGTGCCGACGCGTGGCTCGCTCGGCACTCTGTGTGCCCCGTTTGCAGGGCCAAGCTCGAGCCCCGGTCGTGGATCAAAGAAGCCGAAGATCGCCAAAGCCCGTGCTAGAATTCCGATTCCTCCTCGACTTTTTTTATTTTCGATTTTCCTAAAGAGACGGAGTTTCCTTTTTTTTCTTTTTTCTTTTTTGTGAAAAAGAGACGGTGATTTCAGTTCTTGTGAAACCTTTTGTGAAACGGTCGAACACTGAAGTCTTTCACTTGCATCTCGACTCGACCGTTGAATTATGGGTTTGAGATTGATTGGCTCACATGCATCCGATTATAAGTTTATATTTTTGTCAGAAAGACAGGTGATGAGTTAGGCTAATCAGTAATCAGAAACATATAGGAGCATGATAGCCCAGGTAAAGGAGATCGAGCTTTCGTAATGAGATCATAAACTGAGGTAATGTATTAAACGACTTCTGTGGGCTTGTTCTCATCTCGATCCTGGCCCGTTCATAGACCGGAACCTGCCTGACCGTTTTCGGCCGGTTCGAATTCAGATTTTGAAAGCTCGTGGGCTGGCTCGAACATCGCACCGGTTGCCCTGCTCCTGGGACGCGAACGAAATGACCTTCTCACCTCCGAAGACCAACGTACCTTGCACCATATTGTCGGGCCAGCCCGGCCTGGCCCTTTTGATCATTCTTTTGGGGTGGGTTACAACCCTTAGCCCAAGAAACATTTAAAAGGGCCTTACACAAACCTGGCCACGACCTTGGGCTGGCCCCACCCAGCACAAAGCCTGTGCCGTGATGGGTCCACGTGACTTGACTGGCTTGGGCCGTCATGTAGAACGGCCAGACCGTTCCTGGGCTTTTGCATTTGCCACCCTTCGCCTACTTAAGTCACTCGCGCCCACCGAAAGAAGCAAAAATTAGGGATAAATGCACCAAAAATCCTACAATTAAGTCCTAAAACTTTCAAAAACTGTAATCAAATCTTGAAATTTGCCACGATGTACAATCGAGTTCTTTCTAAAACATTCAAAAGGTACAAATAAGTCCTAAAAAGTCTCGCGACAGTGCAATCGAGTCTCTTGATTGTACCAAATTTGACAAATTTTAGGACTTGGTTACATTTTTTCGAAATTTTTATGACGTAATTGCAATTTCAGAACTCAATCAATTTTTAGGACTTATGACACTTCGCTTGGATATACAAGAGAGAATGGAAAAGGAGAAGAAATACGTGAGATTTGCAATGTTAAAACATAAAGTTAAAGAATTTCAATAGATTTTACGACGACAAATCTTCATATTTACTCAGGTGCGTTTGTTTAATTGAAAACATGATATTTGAAAATTATTTTTCAAAAAACGATTGATTATAACGCTCACAAAAATGAACGAATATATTTTTTTTATCATGAACGAAAATAGTTAGCCATGTATCGTTGTTAATGAAAATATTGTTTGCTGACTATTTTAAGTAATATAACTAATCATTTAAAAAAAAAAAAAAGCTTTGCAAATCGTAAATTTCCATTAAACAAGCGCACCTTTGATTTTATTTCTCGATCATTGATTTGAAAGTATAACATGGTTCTTACTGTGGGAGTTTCCAAGTAGAACCTAGAATCTATCCGTCGAAGTCAGCTTTTTCATTTTTTGGGATTTGGCACCTACATGAACATCATGAAACTTATCCTACCACCAATTTTAGGATCTATCCAGATTCCACCTACATTAAATAATCACCTCTAATGACGATTATTTGATGTTAAAATCCTTTTACAATAAATTATAGTTTGACACATGAAAAATATGAAACATTAACAAAGCAAAAATCTTGGTCATTAATATTGCCGAAAAAGGAAGCTCGGGCTAGCGATTTCAGGTGACATACTTATCATCTAATGTCATGGAATATCACATGATCGCGCTAATTTATAAAACAAGAAAAACACATAAACATGTTTCAAGTTTCACCTCCAAGAACCTAGAATGTATCCATAGAAACCAATTCTCTGATTTTTAAATCAGAAACCTATAATGCATGCCATGGAACTTAAAACTCAGAACCTGTCCTATTTTCACCAATTTGATTTTCCAATTTTCATGTTTGCCCCCTATTCTTACAAATTCCTAAGGATGAACATGGCTTTAGATTAAGTCACCCATGGGTAGCTCAGTTGATTATGGCGTAGATTGAAATGTGTGGTTAGACGCATTATTCTCAGGTTCAATTCCTTAGCTAAGCACGTGTGATTTAAGTGAGGAGCCACGGCAGTGAGTTGTTGTGCTAGTATATCCCGAAAAATAATCGAGGTGCGCGCAAGCTGACCCGGACACCTCGATTACAAAAAAAAAAAAAAACATGACTTTAAATTATAACCTGGAACCAGATTGGTGGGGAACCTATTCTGTTTCAGGTTCCAAGATAATCTTAGGTTTAAAAACTAGGGAATCTGTTTTGATTAGTAGGTTACAGGCACATGGAACTTGAAAACTGTAACAAGTTTTTTTGTATTTTTCTCGATATATGTCTTGCACCATCATGCTATATTCCATTGTGTCCGATGACGAGCATGTAATCTGAAACGATAAATCTGAGCGTACATTTCCGATAATATTTATGATTATGATTTTTACTTTATTAACATTTCATATTTAATCACGTGTCTAAATATGAACTGTAGCTAGTGTATTGTAGTAGCAAATGGTGGCCATTAAAGACGATAACTCTATGTAATGGTCCAATTAAGAATATAGGTGAAACTCAAGTAGACGATATAATTTATAGTAGGACAAGTTTTAAATTTCAAATTTCAAAATATGCATGATAGATTTCAACTTTCAAATAAGGAAAAACATGTTTTGATGGATAGATTTTAGGGAAAATGCCAAAAAAAAAGTCCCCAAGTGCACTTACATTCTCAATTAAGGGCCTAGAGTGTTATTTGTTTCAATGAAGGGCCCAACTACCCTTTTTTCTTCAAACGAGGGCCAGAGCAGGGATGCTTTTGTCTTTTTATATTCTATGATTTTTTCCCTTTTTTATTCTTTTTTTTTTTCCTTTCCTCTTCCCTCGCATCTGCCGGCGGCCGTGGGCTGCGCGGCCTCGTCAGCCACGCGCGACAGCTTGCCTTGCGGCCGCCGGCAGTCATGGGCGCCGCAGCCTCGCCGTCCATACGCGGCTTGCCTTGCGGCCGTCGGCAGTCATGGGCGTCGTAGCCTCGCCGTCCATACGCGACGGCCTGCCTTGCAGCCGTGGACGAGGGGAGCCAATGGCAGATCGGGCGAGGTCAGGCGAGGGCCTGCCTCGCGACCGCTGGCGAGGGGAACCCTCGCTAGATCGCTCGAGGCAAGCCCTCGCTCTGCCCAGGTGAGGGCATGCGCGCGCTCTACACTCTGACCTTCAATTTCACACGCAATTCTCGAACTCTTGCTCATTTGTTGATTCGAGGCATCCGTAGAATCAAGCCATTGGAGCCGCCATGGGTTGCTCCTCTTCGCTTCCAGGTAATCCTCGTTCCGCTATGCGCAATCTCTCACAACATTTCGTTCGGGGCGAGCTGATTTGAGCTCAAGCTCTGGTTGCCATGGCGTCCCTCCGGTTGTGGCACGTTCCAATGGTTTGTCTCGGGAGGTTCTCCCACGTCTTGGAGCCGCTCGTATCTTGCCTTGTATTGGAAGAAGTCGAGTGTGTAGATCATGGTTAGGGTTTGGCAAATTCGATTACAACCATCTTCTAACAGAGCGAGGTGAGCCCTCGCGGCTGTTCCCTTGCCAATGGCCGCGAGCAGGCCCTTGCCTGGGTAGAGCGAGGGCTTGCCTCGAGTGATCTAGTGACGGCTCCCCTCGCTGGCGGTCGTGAGGCAGGCCCTCGCCCGGGCAGAATGAGGGTCAATCTTGATCGATCTGCTGGCGGCTCCCCTCGCCGGCGGTGCAAGGGAAGAGAAAAGGAAAAAAAAAAGGGAAAAAAAGAATAAAAAAGGAAAAAAAAAACACAGAATAGAAAAAGGCGAAATTGTCCCTGCTCAAGCCCTTGTTTGAATCAAAAAGGGCAGTTCGGGCCCTTCTTTAAAATAAGTAGTATTATGAGTCCTTAATTGAGAAAGTAAGTGTACTTGGGGCGATTTTTTGATATTTTCCCTAGGTTTTATATTTCCGATAAAATTTATAAGGAGCCTGAAAATCGCTCACCCCTGTAAATTCCTTATCTCCGGGTCGCTTATCTCAATGATCTCACGGTTCCAGATAAATACTGCAGATTGCGGGCGTCCTGCGTTGTCGGAACCCAGACGCAAGGTGGCCCAGGAAACGTGGCCCCCAGCTTCCGCCCCACACCCGTAGTCCATCAACAACGAGCCTCGTGACCCCACCTCATCATTTTCCGGGAAAAGAAAAAGGAGAGAGAAAGCGAAGGACGCCGAGACAGGTGTCCCATGCCTTTCGCTACAATCGAAAGAAAGTACCAATTTTTCCGCAGAGAGAGAGAGAGTCTTTTATGATGACGCGGACCCGCTTTCCAGCTTCGGGGCCCCGCCAAAAGCTGTGGTCATCCGGTGCTCTCCCCCCCACCCCCCAGCGTAAGGCGGGACATTCCGAGCCGCCGATCGTGGGACAGGTCACGGGACGATTCGGCTCGTGTAGACTCCAGGGGGTCAACGCAGTGGCTGGGCGACGGAGCGAGTTTTATAGTGGTGGCGTGTCGTGCTGTGGGGGGGACTACGTGTTGCGCTGTTGTCTATGTGGTGTTGGTGGCGCTTCGCGTAGGGGATGACCCAAATATTTTCTCGTGATGCTTGCGCGAGATGGGCTCCGATTCTTCGTCATTTTCCAAAAGCGAAAGACGGGAACGCATGACATGTTGAGGTTAATTTGCCAGATTGATCGATCATGTCTTTATCATATTTTGTGGAGGAAGTTTTGGGATTTCGGAGTTTATGGAATGAGTTAATATATTTAAAATACTGTAATATTTTCTTAAGTAGTCACTTAACACGTGTATTTATTCCCACCGACTAAAATTTGCAGCATTAGTTATGCCCATCGACCGTGAAGCGCGCCCTTTCATCCATACTTCAGAGAGAGAGAGAGAGAGAGAAAAAAGGAGATGAAGTTTGAAGGAGGAGGAGAAGACGACAAGATCATCAGCCAGGTCGAAGTTGCGTTGAGCGGTGATGCTGAGAAGGTCTCGAGCTCCGGATTCATGTCTCTCTTGGCCTCCAAAGAGCGTGACTATCTTCTCTCTCCTACTGGGTCTCAGGTTCTCTCTCTCCCTCTCTCCCCCCTCTCTCTACTGTAGAAGTTAGTAGAGCTTCATGTCATCCCCGGCATGGACGGTAGTCGCACGAGCAGCTGTGTGCAGACGTCTTTTTGGGTCATGTTCATTCGATGTTTCCTATGTTTTGTTTAACTGATCTTCAATTAAAAAAGATTCTGCTGCCTAGAAACCTTGCATCATTAAACTTATATACAGTGGAAAAGAGAGGGGGGATCCGGTGAAGAATCCACTTGTGTTGGATCAAGCTTTAGGATCATGCCTTTCGTTCTTCTGGTTTTTGGCTTCATTCTTTTCTCAAGATAGTGTGAACGATCTCTCCATCATTCCAACATATGATTCCTAACCTTAAATCTAACATGGGAAGCGAATCCATCGTTCGGCAAAGGGATCTTCCTAGGTCATCGGAGGGTTGGGTTCAGGTTTGGTCCTATAACTAGATAACAAAAGCTCAGATTTTTTCTCGTGGGTTATGGTCTAAGTCAGTCTCCAGAGAGCAGTCTTGATTAGGTTTTATCAAAAACCCTACCAGGCTAAAGGTGCGCAGCAGAATTAGATGTACTCGACTACGAATTAAGGTCGAGAAAAACGAGACTAATCTTCATTGAAACAACGGTTAGATCGGTTCGTTGTAGGGAAGACTTGTGCCCCTAACCAGAGCCAAGCTTGGAGAGTGGAGGAAGGATATTTTTTTTTCTCCCTATCAGCCTAACGGAGATTTTGTGTACTGTTCTATACGGCTGTATCTATCACAATATACGGTCTTGATGTTATCGTATCAATTTGTCTAACATCAACCCTCTTGCGTACGACCCATGACACCATGTCTAGTGCAGCTTGGGCATCTTAGTGATTAGCGAAGTTCTTGCACAGTTGATGCATGTCTGTTGGTTTCACGGCGTATGTAGTCTCTTTAAGTAGGTTTGCCTGTCGAAAGCTTGCCGAGGAAATTTTCAAAGCCGAGGAAATTTTCAAGTGACTTCTTTACACGGTTACCGGATTTAGTCACAAATGCACACAAAATCCCCAAGTCATACCAGCGAGATAGCGAATGTGATTCTCTCCAATTCCATGTAGAGATACTGTGATTGGACAGCGAATACGTCGGATCTAAATAAATTGTGCTTGATCCTTTACTCAAAATTTACAAACCTTGGGGAAACACCTGGAGAGCAGAGAATAAACACGTAACGCATTGCATGGTTAACGTGCGACGATAGTCTTCGTCTGTCGCCGTTCTTCTCGTGTGAAACTGGAGTTGTTTGTCGCGTTGCATCAGGTGGAGGGCCGTGTCAGGTTTGGCTTAAGAAGCTTCTAGTGAAGAGTGAAGAGGCTGTGCTGTGCCTGCCACCTACCAAATTCGCATTCCCCGTCTCCTTCCTCATTGCGAGCGTCCCCCAGTCTCTTTCCAACACCACCGCAAACCAGAACGGAGTACCTAATCGTCAATGTTCTTTAGGGCTTTCTTGCTTTTTCGCTTTCTTCCTTTTGCTTTTCTTTCTGCAACTTCTCCCTCCAGCTAGCCTAGAGACGTGGATCCCAGATGAGCCCCCAAGTGTCGTCATGTGGTGGGACGTCGTTTTCAAACTTATTTTTAACTGAAAAGAAAGGATGAAGACGACAATATTTCTCTATATTCCATAAGGCTGCACAGTACGTGGCATGCAAACCCTTCACAATATGCAGAAAATGCATTGGAAGAAACATGGGTTCTCTCTTTTATATTTCATGCTTTGTTGGTCTTGCCCTTTTCAGGATTTGCTGGCCTTTAATTTCTGAACACGCTCAGGATTTAGCTGTTTGATTAAAGAATCATACTTTTAGCTAGGTAAAGGCTTCGGTTATTGTGGTGAACTAATGAGAATGGAAATATTTGGCCGGGACAGGTGAAGGTCTCCGATCTGGAAGGCCATGTGGTGGGCCTCTACTTCTCAGCGAACTGGTACTCGCTGTGCCGGAACTTCAACCCCATCCTATCGAACGCCTACGAGCAACTGAAGACCAGCCGGTCTAACTTCGAGGTCGTCTTCGTCTCTGCCGATGAGGACCTGAGCGCGTTCAACAGCTATCGCTCCTCCATGCCATGGCTCGCGATCCCCTTCTCTGACCTGGAGTCAAAGAAGGCATTGAGCCGTAAGTTCGACGTCGAGGGCATCCCATGCCTGATCATCCTCCAGCCCGGTGGTCACAAGGAAGAGGAGGTATTGCGCAATGGGGTTGAGCTCGTCTACCGCTACGGGGTCGAAGCGTTCCCGTTCACGCGGGAGAGGTTGGAGGAATTGGAGAGGGAAGAGAAGGAGAAACATGAGAACCAGACATTTACCAATCTACTCAGCAGCCATGATAGGGATTATCTTCTGGGTCATCACCCTACGACTGGTCAGGTTAGTATCATTAATTCAGCTTAGACCGGATCGAGGATTTTATAGTTGGACCGGCTTGGCTAGGCTCGAAATGCAAACTATATCATGTTAGGTACGACCTATAACTCGGTATAGTGTGGGCTTCTTAACGAGAATTTCTTCCTTTAACTAGGTCGACTGGATTAGGTTAAATCTCAATCATATGATCTTGTGGATCCCACGTGAGCCAGTCAAGGAGTTTATTTCTTCTTATAATCGCCCATGGATGTAGGAGCAACCGTGAATTCTTACTAGAAACCGCCGTGTGATCCGAATAACTTCGTCGGATTGGGTCGGGCCCAAATTAAGTCAAGTGTGGAAGAAAAGAATAGTGTCGACCAAACTAAATTTGATGGAACAAAGCTTTGCGATCCTAGACATGAGTAACCTAAGTTCAATCAAAGGTCAAGCAATACGTATAGGCATGGTAGAACTCACCGTTTCAAAGTGCAGGTACAGGTTGCTTCTTTAGTAGGTAAAACACTGGGCCTATTCTTCTCGTCGCAGTGGTGCCTCCCGGGCATGAAGTTCACTCCCAAGCTCATCTCCACCTACCACAAGATCAGGCAAGTGATCTCCCAGAGACCGGGTGTCGAGGACTTCGAGATCGTCTACGTGTCGAGCGACCACGACCGAGCTTCCTTTGATTCCTACTTGGCCCTCATGCCCTGGCTCGCGCTGCCCTTCGGCGACCCGAAGATCAGGGCTCTCGCCAGGCATTTCGACGTGCAGAGCATTCCCTGCCTGGTCGTCCTGGGCCCGGACGGCAAGACCGTCACGAAGCACGGCCGGAGCCTGATCAACTTGTATGGGGAGGACGCGTACCCATTCACGGATGCCCGGCTGGAGTCGGTGCACCGGCAGATGGACGAGGAGGCGAAGGGCCTCCCGAAGTCGGAGCTCCACGCTGGCCACCGCCACGAGCTCACCCTGGTTTCGGAGGGCACCGGCGGGGGCCCCTTCATATGCTGCGACTGCGACGAGCAGGGGTCGGGGTGGGCTTACCAGTGCCTGGCGTGCGGGTACGAGGTGCACACGAAATGTGTCCGGGCCGCAGGTGGGCCTTAAACGTCAGCCCATGAGGGCCTGCTTTGTTTTAGCTGACAAGTTCAGATTTTCTGATGGGGCGAGTGGATGATATCGCAAACGACGCAAAAATAAGTCGTTGACTTCGTACCGTTGATTCGAATTGAACGGCTGATGATCAAGAGGGTTCTTGAAGTCTTCCTGTTGATTGTGTGAATGTGCTGTGAGCACGACGTCCTACTTAGAAAGAAACACGGACAAGTCGGTTCTAATGACGATTTAGCGCGAGTTAAATTTGAAATATATTGACTACTACGTAGCAATTGACGATGCTAGTCCGAACCTGTATTCGAAAAATTGCTTTTCAGTGTTCGGAGGATGGAAAATTAATCTATTTACAGAAAATGTTCACCGGACTAAAATAACAACAAGCTAAAAGGAGATGACCTTTTTTAAATCACCAGATAAATGAAATAACATTTTTCACGAGAATGATATTTTCACATAAAACATTTTCCCCAAGTTTTTGTTTCAAACCCACGCGAGATTACAAAATGCATTCCGTGTAATCTGATACTATTCTTTCTTTGGCCAAGCGAGTCTGAAAGATTTACATGACAAAAAGCAGTTGGGGAGACGACAAATTGTTAATCGCGTTGAAAGCAACAAAAAAGGAAGAAGTATATATATAAAAAATATTCTGAAATATGTTACATTAGTATCAATTCGATCATAAATATTTCAATCGGGTCAATTAAGTTCACATCCAGTCAATTTTAGTCGAAAATTACTAACGTAGACATTGGCAATCCTTCTTGAAGAACATTGGCAACTCGCAATTTTTGGCAACAAATATCAATTATTGATGAGAACCCTTGTGAGGACGGAGTTACGGCCGATATTTTAGTATACATAAATTATTTTAAATAGGTGTTACCACTGCTATATGGTTTTGTTTATTATTATTCTTATTTTTTTGTAACATGCAAATAAGTTTAGAAAGTTATTTGTTTTAAAGACAGAATTAAGAAGTTATCTTTTAAATTTGATGGGCGTTTTTAACCGTCGGTTGTAGGCTAATAGCCACATTGTAATTTTTTGAAGATCGTCAATCAAGTACAAAACTCCACGTTTTTCTGAGAATTTATCTTTATATTCACCTTTCCGCAATTTAAATGGTTGGTCGCGATTGCCTTTAATCTTCGTATCTTTAAATTCTTTTTCATTCGCTTTCTTATCTAGAATTAAATAGAGGACCCTCCACAACCTTTATGGATTCGCTCATGGATTCATCACTACTTCGAAAGATACTTCCTCGGACACTTTTCGGCGGAACATCTCTTTTGCACAACTAGTGAGAAGCATTCTGTTGACTCGAGAAGATTAGGATGGTAAGAACAAGAAATCAGTAAAGAGTCTGACAATGTCGCCGGCAACAATAACCCATTACCACAGACCGCTGATCAGGCTTCCACACATGCCGAGTCCCTTATGCTGATCTTTTCATACTGAAGAGCAGTTAAGGGATGTTGCTCCAAATTCGAACAGCAAAATGGAACAAATAATTTTAGCACGAGTCACATGTCGGATGTGATCAAGCCAATTGCCACCAATGATGTGAATGATGCTCTATCGAGTTTAGTATGGTCCAATCAACCCGTACTATTCCAAGTCAATCCAATGGTAATAGGGCACGTTTCTTATCTCTCTCCATTTATTGATATTAGTTAAATTGCTCATAATGGAATTGACAATTTGGCAAGCAAAATTTGTCCACAAAACCGACCAATGCTAAACGGTGAAAATATAAGGCCAATTGGTGCACACGTGCCACTCAATGGGGGCGAATATATGCATTAGGCCAAACATGCCGATTAACAAAGATAATCCAGCAAGACCAACATCACTACTTACGGGTAAAATGGCCAACAAAATCCACAATTGAACTCCGCAGCAATTGTTGAAGGAGTTTGAGAACAATTGGGTTTCGAAAGGGCGGTTGACAATCATAGCAACAGGATAGGTGGTTTGTTTGGCGCGAAGCGAGCTTGGCTGCCACTTGGGGGGCGGATTATCCTGCTGGTCGATGAACGAATGCACCCTAGGAAGGGTTCACTCGTGCTTCCTTTACACAAAGGTGCTATTGAGATATTGGGCCCTTAGGTCGGGTCAGGAAGTGATGGTGGTAGAAGGAATCGGAACTTCTTTTGTCTGCCCCTAGCCGTTGCTGGGTAAACAATGGAAACTGGTTATGGGTCAACGGGGTAAATAGGTCAACTAGATAAGCAATTTTCTCTTCTTTCTTTTTTCCATGCAAAGCTGGACGAGGTAGTATTGGTATCTTCCCTATCTCTTCGATAGGCTGTCAAGAAGCTCATGTTTGATGAATTATTGAAGGCCGTTGCGACTTTTTTTAACGCCGTACAAGAGGTGTTATCGTAGGTTCCAAATCCACTGCCCTCACGAGAGGCCTCTCCGCTGGTTCTCGATCAAAACCCCTTTCCAATTGAGGATATCTCTCTAGAACCTAATCTCGATTAGGCATTATACCATCGAGATCGTATCATCAATACGAGCATTTAAAGGGGTCGATTACCATCGGAGAACACCGAAAACCACCACACGTGCCATCACGCGCGTGACGGTGGGGGCGTGCGACGCTCACTGGTGAACGCTTTTGTTCGGGCCTATTTTGTGTTTTTTCGTTCAGTGAATTTTAGTTTTGAATACATAGTCGGATAAGCCTCGTCGAGACGAGCGTTTTGATTGGTTTGACGGTCGCCAAAGGCCTCACGACGTCAATGCACGCGCATATACGCACATGACCAGTGAAACGTCGTGTTCGTTGACCATGCGTTGACTAGTAAAGGCAGAAACTTTGACTGGCTCGCACGAGCGCATATGAGCTCTGTTTGGGGTGTATGAGTATCGTTGCGTTTGTCTGCGTTCGTCTTGAAATTATCTTAATTTGAAGATGTTATTTGAATATATTTGATGCATTTAAAATTGTTAAAATGCATATGAAACTATATGTACGTGTATTTTTCAAGGGTATGTTGGACTATTTCATTGCTTCAACATCGATAACTTCTATTGCGTCTACCCTAACTCTTGGAGAGAAGCTAGAAAAGTTCAATGATCTGATTTTTAAGAGATGACAATATAAGATGATTGTTCTATGTCACGATATTTTATTAGGCAAGGTTTCTCAATAAGAATGCACCTAAGTTGGATGAAGAAGAGACAAATATGGAAATTATTGTTGCTGTAGATGTGTGCAAGCATTTTTACTTCTTGTGTCACAACTAAATCCTCAATGGTCTAGACAATTTCCTCTATAACGTTTATAGCGTATTGAAAATGGTTCATGAATTATGAGAAAGTCTGGACGAGAAATACAAAACCGAAAATGATGGGTTCAAGAGATTTATCGTTGGCAAGTTTATAGACTTAAAAGATGGTTTATTTCATAACCGTTCTAAATCAAGTGCTGAAAACTCCAAGTGATTATGCATAATATTCATTCCGAAAATATGGTTCTAAGTGAATCATTTCAAATTACTGCTTTTATTGAAAGTCTACCATCTTCTTGAAAAGATTTCAAAAATTATCTCAAAGTGTGGGGGCAAGAATGTTATGCATATTGGTAAGTCTCGACGTATACGTCGAAGACACAATATTGTAAGACAAATTCTCTCTTGTAGAATTATCATAATTGACTATGTAAAGTTAAAGGATAATGTTGCGAATCCATTAACAAAATACCTAACTAGAGAGATGTTTACGAAAACATCAAGGAGAATGAGTTTAAGGCCATAAGTAAGTCATCATAGCGGAAACCCAACTTAGTTAACTGGAGATCCCAAGATCTAAGATGAAAGGGACAACTAAGTTATGAAGACTGTGTAAAGTACTATAAATTCTTACTCATTCCCGTAAAGAGACAATACTAATATGTGGAGGTTAAACGTAAACTTTTAATGACTCTGAATCGAGTATATGATATGCCACACATTTAAAATCACATATGTGAGTGTGAAGTGAAGGTCATTTATGTGAAAATTTGAAAGGCCAAATTATCTAAAGAACTCATGAGACCAGGCGGTGTTCATGGTCAAAATGAACACACTAGTGAGAACCAACTTTGTTCAAGAGATAATTATGTAATTTCTATTGTTTAGGATTACACAAAAGGTCGACAATTCACGGACATCAAGTCTACGGATTGACCGAGTAAATCTGATATATCTCACTAGAGAAAGTTCACAGTCTCAGACAGTTTATCTCGATGCAACGCTCTCTCATGGAGTATTCGATGCAACGTTCTCTCATGGAATATTCGCACATTGTATCTCATGCATACATGAATAGTTATGATGCCTGAACTTCTTATTCATGTGGTTGATTGTTGGAACTTTGATTTCAAAGTCCCATAAATAATTGAATGAGAAATGAAGAGTTGTTTCGGTTCGTAACCCTTCATTAATGAAATCGTACGACTTCGTGATGTTTCATCGAATCCTTTCAACGAAACCATACCTTTTCATCGACGAACTACGAAACCATATGACTTTGTGACTCTTCGCTTTACTTTTTATAAATGTAAAACATTGACCGGTGCATTATATTATTGCCATTTTAGTCATTCATTCTTCATATTCATTAGTGTATGCAATTATTTTGCCAAGTTGCGTTCGAAGGTTTCATCTGAAACAAGTACGTCTTTAGAGAAAAGGCGATCCGTTCTATCTTGAGAGACAATTGTCCAAGAACCTTGGGTACTGGTTAAAGGGACAAATTTATCTTAATGAAACAACGTGAATTCGTTATGCTCGGATCACTCATCTGCATTCAGATTACTCGTTTGCGATTGGTATCAGGTTTGTCTATCAACCTAATTTTTCTATACGAATACCAAGTCTTGCTTATAGGCGACAACAATCTTAATATACGAATTGCTACCCTATTAGTGGAGGACGACAATATGTATCCGCTAGATTTTTCTAGTAGCTTTTGGGACTAATGTCACATTTCGAGCATACAGCTATCTAAAAACCCACCGTTCGCCTTCATACATCTTCGATTTCAGGAGAATTGTTGGGGTTGCACACGTGGAAGATTTTGAGTCCAAAACCGATGCTGGTAAGCGTGCAGACTGCGAACTCCAAGCTCTCAATTTTGCCAGGATGCTTCTTAAGGAAAGGCAAAAATTTGAAGGAATCAGTGAAGTTGTCTCATTAGTTCGGAAATTGAAATGAGCCTTGTGATTAATGTATTGAGGTCCTTTGGGTCCCCTCTCCTTTACTGTTTGTGAGTCCTTATGTATTTTGAAACTTATGAAGAGTCTGAAGTTCCTGACCAATGCACTACCTGATCAGTTATCAGCAACTCTGTGCTGTCTTGGATAGTTAATTCCACTGATGACTCATTGCCCTGGCGATGGATCGAGTTGTTACTTTGTCTACTTTGCATCCATGGATGATGATTATGCTGAGGCATTTCTCGACTTTGCCTGATGCAGAGCTGGTTATGAAACTACAATATACAGATGGCAATTCTTTTTTTTTTTTTTTTTGTGGCTTTCTTTTTGTTTGTTGATCGGGCGTCCTCACAGTACTAACTGTTGGGCATGTTTGCTGTGGTGATTTTTGCTAATGGTCTTCCAGAATCGAGAGGTAAATTAGTTGGCTGTACGATGACTTTTCGGATGTCCTAAGTAACCTTAAGTTCGTCAGTATTCACCGGTTACGGAACAATTCTGTACTAATCAAGCACTTGAGCTCCCTGTCGAGGATGTGCTTCCTCTGCAAACTTGCTCCTTGTTATTAGAGGAAGGTACTTATTTGTTCGAAGCCAAGTTTCTTTCAGCCTCATATAACCGGCTATCCCCTCTGTTAAACCAGACGGCGCTTCTCAATTTGCTAACCACTGCCATATATGCGTCATCTCGTGATACAAAACCCTGGTTATCTCGTTCCTCACATCACCAGAGTAGCTTCCTCTGAACTCCGAGCTGACTTGGATTTCGTTTGCGTCAATAACGCAATACGCTATCTCATCCGAGGGTTCAATAAATACACTTACGGTGTGCACATCTCTTCTGTCCTCTGAGGTCAATTCTTGGAAAATTTGCTAGATGAATACAGTGGAGGAGTTCATTACTTGTTTGGTGTACTCAATGCCGATTTCACCATCGAATCTTGCTCCGGCAGCTGTTGAAGATGCGTTGTTTAGCACCTTGTACGCCGCAGCATGAGCATGTTGAAATGCTGCTAAGGTAACTAGATACCACAGCAACACTACCAAGCGAGCCATGTTCTTGCTTCGCTGCTTTTTGCTCCGTAGGAGAGTGAGAATGAGTGTAGGTGCCATCCAAAAGGTGAGGGGCGTTTATAGAGCGGTGGAAGTTCAATGATACATCATTGTTACACACAAATGTACTTTTGATTTCACTAATGAGTTCACTTTCTTCTTGTCGGATAGTTATTGTACCCAAATGGAATTGAATTCCCTAAGAACCAAAACTTATGCTAGTAAATTAACGAATTTATATTCTGTCCAGCGAATGGTGTAGCAAAGGATTGGATCTACATCTGTTTCAACAACAAAATGTTAAGCTGATGATGTAGCAAGCTAAGGGATTCATACATGTTCCTAGTACATAATGTTACTGATGATCATCTCCACCGCAGATGTTTCGTGCAAAAACCGCTTCTTATAATGGGGAGGGGTCAAGTGGTCCAGATTGAATAGCCGCCTTATTGACCCCACCCAGCCTGCAAATTGGATCATTGCCGGTCCTCATATTTCTCCTTGTCTCTTGTTGTCTAATGATCTCAAATGACCTCAACAAAACCAGATTTCAAAGGATGATCAAACATGAAGACCCAACAGTAAAATTTATCCTCCCTCGTCTTCAAGGATCTATGAAGATGACCAGTGCTTCGCAAAACCGGTGCTTCTGGAACTTGATGTACAAGGTTGACGGATGCCACCGCAAATGATAGCTCGGTCAACGATTTTTGCATACCAAGTAGTGCTTAATTTCACATACAATATCAAACACAAACCAAAGTGGAACTTAATTTGTTACAAGCAGTTTTTAGAGCTACAAACACTTTGCGCACTGTGGTGGCCCCTCAAGAGTGTATTTAGCTAGTGCACTTTTGTCCGACCAGAAGATGGAACTGAGCAACACTGGCATGCTGGGTGGGCTGAGTAGCCTCCAGATAATTCCATGATACATGAGTCACATGTGTGATGCGAAGATGATGAATCAGGTTGTAACCGCAATATAGAGAGCTGCTGCCACCTACTGTGATTAGCTCTACCCAAGATGCATGCCGGAAAAGAAAACCGAAAGAAAGAGAATCTGTGAAAACTGAATGCACCACCTTCAAGCAGCGTCGCCAAACATCTAAACAAGGAGCAGACCTACCTTGACTTTTCCACTCAATTATTTATGTAAATCCAGGAGGATAAGGCAGGATCATGACAGGAAGTGCATGCATGGAGTAGACTAATAAGGTTAAAGTTCCCTGCGATATAAGGAATCGAGAGTGAGAAAATTGCTCGCTACCACCACTCAGCATGTATGTCAATACCAGTCTCACACCAACCATCAGCTAATAACATCGTATGGCTTTTAAGATGCAATTACATGCAGATATAAGAATCATCTTCACAAAAATGGAACTGTCTGAACAATCAAAACAAGGTAACACTGTCACCACTCACCATGATACCAGAAGTAGTTTCAAGTTCCTTGCCCATGACCGAGTCATTGTTCTTCTGCATGTTCCTTTGTAGAATGACTGAAAGCCCTCCGGAAATTCTACTCGAATCCGTAGTGCACGTTTGACCATAATATGCGATGTCAGTCTTCAAAACTCCTTAGTCCATTTGTAGAACCGTTGAGCAAATATAGCAACTCTGTGATGGAAAACGAATGCATCCGAAGCTTACCTTCATTGGAAAATCAAGCCGCAGATAAGCTGATTTGGACAATTAGTTACGGTGAGCAAGCTGCGAACGATATTCCTAGCTATTCATCTCCCAATAATATCAGCAGCAGATAAGCTAGTCTGGACATGCAATGAACCAAGGTGCTACTCAATCAAAAGTGGTTATAACAAGCTTGGATATATTAAGACGAAGCACAATGCAAAAGAAAGAGGTCGGCCATAGCTTAACCGGTGAAAAGTAGTAAAATAAGATTTAAAAGAGCATGAAATAGATTGGTGTACGGTTTGTCTTAGGATGGAGTAGAAGAAGTCTATTGGTATTGTGGAGGGGTAGTGTATATATAAATCTTTATTTATTTATTTTTACATATTTTTCTCTTTTCTCTCAATTGATTTTGCTTTATTTTTATGAATCTTTGGGGTTCATCGACCGCCAACTCCAACTAATTTGGGACAAAGGTGTTATTGATATTGATTTTGACAATGCGAATTAGGCCTTGTCTTCCTACCAAACCCCCCAACAGAACTTAACCACCTAGGAACCGCACAATATGACGGATCCTTACTTTCAAGTTCCTTGTCCCCTGACTGATCCTCGTTCTTCTACATGTTCCCTTGTAGAACCACTGAAAGTAAGCCCTCCTGCCCATGCCAATGAGCCTCTAAAGGACGATATTTCAACTCGAATTTTGTTTCCACATACCAGGTCTACAGTATGAGACACTGTCGTCTTCTATGTTTATAGAACACAAAGTTCAGTAGGTCTGCTAAAACACCAAAGGATTTGGTCAAGAAAAAGATCAAACTATTTCCTAGTTCCACCAATCTTGTCCACTTTAAATATGAAGGCAGGTATCTTACACACTGTTGTGAATGACAAAATCCAGACTAGTCTGTCAAATCTTCCAAAGTTCGATAGCTGGCTAGAACCATGTGATAGAAATGGACTACTGCAGAGAAATATTTAGGTCCCCTCCATATTTTTCACCAACAGATGCCTGAGAGATTGGAGACCAGAGAAACAGGAAATAGAGTTGTCATGTATAGGCCAAGAGATGGCCAAGGTCAAAGCTGTACAACAGGAATTCATAAAGCAAAATGAAGAACCACCAACTTGGAGGTGAGGAGAGATGGTATTCTGAACTTGGAGAAATAATTTCAACTTCACTGCTAACCTGCACAAAAGCGATGAAGCAATCAACACATAGAAAAAGAAACTTGATCAAGAACAAAATATATACATGTACATTTTTTTTTAAGTTTGGAACATGCACAAACACAGAATGCTACTGGCATATTTTCTCATAAAAGCAATAAAAAAATACAGCGAACTAAAAAGTTCTGCATAACTCACCCACAAAAAAAATTATTCAACCACCAAAGAAAAAGAGATAAAGTGAAGTCTCCTGTCCTCCCTCTAACACCACATCCCACAATTTAGAGAAGACCTATTCTACAGGCAGCAATTTATTTTGCTTCCACGCCAAAAAAAAAAAAAAAGGTGTAAAATTAAAATCCCCTTAAGATATCTAATCAAAAAAGATAATTGCTTTGGTTGCAACCTTGTTGAAGAAACCTAGTTTATACTAAGAGACTATAAAAAGCATTCACGTTCTGTCCATAATAGAAATCAGAATCTAGCATTGAGGGACAAAAGGAGCCAACTATTTACTCAATTTATCGTGATCTGAGTTCACATTGAGGAAGGATGTCCCATACTTGCACCTTAATTAACTTCACTTAATAAGACACCGCCAATCCCAAATAGTTTGGGATAAAGGTGTTGTTGATGTTGAATAAGACAGTCTTAAAAGAGGTTTCTTATACACGAATTTTCATACAAGAGGAATATTTTTTAGTATAGGAAAAGACAACTTATAGAAGCACACTAAGCAAGAAAAACAAACTCTGAAAGGCAAAAGAATCCTAAATCATGCGTATGGATACCTTCTAATATGGCGAAAGCAAATATAGACCTCTCCAATGTCCCATTCTATCTTCAACTTAATGTACTGCTTCAGAAGCTCAGACAAGCTGCTAGTAGCTTCATCCCAATCATTAGATGTCATATCCACATGGGATGGAATTTCGGAAATAAACTTCTGCAGAATTGATGACAATCTTCCAGGTGATCCTGATCTTTGATAAGACTCAGTCAAGCTATTCAACATCAAGCAATTGCTGACTTGAAATCTATCAACCCAACATGGAGGATTCCCTATCCAAAGTTTAGTCTCTCTCAGCACTGACCTTGAACTTTTGTCCGGACTCTCGGTATTTGAGTTAACCTGACATATATCTGCACTTCCACTAAAGTGAGCAATCAAAGAGACATCTTGTCCCCTGCGGGCACGAAGTTTCTGGAGAGTGCCATCTCGTAACTCGTTAGGCAACTCTTGAAGCACAGAGAAGTCTACTTGACTCAGAGATACCGGCATCAAGTCTGTCTTGGTAAGACTGGGCACTGTAGCCTCCGAATTAGAGTAGCTTGGTTTAGACACACAGAAAAGATCTGTTTCCCGAAGAAGAGGCTTCTCTATCTAAAAAAGTAAACCAAAATAACAATGAAGACAATGAAAAACGGAGAAGACGGAATATTATTTCTGCTTATCGTTAAAAGTCCAGGAGCAAGTAGTTACGGCCATAAACTACCAATATCGGGGTATGTTATGGTCACGACACAGCAATAGGGATGGGTATACCACTTGTTATATAAAGTATGTAAGGCATAGGGTGGGTTGGTTCGGTAATTTCAGTCAGCATGCAGTTAAGCAATTGCCTAGGGTCACCCATTTATCCTCCTTTATAACAGGTAACTCCTCTTTAACTTCGGGGGGAATGTAAGTGTTGAAATATATAAATATTAAACCATGACTTATTTTAAAAAGATTAAGTTTTTACAACAGTTGATAGTGGTTCCTCCAAATCTCACATGGTATTAGAGTCAGAGGTCCCGAGTTCAAATCTTTCCAGGCCCTTATTGGACTTCCCAATGAATATGTCTATACTTAGTACTAAGCAAAAGACCAGACTAAGCGTGAGGGGGAGTGCTGAAATATGCAAATATTAAATTACGCTTTCTTCTAAAAAGCTTAAACTTTTAGAACAGTTGATAGTGATCCCACCAAATCTCACAGTACGAACGATTAGATTCTTTCGGTATATCTATTTTTGCCGTCAAAGTAAAGTAAATGGGTATCTACAAAAACATGCACGACACATTAGTCTGTCACGTCCCGACTCTCGAGCCCGCGACATCCCTTGCCAAATCGCCACCAGGTCATAATAGATAGCGTCCCAGGCAATTGCTATCGACCTAAGCTTATATTGCGCAAGCGGAACGTACCATCTTCCATTCAATAAAATCATATGGGATAGATAGAAAGTAAAGCCAGATTGCAAAATACAAAAGGCTGATGAGAATAGATGATTTATAACCTTACAGAGCCATCAACTGATAAATACAACCCCATGCTTCGGGGTGGCCCTCTAGGACTCACAAAAAGATACAGGAGTCAGGTAAGGTTAACTCTCATCTATCCCAAAACAGTATCCCTCACAAAAACAACCACAGTTCCCTAACTACAAAAAGGCCCTAACCCTCTACTGGGAAGACTCGACATCCGTGTCGTAATAATCAACCGGGGGAGCCGGGTCATTTGAGTCATCACAAGAACTCTGGCTAGAACGCACAGAGGGGGCTACCGATTGCTCAGGCTCGAGATCGAGCTCCATATCAGGCGCGGGGTCCATCACTTCCCCATCAGGTGTATCAATATCCATTGGGTCCCAAGCGGGGATATTAGGGACCCCCTGTAGAGGTGGCCCCTCAAATCCTCGAAGCGGACCTAAGAGATTCATCCCATCACGAAGATACCAGGCTTTAAAGAGGTGTGCCACCAGATGTGGCATCCCTTCATTAACCCATATCGTCGTGATGTGACGCTCCCACGTCTGGTCCGTACCTGGTACCGGATGGAGACTAATGTCAAGTGATGAGTCAGTGGGGGTGCCAAACCGCACCGGTCTTTCCATTCTTCGGACCTGAAAAATTTGTCCCACGACGGGGTGAGAAATGAATCTCAGTGAATCAAGCCTAATCTCGGTTAGGACAATGATTCGCCCAGAACATCCTAAGTGCCACAAAAAGATCACAAGATAACAACAGAGATATATATATAAATATATCAATCATAACAAGTCTGACAAATCTACCACCAACAAAAGTACAACCACTCAGGCATACACAAGTTCATTATTAATCAATGACCCACGCGACTGGGGTGATAAATACATCAATAGTGTGATCCCGCACTCTTCTGGCAAAACCAGGCTACGTCCACTTTACCCCCTCAGCGACGGCTACTACAAGCAGTGTATCCAGTGCACCCGGCACGGCACTGCAAGTAGGCATTCCTTAAAAAGGAGCTTCGGTCCATCACAAGCTGCGACCGGCATCCGATAATCCCTTAAAACCGTACGACTGGCACGGGGCATGGATTATCGTGCTTCTGACAAGTCGCAACTTTCCATACAATCAGTACGGTACAAGTACCCACGGTACAAAGCGAACTTGCCAAGTAGCGTCATTGACCCTTTAAATGACCACACAAATTGCACTCGGCAATCAAATCATTGATTATCTTGGATTAACGCCAAAATCCACAAGAAATACAATCAACTCGGCCCCAAGGCCCACAAGATTCCCAATTGAACTTTTCAGCCAGGCAAACAAACCAATCAAGCAATTCACTCACTCTCGAGTAATCAACTTAACCCGGCAATTTCAAGCTCAATTCATATTAGAAATCTTAATTCTTAGTCAAATTATAGCAATCAATCGTTCGCTCGTCTCTAACCTGTCACTCACTCGCGAGCAAATCAATCAAACAATTATATGCTAAATTACCACAAATAGCCACAGACAAATAATCGATCGACCATGTATCCTAACCATGGTTTCTATCTATACCGGTCCCAATCGAAATATTTTTTTTTAAAAAATAAATAAATAAATAAATACATAATTAAATAAATAATTAAATCAGACTAATCCTAAGTGCAATTAGCGCCCTAACCAAGGTTTATAGTCAACTCACTATTTGAGTTAGCTCGATCGACGGCGGCGGCGGCAGCGGCGGCGGCGGCGACGACGATAAAACTAAGGTTTATCGCGCGGCGAATCGAGCTCAAACTTCGGCGACACCTCGTGGGAGTCCGGCGAGGTAGCCGGAACAGGTGGCCGGCGGCGGAGCTCCGGCGAGCGGCGGCCTACAACAGTAAACAACAGAATATTCAATTCGACAACTCTACTGTTTTGGCCGTTTTCCGGCGACACGGGCCGGGACAAGGCCGGCCAAGGGTCGGGGGCTCACCTAGGGGTCGGTGGGAGTTGGCCGGGACAGGTGGACGGCGGCGGAAGGCGGCCGGCGACGGCGGACAGCCGCGATCAGTGGCTGTCCTGTTTTCGCGCCGAAACAGGGCTCTCGGTCGGCGGCGGTTTTCGGCGGCCACGCGCGGCGACCGGCGGAGCCGAGCTGGGTGGCGGTAGAGGAGACTCAGGGGAGTCGTCTGGAGGTGGCGGTGTGGTACGGCGACGACGGTGGCGGCCGAAACGAAGACCGGAACAAACCGGGTTCCAAAACAGAGCACCGAGACTTTCGGGCCTGATTCCGGCGATTCCGGCGGCTGACGGTCGGTGACGAGGGGTTGGATCGGTCGAGGGGAAGTCGGTGGTTAGCTGGGTGGTGGTGGTCGGCGTCGGTGGCGGCCGAAAGAGGCCGCGGAGTTCTCGGGTCCTCTGACCCGAAAACAGGGCAGGCTCGGCTGCGAGTTTCCTTCGGCGAAACGGCGGCGGCTCGGCCGGGGTCCAGGCGACGGCGGCGAGTGGCTGGGGACGGTGGCTGCCGGTGGTGGTGTGGTGGTCGCGAAAAACAACGGCAACCGGCGGTGGATCGATCGGCAAGAGGGACTCTCGGGCAAAGAAGAAAAAAAAGAAAGAAGAAGAAGAACAGAAGAAGAAGTAGCAGGAAGAAGAGAGAAGCAGCAGAGGGAGGCGACGTTGGGCAGAGGGCAGGTGGGGCCCACCTTGACTTTGGAGGCCAAAAATTTAATTTTTTTGTCTCATGTGAGTGAATTATTGGGGGGGGCAAAATGGTAATTTTGGCGCGTCAGGACTGAAACGAAATTTTTGGTGTACTGATCGATGGGTAATTTCGGCAATTTCACTGGTCAAGCTCGGTCAGGATTAAGCTCGTTTGCAAAAACGGCAATTTAAAAATCGCCGTAGATAAATTTCGAAACTCAATTCGAAATAATCTAAAGTTCGGAATTCGTCCAAATTTTCGTCTTTTCAGTCCTTATAGTCCAAAATGGGCGTCGACTATGACTATACATTCATATCATTAAATCGACTCCCGGCACTTACAAGGGTTGAATTTCCAGGACGTCACAACTCTCCCCCACTTAGGAAATTTCGTCCTCGAAATTACAGCACAGTTTTAATTACTCAAAAAGAGAAGAATAACTAAGCTTCATAACTTCTTCGTTCTCCCATGTAGCTCCTTCTGTGCCATGGTGTTGCCAAACCACCTTGACTAACGGAATTGTCTTGGATCGCAGTACCTGCTCTTTTCTGTCCACGATCCTGACTGGTCGCTCCACATATGACGCCCGTTCATCCAAATCAATTTCTTCGTAACTCAGCACATGAGCAGGGTCTGGCTCATACTTCCTCAACATCGATACGTGAAAAACATTATGCACTTGAGCCAGTCTAGGCGGCAATGCGAGTCGATAAGCCAAAATTCCAATCCGTTCTAAGATTTCAAATGGTCCAACGTACCTCGGGCTCAGCTTTCCTTTCCTGCCAAAACGGGATGATACTCTCATAGGTGACACTTTCAAAAAGACATGGTCGCCTACTTGAAATTCCAAAGGTCTGCGCCTTTTATCAGCATAACTCTTCTGGCGACTCTGAGCTGTCTTTAACCTATCTCTAATCACTTTAATTGCTTCCATCGACTGTTCTACTAACTCAGGGCCAGTTATCTTCCTTTCCCCAACCTCATCCCAACAGACTGGTGTCCTGCAAGCCCTACCATACAAGGCCTCAAAAGGTGCCATCTTAATACTCTGTTGGTAGCTGTTATTATAGGCAAATTCAACCAAATGTAAATGTTCCTCCCAATTACCTCTGAAATCCAGAACACATGCTCTCAACATGTCCTCCAAGGTCTGAATCGTTCTTTCAGACTGACCATCTGTCTGTGGATGACAAGCTGTACTAAATTGCAGCTTCGTTCCTAAAGCAGTTTGTAGACTCTTCCAAAATGTAGCGGTGAATTTAGGATCTCGATCAGAAGTGATCGTCACTAGCACACCATGCAACCTTACAATATGCCTCACATACAACTCAGCGTATCTGTCTAAAGCAAAGTCCTTTCTTACTGAAATAAAATGCGCTGACTTCGTTAGTTTATCCACCACGACCCAAATTGAATCATGCTCTCGCTGACTCCTCGGCAAACCCATCACGAAATCCATCGTGATATGCTCCCATTTCCACTCTGGAATTTCCAAAGGTTGTAGTAGTCCTCCAGGTTTGCAATGCTGCGCCTTGACCTGCTGGCAAGTCAAACATTTAGCCACATGTTTGGCTATATCAGTTTTCATACCATTCCACCAGTAATGCTGTTTCAAATTCTGATACATCTTTGTACTCCCAGGATGAATACTATAACTACTACGATGTGCTTCTGATAAAATCTCCTCCTTTAAATTTTCATCCTCCGGCACAACCAACCGTCCTCTAAATTTAAGTATCCCATCCTCCGCTATTTGAAAATCGACCCTTCGTTTGGTCGGATCTCCTTGCAAGATCTTCCGGATAAAAGAGTCTGTGGACTGCAAGGCCTTAATTTTTACTTGCACTTCTGGCTCGATTCTCAAGGTAGCCACGAGACTCGACAGTTGGCTTATCTCCAGTTTAAAGTCTGAGTCTCTTAATTGCTGAAGTAAACGCCACTCCTGCACCTGCAATTGAGCAATCATTGATTTTCTACTCAGGGCATCAGCAACCTTATTCGCCTTATCAGGATGATACAGGATCTTACAGTCATAGTCTTTTAATAACTCCATCCATCGGCGTTGTCTCATGTTCAACTCCCTTTGAGAGAACAGGTATTTCAGATTCTGATGGTCGGTGTACACCTGAAAACTTTCCCCAATCAAATAGTGTCTCCAGATCTTCAAGGCAAACACAACCGCAGCTAACTCCAGGTCGTGTGTGGGATAATTCAACTCGTGTGGTCTCAACTGACGGGACGCATACGCTACCACCCTGCCATGCTGCATCAAAACACAGCCCAGTCCCCTAAGCGAAGCATCGCTATAAATTTCATAACCACCAGGACCAGACGGAATTGTCAGAACAGGAGCCGTAGTTAGCCTATGCTTAAGCTCTTGGAAACTACGCTCGCACTTGTCCGTCCATTGAAACTTCGTATCTTTCTTCAGCAATTTAGTCAAAGGCGAGGCTATAGCTGAGAATCCTTCCACAAATCGCCTGTAATAACCTGCCAAACCCAAGAAACTTCTAATTTCTGTAGCAGTTGTCGGTCTCGACCAGTTAATAACTGCCTCAATTTTAACCGGATCCATAACAATACCTTCACTCGAAACTACGTGGCCTAAGAATGCCACGTTAGCTAACCAAAATTCACACTTACTGAATTTAGCGTATAATTGATGCGTTCTCAGAGTTTCCAGAACTATTCTCAGGTGTTGTTCATGATCTTCAGAACTCTTCGAGTACACTAGGATATCATCTATGAAAACAATCACAAAGCGATCCAGAAACTCCTTGAACACTCTATTCATCAGATCCATAAAAGCAGCAGGAGCATTCGTCAAACCAAACGGCATCACTGTGAACTCGTAATGCCCATAACGTGTTCTAAATGCCGATTTCGGTATATCCTCTTTTCTGATTCTCAACTGATGGTATCCCGTCCGTAGATCAATTTTTAAAAATATAGATGCTCCCTGCAGCTGATCGAACAAGTCGTCAATCCTTGGCAGTGGGTACTTATTCTTGGTCGTCACCTGATTCAACTGCCTATAGTCAATACACAGTCTCAAAGACCCATCCTTTTTCTTGACGAACAAGACAGACGCTCCCCATGGCGAGGCACTAGGGCGAATGAATCCCTTGTCTAACAACTCCTGCATTTGAACCTTAAGTTCTTTCAATTCTGATAACGCCATTCTATATGGCGCCTTAGAAATCGGCTCCGTCCCCGGAGCTAATTCTATCACAAACTTGATTTCTCTCTCTGGTGGTAAACCAGGTAATTCTTGGGGGAAAACATCTGGAAACTCACATACAATCGCAATATCCTCCAATTTCAATTCTTTAGCAGATGTATCTACCACAGAAGCCAAATAACCTTGGCACCCATCTCCCAACAATCGAGTCGCCTCTAACGACGATATCATCACAGTCGAGGTTCCTCCTCGATTACCCAAAAATTCATAACTACTGTCATCCATCGGATTAAACCGTATTATCTTATTGAAGCAGTCCATTGTGGCTCTTTGCTTTACCAACCAATCCATTCCCACAATCAAGTCAAAATCGTACATTTCTAGCACAATCAAATCTATCTTACTCTCATGGCCATCCACCACTAGTCTACAATCAGGACAGCTCACTGTAGCCAATCAAATTTATCTTTCAATGGCGTAGATACATTAAGCACAATTTCTAAAGGTACCAAGTTCAATTCAGATAATTTAACAAACTGATCCGCAACAAACGAATGGGTAGCGCCCGGATCAAATAAGGCATATGCTACTTGGTCATGCAAGAGGACCGTACCTGTAACAGTCGGCGAATCCTTCGCCGCTTCCCGAGTGACTGCAAAAACCCTTCCTTGTGCCGGCGGGCGATTTTGAAAGTTTGACGGCACAGATCCTCTAGACTGTCCTCCCTGCTGGGGTTGTGCCTGTCCACCTTGCCTCTGTGGGCAGTCCCTCACCTGATGGCCCAGCTAGCCACAACCAAAACAGGCACCACCTCGATACGGGCACAAACCAGGCCCATGCCTCTGTCGACACAAGCTGCACACCTCATTCTGACGAAATGCCGGCTTACTAATCGCCCCTCGGCGATTTGGTGGAATGTGACCCCGGTTGTTAAACATGGGTTTCTTCCCTTGTCACCTATCGAATCTGTTTGGGGAAACAAATCGTGATCCAGATGCAGTAGCCCTTTTAGACAAATCCCGCTCCACTATCAACGCCCTCGCGTAGATATCATCATAATCTTGAAGGTCAAGCGGTGCCAGGGCACTCTTAATCTCGGGCTTCAATCCGTCCTTGAATCTTCTAGCCCTATCCTCCGGATCCTCAATCATTCTCGGAGCATACTTAGATAGTTCAGAAAACTTTGCCTCGTACTGGTCAATAGTCATCTGATTCTGACGGAGGCGGAAAAATTCAGCCATCTTTTGCTCTAGCTGTCCTCAAAAAGTATTTATTATTGAAAACTTCTACAAAAGTATTCCTTACTGGAATTGTACCTTCTGGAAAAGTTCTACCCTTGACAGCTCTCCACCACGTACTAGCATTCCCTTCAAGTTGATAGACTGCCAGAGTAACTTTATCCCTATCTGAGCATCTCAGCAAATCGAATGCTTTCTCCATCCCTTCGACCCATCGAGTAGCAGCTTCAGGGTCTCCACTTCCAGTGAATTGGGGTGGTTTCAATTTAAGAAACTGTTCCACCAGCTTTTGAGCTCTACGCTCCTCACTGTCATGTATAGGTAGGGGACTCACCGACGGAACTGCAACCGGAATAGCAGATGAAGTCCCAGCAGCAGCGACAGTAGCTGCGGCTTGATTCCTTACTTGCTGTCCCATCAAATCTCCAATAGTACCTAAAGCTTGCATGACTTCAGCCATTGTCGGTTCCCTTCCAGTGGGTCCTGTAGGTTCTGCAGCAGAGGCTGCAGTAGGGGGTGCAATAGGGGACACCGCAGGCGGTACTCTTTCATCATCGACCAATTCTTCCACCGGCCTTAAAGGCCTCCTTCGAGATGCTCGGGGTGCTCTTCTACCACGTCCGCTCATTTTATAGTAAAAGGTGAAGTCCTGCTTACCCCATAGCAAAACGTGGTCAGAAAGAAATCCTTAAATTCTACCACATAATTAGCAATCACAGGCATAATAACCAAAAATCTTACTAACTATCCCATTTCTCAACGCTCCTTATCACTCCGTGCCAATGACCAGATGGATCAGGCTGACCTTGCTCTGATACCACCTTGGGCGGGGATGTCATGTCCCGACTCTCGAGCCCGCGACATTCCTAGCCAAATCGCCACCAGGTCATAATAGATAGCGTCCCAGGCAATTGCTATCGACCTAAGCTTATATTGCGCAAGCGGAACATACCATCTTCCATTCAATAAAATCATATGGGATAGATAGAAAGTAAAGCCAGATTGCAAAATACAAAAGGCTGATGAGAATAGATGATTCATAACCTTACAGAGCCATCAACTGATAAATACAACCCCATGCTTCGGGGTGGCCCTCTAGGACTCACAAAAAGATACAGGAGTCAGGTAAGGTTAACTCTCATCTATCCCAAAACAGTATCCCTCACAAAAACAACCACAGTTCCCTGACTACAAAAAGGCCCTAACCCTCTACTGGGAAGACTCGACATCCGTGTCGTAATAATCAACCGGGGGAGCCGGGTCATTTGGGTCATCACAAGAACTCTGGCTAGAACGCACAGAGGGGGCTACCGATTGCTCAGGCTCGAGATCGAGCTCCATATCAGGCGCGAGGTCCATCACTTCCCCATCAGGTGTATCAATATCCATTGGGTCCCAAACGGGGATATTAGGGACCCCCTGTAGAGGTGGCCCCTCAAATCCTCGAAGCGGACCGAAGAGATCCATCCCATCACGAAGATACCAAGCTTTAAAGAGGTGTGCCACCAGATGTGGCATCCCTTCATCAACCCATATCGTCGTGATGTGACGCTCCCATATCTGGTCCGTACCTGGTACCGGATGGAGACTAATGTCAAGTGATGAGTCAGTGGGGGTGCCAAACTGCACCGGTCTTTCCATTACTTCGGACCTGAAAAATTTGTCCCACGACGGGGTGAGAAATGAATCTCAGTGAATCAAGCCTAATCTCGGTTAGGACAATGATTCGCCCAGAACATCCTAAGTGCCACAAAAAGATCACAAGATAACAACAGAGATATATATATAAATATATCAATCATAACAAGTCTGACAAATCTACCACCAACAGAAGTACAACCACTCAGGCATACACAAGTTCATTATTAATCAATGACCCACGCGACTGGCGTGATAAATACATCAATAGTACGATCCCGCACTCTTCTGGCAAAATCAGGCTACGTCCACTTTACCTTCTCAGCGACGGCTACTACAAGCAGTGTATCCAGTGCACCCGGCACGGCACTGCAAGTAGGCATTCCTTAAAAAGGAGCTTCGGTCCATCACAAGCTGCGACCGGCATCCGATAATCCCTTAAAATCGTACGACTGGCACGGGGCATGGATTATCGTGCTTCTGACAAGTCGCAACTTTCCATACAATCAGTACGGTACAAGTACCCACGGTACAAAGCGAACTTGCCAGGTAGCGTCATTGACCCTTTAAATGACCACACAAATTGCACTCGGCAATCAACTCATTGATTATCTTGGATTAACGCCAAAATCCACAAGAAATACAATCAACTCGGCCCCAAGGCCCACAAGATTCCCAATTGAACTTTTCAGCCAGGCAAACAAACCAATCAAGCAATTCACTCACTCTCGAGTAATCAACTTAACCCGGTAATTTCAAGCTCAATTCATATTAGAAATCTTAATTCTTAGTCAAATTATAGCAATCAATCGTTCGCTCGTCTCTAACCTGTCACTCACTCGCGAGCAAATCAATCAAACAATTAATTGCTAAATTACCACAAATAGCCACAGACAAATAATCGATCGACCATGTATCCTAACCATGGTTTCTATCTATACCGGTCCCGATCGAAATATTTTTTTTTTAATAAATAAATAAATAAATAAATACATAATTAAATAAATAATTAAATCAGACTAATCCTAAGCGCAATTGGCGCCCTAACCAAGGTTTAGAGTCAACTCACTATTTGAGTTAGCTCGATCGGCGACGGCGGCGGCGGCGGCGGCGGCGGCGACGACGATAAAACTAAGGTTTATCGCGCGACGAATCGAGCTCAAACTTCGGCGACACCCCGTGGGAGTCCGGCGAGGTCGCCGGAACAGGTGGCCGGCGGCGGAGCTCCGGCGAGCTGCGGCCGGCGGCCTACAACAGTAAACAACAGAATATTCAATCCGGCAACTCTACTGTTTTGGCCGTTTTCCGGCGACACGGGCCGGGACAAGGCCGGCCAAGGGTCGGGGGCTCACCTAGGGGTCGGTGGGAGTCGGCCGGGACAGGTGGACGGCGGCGGAAGGCGGCCGGCGACGGCGGACAGCCGTGATCAGTGGCTGTCCTGTTTTCGCGCCGAAACAGGGCTCTCGGTCGGCGGCGGTTTTCGGCGGCCACGCGCGGCGACCGGCGGAGCCGAGCTGCGTGGCTGTAGAGGAGACTCAGGGGAGTCGTCTGGCGGTGGCGGTGTGGTACGGCGGCGACGGTGGCGGCCGAAACGAAGACCGGAACAAACCGGGTTCCAAAACAGAGCACCGAGACTTTCGGGCCTGATTCCGGCGATTCCGGCGGCTGACGGTCGGCGACGAGGGGTTGGATCGGTCGAGGGGAAGTCGGAGGTTAGCTGGGTGGTGGTGGTCGGCGTCGGTGGCGGCCGTGGCGGCCGGAGGAGGCCGCGGAGTTCTCGGGTCCTCTGACCCGAAAACAGGGCTGGCCCGGCCGCGAGTTTCCTTCGGCGAAACGGCGGCGGCGGCGGCTCGGCCGGGGTCCAGGCGACGGCGGCGAGTGGCTGGGGACGGTGGCTGCCGGTGGTGGTGTGGTGGTCGCGAAAAACAACGGCAACCGGCGGTGGATTGATCGGCAAGAGGGACTCTCGGGCAAAGAAGAAAAAAAAGAAAGAAGAAGAAGAACAGAAGAAGAAGTAGCAGGAAGAAGAGAGAAGCAGCAGAGGGAGGCGACGTTGGGTAGAGGGCAGGTGGGGCCCACCTTGACTTTGGAGGCCAAAAATTAATTTTTTTGTCTCATGTGAGTGAATTATTGGGGGGGGGCAAAATGGTAATTTTGGCGCGCCGGGACTGAAACGAAATTTTTGGTGTACTGATCGATGGGTAATTTCGGCAATTTCACTGGTCAAGCTCGGTCAGGATTAAGCTCGTTTGCAAAAACGACAATTTAAAAATCGCCGCAGATAAATTTCGAAACTCAATTCGAAATAATCTAAAGTTCGGAATTCGTCCAAATTTTCGTCTTTTCAGTCCTTATAGTCCAAAATGGGCGTCGACTATGACTATACATTCATATCATTAAATTGACTCCCGACACTTACAAGGGTTGAATTTCCAGGACGTCACATAGTCTGTCAGGAATTCACAACCAATTGATTGTCTTATTCTTTTTCGAACTTCTCCCTGCAAGTGTATTTCCATCCATCTGAAATGAGCCTGGAAGGAATAACTTGCATTATCACAGAAACTGGCTTCAAAAAATTGCAAAGGTGAATTAAACGTGGGCATAAAGATAATAAATCTATGTCAGCTGGTCTAAAAATTAACCATTGGACACTATTTTTTTTTTTAAATTTTTATACTCTAAAAGGGAGCTTCACCACCCCAACATAGGATCATTTCAAAAAAGTTAAACCTTTAATATTCTCCCATATTTAGAACATTTTTTTTTTATTAATCAATAAATATTCAAGTTGCAAAAAGTGGCATTTAAACTTCAGACAACACATAAATTGAAAACCAAAGTAACAGAGAAGCAACTCCTTATCCCAAAGAACAGATCGCTGCCCTTCACAAAAAGTTTGCGATTCCTGTGTTAAAGAAACTCCAAGGAAAATCATAAAATTAGGCCATAAGCTTGTTCCAACTAAACATAGAGATCTTATATGATGCACTTGAGATAAGTTAGGGAAAACTACATTCCCTCTTTAGAGAATACTGAACCAAAGTCTTTTAAGCCGAAACCATGGGGCAAATGTTCATTAAACAGCCAGTCCAGAATCCGTTTCAAATAGCAAGAAAAATGAAGCTACGATGAAATCTGTCCCCACGATCGGTGCCAGAAAAGTACACCTCTGCCCCATCTCCTGCACCTTCTTGTAAAATCTAGTTAGTAGCTAAGACTAAAAGTAGCAACCTTTCAGTACTTGCTGTGAAGGCAGGGATGGAGAACTTCCTCTGACTTCGCCATCGCCTATGCTGTTCGACTTGCCCTTGCCTTCAGAAACAAACGGAACTAAGTTCCCTCCATAAGCATCATTTAATTCAGAAAAGACTTCCGGTGGGAGTGACTCTATGACTCCAATATCCAGATGACATAAAGTCGGTCGTGTGACAGACCGATCCGAAGGACTGTCATCTACTTGATTGGAATTTCGAGCTAAGCGAGGAAAAAGATTACTTGAAACCACCCCAGAGCCACATTCTGGACCACAGGAGCTGCCATTGACAGTTACGGGAATTTAAACTCTAATAGCTTACTATAAAAAGAGAATATGAGTAACATCTGGCAAAATAAAGGAGAAAATGGATTACAGGCAGTATTTTCTAATTCGATGAACGGCATGCAGAATTTTCTACGAAACAAATTTACAAGTGATTTACATTTTCACCTCGTGTAACCAATGATCCATCTCTAATTAGCCATCATTTACCTTTATCTTTTCTGGGGACACAAAAGTGATACAGGGAAACGAGATAAAATGAAAAAAAGAAGCTCCATCGAAGAAGTCAGAAATGCTGCTCATTCTGTCCAGCAAGACAAAGAATACTACATCTAGAAGTTTCAAAGGAAAAAGAAAAGAAAAGGAAAGGATGGTCACCTATGTCAATTGTCTCTTTCACCACACTGTTGGTGTCGATTTGCAGAGGTAGAGCCAAGCCATGACTTGAAGAGATTTCTTTCGAGTCCTGCTGGGAAAAAAAAAAAAGGCACAGAAAACTTGAAGGCTGAAATAATGAAAGACATAACATTGCGACAAAAATGCACTCGTGTGGTTGGATGTATGTAGTGCTTCTACAAGTATGGGGTACAAAAAGGATCATAAATAAAATTTGAAAAGGTCATTAATGGCAAGATTTCTCCAGATTCTAATTTTTAAGATAGTAGCTGTAAAGGAAGCTTTTGCGGGTCATTCTTAAGTTAACCTTGTTTAGATACAACCACACTTTCAAGGCGGGAAACTCGCAGGCCAACCCCACGAATCTCCTTCACATCTATATGAAATTAGAAAATTAAATCTGATCAATCCTGGTACTTTTGATGAAATTAGAGAAGTACGTTATGGCAACCCAAGGAGGCATGGTCCACCTATATGAAATGATCCAAAGAGCTGCATTGTTATCCTCTGAATGACATCTATATCATCTGTAGAACTGGAACCTGTAAGCTGATATCGATGAAATCATGACCTTCTATGAAGCAACAAATTTGAAACTAAAAGTACAAAACCAGAGAACTGTGCATGCAAGAAAATATCTTTATAGAGAGGGATGCATAAAATGTAGTTGGGCCTATGACATACCGATGTTGTGTAGTTTGAGGTTTTCACAATCTCCACAACCCATGTATTTTGCAGGCTCCTGAGCATCCTTCCTTCTCTTTTTCATCTATATCAAAGTCACAACCCAGTATGTCCACTTTATGAGATATGACAAAGCAAATGAAGGCTGGATCATCTTTTTTCTTGGCAAAAAACTGTCCCTAGTTAAATTGCGTTCGAGGTGGATTGGGGGTTAGCTAGAACACCTTAAGAGTAAATTTTCACCCATGAACTCCACATCCCTGCAACCTCAAATGGACTTCTTTACAAAGGTTCACAAGAAACAATTTGCTCTGGAACGGCATAAACCAATTTGTCAATTGACATTGCTTTCCAATAAAAGGAACCAAAGAAAATAATGAAGCATGCGGAATGTAATTGAGAAACCAACATCTTCTGCATCACTGAACCTCACACCCCAATTAACTTCAGCACCAATGGACTTGCTTTCCTGCAACTCAGAGATAAGAATAGCGAAAATACTTCACTAATCAAAACCAAAGACAGAGAGACCGGCCTAAACAAGACTGACAATGCTGGACACTTGACTATGAAATAGAGCTGATACTCTTGCCACACGAATGCCTGTTCAGCATAACGTAGGCTATATTTTAGGGAAATTCCAGTTCAAGACTCCAAAACCCAGCACAGACCGCAAAAATTATCAGAATACAACAGACAAAGTGAAAGCATCCGCAAATTTCCACCAATAATTCAGGGCCTGAATGGGAAAAGAACTATGGTAAGGAATGGTTGGCAGGTCAACTGATTGAGCTGCGGATTGGTTTAATTGGCCACTTCTCGTTTAAAATAAACATTGGAGTGGCCTCCCTTTCGACATCACAGGTGCTTTAGCTTCAAGGACAAGCAAGATTCAATGCATGGACACATCAATTTATGTGGAGCCGAAACTACAAGCAAAGCCAAGATACGAAGAATCATGCAGTAGAAAAATTCCACCGGGTGTACCTGAATTGTGCTGACCATCCTGTTGTCTACTCCTCTACTGTAATTCCACAACACCTCCCCTGTTTTTGCACCAAAATCCTTTTGGAGGGAATCCTATAATGCGAAGAAATTTAGGTAAAAGCAAGACAATCCACATAATTTGAAGGCTTCAGCGTCAGCGTGATTGTACGTAAAAAATTTAGCATCAATTGTTGGGATAGCGGTTCAGATTTCCACATTCTTAGTGGTTCATCTAGTCGGTGAATGTATCAGGAATCATGATAGATGTGGAAAAAAGCATCTGTAGGTCTAACAGGTCTTTACATCTGTGACCAGTCAACTAGGTGTCTATGTTGTGACAATTGGGTGCTGGTCCTATCACTTTCCTAATATACTAAAGGCAAGGTTGCCAGAGTAAAGGAACAGGTATCACTGTGAGTTAACTAATCCTATGTATTTGCTTTGTTGCATCAGTTGTGAGCATTTTTCCTTCGACTTGTAAATAAAATTAAAAAGAGCTTGAAGCAGTTCAAAAGACCTTCGACACCATACACAGCTGTCCACAAGCACAAGTCCAAATATTTCGCTTCTTCAATTTATCTTCTACAACATGCCCTATCCCAGCAAGTGCATTTACAGGAAGGTTGCACAAATATTCATCCACCTGAAATATTCAACCACTTTTTATCTTCCAGAATATCAGCATAAATGGCCCAACAGCAATAATCACAAGAAACCGGTATATAAAAAAGAGGCTTAGCTAAGAAGCACTTATTTGTTCAACGCCAAAAAGGCAAACTTATCCATAATATGGAATAGACAACACCTCCAATGTGTGATATCAACAGGATTAAAACCAATCTATCAATGTCTTGAATTTTTACTGTTTAGGCCACAAATCCACTTTTTCTAAAAGATCTATCACGAGTAGCACAATTTGCAGAAACAACGACATGATTGCACAAACATGTAGCATGACTTACACTTAGGCAGAAATATTGCCACAGAAAACCCAGCTACGCATACGAAGTAGAGAAAACCTCGAGACAAAGTTCTCACGGGATCATTAGTGAACTACCGCTAATTCAAGCATTGGACATCTCATGCCACCAAAGTGCAACTCTAAAGAGACCAACAAGTTGTTAAAAAGAATTATGTGTACTAAATTAAGATCATTTTCAAAGAAAAAACTAGCATTTCTAAGTAATGCACTACGATTGAAACATGAGTTATGCTTGCCACAAAAGAAAGCCACTAACCGGGTAACAAATAAAACGGTCAAAAGAGTGATCTTAACTGAACCCACAAAATGAGCTCTCCTACTCAACTCTGGCGGTTCCTAGATGCCCGCGATTAAAACAAGAACAACACAGGCCATGCACCACAACTAAGAGAATTGCAAATAAAGAAAACTCAATGCTGCTGGTCAAACACTTACAACTTAATAGTTTGTTAGCCGCAATAGAATCCACGATCCACTTTGGTTTCACAACTGGAAGTCCACCACTAAAGGACCTGATTTGCAACCGAATATAACTATTATACGAGCGAAAGATATCTCTACCATACTGCACATGAAGAGACTAAGATATGGAGGAGCTACCTCAAATTCTTTATTTTACTCAGGAAGGTTACTGCAGATGATATGTGCGACATGATGCCTGGAGAAGTAGTTCTCAAATCTTCCACCATACTTCGGCAGATAGGCTCGCAATTCGTAGTAAAGCTCCAAATAAATGACAGTACCAAAGTCAGAATAGTTGACACAAAAGATTTACTTCAAATATTAAATGAGAAGAGTGAAGATTCCTCCATATGGCGACCAAGTGCGGATATATATATATACGCCTTTGAGAAGATTCCTCGATTCTAGATGTCCATGAGCATCAGTAAAGAAACTCCATGAAATAGAAAAAATGATAATGAAGTTCAGATATCAGACCCGACTGGAAGGAACAGTGAAACCATCCACGAAAATAGAAACTCCGTGAAATATAGCTTTCAAAGAACTCGAATCACTATGAGAAGAAGTCAAAGCTTCCGCATGGAACTGTTCCTGAAGTTTCCTATTCTTCTCGACCATGTAACTGCACACAAATTGTCAGAAACCGCAATACAAAGGGTCCTTAATGCTAATGTTCACAAACTTATTCTGGTCAAATGAAAATAACTATACACGTGGCAGCAAACATTTAAAAAAAATGTCAAAAGTCTAAGCAAAAAAGGTAATTATAGCATACATTTAACATTAACAATAATTTTATCCCAAATTAGTTGGGGTCGGAGGTCTAATTATAGCATACATTGAATGTAAAAAAAAAAGATTCCACGGATGGACTAATTCATCAGTGATTTGATGGTTAGTGAAAGAGTGGAACGTTAAAACCCTTAAATTAGTGGTGGATTGGACCAGAACACAACTTACTATGTAACCAGATAAAATTTGACATTCATTTGAACTGATATATCATTTGTTTCTCAACGATCTTTTCTATCCTTTTTTCACTTTATAGATGAAAGACCATAGCACGTTCCAACTGTCTTTTAGTGTTCGAAATGTTGTGACTTAAGACCAAGAATGTCAAAATTACCCGAGCAATGCAACCTTAAACGTTCAGAAACCATAAATTCTAGAACTTGCAGACACCCTTCGTCTGTTTATTTGAGAAATTGCAACGCCACGCCGTCTAACGTGATCAGCATACTCCAGTTCCTCCGAAAATTTGACAAGTACATAGATGAACGGCAATTCCCAGGGACAAAGATGCATAATCATGACGTGGGGCGTCGTACACCATATGCTGAAGCACATGCCCGCGTCAACGAAATCTTGTCCCACTTTCTGATACCTTTTTTTTAAGGAGATTGACCTGCCGAAATAGGAGAAAGGAGAACTGTGGAAGGAGGATCGCGAGGAGGAGAGAGAATTGGCGCCCCAGGCCATGCCTAGCGTTTTTTGCTTGCTGCTCTTCTTCTCCTTCTTCGCCGCCCTCTAGTCGCTCCCTCGGCAGCTGCTGTCGCTGTGGCTCCAAGGGTTTGTCGAAGCAGAAGAATTGTCACGGCTTCGCTTCGACCCGTCGCTGGAATTTGCAGGTTGAGTCAACGAAGTCATGTTGGACCTCATCGTCTTCTTTAGTTTCGGAAGATTGCCGATAAAGCTTTTCAACAGGAGTAAAGAGAATTTCAGCTCAATGACGTGATTTCAAATGAAGCGGCAAATGACCGGCTTCGCCGGTTGCTGGACACCTCGCCAAACAACTCTCTCGCTCGAGTGGGAAACCAAAACGAACGCCTGACTCCCCAAAACTAGCACGAACAGATCTTCCTTCCTGCACAAAGCGCACGCAAAAGCTTGCACACAATCATCTAACATGGCGAGGCGAGCAAAGTTTGTCGACCTCCTCTCCCCTTTCCTTCTACTTCTGCTGTTTTCCTTGTTTATGTCCACGACTTCGACGACGGTGGAGGGTCGGACGTTGGGGGATTCGAGCTTGGACAAGAACGTCGCTGAAGGGTTGAGCTTATTCCTGAGGAGTCGTCTCCAAGGGAAGCGCAGGACTCGGGGTCAAAAGCCAGAGCTAGAGGACGGAGTTTTAAACTGCTTCGCATTCTTGGAGGAGTCAAGAACTCCGGCCCGAGCTCCGGCGAGGGACGCAGATATGTTAATGGTAGGAATCAATGAGTTCAATTGACGTCCCACTCTTTAGAGAACGTAAGAACAAGTTCCAAGGTCATCATTTTTCATCGGGAGAAGAACGCTGAGCATTTCTGCTCACATTCAACTCTCTCTCTCTCCCTCTTTTTGTTAGACTACGTAAACTTGGTAGTTGTCGAAGCTTGTCCGAAGATATCATCATCTATTTCCTACTGCTTTCTTATTTTTCCAGTATACACACCTATGATGATCATTAGTAATTCGAAAATCAACAGAAAAGCAAGCCACGACGAAGCTTGCGAGGAGATTCAAGAATCTCTCTCTATCCTTCTCTTGTTTATATACTTCCACTTTTGGCAGTGATATCCAAACAAATGCATGATGCCATCCTGCATCATAGATGGGTGTTTTGGACATCCCTCAAAATTGCGATGTAATTATGCTTAAAATTGTCCCATCTGTGATTACCCTTTTTCGAACCTTCCGATCGAGTGATAGGTTTCGTATCTTCCAAAAAACAAAAAACACATCCCTTGGTTGATATCAACGAAATTCCGAATAAAACAGGCTCCTGAGCCATGTCAGCATACGCCGAAACCTGGTCCAGTCGCCGGTCATATCGCCATCTTATACTCAATTTCAATACTCAAATGGTCCATCTATAAAGAAATCCAACGAAAAAGAAAGGTGATAACATTTCATTAAATGAACACAAAAATGTGACTAAAATCACAAGTACAAGACGTTTTTGGTAGCCTCATGTACATAAACTGCTAGCCTCCTAGTGATGACAGCCGCTACATGGTGAATAAATTATGATGACAGTAAAAGAACATGGCGAGAAAAGCAGAAGCAATATAAGGATTAACCTCTACATCCACAATTTGTGGACCTCAATCTTCATCTTCATAATCATTCGGAGTAACTCTCCTCACTTTCTTGCTCATAAATCTGAAACTCTCCATCGCTCCCATTGGCATTTTGCACATCAAAACCATGCTCCGTGGATGGAAAACTGCCGAAGAGCTCCTGCAAGTAGGTTCTAGAGATGTTTTCCACAGGTACGTCTAGCAATATATAGGAAATTGACTCGTTAACGGTCTATAGCAAAAATTCACTGAAAATCGTGTCGGAATAAAAAGAGTAGCTGTCGAACTTTTCGTGAATGCTGGTTTTGGATTAGAATATAAACCAAGGACACAAGGAAATGACTGCAGAGATATGTCACCCTCCTCAGCCACCTAGAAACAGGAAAACAAGACTTCAATCGGTAAGGAATTGAACACATTATGTAAAAGAGACTGAAAGGGCAGTTCATTTGCAGAAGGAGAGCTGAACCAGCATGAAAGAATCACTAACCGCATATGCATCGACTCCCTCTTCATCATCATCAATTTCTTCTTCCTCTTCATCATTATCACTATCTATTATTGGATTTTCTTCACCTGAAGATTACCATCCATCATTCCAACTAATAAATTAAACAAGAGTTTCCCCGCTCTTTTAAACGTGCTTCATAAAAATAACTTTGCGGCAGGGAAAGGTCACATCAAAGAAAAAATATTAGGATGGAATAGTGACCTTTGTCTTGTTGGTATTTCTTTTTATCAATCTTTACTGTGCTGTCCAGAAACCGCATCTTGTTAGACTTCTCAAAGCGTTCTGAAGCTTGTTTCAAAAAGCTCTCTACACCGATTTTTGAGTACACAGACAAGACTCTCATCATAATACGTTGTCTCAAGCTATCAAGCATAGGTTCCGAGAACCATCCATTTTTAAACTGCAAAGGACAAAACAATGGAATTTTCCTCAAACATAATCCAACAAAGGCAGAACTGTGTTTATCCAAATATTACAATCATGTCTTGGTGTGCATAGATGGAATTGTGGGCAGAAAATAAAGGAGGAGAGAGAGAAGCCAGACAGGGAAGGTGAGAGAAGGGAGAGAAAGATAAGCCAAGTACTCTTCCTTGGGGAATTCCTTATCTCTTGTTGAATGTATTCATCAACGAGTTCACACAGTTGCAGCGATAAATGGTTCTCTGGGGAATTCCTTATCTCTTGTTGAATGTATTCATCAACAAGTTCACACAGTTGCAGCGATAAACGGTTCTTGCGAGGGAAAAAACGAAATGCGCATATATCCTCCCACCTAGGCTCCAACCTATAGACAAAAGGAAAGAGAGAGATATATCATTAATAGTTAGAAATTTGGCTCAACAAAATTAAATGCAGAGAGCATGTGAAACAGGTTAGGTATCATGTACAACAACACCTCTACCGAGGCAGCTCAATATCATTGCTGCAGAGTTAATAAGAGCAACAAAATTTGCTAGAATGACCAAAAGGGGCTGTAAAAAGAACTTACTCGTCATTTGCTGTTAAACCATAACTACTTTGCAATGGTTGCGGCACTCGAAAATCAATTCCTTGATATCTGTTTTATCGGTATTAACAGATTAATGCATAAGAAAATAATATCGTAATAACTAACTACATCTTACTCAGGGTTTTCTCAGGGTTTTATCATGTCATGGCCCAAGCAAAAAAATTTACTGAGAAATATCGAAATAGAAGCTACACAACACCACTAGTTTGAAATTGACACGAATTGACGTGACTCCACCCATTCTGATAAAAAATACTTGTAAACATGTTTAACAATTTCGGCGATAGCGCGAATAACCAACAAGAATATAATCATGGGAAATGAATTGTCACCCTACTTCCAATGCCTATCACTACTTGTACATGGAATATGTATTGTCCAAAGAAACAATTAAGTCGCTTCTCTCTCCCTCCACCTCCTTGTGCTTCAATCATTAGAAGCATAGGAACATAAAACTGGCTAAACATATCGACCTGTGTTTATCTTTTGACTAACCTATTTCACCCTAGATTCCTCGACGGTTGCACCTTCCATAGACATCTCAAGAACAAAGTGGGAGAACAATGTATATAGAGAAGGATCACGACGAAAGAAGAACAATGTGAATAGAAATGGATCGCAATAAAAACTTTGTTTTAAAGGAAACCTCACAAGCGAGAATCGGGGTCTTTACAGGGATCATATCCCTTCCTTATCCAGAATTTCAGAAATGGCCCATTATTGAAATAGTATGCCACATTTGTGAGAAGGCTGCAAGATCTGACATATTAAAGGAAATTATTCGACATTTATCTGACAGAAGAATAATTAAATCATCACATAGTAGAATTTGAGGACACATCCAGAAAAAGAAGAATAATGCTGACTACCTTTTGAGTGAAAGAACTTCAGAGTTCAAACCTCTATCTAGCAATCTTTCATAAAGAGAATTCTTGGGCCATATGAGCCGCACCTCGAACAATTTAGACACAGCCATTTGCCTCTCCCACTCATCTAATCCTTCGATAAGTCGCTCCTCCCAATCTATTATTTTGGGGTCTGTATGGATGATCAAGTGAAACAGATAAAGAACAAATATAAATCTGCTTGTTGCCGTATGTTTATGTGAAAGTACACTAAAAATGGTATACAAAACAAGTATACTCCGTAACTCAGCACACCGAGATGGGCGAGTCATGTTAAAGACTCGTTTAAGATAACGAGATTGCCACATCACTCGGAATACCGAGTTCGGAAACCATCTTAGTATATCCATTACCAAGCATCATTCAACTAAGAATTAGGATATCTTTGATCTTGAAATCAAGTGCCTGACTGTTCTCCACAAAAACCTGCAAAAGAAGGAATGCACCCACCTTAAGATTGTTATACATATATGATTCTTTTACTTTAATTTCTTCCAAAATAATTCAGATGGCATTAGCGAGAATAGGCCTGCAAAATAAACATCAACATGCTCAGCGTATGTATCATGTTTTCTTTTTAAATTTGAAGTGGCTCGGGGACGAGTTAACCTGAAAAAAAAGTAAAAATAACAGGTTACATGTTTTAAAGAAGGATGGCTCTTGATGTTTTTCTACTTGTCCATAGAACTTAATGAATCATTCTCAAAATCTAAATCGTTTATGTAAGAACTTGTAGTTACTCCTTTTGCTATTGTTTATCATTTCTTCTCGCCATTTGGTATTACCCATCCTTCGTATGAACTCATGCCCCCAGGTGTCTTTGTTCCCCTCGTCTCTTGTTTCTTCCATTACCTCAAAATATTAACCACTTTGATTCTATTAATAACAATCATAATGCGTACATTGGATGGGATGCAAACTATACCCAACTCGTCAAACGGTCAGTGGTTTTTCCAAACACACATATGATCAAATTTTAGCCATCAATTTCACCCAATCCACAACTTCATTAAGCAAATCAATTCTTCAGTTTCTCTTTCGCTACATTTGTGTGATTATGTATACTTTACTAAGAAATTTCAGCTGAATCAATAGAAAGTACCAGTATCAATCACTCAAAGACATGAGATTCAAAGAGCCAAAATAATAGGAATAAATTGAGAGCCAATTCCATATATAGAATCATAAAGAAGTAGGTCGATCATTAGAAAGGAAAAAAGGAGCAAAGAATCATACGCTAAAGTTGTTGGGACATCCTTGGCTGAGAAGAATGGGGGAACTACCATCATTACATCCTCGCTTTCAACACTTGTAAGACCATCCTTTGCTATATGGACCATTGTGGAATTGAAAATGAGAAATTACAAATAGTAATATTGAAGGAAAAAAGTTAACTTGCTGACACGGTAGGTGATATTAGAAAGGTGAGCAAGCTTTTACCAAAGGGAGGAACCTCCGCTTCTCCTGATTTTTACTTTTTCTTCCGAGCAATATCAGCATGAAGAGCAACAATATGCTGATAATCAGCCATCCCTTTTCGAAATTTGTTGGCAACCATTAGTTACAAAATCGTCAATCAAGTAGCCTAGCCTATACCATAGTTTTTTTTTTTTTGGAAAAGGTCTAGCCTATACCATAGTTTGTAAAGAATGAATTGAAAAAGAGATGCAAATGAATTTCAGCTAACTTTTAAACCTTGAAAAACATATGCCTCAGAGATGCGAGCAGTAATATCAGCACATAGTTACATTTGATGCTTTCCTTCATTGATGCCAGAAGAGCTAGTGCATTGATCTCCTATCGGACTCATTCTAGTATCGCTGACAGCACCATGATCTTGGGCAATTGAAGGGTTAGTATACATCTTACTCCTCTTTGATATTCTCAATATGAAATTATTGCATTGATGAAGCTCCCCAAAAGTAGGACGGCAAAAAGGGTCTTCAGGCCAGAAACGAAGTTCCATTTGGTTAGAATTGGAGCTGCGTGCCTGCAAAGTTCAAGATTCCAGTTGATATATATATGTACCTAGAAACCTCAAAATGACTTTGCTAAGAATGCAAGTAATTGAGGCGACACCTTCAAAATCCCTTCACTTCCACCAAGAGTCTCGATAGCTCGCGACACAGAGGAAGGATAACCCGGATAATGGACAACAAATGTCTTATTGCTTGGCAAACATCCAGAAATGGCTCCATCCTTTATATCTCTCATTATTTTTTGTGTACGGTAACTAGGAAAATAGAACGTAACGAGACAAAATCAGTAAGAAAAAGAGAAAACTTTATCCGTTTTCCAACTAACTTAAAAGATCAATTTCTATTTTTGGGGACTAGAATAGAGGCCACATTTGAAGTATATACTATTGCACAGACTTACACATACGAACTAATTATCCAAAGCAAATTAGCACCTAGTCGAGGAATTTCACTGAACAAGTGATGGGCAACAAGGGAAGATTGAGAAATGCAGAGAGACGCATTAAGCGCGGAGGAATCATAGGCAACTTATTTTTATAGTTTTCTTGCACGCCACATATCAAATCGAACTTTATTTTGTAAATCTCAACACACATCCATGCCGAACTACGTGAAAAAAACAAAACCTGATGCCAAGCTGACTGAAACCAATCAAGCTTTAGCACCAACAGCATAATGTAGAGGAATAGGAGCGACAATCAAAATTCAGCACAAGAGCGAAATCACCAATGCAAAGATCCAAGAAGAGACAGAAGCAAGGGATGTCAATGCATATCAAGAACGCTCTCGAAACCCTGGAGATAGAGGTTCGATCGACTGTTTTGACCGAAAATAAAAGATGAATTAAGAAATTAGAGAATAACATGTAATTTTACTCGTATGAAGAAAGTAAAGAGACGCAGGGATTATCGTGGAGTAGTAGCAGTTCGACCAGAGAACAAAGGAGTGAAGAGTTGGCTCCAAGTCCCAGGTCTTGGAGATGTCCATTCATCCAGTGTCTCTTCCACCTTATCTCTGGCCTTGCGTTTGCGATTTTCTCCTCTGTCAAAGATTGTTGCTTCTATCGACTTCATCCACAATCAAATCTGATTTGGGCTGTCTTCCTCGAAACACTCTGTTGTTCCGTTCTTCCCACAGACTCCATAGTAAGTTAGCCAGCATGGCAGGACTGGGAATGCTTTGATTACAGGTAAAAACATTTGTTAACCAGTTGTCCATCCTCTGAACTGAGCACGGATCTGTATCTACTCTAACTATGTTATCTGCCCATATTACTTTAACCCAGTCGCAAAGAAAGAAAAGGTGTTCCAGCGTTTCTGGTGCTTGGTGGCATACAGGGCACTACGGGTCGGGGGCAAAGCTTCCTGCGAAAAAGATTATCTTTAGATGGTAAGGCAGTCTGACATAGCCACCAGAGGAAGAATCTAATTTTCGGGGGTATAGGGATGCTCCAGATTGATTTCCACAATTGTCGGAGTGGTTGGTAGGAGGTGGTAGCTACTTCTGTGATGAGCTTGTCTGATTCCTTCTTTACACAGTGATATCCACCCTTAACAAAGTATTTCCCTTTAGTGTTTCCTGTCCAGATTACCCTCTCCTGTACTCCTCGGGTTGATTGGAGTATCAATAATTTCTTTGACAATTCCATCCTGAAATATTTCATTCAGCTTCTGTGCATCCCACGAACCCGTACCTGGGTCAATGATATCTGCCATCAAAACAGGGTGTCCTCTGTTAGCTGGTCCTCCAATCACCCCTGAAGGTAACCATTTCTGCTCTCTTAATCTGACCTGTTTCCCGCCGCTTACCGCCCATGTTACTTTCTGTTCTATTGATTCTCTGCCCAACAGCATGCTTTGCCAGCCCCAAGAGGGTCGGGACCCTTTCTTAGCATTCCAAATGTCCCTGTTAGGATAGTAAATCCCTTTGAAGACCCCGCTCCATAAAGAGGCAGGGTCTTGTGCGAGTCTCCATGCTTGCTTGACAAGCATAGCTTTGTTAAACGCTATTAGATCTTTGAACGAGACCTCCTGCCACTATACTTTCTTTAAAGTTTCCCGCTCGCGCCAATGGATTTCGTTCTTTGATGAATTCTGTTCCCATCAAAATATGGCAATTTGTCGCTCGATGGCCTTACAAATCGAGCTAGGAATCTTGAAGATGGACATAGCATATTGCGGAAGTGCTTGGACAACTGTTTTGATTAATATCTCCTTCCCAGCCTTAGATAACAGCCTTTCTTTCCAGCTTTCTAATTTCATATTAACCCTCGCAAGTATCCACACGAACATATCTTTCTTTGTTTGGTTGGTTCCAATCCGAAGGTACTCCCAGATATTTCCCAGTTTTATCCAAAATTGGAACTCTCAGTTCTGAGGCCATATTCCTCTTAAGTTGTTTTGGGCAGCCCTAGCTGAAGAATACTCCTGATTTATTGAGGTTAATGGCTTGTACCGAGGCTAGGCAATATTGGCTGAGTATGGTGGAGAGTTTCTAGCATTCTCTAATAGTCCCATTCATAAAGCAGTAGGGGTGAGCGGTTCCAGGGTCCGGATAGGTTCCACCTAAAACCCGAAATCTACCCGTTGGCACAAGTTCCTCATTTTTTGAAATCTAGAAACTACCATGTATATCCTAGAACATGGAACCTACCCGTCACAGGTTCTACGGTTCGATTCCAGGGTATCTGAGACCCTACCAATTTCACGAAGAACACTTAATAAACAACAATTATTAGAAAGCCTCACGAGTTTTTGACTTTTTTTGAAAAGCATCCCTGCTCCACATAAGCCTAAACAACCATTTGAAGTTTGGGTTAACCATTTGCTTGCTCTTTATCCAGCATACCACTCCTGTGCAATTTCGAGTTCTTCAGGAAGGGATACAGAGGGGAAAACTTACTGGGATAACACCACGAGACAATAAGACGAAATCTTCATCATGACGAGTAATTAGAGTGCAATAACAACCCTCTAATCATCCAAAGAAACGTGACAAAATCAACAAGAAAATAACCATCTCATATAATCCAAAAGAACACAGAAAGGGTAAAATCAAATAACATGAACTCAAAAGAGTGAAAACACAGCAAATATCAAAATTTTGCATCCCAGGTATCATTGGTTAGTTAAGAAAGTGCTACAATATCATAGTTGAAACACTACATCCGCTTGATCTACAACACTAGCGTAACCACTCATAAAAGCTTTTCATCGTCAGTAAAAGTTCTTGGAACTTTCTTGTTCAAAATTATCAAGGTAAAGCCTATTAACAAAATTGACAGCCTCAAATTATATTACGACTTAGAGCTACGAGTGCAGTGTCCCAAACGGGAGCAATGTGGGCGACAGTGACATATCTAACGCCCCCACTACAATTCTAAAACTAAAGCTTCGCGTTCCCTTCTAATCCTTAACTTGTCATGTTCCATTATCTTACTTAACTCTTCCATGAAATAATTAAGGAAGGTCCGACACAAAACAGGCCGGGCCGGGTCGGGCAGTCCCTCGGTAGCCCGCAAGCCTGGGCCTGACCTATGCAACATGACTGGTCATGCTGTGCCCGGCCCATCCCTAATCACTAAGGACTTTTCCCGTGTTATTAACAAATTATTAACCGGGAAAACTGTATCAATATTTCAAGTCACGCTAAAGCTGCCTAACGGTGCGTTTGGGCACTTCCCCATGCAAGTATGTTTTGGCAAAAAAAAAAAAAAAAAAATTGGACAGTTTTGGAAATAAGCAATTGCATTTTCATATCCGACACATTGACATTCTAACGTTCAATGTTGCCAAAATTTCCTTATGAATCTTAATACTTTTTTCTCGTGGATTTATTAAGCGGGCGTTTTTTTTTTCACGCAAAAGAATATTAGAGATATCAAAAGTTATGTACTGCGCTCACTTTAGTAATTAAAGTTTCTGCCGGATCATTTAAATGTAAAATAAAGAAAAACCACAAGCACAATTCCTACATGGCTCGATGAAGTAAAAGGAAGTCACATGACCTCTAGGAAAGACATCGTCGCGCGTAAAGGAACAAAAAAAATACTACTTGGTGGTGATCACGGAGGGAGTGGAGGAGAACGCCTCAACGCCGCCTTGCAATGGCTGCCGTTGCGGACAAGCAACGAGGACATACTCTTCTTCATCGATGTCAATGCCAAAGTCCCTCGTCAACATGAAGATGACGGGTCCTAACATCCGGTCCTCTGCCAGGCTTGACACCATCAAGAGTCCATCTTCCTCTTCGGCCAGTCCAAGCTCACCATCAACCCTGACCATCGCTTCGCCTCCGCCACCCTCTCCAAATCCGCTTCCCAGGTCCAGTGGCCCTCGTCTTCCAGCTCCCTAGAAATCCATGTTTTGATTGATTTGTGCTCCCATCCAATTCTTCTATTGAATGCTGGCGTATCGGAGCTATGCTAGTCGCTAAGAAACATAAATGACTTCGTGATAGAACGCCCAATTCCCGGCAACCACCAAAAATTTCTTTCTGAATGGGCGATAGGTTTTACCCTCCTTTTATCTAATTTTCATAACAAGGAGTGAGTGTGCTTCCTCGATACTGTTTTTACCGTTTGGTTGAGTAGGAGTTAGGGTTTCAAATTTAGAGTATGTGCTTCCACTATAAAAAAAAAATGCGGATTTAGCCACAAAAAATTTGTGACAAAAAATTTCGTAACTAATTAGCGACGAAAAATAATTTCATCGCAAAATGGCCATGAAAAATATTTCATCGCAAATTAGCGATGAAAATAGCCACGAATAATTATTTCTATTTTCGTCACAAGTTAGCGATGAAAATGAGGTTTTGTCGCTTATAGACTGCTTAGAAGTTAGCAACGAAAAAATTATTCATTGCTAAATTCACATTTAGCAATTTGCGACGAAAACAAAATTTCGTGGCAAATTTACTAGTAAGCAAAAAATTAGTGACGAAAATCCGATTTTCATCGCAAAATTATCTCTAAGAATAAAAAACAAATAAGAAATTGAGCGACGAATTGGTTTGGAAGAAAACAGGACCCATGACCATCAGCATTTGCCTAAGGCCTCCCTGAGCCATGTCAGCATTCGCCGAAACCTGGCCCAGTCACCTGTCATATAGTCGCCATCTCATACTCAATTTCAATACTCAAATGGTCCATCTGAAAAGAAATCCAAGGGAAAAGAGAGTTAACAACTTTTCATTATATCACCACAACAATGTAACTAAAATCACAAGTACCAAGACGTAACCTCATTTACATTTCACGGCTAGCCTCCTAGTGATGATAACTGCTAGATGGTGAAAAAATTATGACCACAGTACAACAAGAACATGGCTGGGAAAAGAAGAAGCAACATAAAGTTTAATCGCCACATCCAAAATGTGTAGAACTTAATCTTCATCTTCATAATCATCCGAGTAAATTCTCCTCAATTTCTTGCTCATATATCTGAAACTCTCCATCGCTTCCCTCGGCATCTTGCGCATCAAAACCATGCTCAGTGGATGGAAAACTGCCGAAGAGGTTCTAGAGATGTTTTCCATAGGTGCATCTACCAATATATAGGAAATTGACTCGTTACCGGTCTATAGAAAAAATTCACTGAAACTCGTGTCTGAATCAAATGAGTAGCTGTCGAACTTTTTATGAATCCTGGTATTGGATTAGAATGTAAACCAAGTATACATGGAAATGACTGCAGAGATATGTCACCCTCCTCAGCAACCTAGAAACAGGAAAACAAGATTTCAACCAGTAAGTAGTTGAACAAAGAGAGATTGAAAGGGCTGTTTAATTTGCAAAAGAAGAGCTGAACAAGTATGAAAGAATCACTAACCGCATATGCATCGACTCGCTCTTCTCCATTGCCATCAATCTATTCTTCCTCTTCATCATTCTCACTGTATATTATTGGATTTTCTTCACCTGAAGATTACCATCCGTCATTCCAAGTAATAACTTAAACAAGAGTTTCCCCGCTCTTTTAAACGTGCTTCATAAACATAACCATGCGGTGGGGAAAAGCCACATCAAAGGAAAAAATATATTAGGATGGGATAGTGACCTTTGTCTCGTTGGTCTTTCTTTTTATCAATCTTCTCTGTGTTGTCTAGAAACTGCATCTTTTTGAACTTCTCAAAGCGTTCCGAAGCTTGTTTCTGAAAGCTCTCTACACCGAGTTTTGGGTACACAGACAAGGTTCTCGTCATAATACGTTGTCTCAAGCTATCAAGCACAGGTTCCGAGAACCATCCATTTTTAAACTGCAACGACAAGACAATGAAATTTTCCTCAAAACATAATCCAACAAAGACAGAATTGTGTTTATCCAGATATTACAACCGTGTCTTGGTGTGCAAAGATGGAATTATGGAAAGGAAATAAAGGAGGAGAGGGGGAAGCCAGACAGGGATGGTGAGAGAAGGGAGAGAAAGATAAGCTTACTGTGCAAGTTCTATTCCTTGGGAAATTTCTTGTCTCTTGTTGGACGTAATCATCTAATTTCTTTTTCATCTTTTGTTTTCGGTCAAAACAGTGATCAAACCTCTGTCTCAGGGTTTTTGAAATCGTTGGTATCAAAGAAGATGCCCATTGTATTTATTTGATTTCACGCTTTTACTCGCTTGCTTGGACTTGAAGCTAAGTCTACACGTCTAATTTTGATCGCACTGCTGCCGCTCCATGATAATCCTTGCGTCTTTTTCCTTTCTTCATACGAGTAAAGATACATGATATTCTCTAATTTTTTGTTCATCTTTTGTTTTCGGTCAAAATAGTCGATCAAACCTCTGTCTCGGGGCTTTTTAAAAACGTTGGCATCAAAGAAGATGCCTATCGTATTTATTTGATTTCACGCCTTTACTTGCCCGCTTGGACTTGAAGCCAACTCTGCAAGCATTGTTTTGATCGCATTGTTGTTACTCCATGATAATCCCCGTATCTCTTTCCTTTCTTCATACGAGTAAAGGAACATGATATTCTCTAATTTATTGTTCATCTTTTATTTTCGATCAAAACAGTCAATCAAACCTCTGTCTCGGGATTTTTGAAAGCGTTCTTGATATGCATAGACATCCCTTGCTTCTATCGCTTCTTGGATCTTTGCATTGGTGATTTCACTCTTCTATTGAATTTTGATCGTCGCTCCTGTTCCTCTACATGATGTTGTTGGTGCTAAAGCTTACGCCTTTGAGATTGGTTTCAGTTAGCTTGGCATTGTTTTTTTTTTTTTTCACGTAGTTTGGCATGGACAACTCCGCTTATGTAGTCTACATAGCCTGTCCCAAGCCATGTAAAGGAGGAGGGTTATATCAGGCGTAGCGAACCGGTTATAAAAAAAGAGCTACCTCTATGAGATGAACCCTATTGATATTTCGTTGGAGCGTACTTTTCTTAGCGACGCGTTGCATTGGCGCCCGGGTGTAATGAAAATGAGCAAAAGTCTTTGCACCAAGATAGGTGGGTACAAGGGGTAAAAAAGCTAGTCTTGGGCCATCATTCCCAAAGTGATGCACCACATCAGTGCCCGGATGTGGTAATAAATGAGCAAGGGTCCTCACACTTCCGCGAGCGAGTGTGGGGGGCAAGAAAAGCCCAGGGGGTAAGGATTAGATTGAGGAGTTGGAATGTAGGAATCTTAACGGATAAATTGAGAGAATTGATAGATACTTTTACTAGAAGAAAAGTGAATATTGCTTGCCTGCAAGAGACTAAATGGAAATGAGAGAAGGCTAAGGAAGTGGATGGCACCGGATTCAAACTATGGTATACAGGCACAACAAAGAGTATAAATGGAGTTGGGATTCTGATCGATAAAAATTTCAAGGATAGAGTGGTTGATGTTAAAAGAATAAGAGATATGATTATTTTAGTTAAGTTAGTAGTGATTGATTTGATTTTGAATATCCTTAGTGTGTATGCCCATCAAGTTGGACTACAAACGTCTGAGAAGAGCAGATTTTGGGAAGATCAGGAAGAGATTTTAAGGCGGATACCACACGAGGAGAAGGTATTCATAGGAGGAGATCTAAATGGACATGTCGATCAAAGTAGTGGAGGTTTTAACAGAGTTCATGGAGGTTTTGGATATGGGATTAGAAATGAGGCTGGCGAAGACATCTTGAGTGTGGCATTAGCTTATGATTTGATGTTGGCAAACATTTTTTTTTGGGAAAAGAGAATCACATCTGGTCACTTTTCGCAGCGATCAAAATTGTAGCCAGATTGATTTCTTTCTTGCCAGGAGAGAGGATAGAGCTTCGTATGTAGATTGTAAGGTATACCCTAGTGAATGTGTAGTTACACAACATAAGTTGGTGGTCTTAGAATTTCGGTATAACAAAGTACAGAAGATGAAGAGAAGTGCGCAGCAACCCAGAGTAAGATGGTGGAAGTTACACGAGGAGAAACAAACAGAATTTAAAGAAATAATGTTACAGGAAGGACCATGACGACTGGAGGGTGAAGTAAATATGATGTGGAAAGAGATGTCTAACTGTATCCAGACAGTGGCAAAATGGGTGTTAGGGGAATGTAAAGGGAATGAGCATCAAACAAAAGAAACTTAGTGGTGGAATGAAGAGGTGCAAGAGGCAATTAAGTAGAAGAAGGAGTGTTTTAGATGCCTACATAAATGTCCTAATGAAGAGAATTTGCAAAAGTTTAGATTGGCGAAAAAAAGTGCCAAAAAAGCTGTACGAGAGGTCAGAGGCAAGGTTTTCACCGATATGTACAACAAACTTGAGAGCAAAGAAGGAGAAAAAGGCATTTATAGACTTGTAAAATCAAGAGACAAGAAAAGTAAAGACTTGACACAGGTTAAATGTATCAAGGATGAAAATCAAACACTTTTGATAAGAGATGAAGACGTCAAGGGCAGGTGGATGAGTTATTTTAACAAACTTTTTAATGGGGAGAGCGATAGAAGTGAGGTAGATTTGAAAGATGCTTTTGATGATTCAAATAGAAGGTTTGTGCGTAGAGTTAAAACACGAGAAGTTAGGAAGGCGTTAAAAAAGATGAAGACTAGTAAAGCCTTGGGACCCGATGGTATTCCTATTGAAGTGTGGAGATGTTTAGGGGATGTAGCAATAAGTTAGTTAACTAGTCTTTTTAACAAGATCCTCCATACTAATAAGATGCCTGATAAATGGAGGAAGAGTATACTTATGCCTATATACAAGAACAAGGGAGATATCCAGAATTGTTCTAATTATAGAGGCATCAAGCTTATGAGCCATACAATGAAACTGTGGGAGAGAGTTATTGAGCATCGTTTGAGAATAGAAACCAATGTTTCTGTCAATCAATTTGGATTTATGCTAGGAAGATCTACCATGGAGGCTATTTTCTTAAAACGACAATTGATGAAAAAATATCGAGAAAGAAAGAAGGACCTCCATATGATGTGTATTGATCTCAAGAAGGTTTATGATAGGGTTCCAAAAAAGATTTTGTGGTGGATTCTTGAGAAGAAAAAAGTACCATCAAAGTATGTCGATGCAATCAAGGGCATGTATAACGGTGCTACTACATGTGTGAAGAAGTTATTTTCCAATCACAGTAGGCCTACACCAAGGTTCTGCTTTGAGCCCTTACCTTTTTGCTCTGGTTATGGATGAGCTAACAAAAGATATTTAAGATGAAGTGCCGTGGTGTATGCTATTTGCAGACGATATCGTGCTTATTGATGAGACTAGGGTTAGGGTTAGGGTTAGGGTTAACGTTAAGTTAGAAGTATGGATAAGCACGTTGGAGTCTAAAGGATTTACGCTAAGTCGAACTAAGACGGAATACTTGAAGTGTGAGTTTGACATGACAGAAAGAGGGGATCAAGAAGTCGTAAATACGCTCGGATAGGAGGTACCTGAAAAAGATACATTTAGATATCTGGGATCTATATTGCAAAAGGAGGGAGAGATTGATGAGGATGTAAGCCATAGAATCAGAGCAGGTTGGATGAAATGGCGCAATGCATCGGGATTTTTGTGTGATCGTAAAATTCCTCTTAGGTTAAAAGGAAAATTTTATAGAACAGCAGTCAGACCTACCATGTTATATGGAACTAAATGTTGGCCAGCACAAAAGAAACATGAGCATAAAATGGGAGTAGCGGAAATGAGGATGTTAAGGTAGATGTGTGGTCATACAAGGATGGATAAGATAAGGAATGAAGAGATTCGGCGAAAAGTTGGAGTAGAACGGTGGCGGAAAAAATGGAAGAGCATAGATTGAGATGATTTGGGCAAATTATCCGAAGACCCTTAGATGCACCGGTACGAACAGAGGTTTGCTATCGAGAGCATAACACGAAAAAAGTAAGAGGTTGGCCGAAACTTACTTGGGGGAAAACAGTAAAACAAGATTTAATGGAGTGGGAAATAGATTGGCGTATGGTTTGTATTAGGACGGAATGGAGGGAGGCTATTAATATTGTGGAAGGGTAGTGTATAGATAGATATATATATATATACTTATTTATTTTTACACATTTATCTCTTTTTCCTCCCTTGATTCTGCTTTTATTTTTATGATTCTTTGGGGTTCATCGACTGCCGACCCCAACTAGTTTGAGATAAAAGTGTTGTTGATGTTGATATTGATGTTGAGTTTGGCATGGATGTGTGTTGAGATGTAAAGAATAAAGTTCGATTTAATATGCAGCGTGTGTAAAAAATAAGTTGCTTATGATTCCTTCGCGCTTAATGTCTCTGTTTGCATTTCTCAATCTTTCCTTGTTGCCCGTTACCTGTTTGATAAAATTCCTCGATGAGGTGCTGATTCGCTTTACATAATTAGTTCGTATGTGTAAGTCTGTGCAGTAATATATATTTCAGCTGTAACCTATATTCTAGTCCCCTAAAATAGAGATTGATCTTTTAAGTTAAATGAAAAATGGATAAAGATTTCTCTTTTTCTTACTGATTTTGTCTTTTCTTACGTTCTATTTTCCTAGTTACCGTATGCAACAAACAATGTGAGATATAAAGGATGGAGCCATTTTTGAATGTTTGCCAAGCAATAAAACATTTGTCGTCCACTATCTGAATTATACTTCCTCTGCCTTGCTAGCTATCAAGACTCTTGGCGGAAGTGAAGGGATTTTGAAGGTGTCGCTTCAATCGCTTACATTCTTAGCAAAATCCTTTAGAAAAACATCAAGAGTCATCCTCTTTTAAAACATGTAATCTATTATTTTTACTTTTTTTCAAGTCAAGTTGTCCCCAAGCCACGTCAAATTTAAAAAGGAAACAGGATACAGCCGCTGAGCATGTTGAGGTTTATTTTGCAAGCCTATTCTCACTAATACCTTCTGAAAAGCTTTATTTTGGAAGACAATAAAGTAAAATAACCATATATGTACAACAATCTCAAGGAGGGTGCATTCCTTCTTTTATAGGTTTTTTAGAGAATAGTCTGGCACTTGATTTCAAGATCAAAGATATCCTAATTCTTAGTTGAATGATGCTTGGTAATGGGTATACTAAGATGGTTTCCGAACTTGGTATTTCAAGTGATATGGCAATCTCGTTATCTTTAATGAGTTTTGAACATGACCCGCCCATTTCAATGTGCTGAGTTACAAAGTATACTCATTTTGTACATCATTTTTAGTGTAATTTCACATATTCATACGACAACAAATAGATTTATGTTTGTTCTTTATCTCTTTAACTTAATCATCCATACAGATCCGAAAGATAACAGATTGGGAGGAGTGACTAATCGAAGGATCAAATGAGTGGGAGAGGCAAATGGATGTGTGTAAATTGTTCAAGAAGCGGCCCATATGGCCGAAGAATTCTCTTTATAAAAGATTGCTAGATAAAGATTTGAACTTTGAAGTTATTTCACTCAAAAGGTAGTTAGCATTATTCTTCTTTTTCCATATGTGTCTTTAAATTTTACCATGTGATGATTTGTTTATCCTTCTGTCAAATAAATGTCAAATAATTTCCTTTAATATGTTAGATTTTGCAACCTTCTCACAAATGTGGCATACTATTTCAATCATGGGCCGTTTCTGAAGTTCTGGATAAGGAAAGGACATAACCCCCGTGAAACCCCAATTCTCGCATGTCAGGTTTCCATTGAAACAAAGTCTTTTGTTGTGATCCTTTTGTATTCACATTGTTCCTCTTTTGTTGTGATCCTTCTCTATATACATTGTTCTCCCGCTATGTTCTTGAGATGTCTGTGGAAGGTGCAACCGTCAAGCAATCTATGTTGAAATAGGTCAGTCAAAAGATAAACATGGATCAATATGTTAAGTCATTTTTATGTTCCTATGCTTCTAATGATTGAAGCATAAGGAGGTGAGGGGAGAGAGGAAGAGACTTATTATTTCTTTGGACAATACATATTCCATGTACATGTAGTGATAAGCATTGGAAGTAGGGTAACAATTCGTTTCCTTTGATCGTATTCTTGTTGATTAGGTGTGACATTGTCGAAATGTTTAAACATGTTTACAAGTATTTTTTATCAGAATGGGTGGAATTATGTCAAATTCGTGTCAATTTCGAACTAGTGGTGTTGTGCAGCTTCTATTTTCTTAGTAAATTTTTTTGCTTGGACCATGACATAATAAAATCTCAAGTAGGATATAATTAGTTATTATTTTTTTTTTCTTATGCATTAATTTGTTAATGCCGATAAAATAGAAATCAAGAAATTATTTTTCGAGTGCCGCTTATGGTTTGACAGCAAATGACGAGTAAGTTATTTTTACACCCCCTTTTGGTCATTCTAGCAAATTTTGTTGCTTTCATCAACTCTGTAGCAGTAATGTTGAGCTGCCTCGGTAGAAAGTGTGACATTCTGATTTTCAATCAACTTCAGACTCTGTAATGAGAAGTTTATTTATATCAAGCGATGCATTTCAGTTGTATTCCACTCAAATCTGATCAATTTGAGCAGACTGACCAAAGGGGAAAGGCTAACGCAAGACGAGATAAGTGGACCTAGGCGACTCGAATAGGAAATGGCGCTTTGACCATAAGGATCGTCGAGGGGATATTTAAGACCGCAAAAAGGCCGATCTAAGAACGATTAAGAATTACCATGCGAGCGTCGTGAGGTTAGAGCGCGGGTGATGCCGCTTAACCAACGTACGATTTGCAAAATTATCCTAAATCGGATTGTGACGATCGAGACCATAAGGACTAACGATAAGCACTCGCGATTACATGACAACCAAGGCCGCCATGAATTGACGAGCTCTAAACGTGACGAGAATCACAGGGTCGATACGCGTATAGTCTGCAGAAGCCACCCGTCGGTTCGGAATAGGCTGGAATCACGTCTGGTAGAAGGAACGATCAGAATTGAGTTCTGAAAAGTTTGAAAAAGGAAAATCAAGAATTCCAACGTCAATTGGATTGGCCGTCGCCCTATCGAAGAAGTCAGAAACGAGAAAAACGACGTTCCGAACATCGGAGGTTAAAAGACCAAAATGCCCCCTCAAACTTAGGACTTTGTCTTTATAATTGAAGGAATGAAAAAATGGACATTTCTCCTCCCCCAACCTGCTGCAAATTGAAGAGCAATTGATGGCCATTGGATGCCCTTGAGAAGAACAATGGACAAGTGTCAAGCATCCAAGGGTAGTAGATCATTTCACCAATTAATGCCCACCTACCAATCACCTCAATTAATTTAAATTTTTTGGGATAATAAACAGCTCTCTCTCTCTCCTCAAACCCCCCATTCGGCCATTTTTGTTCCTCCAAAGACCAGACCAAGCTTCTTCTTCTTCTTCTTCTTCTTCTTCTTCTTCTTCTCCAGTTTCTGCTCCACCCGACCTCGCCGG